>OY744516.1:98423116-98460616 GCA_963556195.1 Sepiola atlantica
AGCAGCAGATTTTGAATAAAAACTGCGTATTTCTCTTGCTTTCGGCTGCGGAACGCGCGTGAGATGTAAAACAAAATTACATTTGGAAAAGGTGAACATAATTTATTTTGTAAATACAATATAAACATATTACATTTTTTTTCGTTTGTCTGTTGGACATTTTTCTGTTGGAAATTGAGAATCTCGCATTGGAAAAATAGCCAGCTGGTGATTTTTCCAATGTCAACCATTTGAATACACGAACAAGTTTATAACCATGTCGAAGGGAACTTATTCGAATACAATGTTTTCTTTAATTTTTGGCCCGGGTTTTTCATTGTAGCGTGAAGTATCCTCATGCCAGATTGCCCTGACACACCCTTGAACAGAGACCGACGACTAGTAGGTAATTCAAATCTCTCTATCTTACTCTCTCTCTCTCCCTCTCTTTCTTTCTTTCTCTCTTACCTACAGTACGACTGAATGGACAATCAATTTCTGAAACATATGTAAAGAAGGATAAATAATATTTGTTTGTGCTGAATTTTTCGAACCGTAATTTCAGAATATTTATTATGTCATAAATGTTGTATTCTACCGAGTTATATATATATATATATATATATATATATATATATATATATAGAGAGAGAGAGAGAGAGAGAGAGAGGGAGAGAGAGAGAGATAGAGAGACGATATTGACATACAAATGTAGTTTGGCACAAAACAAATGAAACGGACCGTTAAATATATCTCACAGAAATTTGGAATTTTTGGAAATGTGAAAAAAATAAAAATAAAAATAAAAGTAATAAAACAAACCATGGTTATTGGAATATAATAAAAAAAACTGTTCCATATTTTGCTCTGTTATCAATAATTGACAAACATTGAGCTGAATCTTCAAAGGAGACTACAAAGTAAAAGGATCTGATGATATATGATAATACATATATTGTCTTTAATAATTAATTATATATATATATATATATATACATATACTCACACACACACACACACACACACACACATATATATATATATATATATATATACTCGAACTGTGACCCATTGGATCAGTATTTGTTGTATTTTTCGAAGAATGATTACACAATTTTAATTATTTGATACAGCATTTGTATTCTATTGAGTTATAATATATATATATATATATATATATATATATATATATATATATATATATATATAAAGAAACATAGTTTGAGTATCCAACAATTGTTTCAGGACCTCTTCGGTTCTTTTTCAAGGATCCCTGAAGAGGAACCGAAGAGGTTTTGAAACAATTGTTGGATACTCAAACTATGTTTCTTTTAATATATAAAGCTCTAATATATATTGAGCAGTTTTGAAAAGTGTTTGTCTTGTACATTTTGTTAATATTTGAACTAAATTAATTACTTCATATTTTGCATATATATATGCATATATATATATATATATATATATATATATATATATATATATATATATATATATATATATATATATATATATATATATATACATATATAATATATATATATAAAGATATTTATATATATATATATTATACGATCCGTCACTCATGGTATCTGTATTTGTTATATTTTCTTTTTTCCCGTCTTTTAAATTCGTTTACCCTCTTCCCATCATTTCCCCCCTTCTTGGTGTCTCCGTCTTCATGCCCTCTTTTTATCTCTGCTGACCCCGCTTTCTACCCTCTCTATTTCTCATATATATATATCTATATATATATATATATATATATATATATATATATATATATATATATATACCATTCTCCTTTAATTATTTATGTCTACACCACCTACTTATCTTATCAGTTTTTCTTATCAATTTCATTTGCATTTGGTTGAGGTAATCTATTGTGCGTAACGTTGTTTTGTGACGTCATTTACTGTGCACCAAAAAGCAAGCAAACAAAATAGGAAGAAAGCACAATAACAAAATCCACATAATTATATATATATATATATATATATATATATATATATATATATATATATATATATATATATATAAATATAGTGAGCGAATCAAATTTGTCCTTTACAGAAAGGAGTTGGTGATCGTGATCAGTTGCTAAGTATCTTCCTATGCAACCAAATGCAAACTTATTTCCCTTAAGGGAAGGAGAAACCTTGGACAACCGGTGGTCAGCCCAATTTCCCTCGGGTCTTAATAACCAATATCGAGCCGTCTATTGTCATTTCATCCGAACTCCCAAGACAAAGTCGTTTCCTTTCTTCCGACTCATGGCACGACTGCTGGCGCCACCTAGCTGAAACGCGCGTTTATACCCACGGGGGATAACCGATTACAACGCCGGAAATGATGAAAACCGGAATAGCATTTTATAACCTCTCATAATCGCCCACTTCCGTTTCCGGTTTTGCGTTCGCTATGCCCGAGCGTTCCTCCGAGATAAGTTCGTCACTGAATTTTGACAAGTTCTGTTTTGTATCTAATATGTGCTTTATGGAGACGACATATTAGATTTATATGTTCATTCTAAAAGTTTATTACCGTTATTCTAAGCATAAACGTGCAATGATAAAGGTGTTGTCACAGTATTTAATGTCTGTTCAACTGACGAACGGATACAATCGAAATCCGAAGTTTATAGACTTTATAAATAAACCGAAAACAGCAAAATCAAAAAAGTATATATACAAGAATAATAGAAACACATCTATTGAAGCCAAAAAAAATACAATTTTGTTTAGATACTTACACTGTATACGGCATAATAACGTTGACAAAATGGTTCTGGTTATATAACTAAAGCTAAGCTCAGTACAAGATAGGTAACAATTAATCAATTTTTTATGACAGATACACCTCCCTTAAAAACCTGCAAACTAACTTCGTTAATATCATCTCGCCTGAGAGGGATACACATGTTACTGCTGATTGCTTAAGAATTTCATTTGAAACAAATCGGCTCAACCTGCCCACCACAGAATGGCATACACCCTATGTTATTTAACAGCGTGGTCTGAACATCTTCTGATTCCAAAGAAGTGTTTGTTTGGTTTTACAGCAATGCAACCTTTTAGGTCATTTCATGCTGAAGATTATTTAGGATTTTCCATTGGGATTGATATATAGATGTTAGGGTAGTTAGAGTGGTTTTTATAACATTTTTATATTTTTCATTTCTAGGAGTTTTGTTTTTATTGTGTTGATGGGTTATTTTTGTATTTTTCAAATTGTGAATTTCATTTTTTAGAAGAGTTTTGGTATTTTATTTTTGTGGTTTGGATACTTTGTGTTTATATTTTGTTGTGGTAGCACTTAGCGATTCAGTTATTTGTGATTATTATTGTGCAGTTGTATATTATATTCTTAGGGGGGGGGACAGTTATATTCTTTGGAAGAGACCTACTTCTTTGATGTAGGATAGGATTTTTCCAGTGTTGTTTTCATCGAAAATTTCTTTAAGATTTTTCTCTTTGTAGTGTTTTTCTCTTATTTTTGCGAGGTCTATACAGTTGGTTAGTATGTGCTTTACAGTGAGTGGTGTTTGGCAGGGAAAGCATTGTGGTTGTATTTCTTCTTTATGGAGGTAGGCATGTGTTAAGTGTGTATGGCCTATTCTTAGTCTAGTGATGATGCTATTTTGTTTTCTGCTGTATGTTTTTTGTTTTTTTTGCTTTGTTATTTTTGGTGCGATTTGATAAAGTTTATTGTTGGGGAAATTATTCCAATAATTTTGCCATTTATTTTGAATATATACGTTGATACTTCTTTTGAGGTCTGTGTACGGGATTTTGAAGGTGGGGTCGATAGGTTGGTTGTGGGCTGATTTTGCTGCGATGTCAGCTAATTCATTGCCTTGTATGCCAATATGGCTGGGTACCCAACAAAGAAGTGTAATAGTAGATAAAGTAATATAGTAATATACAACACCCACAGTTAATTCAGTATTTCTCACTTTAGTAACAGTGCAACGAAACAGAAACAGTATAATTACAAGAGAAAGATAATGCAGCAATAAAAAAGAACATGAACAATAAGGTAGAAGGTATTCCAGAAGTCTTACGCAAATTTTGAAATTTAATAACAATTTCAACTCCTTATTGCTGGTAAACTAATAATGGTATTAGTTTGTGACATAAATAATGGCCGATTTCAGAAATATACATTTATTCATGAAAACTTAACTTGTAACTTTTTCACTTTTCTAATGCTCTGTAAATGACGTGAAACTGTTGCTAAACAAGTGCTTGCAATTCTTTATTGTCAAGATTACACAGCCGTCCTCTACCTTCTTCATCGTCAAGACTCTCATCTCCACTGCGGAATTTCTGGAACCACCTTCGTACTTTCCGGTCGCTTGTGGATTCATCTTCCCATGCTCTATTGATATTGGCAGAAGTCTTGGAGTTATTGTGCCGAAGTTTTAACTCATGCACATAAGAAGGCGACGGTCATGTTTTGGGCATGTTCATCATTGAGGATGTTCTATGCTTCAAAAATAATTTATTTCTGAAAAAAGTTACACATTATTATCGAAAACATTCATTATTATGCATGTAAAAATTAACCATAACTAACCAACAAATTCTGTGTTAAAATTAGTTTTTTAAAGCCATCGTTTAAGACGTCCATTATTTTTGTAACGACCTAATAGTAATTAGATATAACTGGTATCATTTAAAAACTAAATTAATTACTTTTTTTGTAAAGTTCATTTTAAGAGACACCAAAAAGTTGTAGAAAGCTGAAGTTCCCTACTGGCATTTCTGATCGAAGTTAGTTCGATCTCGCTCAACCGTATTGCCTGCAAGTGAAAAGCGTCCTGTTATCTTAACTAGATACAAATACCTATCCTTCATAAAGTTTCCATGCCATATCAATATGGCCCAGTTTCTGGTGCCTCTTTTAGGAATGGTGTGCGAAATTCACGTTGAACCCGTGTTCATGATTCAGATTTTTCAAATTCAAAGCCATCAAAACGCTTTTTTCTATTTGAGTGTCTGCTATTACCATATCTTAAAGAAAGATACAAAGAAATCCTTAGCACTACAAACTTTAAAGGAATTGAACTTTCAAATGATATCAGTTTTGTCGTTCTACCATACATAGTTCAGCAGATATAACGGCTTGAAATATGCACAACTATTCTCAGACACCGTGTATAAAGAACTAGAAAGGTAACGACATTTTTAAAAGATTACAATTAATGACCGCTATACTTAATATGATATAAATTAACTAATTCCAGTTTATTCACTTGCATTTCTGTAAGAACTATTTCCTTTTCATGGCAGAAAACGATTCGTGTCGATGATTACGTGATATTTAACGAATCTGTGCCTTCTTACTGATTGTTTATTTGTTGTTATTACATTTTGTTTGGGGAAGAGCATGTTATGTATGCTATTTTAATAAACAAATCTTAGAATAAATAGAGAAACACATATTTTGATTTGATAACAAAATATTCAGATCATTTATTTTAGCAGGAGTAGTAAGAGTTTGACCATTCTGACAATTATTTGATAAATAAATTATTAGCATAAGTAGATAAACGCATTCTGACATTTTATAACAAACTTTTGGGACTAGTCTTTTAGTAAGGATAAAAATACATTTGCACTATCCTATCAATAATTTTAATACATGAATCATAGAATGAGAACATAAAAGCATTCTCACATTTCATAATAAACTGTTATTTATTATAATGTTAGTGTTAACAAGCCTTGTAAACGACCCTGTCAACTATCTGAATATATGGATCCTAGCATAAGTACATAAACGCAAGCTGACATTTCAAAACACATTTTCGGGCTATTTTTATTGTAGAGATAAGAAACCTTGTGGGCCACCCTTTAAACTATTTGAATATATGAATCATAGCATAAGTAGATACATGCATGATTTCATTTTTATAACAACCTTTTCGGACTACTCTTTACTGTACGGATAATAAGCCTTGTAGACCACCCTGTAAACTATTTGAATATATGAATCATAGCATAAGTAGATACATGCATGATTACATTTTTATAACAACCTTTTAGGACTACTCTTAACTGTACAGATAATAAGCGTTGTGGACCACCCTGTAAACTCTTTGAATATATGAATCCGAGCATAAGTACATAAACGAATGCGTACATTTTTAACAAACTGTTCGGACTATACTTATTGTAGAAATAACACGCCTTGTTGACCACCCTGTAAACAATTTGAATATATGAATGCCAAAAAATATAGATGAACGCATGCTTGTATTATATAATAAACTATTCGGACTAATTTGGGTAGAGATACCACGACTTATCGACCAGCTTGTAGACTATTTGAACACATGAATCGTAGAATACGTAAGCAAACGCATGTTTACCTTTCATAAACATTTTAAGAACATCCTTTTTTTGAAGGGATAACAAGACTTTTGAATCACCCTGCCCACTATTTGGATATATAAACTTAGAATCCGGTTGGCCTTTTGGCTAAGATCAAAGTGTAGTATCTGTTCCGATGGATACTGCACCCCGTAGACTGGTATTCTCTTGGCCTTCGGGGCTTGATTTACGCCGGTCTATGGGTCTGTCCTGTGCAATTCTAGGAGGTCCACCTTCCCGAGCTTCGCCTCCCCTCTTTGGGGAGGAGTAAATTTATTGCTTCCTGCCTGAGGCGCCCTTACCGGGGAATTCCGACGGGGCTGCCCAGGCAATTTTTAAACCCCACTTTCTCGACCGACCTTGGGTCACATATTACTTGTGGGAGTAAGATAAAAATTGGCCTTGTGCCTAACTTCTGGAGAGGAGTAAATCAATACTCTTTTGGTATGGATAACAAAATTTGTGGACTATCATGTGAACTATTTGAACAAATAAATCCTATCATAAGTAGATAAATACATGCTTGCATATTATAACACAATTTCTGGACTACTCTTTATGTAAGGATAACAAGCCTTTTCGACCACTTTCAAATCTATTTGAATAAATTCACACCAGCATATATAGATAAACGCTTCTTTATATTTTATAACAAACGTTTGGGAGATCTCTTAAAAGTAGTGACTCATTAGAATAAAACATATATAACTAAAACTGGGTTAGGATAACAGTGCACAGTTGTTAACGTCACACACTGGTTCATAGGAGTATCTGTATTGCTGATACGCTATGAGTTGCCTACCTTTGCTAGTTTATATAAAAGGACCGAAGAAAATTTCCAGTGAATATGTGATATTCGTGGTCAGTTTGTGTAAGAAACGTGTGGCAATCCCTTTTCTAGGTCGCATTTCACGTTACAGATTCGCTTTTGTCCCGCGGTTATTGCCCTAACCTCATTCCGCTGAGGTGAGGAGAGGAAATTGTCTAATTTCTTACATACTCGTAGATGTACCTGATAGTTAAGATTCCGATCTCGTCTGTTCTCACCTTATGAATAGCAAATAATTGTCACTATTGTATTCGGGAAGAACACGAGTTTTTCAGTCTAAGACATGAATGCATAGAACTCACACATACACGCAGACTCTCTCTCACACACATCTATATATATATATATATATATATATATATATATATATATATATATATATATATATATATATATATATATATATGCATATATATGTATGTATATGCGTGTGTGGGAATGTGAATGTTAAGTATTAATATATATATATATGCATATATGCATATATATATATATACATACTTTAAATTTATATATATATATATAAATATATATATATATATATATATATATATATATATATATATATATATATAAGATGTAAAACAGACGTAAAACTCAATATGAGCTGTACCTACACTATATAGTTAACGTTTTTCAGTAGAATTTCTTTCAAAAAATATTATGATTTTGTTTCATATAACATGATTAATATTCTTTGTGTAATTATTAATACAAATGTTTATTTTAATCAGATATATTAGGGAAATTTTCAATAAATATCAAGTATAATTATCAATTTTTAATTTAACTTTAGACACTTATATCGGAAAAAGAATATAATTATTTTAAAACATACATTTCCAAATATAAAAATGTAATTTTATCTCACAAAACTAGCACGCCTAGAGAAAATAGCAAGTTGAGAGATACTTTAGAAGTCATGAGTTTTCAATTTTTTCATAAATTCAAAATTGATTCAATTAATTTCAAAGCAAAAGAATCACTGAATTTCAAACCGAAAAAATACAAAGATTAATAATTTCTGAGAAATGATCGGGTGATCTGAATAGACGAAGCTAAAGGGTCAGAAAAAAAAAATATTTAGCAAGGAACGCTCTGTGAGATGCCATATAATCGTTTAGAAGATATGTGCAAAAAGGATTTTGAATATGTCTAATATGTGCGTCTTAGAAGCTTGGCTACAAGAGGGCATTTCGCCGTATTTATCATTGGCGCTCTAGTCCGCAAATTTATATATATATATCAAGGGAGGCGCGACAGCGCCCTATCCCTTAATAGACCTTACGAATGGCCTATGCTGGAAATCGCATTTCTTTGATCAACCATAACTCAAAAACCAATAAACCAAATTAGTTAAAACTTTGCACAATATTTTAATTTGATAGTTTCTATAAGTGTGTAGAATTTCAGCATCATTAGCTAAGGCAACGCAGAGATCCAGAAAGTTCAATCATTACATCATGTTATCTTTGTGTACGTACATACGTACGTACGTACGTATGTGCCACCCTGTAACTCATCAACTATTTGATGGATTCAGCTGATTTTGGCAGATATAGAGGTTCTAGGGTCTTGTTGATGGCATTTTAATTTCAATTTATTATATATATTAGTTTTCCAGAAAATTCTAATAAAAACCTTCATGGAATATATATATATATATATATATATATATATATATATATATATACTTATTATATTATATTATATGTATATATATGTATATATATATATATATACTTATTATCTTATATTATATATATATATATACTTATTATCTTATATATATATATACTTATTAAATATATTATATATATATATATATATATATATATATATATATATATATATATATATATGAAGTTAATCAAACAAAATATATAAGAGGCAACTAATATCTTTAATTAGTGAACATCCGGATAAAACTGAAGCTCAATATACTGGATAGAGCATTAATAGCATTATATAAAGAGAAATAATAAAATAAGGTGCGAATCAAATTTTATTAGAATTCCATGTTCAGGCTAAGTACCATAAAGTCCTTAACTCATAAGTTTAAAAAAAAAAAGATTTTCCTCAGAGAACCATTACCGCAATGACATTACTGCAGGTAATAAAATTAAACTTTGAAACACATCAAATATATCAACCCAAAGCATACCTTTTTGTTAAAGCTATACAGTTCAACCAAGTCATTCAATTTGAAACATATTCATGAAATATATCCAAGAGCCTGATTGAAAAGTGATACAGGTGGTGAGTGGTAGTCAAAAAACGAAACAGTTATCCAGGCGGGAAATCTGTTTGCAAACGATGCAGTAAATAACAGTGAATATATATATTTATATATATATATATATATATATATATATATATATAGTGTATCAAGTTATATGTAAATTAAATCAATAAAGTGTTCGATCGCAAATGAGTGAGAGCTAATAGAAATAATGTATTTGAAAACTATATGTTACATACTTCAGAATCATACCGCCATCTCTTCCAGATGATCTAACTTTTTACATTAAAAAAAAGTCTAAGCCAAGTAGAATCGCCAGCGTACTGAATAAGGTCAACACACATAATCGTGTTTTGACCTTATTTAGTACGCCTACGATTCTACTGGGTTGAGACTTTCATATATATATATATATATATATATATATATATATATATATTGTTATTAAGGGGTAGTTATTCATTAAGGCATAGTTAATTAACCATAATCACGTCTGTATATGTTTATATTTTCTTCTAAAGGGTACCTTTAGGAAACCTAAACTTATATATATACGTAGTGTCACACACACACACAAACTCACAGACAGACGCACACATATATACTATATACATATATATATATATATATATATATAGAGAGAGAGAGAGAGAGAGAGAGAGGGAGATGTTTGTGTATGTATACACGTGTGTATGTAGGTGAGTAGTGTGTACGTGTATAGATACGCGACTAATTCTAAGCATCTTCAAATAGTCAGACCCTATTTTTGTTTTCTATTTTTATGGGTTTCATTTTTCATCCCTGTTTACGGTGCGCGAAGACTCGCCGTGGGCATCGTGCCATGGCCTGGAAGTTTATTCTTTCCTGTATTCGACTCCAGCGCGCCGCGCATCCCTTTCTACCAAAAAAACAATTTTGTTAACTTCCATTGTTGCTGTCATGTCGGCTGAGGTCTATAAAGTCGAACGCGTTACGCGCATGCGTAGTCTCACAAAATAGACGGCGGTAAAAATGGTGCCTGGCTCAATCGCTTATTCTCTGTATTTTGGGCCAATCTTTATCAGCTTGAGTGCGTGCGTCTTATTTATTGAATGCGTCGTTGTTTACTGTTTTGTGCTTCAGTCTATCAGAAATTGGATTGCACGATTCTAGCCCCTACACACAATATGTCTGTATATACGTATGTATGTATGTATGTATGTATGTATGTGTGTATGTGTGTATGTATGTATTTCTCTCTAACTCTGTCCTCTTTCTCTCTCTCTCTTTCTCTTAAATTGAATTGTAGTCAAAGGTGCTTTTAGTCCGGCTTTCTAATTAAGCAACCAGTACAACACACACTGATTAGTGTTATTAAAACGAAACATATATGCATGTTGGATACATAAATAAAATAATTATTATGAAAATATTTAATTGCTTCCCTCAAGGGTAAATTACTCTGTAGGGCAAGCCTCTAAATAAAAGACTTATATAGTATATAGTATAACGTTATCTCGACACATCGATTAGTCTTATAAAGACAGATACGTATGCGGATAAATAAATAACACATTTCTTATGAAAATATGAATTGTTTGCTTCAAAGTATAAAGTACTCCGTAAGGAAAATAAGATAAGTTTCTAAATTAAAGTAAAATTGTGTCGTTTGCTCCCATAACCAGTTATTATAAACAGACGTTGGATTGAGGTTTCTGTGACATCAGCCCGGCGTTCGAAGTTAGCGAACTGTGGTATAGACTTATCTAACCACACTGCTGAGTCTTATTAAGACGAGACATATGTGTATGTGGATGAATAAATAACACATTTCTTATGTTTTCATTCAAAGAAAAAATCACGCTACAGGGAAAATATGAAACGCTTCTAAGCTCCACTTACCAGTAAGTCTAAACACTATAGAATCTTGAATAGGAATATTTCCTTTCTATTTCGTGACGTTTTATCAGTAGTCTACGGGGAAAAGACAGTAGAAGTGAGTAAAAAGTGACTTTCGTCCGGTGTTTTTACCCAGAGACCGATAGTATAGCTTTATCTAACCACACTGATGGGGCTTATTAAGATAAAATGTATATGTTTCCTTAAAAAAGAAAGCACTCTGAAGGGAAAATGTGAGAAGCTTTTGAAATATACTTATAGTGCGTCATTCAATATCCTTAGCAGGAAGTACGGACACTATATAGAATATTAAATAGGTATATTTCCTTGCCATTTGGCAACTCAATGACCAAGTGACAAAAACGTTAGATAAAAGTCAAAGGTTGCTTGTAGTCCGACGTTCGAACCCAGCAACCGGTGGTATATCCTTATTTAGTCACATATGTGTATGTGATTAAAAAAAATTCGTTTACAATATATATATATATATATATATATATATATATATATATATATATATATATATATATATATATATACGATAAATCAGAGGAAAAGTGTCCATCTTAAATTACTTTAAACGAAACTTAAAATTGGGGAATATTTATAAATTAATATTTAATACTTATTGTTACATTTTCATGAACATCTGAGGAATCTGAATTTTTACAAAGGATTTCCACCACCTGTTTATTCCCTTTGCATTTAACTGAATTAAATTAATATAGCCCACATTTAGAGCCTTACGCCTTAAAATGCATAATAAACGGGTAATTAGTTTAGGAGTGAATCCAGTACATACAAATATATAAACATATCTATATTTATATAGATATATCTATATGCATATACTAGCGTGTATGTATTAAAAATAACGGAGACATGGTCTTCTACACACAAGTATATGATCAGATGTGCATATACTTGCGAAGGTTTGTGTGTTTGAATATATTAAGGTTGAATACATATGAGTATCGTTTGGAATGCGTTCTGAGCGAGAGAGAAATTGTATTCTCTGCGTTATCTGCTTGGGAATCTTGGCTCGGTGCCAAGGATGTCTCCAACAAAAGTGTATTATTTTCTATTGTTGCAAGCGCAATCCCGATATCAGTTGACAACTGGGCTATTTCGGTACGTTAGCGAGGTACCTACACAGCAACATCCGGCCACACACAGACACATGAACTACGTATGTGCAAGGAGCCACACGTTCACGTAGAAACAAACGTAAATATACACACGCACATCTCATCACATGATCATTAATTTCACACGCTGAAGGACAGATTCTCCTCTGGAGGTTATGTTTCATAAAGTAATTTACGGGCGACAGTTTGGAATCTGGATTCGTTATTTCTAAATGAGCCGTTAGTGGTTATCGTCACATCCATTTTTTTGAGTTTTCACTAGAAAGGGTTGCGCGATGAAGGCTTCGCAGTTTAAGTGAGAAAAATATGTAATGTGAACACAGTTCATGGAGCAACTACTCGAAGGCCACACACACACACAACACATAACGTCGCTGGACATACGCAGAGATAAACTGCCGGATACTCATTAGAAAATCAACGTAAATACTCCATCCCAATAATAATAATAATAATAATAATAATAATAATAATAATAATAATAATAATAATAATAATAATACTAATAATAATAATAATACTAATAATAAGAGCATGGAACTCCCCAACTAAGGTGAAATGAGGGCGCTCGGCGAACAGGCTAGCTATAAATATCAGGGAGTGCTGGAAACAGACACCATCAAATCTGCAGAAATGAAAGAGAAGATTGGAAAATAATATTCGCGAAGAAAAACGAAAACTCCCACAAACATAATTATATAACACAAATCTAGAAAAAATAACAACTACAACGTGGGCAGTATCACTAATAAGCTACTCTGGATCATTCATAGAACTCACACACTTTGACCAGAAGACTCGAAAATTAATGACCATTCATAACGCACTACACACAAAAGACGATACGGAAGACTCTACATGAAAATACACAAAGGAAGGAGACGACTGGTAAGTACAGAAGACTGTGTGGAAGACACAAAAAAAACTCAAGAAATACATAACTCAGAACACAGAAAGGCTTATCACCGCATAAAGAAACACCCATCCAATTAAATATTTGGGAAGCACCGAAACCAGAAACAAACAGACAAGAAAAGAAAATTAGAAAAAAAAACAGCTTCATCCACGTTTCATAAGAATGACAAGAGACGCAGCCAACCACCATTCTCGGGTATGGCTAAGAAAAGGTCACCTGAACAGAGATACGGAATCTTTACTGACAACAGCACAGAAAATGCGATTAAATGAGTTAAGTTAGAGAAACCCGGGAAAACAATAAATTCAGATTGTGTGGACAAAGAGACGAAACAGTAAATCACATAATAAATGAATGCGAAAAACTAGCAGTAAAAGAATACAAGAACAGACACGCCTGCGTGAGAAAAGCAGTACACTGGGAACTATGCCATCGACTGCATTTAAAACACGCGGATAAATGATACAAACATAAACCAGAGACTGTACTAAAAACGAAAATCAACAAAATCCTCTGGGACATGGAGGTGCAAAGGGATAAATTCATACAAGCAAGGAGACTGGATGTTATAATACTCAACAAAAAGGGAAAACCCTGCCAAATTGTAGATTTTGCCGTTACAGCAGACCACAGACGGAATGACGAAGCAAATACATGAAACTTGCCAGAGAATTGAAAGGGATATGAAGCATGGAGAATCGTAGGAGCACTAGGAAAAATACCCTCAAAACTGAGGGAAAATACTGGAAGAAATTGAGATCAAATGGATTACTGAGACCATACAGAAGAACGGAAATGATGAAAACTGCTGCAATCTTCAGGGAAATCCCGAATGCGGAAACAAACCTGCATAAGCTACGACGGTCACCAGTTACGTGGAAGTTACAATTGGAAGAAAACAAAACCACAGAAAGAATACCATCACATTACTCCAGAGAACAGAGACTGCAAGAAATATCATAAACTACCCCCACCCCAACAAGAAAAAAATGATGTCCCCCAGCTCCGGCTTATACCACACAAAATACCTGTGAAGGGGCAAGGAGAATGGGAAGACCGAGGAGAGAAATCACTCTCCAGCCCTATACTGGGAGAGTGCAGAGAGTACTGGGACCGTATGGACGCTTATTGCACACCATGTTCCAGAGGAAACTAATGGTCGTTACCAGCAAGTATTACAATTGTAAGAAGCTGTTGCGATAACGAAAAGTCATTTGCAATGGTTACTGAAAAGACGTGGAGAATACTAGAAATCTGGGGAGGCTTATTGTCACTCAGACTCCAATGAATACCACCGGCAATTATCAGTCAGCAATCACTGACGATATCTTTTGTGAGAATTCGTAGTGAGTAGAAATAATAATAATAATAATAATAATAATAATGATAATAATAATAATGATGATAATAATGATGATGATGATGATAATAATAATAATAAGCATGATGATGATGATGATGATGATGATGATGATGATGATGATGATGATGATGATCCAAAACAAACTTGAAGCACTAGGAACAATCCTCAAAAAACTGGAGAAAAGACTGGGAGAAATTGGAATCAAAGGGACCATCGAAACCATACAAAAGAAGGCAATGATCAAACCAGCTGCAATCTTAAGGAAAAATCCTCGAATGAGGAAACCAACACGCATAAGCTACAAAGGCTAACCAGTCACAAGGAATTTACAACAGGGAAAAAACAAAACCATACAGAGAACACCACAACAAGAACCAAGGAACAGAAACTGCAAGAAACAGCACTTCATAACCCCCCCCCATAAATTACACCGGCCTCAGCTATCACTACACACAAATGAACCAAAGAAACACAAATTAAAAGAAACACTATAAGCTCCTCCCTCTCCCGCCCCCAAAACATAAAATAAATTAAAAAGAATTTTAAAAAAAATTAAAATAAGGAAAGAAAAAGGAAAAAATTAAGGAATTGAAAGGACAAAAAGGAAAAAATAAAAAAATTAAGTTTTAAAAAAAAAATAAATTAAATTAATTAAAACATATTATTTTTTTTTTTTTTTTTTTCATTTTTAAAATGGTGCCGGCCTAGGCCGGCACCAGACAAAATATTTGTAGAGGGTCGAGCAGGATGAGAAGACCGAGGAGGGACAGCACACACCAGACCTCCACTGGAAAAGTGCAGAGAATGTTTGCACCTTGGGGAGACTTATTGTCACCCAAATCCCAGAGAAGACCAATTGTCCTTACCAGCGAGAAATCAATGGTAAGAGGCTGTTGCTATACCGCATCGTTATCGAAAAGAGGTGAAGAATACTGGACATCCGGGGAGGCTTGTTGTCACTCAGACTCCAGGAAATACCACTGGTTGTTGTCGGTGAGCAATCACTTACGATGATCTCTGTGGGAACTCCCAGTTAGTACAAATAATAATAATGAAGAAGAAGAAAAATGGACATCCCGAGGAGGGAGAGCACTTCTTTGGTATCGACCACTTAAACGACAACCTAAAGGCAGCCAGGTTGTCAGCCTAAAGCTTCTATGCAAATCATTGTCAGATATTTCCATATAAACACTGTTTAATCAGCAGTTACTACTAAAATGTTAATGCTGGCGAACAAAACAATCGCGAGAACGCTACTCCTGCTAATGTGAACCTCAAATCTTTCATTTTAACTCTTTTCTTTTCTTCACATAGACTCTGCTCTTTTACTTGATTTTAAATTTATATAATGATACGTTTAGGCAATTTCATGCTTTACGTGCGTTATCATATTTCACACACATTAAATAAATGAGATGTTCCGCTAAGCAAAGATGGTGACTGAAGATTAATCTGATGTACCTAAGTTAAGCAATTACAAATTTACCAATATTAAAATAAATTGTTCCAAAACCAAATAATGTCGCCGCGTAGACTAAAAATGTACAATTTTAAATAAATACGTTTCAGAAAGTGACACCGGTTTTTTTTAGATGTGAAGAATAGCCGTCAATGATTTTTACGGTGAGAAGTCATAATTTTTTAATTGTTTTTAAAATAATTAAATTGCTACCATTTTAAATAAAGAAAAAATGAAGAGAAATATTCGTTTTATTTATTTAAAGAATAATTAACAATTAAAATTATTTTTTACGGCAGAAGAAAGGTTAATTTTATTTTTATAGTATTGATCTTCATAACCATTTATTTATTTCAAAAGTGATATTATTATCAATGGTAAATTATGTACATTGATGCAAAATGCAACGTAAAATGTCCACGCGTTTCCGCTAGTTTCAGTTAATATTTTTATGAAGTTTAACAATTTGGTTTTATCTATTGACATTGTTTTTCCTCTCAACAATTCATAAGACTGAGAGTTAAGCCAATAAGATTTCCCCAAAAGTTATAGGTAAGAAGGAAATCGCAACAGACCTTCATAAAAATATATGTATTTTAGTTCTTATATAGATGAGGTCATATATAAAAAAATGCAGTTATATATGGGAAAATCGTCGTTCCAAATAAATTAACCGATAAACTCTTTGACATATTTATGTATTAGGGAAATACAGGTATCTACCCAATAAATTAGTAACAATTATCTAGTAGAATTTTATTGATTCGAGAGAAAAATACGAAATCCAGTCTGTCATATGAACAAGTAATAAATCAATGGCAGTCGACAAAATACCGATGAAACTGATGTTTATTCGTAATTAAAATTCTACTCAATCATTTTTCATAACTTTTTGGGGATTTCCTCATTTTGCCTTATACGTACGTATAAACAAGTGTTTTTGTTTGGGATTGCGTTTTCCGTATGTGTCTTCATCTATATAAGCCCGATCTTTTTTTATTAGCTGTATTTGTACGCTTACAAAGTAGCGTTATTTGTACTGCTATTGTGCTTATGTGTTGCATACCTTTTAATTTCTCGTACCTTCTCTCTTTCCTCGTCGCGTGCAGGGGTGTCGTCTAGTGGTTGTCTTCTTTCTTCTCTTCTGTACTGCCGTGAACATCGCCGCTACAACAAAAAGCTTCATACCACGATTCAAACAATATTTTAAACTTTGATTGGTTTATTTCAGGCTTCGGTCTACCGTGTTGATCTTGGAGATGCTTCACCAACGCTAAGGGAGAGACCAAATTACGACTTTATCGTAGTTAATTCCTAGCTTTAGTCCTTAGCCATTCGAGGAGGGGGAAGAAGGAACCTCATGCCTGTATTCTCTTAGGGAAAAATATCCCCATTTTTCATTTCGGATTACATAGAGAAATAGTCTGTTCGGCTTGCTTCCAAAATCCAGACTGGCAACACTCCGTTTCCCACACAAAAGCCTGTGACGTCAGAGAACCCCTATGCGCAGGTGCACCTTGCCCCTTGCGGCGAGATCTCGTCAATGTGGTGGCCCTGTCAACGCCTGTGAGCTCCGACTGTGAGCATAGCTTTGTATTGCACTCGGTTGTACGGGTTCACCCGCACTAAATCGCGCAAGCCAAACCAAACGATCTCTCACGCATACGTCCGGCATAACAGGGCCATTATTTAACATATGTAGCTGGAACATCGTCAACTTAAGGTCGCATATCGAGAATATGTTAGTTTGCTATGCTGGGAAGATCAGATTTTCCCCGACGTCGTTCACGTTCTGACGCTATCTTCATAAACAAGACACAACTACACCTAGCGTAATTGTGTTTATATCAACTGCAGTGTTACGCACATTGACCGATTAGGATATTTACTCTTATTCAGCCAAACAATGCATAGTTCAATTGAAGCGTAGAAAGTCAGATTTATAGGAGACAACCGGGGTGGGGAGCGGGGCAGCAAGGTTTCTGTTCACATTACATTTACATTCCTGCGCATTGGCACGATCAGGGGAAACCGGGATCAGCGATGGAATTCCCAAGACAAGTGGTTCGAAGAAAAAGAACTTATAAGAGTAGAAAATTTCCCAGTATCTCGGTCTCTATAAAATGAAGTGGTGGGATTTTGCTGCTGGTAGTCGGGTTGGTTGGTTGGGAGCAGTTACGTTGAGGGGTACAATGTAATAAGTTCATCGAAACATATTTCGTGAAAGTACCTGTAAACCAAGCCACGATAGCGCTTTATAGGGAGCCTACGTTACCTACAGCAGACTTGGTAACGTCTTTAGTCCAAGTCATGTTGTTCGAGAATGTTAGTCTAACGCGTTTCAATGAGTGGTGCTTTCGACCATGACAATCGTTGGTTTTAACTGTTCCTTGAAGTTTTTTATAGAAAAGAGCTTTGTCTTGGTAGGATCAAATGTGACACTCCATTGTTTGCCCCATTTTACTGAAGAATATATCTTCTGAAAAATGACGCACTTACTATTTATCATAATATATTACTAAAACATTAATATAAAATCATAGAATTACGTCAGTAATTTTATTTTTATATATAAATTATTATTATCATTTCTGATGATCTAAAGAGCTAAGAGAACAACAGTTGACTTTTTATTACCGATTAAAAATCTATTTCTAAATTCATTTCATGCGATGGTGTAAGTTTGAGGTGGTTGTCTGACTTGCTATTATATTTCTCGCATCCTCTCACTAGCTAGAAAGCGGACCTGTTAAATCTGATATAGTGATGTGGGACAAGAGGGAGAAAATAGTTACCTTAGTTTAAATCAGTGTCCCTAATGATTATGGCTTAAACTAGGCTGAGAGTGAGAAGATAACTAAATAGCAAGGGATTATGTACGACATGAAAATAAACTAGTATCTAAGGAAGATCTCCATCATTCCAGTAATCATATAAATTAACGGGACCATGTAAAAAATATCAAACACTACCTGGCAAATATACACGGTGAACTAGGTCTAAGAAAAATGCAAATAATTTCGTTGAAAGGGATGGTTAGAATTCTAAAAAGAGCTCTCTGTTGGAATCTCTGAAATAGTTGCTAACTGGCTGTCATCCGGTAAGATTTTTTTATCATCAGCTGTTTTTTTCAACGCGCTTTACTTCTAAAACTTCTGAAACTCGAATCCGCTTAGTCTATGAGAATAATATCATTTATAGTAAATCTACGACACAAATGGTGATCGATGAGAAGCCTGGTATAGGCTCATGTGAAGTTGTGTACGTATTGCTTGAAGGGCAACAAGAAAACGACGAATAAAAAAATGGGTGACTAACACTAGAGACAGACTCAACAAACTTAGGGATCCAAGATGGCGAATTGGAATGCTAACCGGCATCAACGAAGAATCAAAATGGCGCAACGATGTGAGCGTGAGATTCATCTGACAAGACTAATAATATATTGCATCCCTGTTGCCTTGGTGATGCAGGAATCCACAGGAAAGAGGATCGGGGAGTTGGGTAACAGAAATAATAAGAGGGAAAAGGGTGATGGGCGATTAAGACGAAGGAGAATATTGAGTACAAGTAGAAGAAGAAGAAGAAGAAGAAGAAGAAGAAGAAGATAGGGGATAAGATGAAAATGGATGAAAATACGATGCGAAAACAGAAGTAAAAGGATAATAATGATAATAATAATAATAACAATAATTATAATAATAACAATAACAATAACAATAATAATGATAATGATAATAACAACAACAATAATAATAATCATGATGATGATGATGATGATGATGATGATGATGATAATTATACACCCTAAAAGTGAATGAACCATCCCCGACTGATACCACTCGAAATAGTCGTAAGGGGTCAAGGAGGATGGAAAGACCGAGGAGGGAAAGCACTGACCAGACCTCTACTAAGGGAGGCTTATTGTCATCCAAATTGTAGAGGAAACTAATGATCGTTATCAGCGAGAAATAAATGGTAAGCAGCTGTTACTATACCGCAAAGTCATTTGCAATAGTTATCGAAAGAGGTGAGCAGTACTGGAAACCTAGGGAGGCTTATTGTTACTCAGACTCTAGAGAGTACCACTGGTTATTATCAGTAACCAATCGCTGATGATGACCTGGGTGAGAAAACCTAGTGAGTACACATAATGATTCTCTACTCTATAATAAAATAAGATGTGTAGTATTTTTTTGTATATGAATAAATATAAATTCGTTCCGTCACACACATTTAGCGATAAAAACAAAGTTCTATTTTATAGTCCCCGGATGACACCATTTCAAGTGGTGAGGAAAAGCGAGAAAGCAAATAGCATGTCAAAGAAACACCATCACTTGAAATGAACTCAGAAATAAATCATCTAAATGTTAGGTCAACGGTGTTTTTTTCTTTAGGTCATAAGAAATGATAATAATAATTATATGCGAAAAATTAAATAACTGACGTAGTACTATGATTTTATATGAATATCACAACGAACAATGCTGAAGCATTATTTTTATCGTTATTTTTATTGAAGGTGTATGCTAGTAGTAGTAGCAGTAGTAGTAGCAGCAGTAATAGTAATAATAATAAGTGGAACAATTCGACGAAAAAGAAAAAGTAATTGACGAGAAAGAAAGGAAGAAGAATAAGTACACAAAGATGAAGAGTAGAAAACAGAGAAGAGATTAAAGACGAAATAGAAAGAGTGTGAAGATTATATAAAGAAAAAGAAGGATGAGAATGCGAAAAGAGATAAAGGGAAGTAAAAAGAGAAGCAATAGAAGATCCGGAAAATATACCAAACGATAAATATGATGACCGAAAAAAAAATATAATAAAAGAAAATAAGTAAAAAGAAAAATACGATTAGGCTTGCCTATTATCAATCCGTTTAGGGATATTTAACGTATAAGCACACTACTTACTGTGAATACTTACATGCAATTTGTTAAACACACGTTGTTACTGTACCTCAAACTGGTGTCTATATCGGGTTCATACATTTTCTTACTGGTATTAGTACATACATAAATGAAATAAACCTAATAGTTCGCTATAATAGCCATTAATATAAATCCTCTAAAACCTCTCAACCAGAAATGATACCACTCTACCAGAAATGATACCACTCTACCAGAAATTATACCACTCTACCAGAAATTACCTCCTCTTTTAAGGATTAGTGTAGTATATGTTAGTTATTACCTCCTCATTTGGTGTTCAGTGTATCTAGTTCGTTCATCATGATGTCATCCTCTTAGCCTAGCAAAAGTATGCGAGGAGATACCATATATCAGCTAGTATATACACACACATATATATATATATATATATATATATATTTATATATATATATATTAATATATATAGTAATTGTTTGTATTTGAATGGGTAAGAAATGAAGTCTTTAATCAAATCATCTATTTTAATTATTATTTTAATTTTTGCATGGCAAAATTGCTGATTGTCTTACAACTGTTTCTCAACGAGTAGAATGCATCTATTAAACGCATTCACACGCTGTTCCTTTAAGATTAAAATAAAAATCATATGGTAAGTGGCATACCAAGCACAGAGTTAGTAGAAACCAAACAAACAAAATACAAACAAAAACACAAATGAACACTCACAAGTGATCACCCTCGCCAATAGGATGACAACATTCGAATGAGATCGCCATTTCGAAATTATCACACAGAGCTACGTTTGCAAATTTGGAAAACTAACAGATTATATATATATATATATATATATATATATATATATATATATGGCATATTCCGACATCGTTCGTTGAATACTCTCCAGATAGTATTTCTATATGTGCTTCCCTTCGAATAAGTAGAACTTACATTCCTTTTTTGACGTGGTAATGTCTCGTGCCCATTAGGTTATGACGCTTACTTGCGGTGTATTGGGTGATTCTGTAACCGGGTTCGAACCGTACGACCGTCTGAGATTATCATTCCTTATACTGGTGTGAGCGAACGCTTGAAACGCTGTCGGATGTAGGTGAAGTAATTTAACATAATTTACTTAAAGTTTATATTCTTTTATATATATATATATATATATATATATATATGCAAACATTTGAAAAAATAACAGAATTATATATTTTTTTTAAAGTTTTGTAATGGATTTTTTTTGTATTACAATATAAAAATTAATAAATGTCACATATGTTTCACAAACATTATCGATGTTCGTCGAATCATGCTTAGATGTCAAAAGCAAATTTACGAACAAGCTGGAGAAAAAAGAACATTTTAAAAAAAGACGGTGGAGGAACGCGCAAATAACTGTTTGCATAGTTATAGTAAAGACGTTGACGATTTAAATTCAGCGACACTGGAGTAGCATCACAGAATAAAATCGAAGTACGTAAAGCATTTTGTTTTTTTGCTTTTGACACCTGAGGACAATTCGACGAAAAATTAAAAAACGTTCATGAAACCTATGGGATATTTATTAATTCTTTGGATTTTTATACAAAAAAAAACACATCAGAAAATAAAAAAAAGTATAATTACATAGAAAGATCTTATTTTTAACAATTTTTTGCATACATCAGAAAATGCTGCCTAAATACACACAACATACACACACACACACACACACACACACACACACACACACATATATATATATAATGTAAAAATACAGTAATAAATACTTTATATTTACGAAGATTCTATCGTGATAAAAGTAATGCTCGATATTATAGTTAGAGCATTAATATATATATATATATATATATATATATATATATATATATATATATATATATATATATATATAGGAAAGAATGAAATAATAAATCAAAGTTTATTATAATAAATGTTTCAACAAAGAGTAAATTATGAAAAGGTCCCATAGATATTCTAAAATATACATATTATGCTCAGAAGGAGAAAAGACAAGTCATTTCTAATAATGAGTAAATATGTATTTGAAACTTTTGAATCATACAAACAGACAAAACACCACGTATTAATGAGTAGAACGTATTTACAATGATATAATGTACCAGTAGATCATTTGCAGTCATGTATTATATCATAAAGGATATTAATTTCAAATAAAATCGAATAATAGTCAAAAGTCAAATATATTTGAGGATTAATATATGTAGATACATCATGTCTCACTATATTTTCCTTGACAATTGTTTTTAATATGATGTGTTACATTAAGCGTTACGTTCAATATGAAGAAACATAAAAAGAAGAAGGAAAAATAGAAGAACACAAAAAAAAAATGAAAGAAGAAAAAAAACAAGTAAATAAGACAAGAGAGAAAAAACAGAAGTAGAAAGAAAGAATAAGACGCCAAGATCTAATATAAAATAATTATTTTATAACATTTTACTGTTCGGCGACCGGTATGAATAATCTTCTCTACACTGACGATTTCCGAAAAGATGAAACGGATACCTATGTAGATAGGTGAGAAACTTGAAATCATAAAATTAAAAGATAGGGAACTATTAATCAAAGTAAGACACGAAACGAGTTTAAACTACAAACATTTCAAGGAACACCCAGTAAGCAGACTTTAGATTACGAATAACTATAATCACTTTTGACTGTTACTTCATTGTTAGAATAAGACATACTCAATTTTTATTCTTTTTTCTCTTTTTTCCTATTTTTCTGGTTTTATTTTTTACTTTTATTATCATTATTTTTTAATTTAAAATTCTGATGTCTTCATAATTTTTAATTTACTAATCAATATTATACAAAATCACTATACCTCACCTTATAATAATATGATGTTGGCACTTCCTCATAGTTATCACTTATTTATATACATATAATTAACTATGGTAATTACATTCGCTATATTTAATTAGTCTGCTTGTCTTTATGCTACTTATCTTGTATTTATAAACCTCTGTATCTATTTATATATGTACTGTACGAACATGTTCATTTTTATGTATGGGTAGGTATTTTATATAAACATATGTATATGGTACATATCTGTATATATGTGTATATATGTGAATATCCAGGTATAGATATATGCGCATATATTTGTGTTGGTTATTTTATATATATATATATATATATATATATATATATATTAATATATATATATATATATATATATATGTGTGTGTGTGTGTGTGTGTGTGTTGATATATTTTATGTGTGTAATTGTGTATCTATTAATTTGTGTGCGCGTGTGTATTTTATATTAAGATTATATATTTATGCTTAAAAATGTATATATGTGTATATGTGTGTATGGCTATATGCGTATGTATAGGTGTTTTATATATGTATGTATATATATGTATAAGAAAGGAAGGATGAAGGTAATCCGACGCAATGGGAAATGAAAAAGGACACACCAAAAATGATGTTTTGGCTACTACTTTTTCTCATCAACCCATCATGTCAACCCAATATTTTCACGTACTTGCATGACATTTTTCTGAAAATTATCATCCTGAGGAAGTCTTACAAATAAAGACGATACGTTTAGGAATATATAAAAAAAAACATCCTTCTTATATATATATACATATATATATATATATATATATATATATATATATATATGTTTATGTATGTACTTGTGTATCTATTAATTTGTACGCACATGTGTATTTTATTTATTGACCAGATATTTATGCTTGAAAATCAATATATGTGTATATATGTGCATATCTGTGTATCGATATTTGTGCATATATTTGTGTCTTGTATTTTTTATTTTTCATTTTTCATATTTTATTTTTCATATATATATATATATATATATATATATATATATATGTTTGTTTATATATGTTCTTGTGTATATATTAATTTGTGCACACGCGTGTATATTATATAAGGATCATATATTTATGTTTCAATATGCTTGTAAATAGATACAAACTTTGAAGCATTAAATAGCGAAGAAAGGAATCCAGATCAACTTTAAATATTTTCCTCTGATGATAAATGTATAGTTTTGAAATGTTCCAAGTCTGTATTTCATCCAATTTTTATGTTCATCATCTATTTCCTATATTACTGATCAATCTTGTAAAATCAGGGTGGATATTATCTGAGTATTGCTTTCTTTTTCAAGCATTCATTCCCAAATAACAGATGTTTTTATTTATATTTTTATTTTCATTTTATTTTGTGCTGACGTGTTTTCAGATAACATCCACCCTGATTTTACGCTCCCACCTATACATAAGCCTATTCACCTTTGGCCCTTAATTTGTTCTTTATTTACAACCACATTATCGGCTTCCCCATCCCCTGATGAGAAGACATTTTTTCTTTGAAAATCCATGGATTAAAGATATGAGGTTCATTGCTCTGAACTTTTGATGTTTTAATAAATATTGTATCTTTACAATTCTTTATTCTCATCTTTTACCTCTAAAAAAATTGCTCTATTAAATATATTGAGCTTTACATTATCACGATAGATTATTATTATTAAACGATAATTCAATTGTCGTAATATAATCCAACATTTAAATATATATATATATATATATATATATATATATATATATATATATATATATATATACAAGGTGACCCGAAACTTTTGTCTCACCAAATTTTGAATTATAAGATGTTTCCATTTCACAGCATTATGGGAATCTATTTATCAATGTTTCTTCTAACACATTGATTGTAACATGAATAGGTCTTAATTAACCCAAAAGAACACATTTAAGCACGACAATTAGACGTTTTTAAAAAAAAAAACGAGGAAAAATTGAACTGAAAATTCTTTTTTCGTTTATAAATAAAGTTCAACCATCAAATCAATACTTTTTATTCAACCCTTTAAATTCTTGACTTTCTCTAATCCTTTCTAGAAATCATTCTACGGGATCATTGAGATACTGCTTGTCCTCATGATTTTCATTACAATCTGATTGAACCCTGTCAAACAACTCTTTTCGATTTTTCAAACACACTTTCTTGCAGCATTCTCCATAGATATTCAATCACGTTTAAGTCAGGACAGTAACAATGCCACATTTCCAGCGATCAACCACGAAATAAACCATTAATAGCTGCGATAGAAATCTTTGATGTGTATGCCGGGACACCATCTTTTGGAGTGCTAATTTGTTAATATCTGCTGCAATGTGCTTGCTTTCTGCACTTTTGCGATATAATGGTAGCACTTTTTATTAAATATAAAGGTCATAATTGACAGTTAAATCATAAATGAATAATTCAGTTGCACTAAATCTGGTTATCCCTCCAGCTACCATAATTTTCAGTGAACATTTTGGCACTGGAACTTTTAGAACATCACTTGGATTTTCGACACGTATTCTGCAGTTTTGAAAATGTGGTATCGAAAATAAACATATATAACTCTCATCTGTCTATAAAATATGACATATTTTAGTCTACTCTCATCTATACAAACAAAACCCTTTGAAATCATCAATCTGCAAAATTTCATTCGATCGGTGATGATTTTGCTTGTAAGCATGGTGGGGTTTGAAATCCTGTATGTTACTTTACCCCGGGATTGACGCTTTACATACTTTCTGGCGGTTTAACGAAGAGCGCCAATCAAAATTGTTGTTGGACGAATACCAGCACCAAGTTTTCCCTAAAAAATGCAATAGAGAGACAAGACTTTTGGGTCAGAAAAATACACGAAGTTCGTTATCACTCCCTTAATACTTACTTAAATGTTATATATATATATATATATATATATATATATATATATATATATATATATATATATATATTCTAAATAGTCAAATGACTAGGAACTAGTCGTTTAAAATAGCTGCTATGTAAGTAAAAAAAAAACTAGGGTTTATGCAAAATTTACTTTCATCTCAGTCTCGATTAGTTGTTTCTGCTCTGGTGTCAGTCTACCAAACCTTTTTTGATCCCAACAACCATCTTTGCACTGTACGGTGAGATACACCAAGTATCTGAGCAATTTCTCTCTTAGTAAATTTCTCATTTCCTACTCTTATTGCCACAATTAATTCTCGAAAGAACATAGCTTTTATTCATTTTAATAATAAAGACGCGTTTAAAATTTAAAAAAGAATGGGACCATTAACTATCTTAGCAACTAGATATGGCACTCATCATGACAAATTAAAACCGCATCGTACATACATATTTAATACAAAATAGCACGTCGGGGGGACAAAACTGATTGATCACCCTGTATATATATATATATATATATATATATATATATATATATATATATATAGTAAGTAATGAAAATATATTTATGGCAAAAAAATTAGCCTGAAGATTCGTACTGGGGATGAAACAGAGGAATCACTGTGTAGGTTAATTGCCATTAGTATATTTTCATAACTTACTACATATCTCTACTTACATATCAAGCACTGTTGAAGTAAATACTGAACATTGATACATAACAATTTATATCCCCTTATTTTATGTGTATACAGAGAATATTAATATATATATATATATATATATATATATATATATATATATATATATATATATATATATATATGTATATATATCAGCAGTAACAATTAGCTTACAAAAAGCGAAGATTAGCTCTCAACAAGATAAGGTAGATACGACCTTGTACTACAACTTATTTTAAGCGGCCATCCGACGAACACTCCGAGAGCAGCCATTCGAATACACGAGAGTACGAGAAATCTCCGGCGAAAAAGGAGAGAAATTGAAGCATAACCTCGAAACGTCTTTTAATTGGAGAAACAACTTTTCGCTTGGCCAACTCTGATCAGAACACCACCCAGAGCTTTAATACTGGCCATTTCAAAATCAATCGCATAGCTGACGTAATTTTCAGGAAGTGTGGACTCGGTAATAAAGCGAAGGTTATCTCACCGCAACGACGAAATTACCCCCGACGCACGGCGTGCATTACAGATCTGGGGACATGGATGTCTACCCGACCTCCACGATGTCCTTCAGCCGGGTGATCTCTGCGCATATCTGAACTTCCTACAATTGGGTGCCTAACAAACAAAGAAAATCATAAGCAAGAAACATGTGAGTAAATCAGAAACATACAGAGAAAACAATTAATGGAAATTCTCTTTCAGAATTTTTACATGAGGATTGATAATCTGGTTTATTTGTATTATTCGGACTACTATTCTCATTTTGTTTTTTCACATAGATTCGACCGATCTAACCTACGACCACTGGCGTAGCGAGGGGGGGGGGCGAGGGGGGCGGGCCGCCCCGGGCGGCACACCTGAGGGGGCGGCATTTTGAGAGGGTAAAAATAGAAAGTAGAGAAAAAAATAAAAAAAAACAAAAGTTAACAAAAAATATGAAATTTTATACTATAATTTTATATAATAATAAATTTAAATGAGAACATTTGAAAACCTGAAAATGTTATGAAATGATAAAATCATTTTTATTTACTTTTTTGTCGTTGTTGTTAAAGTCCGAATTTTCGCCAAATAACATGGATGTATCAAGGAGAGAATAGTCCGATGTAGTTTTCTTTTCTTTGTCTTCATAATGTTATTATTAAGAGGGTGAGCCCTCCGAAGAGAAAAAACGTCTTGTATCGGTGCTTTTTTAAATCCGTGTGTGTAATCGCTCGGTTTTCAGAAATTTGTTGTTGTTAATAACGTTTCAACTCTTTTAAAAATAGTTTTAATATATTTTAAACAAATGTATTTATGAATGGCAAATAAGGCTATAAATTTATTTTTTGTGAGAGAACTGTCGCAAGGCATCAAGTCGGTTGAAAATACGCATATATACATACATATATATGTATATATATATATATATATATATATATATATATATACATATATATGTATATATATATATATATATATATATATATATATATATATATATATATATATATATATATATATATATATATATATATATGGCTGGTTTTAATTCTTGAACAAAATTTCCATTAATTGAGAATAAATTGCTTTAATTCATTTCAATCACTAAGTTTAAAAAATGCAAGCATTAATTATTTCTGGAGATATACTCAGTGACCGGCTGACCTAACAGGATAGGGCCAAGCCTAGGCTTCGGCCAAGCACCAAAATAACAAAATGACCTCAGAAAGATTTCATACTTAAAGGGGAACTTTCATATAAATTTTTATCGAATAGGTGCGAAAAGAAAGTTGGATATTTGGGTGTATATACACCGACATCAAAGAGGAAATAACATTAGATGCGAAAGTTTGAATTCATTAATTTTATTACTGTCCAAACGTTTGTTTTTGTAGCATACTTTTTATAACTCCTTGTAAACTTTACAATTGCTAGCTGGGGGATCGGACAAAATCACCCCGTGGCAACCCCCACCAACTACTTAAAACAAAAGGAAAACAGATAAAATCTCAAATGAATAAAAAATATTAAAAATCAGTTTTCTTATTTTAATTTTAATTTAATTGAATTTAGGAAAATTAGATACCGTAGAACTAATTTTCGCAAGGTATGAAAATTAAGAATAATGTTAACTTAATA
This sequence comes from Sepiola atlantica, assembly GCA_963556195.1. Classification (NCBI taxonomy): domain Eukaryota; kingdom Metazoa; phylum Mollusca; class Cephalopoda; order Sepiida; family Sepiolidae; genus Sepiola; species Sepiola atlantica. The sequence continues at coordinate 98,452,794 of OY744516.1, forward strand.
ATAATGGACCAGTTTTCCTACCTAGCAAAAAATTTTCCATGGACGAATTATCCATGGGCGAATTATCCATGGACGAATTTTCCGGGCACCCAAATGCCGGGGGGGGGGGCGGCAAATTTTACTACCGCCCCGGGCGGCAAAAGGTCTAGCTACGCCACTGCCTACGACCTTCTTTAGTTACATTTTTACAAACGTGGCGATCTGTATGTCTTTATTGTTAACATTAACCCATGGCGAAATGGACAAAGGAATTGAATAGCAATCAGTTCTAAGTGACATTTTTTATAGAGGTCGAATGTTTGTATCCTAACTACAGGCGATAATAGCTGATAATTTAAAAACTACGAATTAAAATTATTTAATCCTTCGATCCGGTCATAGCTTTATGGAATGAGAACAATTTACACCCGTTGAGTATTTAAATGGTTTAGCTTGAAGTAAAGATTTGTAAGTGACAGTCATATTGAGGTTGAAGTCTCAATCTTAAGTACAGGCAATTCTAAGGATGCAATTAAGAACTACTTAAGCTCTAGCCATGATCGACGGAACCAGACAAACTACATTGGTCAATAAAATAAAGTTATCCATTCAGAATCCCGTACAGATCTCTGAGATTGACATACAGATTCTCGAGTTTAAGAAAGTACATCTAAAAAAGGTCGGAAGTTATATCGACCGAACTATTGTGAAAGTAACAACGAAGATGAGAAAAGTAATCTAATAATTTTAAAAAATACACATTTATTGAAATTAGACAAAAAATTGGAAAAGAGCAAGAGGACAGGAAAACTTATTGATATACTTACTTATCAGTTGAAAATATTAGTGTGCACCAAAAATTACGGAAGATTATAGAGTAACATTTTAGCAATAAATAAAATTAATTTCCTTCTCATGTTATCCATTATACGTCGGCTTGGAGCAATTTTGAGCCATTGTGAGTCTCTTATTTACAAGAGTTACATAAAATGGCAGATAAGTCAGTCAGTTAATTCGAAATTCAACTAGAATAGACGTGCGCAATCGCTAAAAATGGCATGCCATCTAACATTTCCCTACATGGTCGTAGAGTCAATACTGTTGTCTACCTTGATGTTATAAAAACGGTTGTTAATCCTTGGATAGATAAAGTTTGCAATGGAAGGCCATTTCAATAAGACCCTGCAACTTCTCACAAAGCCATTGTAAATCAGGACTTGTTATCAGATAATTTTTACGATAATGTGACACCCAACATGTGACCCTCTAACTCGCCAGATTTAAACCTATGGACTATAACTTGTGAAGCGTTGTTCAGAGGATGACTCATCGATATATCCTAGTACTATAGCTTAACTAAAGACCGCAATTGTTAAAGTTATATCCGAAAGGAATAGGGGCAACTTAATTCCAGCTCGTGGGTGGTTTTGAGCCCGAATAGAAGCAGTCATTAAAGTCAAAGGTGGATTAATAGAATAATTAGCTTAAGAAGTATCATCAATGATATTTGTGTCCATTTTTATTGAAATCTATACATTTTTTGTTAAGATATTGTTTTTTTACTTAACGCACTCAAAACGTCTTCAAATATCACTCGCGTTCTGTATTTATGACTTGATAAAAGGGGATTAACGCGATTAACCTGATAAAATGCAGTAATATTAGTTGTTAATACTTATATTTAATTAGCTTGTTAAGAAAATGATGGAAGTGATTTTAATTAATAGGTTGTGGTGTTTATAAACCTGCTTTTTGATTGAGACTTACTTTTGCGCACGTAATACTATTAGTTAATGCACCGTTATTTATTCTGCGGGGCTTTACACATAGATAATTCACAAAGAGGAGATGGGACGAATGCAGAGTTCAAACCAGTGCCTAAGAGAGAAAGTCTTTAGCTGACGTCGCTGAACTAACTCTACCAACAAGACTACGTTTAAATTGAAATGTTGGAAAGTGACAGTGGCGGGTCCTCAGCGGTTAACGGCACGGACTGACAACCTGGGTGTGTCAAGTTCGAATATATTGCGTTCCACAGTAACACTTTCACTTAGGATTTTTACAAGATTTACGTGGTCCCTATTGTAAGTAGTTGACGTCTTTCTAGAAATAATTCTAACGAGAGATATCGGGGAAACCAATGCCAACAAATGAATTAATGAATGAACTGTGACTAAGCTAATAAAATAAGGAAATATTACGTGTTAACACTTATGTTTAATTAGTTTATTAAAGAAAAAGATAGAAGTGTTTTTAATTAATAGGTTGTGGTGTGTATAACGCTGCTTTTTATTGAGGCTTCTGTCTGCGTAGTTAATACAAGTACTAAATAACCAGTTATTGATTAAACAGAAAATGAACACAGAAAAAACTTAGACAAATGAAAAATAATCTCAGCCTTCAGGTGACGTCGCCTAAACCAACTATACTAACGAGACTAATTTCGAATGAAACGTGACTAAACTAATAAAATAAAGACATTAGGTGTGAGTAATATGTTTGATTATATTATTAAAGTGAAGGGTAAATGGGATTTTAATTAATAAGTTGTTGTATTTAGACTCGTGTTTTGTAGTTAACACCAAAGAATAGATAAACAGTTATCCATTCCACAAGGGCTGGGCATATAGAAAATGAACAAAAAGCAAAATAGTTAAAATAAAGGATTCAAATATCTGTCTAAGATGAGGATCGTCTGCAGATGACGTTGCTTGAATCAAATTAACCAACGAGACTACGGGTTTTCAGATAACTACAAACCTCTGTCTTGTGAACGATATATGTCAGTTTTACTGTCGTGAGTAACCTTCGTGGGTAATCTGCTCATCGAGTGGCTGTTTTATCGTGCTAAGTGGTAATCCATTAGTATCAAAATATATCTTCGGGACGTGTGTCAAGCAAGAGAATACGCTTTACTTATGATAACTAAATACATGGAATGTACTTCTGAAATATGTATTGTGTCTAAATATTTTTCAAAGCTCTGCTCGCACTTGGAAATTATTGGTTAGACTCATCTCCGGCCCATTCGGAATGATGATTAGAGTAATCTATAATCGGCCGAGAGAGCGGGGTTCAATCCTCGGTCGAGTCAAACCAACGACTCAAGAAATGGTACTTTATGCCCCTGACTAAGCACTCACCGTAATAAGGTGCCGATCAATGGTAAGTAGTGTGATATTGTAAAATGAGTGGAACCTCCCTCTACACATCGGTGTAGTAGCCAACGAAAAGGGAGCCTGAGAGTCGCTCTCGACTATTATCTTTAACTTTACGTTTTTTTTTACGTCGACTTATTAGAAATGGTCAATGTACGAAACGAATACTGCCGTAAAGTCGACACGTTCATGTTGGTCGGCCATCTTTATTTTCTCTTGTGTGACGATATTCGGGTTGAGCGGAATCTGGAATGAGCACAAGGCAACATGTATGGTTCAAATCGTTCTTTTAATTTTCCTTCTGAGCTAAAAGTAATCATTTCGCGGGCCCCGTGGTATTAGTAGATCATTGTGTCACACTCACTCTGAGCGGGTTTAACTTGCTTCTCTCGATGGAGCAAGTTTCATTTCAATATCAATTTCACAAGCGGTCCTCAGTTGCTCGTGGACCCGCTCAGGCAAGATAATTTTAACGACGTTATATTTTGCAGAGATTTTTTGACAGGGAGGTGTCGCCTACCTCGCATATACAGTGACTGGTATTCTCAAATAATCAGCCATCTGCTACTGACCCGGCTCAACGTCGCATAACTTGGATGATCTATGGGGTACGACGTGATTATACTTTAGATACCCGTGATCACTTACCAGACATTGTACGGTGGAAGTCAACACCAGAAGATTGGACATTGTTGCGTCAGCCTTCGTCAGTGACGTCCCAGAAACACGTTATCTCTACAAATCTTCCACCCTCGCCTCCAGCTCAAAACAAAACATTACATTTATGAAATTAAGATTAATCGATTAACATACAAGGGTATTATTTAACATTCTATTTTGTTGGTATATATGTGGTTTAGTTGTGACATTAGTGTAAGGTTCCGAGAAATGATTTTACTGACTCCATCTGACCGCTAATCCCTTTCATGTCACCAAAAATGTTGCATGTCACTTTGCACAAACGGATGAAATTGGGTTATTAAAATGTCAGCTTCACCCACCTTATTCGCCGGACGTCTCGCCCACGGAGTGAACCCTTCGTTATAAGTTATCAAGTTTTATTAATTCCATTCATTATTTTTAATGATCTCATAATATTCATCATCATTCAACATCCAATATTTCCATTTCATTTAGTTTTATCCTTGAATTGCTTTTAGTCTTGATACATGGTTACTTATTCATAAATTAGATAAAAATACTTCCTGAAGCATCTCGTCAACTTCCTGTAAAATAACAGCTTAAAAAATAAAGACGCGTTCAAAAGTACATTTTTTAAATCATAAACCTGGCTTCTGCGGCGAAAACATACGTAAGTAATAATGATTTTCTATAGTTATAATCACTTTTGAGATACGTATTCCTGTAAAAACAAAGCCTTTTATTTTCTTTCTTTTTACGAATGAGTCACCGCTTATCAAGGTCAAAAGCCACTCGAGGATAAAGGTTAGCAAAATGAATTTAGTGTTAAAAATGATAGTTGAAATAAAAAAGATTTGCTTAATTATTAGAATGCTTTATCACAAGTATTTGTTTACATTGGATTTGAAAATTACTATATTACAGTTTGCAGGGAAGTCGTCGCATTGTAATGTGTTCCACAGACGGTTAGTTCTTGGAAAGCAGCTTAGTTCTATGGAAATTCTTCCCTGACACTTGGCGCAGGCGTGGTAGAAAAAGAGATCCTGTTCTGAATGGGATGTATGGGTTAACAGTGGTACGATTAAAACACATTATGAGAATGTTAAAAATAGAGAAGAGACGATTTTCCCCTGTGCCTTCTCGGAGTATAGGAAAATAACCACATGCATCACAGGTTACTAAACTCACCACTATACTACACTTATTCACTCGAGCGTGTATTAGTAAATTTGTGATTATTATTTTCTACCTAACACTAACTATTACATTAGGCCCACCATCAACGTCTCTCCGAAAAACCAACTCCATATAGGTGGTAGCAAAAACTTTTCTCCCTAACAATTCTGTACTGTCACTCTACTCATCGACCCCGGGAACTAATACACACAGTTTAATTTTCACAAAACACCGGTTCTTATTTATTATCTGCTTGGTATTAATTTACTACATAATATAAAGCAATACGCAAAGACGTAATGACCGCTCCCGTTCACTCCGATGATTTTCTACGAATATCAGATTACGTTATTTCTAATACTACCTATGACTTCTACATTTACATTCATTCCGCAATTAAGCGAATGAAATTAACGAACACAGTTCCTGCAACATTTATTCATTCAACATGGCGGCTACAATTTCTTTATCGAATCGACATCCTATTTAATTCAATGAGCGCCAAGATACTGGTAGACCCCGATACATTTACATTTTCAAAATAATACACCTTTAACACGCATATTATTGAACATTTTCCCAAATTCATTCATTTTCATCAACTTCAAATGACATAAACCGTATCATTGCTGAATTTTAACATAACACGCATGCCCATAATAAAGTTTAGCTTAATTGACCTATTGTCAAATGTATTTTTAACTCGAAACCGTGGCGCAGTGGTTAGGAAGGCTGGTCTCGTGATTGTCAATTTCAACGTTCGATCCCATTCTTCTCTACCACTTTTTCCTTTTTTATTTAAATTTATAACATTCGCCAACACGGTAAGGAGGGGAGGAAAAAGAACAATAGGCGTTTTTTTTTTATTCGACGTCATGCAATAGGTAGTACTTTCTCCCGTGCAACGCCGGGCGACGGGTTCCGCTAGTGATGAATAAATCAAACGAAGTTGGATTATGTATGGTGATGGTTTATGAAAAATATCTGTTTACAATTTATTTTAAGACGACCATGTTATAGTCTGCAGGGAAGCAGTTCCGTGGTATTCTGTTTCATAGTTAAAAGTTATGGGGCAAAAAATGTCATTTTTGCCATTTCGGGGCCTTTTGACTCCCTGTAGGGCAAATCAAATTATTTTTCAAGATCGGAGAATGTCACTTTCTAATCTGACCAAAGTTACAACTTCTTGCAACATTTCAGAGAAATTCAATGGATGGTTGCGGAGAAAAATCCGGACGGACGGACAGACATGCCTTAAAACATAAGTCCCCCGATTTTATAAATCGGGGGACCAATATGAAGAAACATCTTGCTGCCCAACTTTAGAAGGTTGCCGACTATAAATCAGGCTTTTATGACAGTAGCTCCTTCCGTTTCAGTGGCGATATCCCTTGTTTGGCGCGAACAATATTTTTCAAAACGTCATTCGTTAAGCAATTCTAGCAAGAGAACTGTTAAACTTAAACACACAAAAAAGAGATAAAAGATAATATATGTGTTAATAGTATAATATTTAACAATAATATAGAAGTCGGTTGCAAAACTAATTGTTTGTTTCAGCTTGGTAAAAATTATTATTAAAAGAAATCGATTAAATGCCAGACACAGACACCTCCCTGAATGTTATGGTTTCAAGAATATCACATTCAAAATAAGGAAGAACATCTCTTTTGTGTTGATTAGACTGCAATCACATTAAACAGGAGATGAATAAAGCATGTTTGTATTTAGTCCGTCAACATTAAGTGTCCGATGATTGACCAAAAAGAATTGTCTTTGTCAATAAGATATGACTTTTTTCCGTATAATAGGATATAAAGTGTTGTCATGAGGGACAAAGAGATATCATTATTTTATTGGTTAGTCAAGGTTTATTCTGAATTTTAATAGTTTTATAACAAACCAACAGCTTTACTACTTTTCGATCTGTTGTTTAATTGCTATAAAATCGATTACTGCATTCTAAAAGGCGAGTTATCGATTACCTATCAGCTTACCCACTGCTTGTGCACTGCTCTCCGCCACCCTTATCGGTGGAACAATCGGTTCGTGATCGATGCCGATTCTCTTGAATCTTTGGCCATTTTATGTTCTCAGGAAATCAAACATATGACGCAAAGCGAACTGACATTTCGCCTTCTATGTTCGCGTGCAATCGGATTTCAGGGTTTTAGCGATCTGCTCTTTCGAGTCACGGCTCGATAACTACAAAAAGATGACGGTCGACCTGAATATTTCTGATCTGGCGTTAGGTTATTTTGAGAATATAAAGTCATTTTCTTGTTTTTCTGCTACAATGCAGCGCATTATATATATGTATACACACACACATATATATATATATATATATATATATATATATATATATATATATATATATGTATATATATACATAAAGAGAGAAAGATGTGTGCATGTATATATATATATATATATATATATATACAAGGTGATTCATAAGTCACTTAGCTATTTAAAATGATTACCATATGAAGCACAAACATACTATGAACTTTTAATAAGTGCTATCTGTTATTTTAAATTTGGTCGTTTATATATTTGTTTCTATATATATCTATTTTTATTTATTTAAATTTGTGTAAATCATCGTATGTGCTTTTTTTTCAGGCAGTATGTCATTTACAATGGAAGAGCGAATTTTTATTGTTATTCATATGGACAAATCTGATGAATCTCCCACACTTGTTAAAAGGCAATGGAAAAGTGATGTGAACAGAAAGACTCCTTCGCACAACACTCAATCAATCAAATATGCTACAAAGAATCGTAAATTACTTGCAAAAAAGAATGGAGCTATGCATGCAGAACGAAGGTGGACATTTTGAAAAATTTGCTGTAATTTTAAAC
>OY744516.1:98463116-98500616 GCA_963556195.1 Sepiola atlantica
GTCTCCCCAGATTTCCAGTATTGTCCACCTCTTTTCGATAGCCACCGAAAATCAACTTGCAGTATCACAACAGCCGTTTACCATTGATTTCTCGCTGGTAAGGATATAGGTTTTCTCTGGGATTTGGGTGGCAAAAAGCCTCCCCAAGGTCACAGCAGTCTCTGCACTTCCAGTGGAGGTCTGGTTTGTGCTTTCCCTCCTAGGTCTTCTCATCCTCCTTGATCCTATGCAAATATTTTGTGTGGTGTCAGCCTAGGCTGGTACCATTTTTTTTTTTAATTAAAAAAAAAAGTTTTAATATTTTTAAAATTTTTTTTTGGGGGGGGGAGCTGATTATTTTTTTTTTGGGGGGGGTGCGCTGCTGGTGTTTCTTTGTTATTTCTGTTCATTGGTTCATTTTTGTGTCGTGTCAGTTGAGGCCGGTGTAATTTATTGGGGGGGGGTGAGCTTATAAAGCGATGTTCTTGCATTTTCTGTTTCTTTGTTTGTGATGTGTTCTTTCGGTGGTTTTGTTTTTTTCCTGTAGTAGATTCCGTGTGACCCTTCGTAGCTTATGCGAGTTAGTTTCCGCATTCAATGATTTTTCTTAAGATTGTAGCTGTTTTGATCATTGCTGTCCTTTATATAGTTCCAATGATCCCAGTCTTTTTTCCAGGTGTTTTGGGATTGTTCCTAGTGCTCCTACGATTATTGGTATTATACTGACTTTCTTCCTGCTCCATATTCCTTTCAGTTCTCTGGCTAGTTCTGCGTATTTATTATTATTATTATTATTATTATTATTATTATTATTATTATTATTATTATTATTATTATTATTATTATTATTATTATTATTATTATTATTATTATTATTTGCATTCACTAGGAGTTCTCACACAGATAATCTTCAATGATTGCTCACCGACAACAACCAGTGTTGGGTTTTATCTATTGTAACTTTAATGTAGTTTGCCCTAATCGCATTGTTCTGTGCAGCCATCAGTGAAGATTCCGCCTCTCTTTTCAAGTTTCCTTTTCTTAGCCATATCCAGCTATTTGCGTTGGTTTCTTTTCTTGTGAGTCTTATAAAGCGTCCATGTAGTTGTTTTTCTTCCCATTTTTCTTTTCTTGTCTGTTTGTGTCCAGTTTCGATGCTTCCTTCGTTGTTCGTTGGGACGGTATCTTTTGCTGCGGTGATCAGCCTTTCTGTGTTCTGGTTTATGTATTTCTCCAGCTCTTTTTTAGTGTCGTCCACACAGTCTTCTATACATACCAGTCCTCTTCCCCCGTTGTTTCTCTTTACGTAGAGTCTGTCTGTATCGTCTTTTGGAGGTAGTGCATTGTGCATAGTCATTAATTTTCTAGTCCTCTCGTCAAGGTTCCTGAGTTCTTCTTTAGTCCAGCTTATGAATGGTCCAGAATATCTTATTAGTGATACTGCCTAGGTATTTATTCATTTTATTAGGTTTCTGCTATATAATTTTGTTTCTAAGACCTTTCTTGTTCTTCTTAGTTATTATCTTCCAATCTTCTCTTTCATTTCTGTTGATTTGATTGTGTCTGCTCCCAAAACTCCCAAATATTTATAGCTGTCTTGTTCATCTAGCGCCTTCATCTGCTCTTGGTTGGGTAGTTCTATGCCCTCAGTTGTCTCCAGCTTTCCTTTTTTAATCTCTAGCAATGCACACTTTTCCATTCCGAATTCCATTTGAATGTTCTGACTGAAGATTCTGGTCGTATTTATCAACTTTTCCAGTTCCTTTCTGCTTTTTGCAAATAGCTTCAGGTCGTCCATGTACATGATATCGTTTATTCGTTGTTCTCTGCCTGTGAACTTGTATCCGGCGTAATATTTCCTGAGTATGTAGTTGAGTGGAATCATGGTTATGATAAACAGTAGTGGTGATAGGGAGTCTCCTTGGAAAATGCCTCTCTGTATTTTTATCTCCGTCAAGTATTGTCCTCCGGCTGTCAGTTCTAATCTCAGTGTTTCCATTGCTTTCTTGATGAGATTAATAATCCTGTCGGGTATCTTGTACATTTTTAAACATTCAATTATCAATGCCTTAGGGATACTGTCGTACGCTTTCTTTGTAGTCAATCCATGCCATATTATTATTATTATTATTATTATTATTATTATTATTATTATTATTATTATTATTATTATTATTATCCTTTTACTTCTTTTTCCACATCGTATTTTCATCCATTTTCATCTTCTCCCCGTATTTCTTCTTCTTCTTCTTCTTCTTCTTCTTCTTCTTCTTCTTCTTCTTCTTCTTCTTCTTCTTATTATTATTATTATTATTATTGTTGTTGTTGTTATTATCATCACCATCATTATTATTATTGTGATTAGCATTGTTGTTGTTCGTGTAGTCTCAATTATACTGTTATTGATGCCCTACCGATTCTTTAGATCATGTTATTCCGCAATTATTTCTACAGTATGTACACTCTTCTAAGTTTTCGATGAGGTCAGCTAGTTCTTATTTCCTATGTCAGGTCTTTGCGTTCTTCGAGGTGGTTTCAAGTGCTCTAAACCACACCCGATAAAATAGCCCCGTCAAATATTGAGCTCTGTCGATTCTCGTAATTCTAAACGCGAGATCACGATAACTATGCACCGTACGTACCGCCCTCTTGATAATGTTTTAGTTCGTTGGTATAGATATGTCAATTCCTGTCCACTAGTGTGTACCTTTCTAATGCAATGCCTTTCAAGTAAAGAACGTCTTCCAGTTTTGACAGAGAAGTCGTAACGCATATATACACCTAGTGAAAAGAACACGGAGTTCAGAATTATCAGGGGAAATTTGATAAGACTCACCTTAAGGTCAAAAAGAACATTTTCTATGTATATCTCTGTGCACTTTCGATCGGTGATTTCTGAATCAGTGAACTCAATGCAATTGACTGTGGTCGGAACTGATGCTGATGATGATAGTGATGAGGATGATAATTGGTTTCTTCGTACATGTTTAGCAATTCGAATAAAATAAGTTTGTCACTACCTCGTGTTACTTCGACAGCAATTTGTTCCCAGTCAATTGTTTATGTTAACCTCCAGGAGTGGATATCATTTCCATGCACGTAGTTTCTTTCCAAGAAGTTTTGTTCCTTTCAACCTTGTGTCATACATTAAAAAATCATAATCTTACGTCGTGCAGCTTGTTCATGTGTGTGACTTTCTAGTGAGCTGGCAATTCTGAGGAAACGCCGCCTGCAATTGAATTTTTATATACTTAAAAAAGAACTAACCATACAAAACTGTTTTAGACAGCAGACGTTTATTTCACTTGTTATTCTATCAAATTACTGACAAGTGGGTGGGGTATGGGATGACAGAGAGCGGTTGATAATTACTATTTAAGCATATCTTGTCAGGACATTTAACAATTAAATGTTCTCACTTCTAGGCTTTGAATCGAACTGAATACTTCTCTCACTTACTTTCTTTGTGAACCATGTGACGTCACATCCGTTTCTGTCATTTACCACAGTCTACTCTAGTCGATTCTTGGCCTTTTTGCTAAGATCAAAGTGTAGTATCTGTTCCGATGGATACTGCACCCCATAGACTGGTATTGTCTTGGCCTTCGAAGCTTGATTTACGCCGGTCTATGGGTCTGTCCTGTGCAGTTTTAGGAGGTCCACCCTCCCATGCTTCGCCTCCCCTCTTTGGGGAGGAGTAAGTTTATTGCTTATTTCCTGAGGCGCCCCTACCGGGGAATGCCGACGGGGCTGCCCAGGCAATTTTTAAACCCCACTTTCCCGACCCGACCTTGGGTCACATCTTACTTGTGGGAGTAAGATAAAAACTGGCCTTGTGCCTAACTCCTGGAGAAGAGTAAATCAATACTCTAGTCGATCTTACCGTAGAGTTTACTAAGTTGACCCCGACTGAATCCTCATTGCCTGTTATTTTTGACTGGCAAAATTATATATTAGTGTATCTACTTGCCCAATATTTTATACTATCTATAATTAAAACATATTTTAAGTCCAACTTGAACACACACTTGTCGAGCCAACCTCTTAAGTTAAAAATATTGAATATTCCATTCATCGTTTCAAAGCCTCTCATAGTATTATTTATCCATCACCTAAAAATCAGGAGTGACGTCACGCTTTGGTAAGTGGTGACTAACTAGGATAAAAATAGATAGACATGGCAGGATAAATAGAAACGCCAACAAAAATAATCCGTACATGTTTAACGTGTATGCTTCCTTCGTCGACAGCCAGGACAAGAAGTCAGAAGTAGATATTTGACACATCGATAACTTTTACACCGACTGAAAAATAGCCAATAATCCGAGACCCATTAAGATCCGTAGCGGTGGATATACTGAATTGGGTTAGACTAGATTGTTCTCAACCGTTATCTTTTATCCTTTAAACCCTTCAAAATTCTTTATTTATTTTATCTATGTATCTCTTTATTTTATCATGACTAAATACAATTATAAGTATTATTTTTAAGATCCCCATTATGATATATGTTTGTCTGTGTATATGTGTGTATGTATGTATATGTATATATATATACACATGTATGTATATTTATGTATATATATGTGTGTATGTGTGTATGTATATGTATGTATATATGTGTGTGTATGTGTATATATATATACGATGTGTATATGTATGTATATACATAATATATGTTTTTATATTTTTATATTTTATATTTTTATATTTTATATTTTTATATATATTATATACTTATATTTTTTAGGTATTAATAATATTGTCAATATTTTCTTAAATGTTATTATTATGATCATATAATCAAATAATTTATGTAACATAACCAACTAAGCTATTAATTATATTGTCAATATTTTCTTACATGCTATTATTATTATTACTTTTATCATATAATTAAATAATTTATTTTAAATAGTATGTCTAACGATTGCTTTCTCCAGAAAGCGCGTTGTCCTTAGGGTAAATTGAATTAGTTTATTTTTAATTGAAATTATTATTATATTATCAGACAACCATGTCATATATATATATATATATATATATATATATATATATATATATATATATATATATATATATATATATATATATATATATATATATATATGACATGATTGTCTGATTATCTATTTTTGTTTTTTGTCTTCCTCTTTCCCCCCACCTTATTTTCCCTTCCAACTTAATTTTAACGGATTTATCAATCGCAAGACAGATATTTTGTATTTCCGACTTTCAGAGACATTTTTTAAAAACAATTGGGTTAAGCTGTTGGAGGGGCAACCTAGACAAACTGACATCGTTTAGGACACCTCAACTTTTTTACATCTCCATATATACTTTCCGTGGTAAATCATACAATTCCCCCTCTCTCTATATATATATTGCTCTCTTGCTCCGTCACTGTATTGCTTTCAGTTATAAATCGTGCCATCTTCAACTCTCTCATATATTAAATATGTTGCCACTCTCCCCCCTCAATATACGTCTCAAATAGTTCATTTCCCCCTCCCTCAACCTATGTATCAAATATGTTGTCGCTCTCTCTATATGTGTATTGAAATGGTGAGTGTGAGTTTCTCTTTTTTCATTTTCACACATGTAATCCATTCGCCTGGATGCCTGAAAAGGCCGTAGGGTCGAAATAAATTATTGCACCGGTGATTATGTTATTCCGTGTTACTTTATTTTATTTTATTCTTGCTCTGTCTATTACATTGAGCTATCATACCCGGATTTCCTTCTGGAATTTATTTAACTCTAACACAAACACTATATGTATATATATATATATATAACAGGGAGAAATGAAGGAATTACAAAGGAAAGCAGTCCGGGAAAATCAGCTATTAAGTTTTTATAGAATTTACTCTTTCATTACCATTAATATTTTTATATGATCTGAATTGAAATTCAAGGAATCTTGCTCAAATAGTTTAATAACGATGAATCAAATTAAATGCAAATCTGATATATTTGAATTTGCAAATCAAACAATGAATTCCATATTATACCTTTAAACAATCTCTTATAAATACTCAAAATAAACAGAAATTAAGAGAATATTTATTAATTGATGTCGAATACCAATTATTAAATTTCAAAAATATCAGAGGTAGCTGACTTTCCATGAAAGTATTCCACCCCTTATTGCCCCGTTTGCATGTAACGAAATTAAACTAAATATACTCTTAATTACCCACTTATACGTCTAGCAGCTGTGTTCCAAAATCCATAATGATCAGTTAATTAGTTTAGGAGAGAATCCTATACATAGAAATATATACACATATGCGCCTATCAAACATTATATACACGCACTACTTACTTGTTTAAATTTACAAAAAAATAATATCCCATGTTACTAACAGTGTTGCCGAGAATATATATTCCAAAATTCATAATAATGGGTTAATTCATTTACAACTTTACAACGTCTTTTTCTCTCTTTCTCCGCTACTCCCCTCTTTCTTTTCTGCTTTTCTCTTTCTATTTTTGTCATTTTCTATCGTTTTTTCTTCTTCTTCTTCTTCTTCTTCTTCTTCTTCTTCTTCTTCTTCATTTTGTCTTTCTTTTCCTTCTTTTTCTATTTTACTTTCGTCTTTTTCTATTCTTTCTCTTTCCCTTACTCTCTTTCCCGTTCTTCTAACATTAACCTTAACCTTTATTCGTACCTAATCCTTACCTTTCTCGTTTAAGCTCATGCTACAGAAATGGTTAACATATATTTTTTTCTCAGGAGATATATCATGTAATTTGGAAGCGTTCGCCTCCCGCCTTGTCGATAACCGTAACCGTTTTCTTTACTCCGAACTGAACTGAAAAGTGAAAGCAAGCGAAAACCGATATTTTTCAATGCGTGCATTCAGTCTAGGCGTTTACCAATGAGTATGTCATTTCAAACTAAAAGGAGAACAACGAACGAATATCCTATTGTTATCTGCAGCCTCCCAGTCTGCCGAACAACCTATTTGAAATTGAAGCATGACAGACTATAAAAAGTGATATTTCGAACGTAATTACGACAAAAGAAAATGCTATTTAAAACGAAAATGTAATAAAACAACAAAATATCACTCATAATTTAAGCGTCACAGATCAACGAATATGATTGTGCTGAATATAAGTAAAAATATATATATCATATTCGTTGGTCTATGACAAGTCTGTGAATAAGGCTCATTGGAACTGAGCCGTAAGGGGGCCGGATTTATCGGGGAATCTAAAGTGTTGAGTTTTGCAGTAAGATGTCTGTTAACATTACATTTAAATTTCTGCATGTTTGTACAGTTGGGGAATCAGGGAGCAGAGAACGAATTGCAAAGTCTAGCAGTCCGATTGAATAAGCTATTAGAAAGCTGTCGTATTTACGTTGAGTGGACACAAGTGCAACAAGTTCATCGGAGTACATTCTATTGAAATACTAGTAAAACAAGCACAGGGATGAAACATTGCGGCGATATGATATGTGCTGGACATACGGAAACACTGTGGAATGTTTTAGGTTGCAAACTCTTTTTACCGTGTAGAGGTGGGTGCACCAGCCTAGATGTGGCAACAGTACTGCATGCATGAGCGAATAGTGACTTTGTAGAGATATAGGATACTATTTCAAAAGTAGACGCTATAAAACAACGAAAATGTAATTCATAGCTTTAGTATAACAGCCCCCCCCCCACCCCCAAAAATTATATTTTAAACGTAAAAGTGATTAACCAACTATATGCTAATTCATAATTCAAGCGTCACAGACCGACGAAAATGCTATTTCAAACTGAAATGTCTTATACCAACATAAATGTTAGTAAACCATTAAGCGTTACCAATCGACAAAAACGCTATTTTAAACGTAACAGTCATTAACCAACAATATTCTAAATCATAATTCAAGCGTCACAGACCGAGGAAATGCTATTTATAACGAATACATCATACACGAAACAAAATGGCATTCATACTTCAAGCATCGCAGTCAGACAATACTACAATTTAAAACTGAAAAGAAACACAGATGTAATTCATACTTTAAGCGTCACATGTAAACGAACATTCCTATTTATAGTGTAGAAATTGATAACACTATAAAACTGTGAGCCATAATGTATGAGTCAAAGACCGGCATACTGCTATTTCAAACTCAGCGGTGATAAACCACAAAACATCTCATTTATAATTTAACCGTCACAGACTAAGGAAAATGTAATGTAATACATAAACATGTCACAGTAGCTGTAAAGCATAACTTAATCGTCACGCAACAGACACAGACTTGTAAATAATCATTTAAGCCTCACAGACCGACGAAAATTCTATTTCAAGCTTAAACCTGATTAATCAACACAAATGTAATTTACAATTTCAGTGTCAGAGATCGAAAAAAAATGCTTTTTCAAACTTACATATGATCAAAAACTAGAACAAGTAATGCAATGTTAACGCGTCACGAACTAACGTAAATGCTATTTAAAACGTAAAGGCAATAAACCAAGAAAAATGTCATTTATAATTTAACCGTTAAACCTACCGAAAATACTATTTCGAAACGAAAATACTATTTCAAAAGAAAAACGTGATACACCGACGAAAATGTAGTTCATTATTTAAACGCCACAAACTGCCGAAAGTGCCTTTTCATACTATAATGTGACAAAAAAAACAACGTTCTTTTTCTGCTCTATTTTATTTACCATGGAAGTTGTTCGACTGAGCAACAATGTTTGGTTCTTCTTTGTAAAACATTCACTGCAGGAACTCGTGTTTTTACCACATCGAAAAAAGTCTATACTTTCTCTCTCCATGTGCTAAGAGTCAGGCGGAATTTTAATAAACAGAGCTTCTTTGCATAGACTTTGTTTCTGTTGAACACACTACTGCGGGATTGCTTCTCTGCTGATTACAACTTAATCGTCTTCAAGTTCAATGTTAACAGATACTTGTTAAAAAAGTCCAATAAATAACATGTTCATAAATTAATCAATGTTACTACTACTATAGTTTTCCTCATCTTCCAACTGACAAACATTTCCGTCTCATTAACCCTTCTCCTCGAGTTACTGCTGGCCTAGATAAACAGTTGCTCAATAGTATAAAACAACGACTGTATGACCGAAATATTGATAGATATGATTAGATGAATGATATTCCACGTTTAGTGATTCAAAAATTGTCACGTAACAGACACACATGCTATTTACATACCCCGTGTCAGATCGACTTATCGACAAGACTTTTATTACTATGTATTATTTGCATAATTCGCAATATTCGGACTACTGTTCTCATTGTTCATGTTATTCTTACAACGGTCTTCTAACGATTAATCGTTCAATTGTCAGTGCAAGCGATACTAAGAATACAATTACCAATTACTTAAGACTTCTACCCGGTCATGGCTGACAGAACAACAGAAATCTAACCCCGTGGATTAAATAAAGAGTTCCGTTTAAATTCCGTAGAGATTCCCGAGTCCGACATAAAGATTCCCGAGGACGACAAGACGCGCCTCGAGAAGGTCGGAGAGTACATCGGGCAGAACGTTGTAGGAATATCATCTAAGATAAAAACTGTAGTCCGTTATAAAATAACTCGAATAATATTTGTTCCGGGGCGAGTAAAATACATTTTCAGAACAAAAGAGTTAGTAGGCACGATTTTATGTCAGCTTACGAAGATTAAAGTAATATATTATGCTACTAAAGCTTTAGTCAACATCCTTATTCCAATTTTGTTACTAAATCCATTACATAATTTTGATTATAGTAACTGTCTTAAATGTAAGTCTTAATCTTAAGTATCTTGAACAGAAATTGAAATTAGTGGATCTTCCTTAATTGTTTTATAATGTCTATTTTCAAGTTAACTGAAAATCTAAAATATTTACATTTTCAAATAAGAGACTCTCTAAAACCGTTTAAACTACTCCAAATGTTGGAAATATCTATTAAATAACGTTTTTCTGTATTGTTAAAATTTCAGAAAAATCGGAAGTATGTAAATTTTCAACCTTTTTTACATACACTATACTAAACTAAATAAAGTCAACATTTGTCCCCCTTACGCCTATAAGCTGTATTATAAAGTTCATAATGCTCGGTTAATTAGTTTAGGAGTGACACTTTTACATGCAAATATAAAACATATAAAGATAATCCATCGTTAAAAAAATATATATATTACTTATATGTGTTCAGTATTCACTTCAACAATGCTTAATTCGTGAGTAGAGATTAATAGTAGTATGATAATATATTTAGGCAAGTAAGCTGCATTAATAGTTTATATTTCATTCTCGTGAAAAATATTTAGGCTAATTGACCTTCTTATTAATATGTCTACTCCTGTCTAAATTCGAGGCTTTCATACAATATGCACGTTTAACAATGTAATTGTAGACGACATTCTGATAGACCTATCGTCCGACGGACGACTCATCTCCAAGGAAAACGTGGACGCGTTGAAGAAGAAAATCACACCTTCTTTACTCACAACTGCTCTCTTGACGCGATTTTTTCGACAGCGGCCATTTTTATTTTTATTTTTTGTGATTTATTTACTTCCGCTGGCACCATCCGTTCTCCTTCCTGTTCTTTTTTGCGTAATTCTTATTCAAAGAATGGTAGAACCAAGCCCTCCTCGTACAAGGAGCGAATTTTAACGGTTCGTGACATGACGGCTTTCCGCTCCTCGCAGAGGCAAATTCTTTGCAACGATTCTAGTCTTTACTCTTCGACGAAAAAAAGGAATTTGCACTTGATCGGTGTTCCTCACCTTCCAACAGCGAAACAGTACACTGAAAACAACGGGATGCACGGCAAATAAAAAGGTTAACTCAACAAAGGAATTCGATGTATATGTATGTATACACACACACACACACACACATATATATATATACATATATATATATATATATATATATACGCATATGTGTGTTTGCGGTGTATAAAGCAACATGCTTCTTCAAATCAATGCATATATTAAACAGACACACACATACATATATAGAGAGACATATTTATATTTATATATATATATATATATATATATATATATATGTATATATATATAAATATATATATGTATATATATATATATATATATGTATATATATATATATGTGTGTATGCCTGTGTTTATATATGTATACATTTTGCATTTATGCATACAGATACAGACAACCATACGAAAGTGTTTAATTACCTACTGGAGAGTTTGAATTACATAACTGACACGATCCTCGAGTGTCTTCGGTCTCTCTGTACGATAATTTGTCAGGGCAATCTGACATGAGGATACTTCACTCGACAAGTAAAATCTGACAAAATATAAAAATAACTCAGCATTCGAAGCTCAAATAAGATCCCCTTTGCCACCGCTATACACTGTCTCAAGTGATGTTAACATCACATAGCTCGATACTTTACCAAAATAGACTGTAATACAGTCAGCCCAAGGAACAGCAAGAAAGATATACTATAACATAGTTAATTTGTCAATTGCGGAGAGGAAATTTATGTTCTTTACTTCTTTACTAACTCAACGTTTAAGAAGTAAAAGAGAACTTAAAGTGAATACTCAGATATATATATATATCTCATATAGAGATCAAGTGTTAGCCCACGGAATGGGCCTCTTGATTTCTGAGATTTGACACTGATGTGAAACTAAAAATAAACGTATACACACATATATGTATGTGTGTGTCTGTGTCTTCGTTTCTTTTCATTTTCTTCACTAAGTAACTTATAAACAATTAAGGGACCTTTCCTGGGGCTAACTCTAGATCTCTATATGAGGTACATAGATATCCGTGTGTTCAATCAACCTCTAAAAGTTAGTGAAGAAGAGAATGACACACAGTTTTATCTCCCTAATTGATCGGTTAACTATGTTATATTATATCTTTTTAGTTCCTTTTGTCTAATCGGATTCAAAGACTAGAATCCATCTTGTCTAGTTGAGTATCCAGTTTAAAGAGATATTGAGACACTCTAGGATGGTGTCTAGTAGGAATTCAGATTCTACTGTATATATATATATATATATATACAGGGTGGGCCAAAATAAGGGTCCTATTTTTAAATTTGAATAACTTGAATTTGAATAACTTCCACAAAATAAAAGTTAAACTCACCAAACTTTATGTGTGTGTAGACTGACCCTTCCGAGATTTTTTGAAATAAACAAAACAAATTTTAGCCGGAAAACACTTCTTAAAACTTACAAAAACTAAAGTATTGTTTTTTACACTGTTTTGAGTTTTTTAAGCAAGAATAATGTTTTCTAAATGAGGGTACGTTTCTTAGCGCTAATACGGCTCATGCTTGCTTCGGAAGGGGTCCTTTACTTATTCTAAAAAAAAATTTAAAAAAATCAATAAATAAAAAAGTTATGAATTTTAAAAATAGGACCCTTATTTTTGCCCACCCTGTATATGTATATATATATATATGTATATATATATATATATATATATATATATATATATATATATATATATATATATATATATATATATATATATATATATATATATGCGTTTAGGTTACAGTGTATACCAATAAATATATATTTAGAGATGCACACGGTAATACTTATATGCATTTATATATATATATATATATATATATATATATATATATATATATATATATATTAATTGATCAAGTTCAAATGGTTTAATAAAGTTAACATGAAACCAACATTTTCAAGAGTGCTTTATATAAAGTAGAGCATTTATAAAAATACATAAACAGTATTTTAGCTTTACGTCAATCAACCAACCTTTCCATTCGTATTACCGCACCTTGTCAAAGACAGAGCTAAAATGAATTCAAAATCAAAAGTGAGAAATTCAGAGTCTCGCTTTGGAAGATCTCAAACCGAGGCCATATTTTAAGAGCGAAAGGAAGGGGCAAATAAACTTTTTAGAGTTGACAAGCCGATTATATTCTACTTTGGTTTACTATAGGTCATCAGTTTGCACTTGATCACCGGCTCAGCGCCTGATAGGTCGGACAAGCATGTGGGTGGGTGGGGGCGCAGGATTCTCCGGTCATTAAGCAGCCAGAGTGTGATATAATCTATGTATTATTTACTCCTCTCCAGGAGTTAGGCACAAGGCCAGTTTTATCCTACTCCCACAAGTAAGATGTGACCCAAGAGGTCGGGTCGGAAAGTGGGGGTTGAAAAGCCAGCGCCCGAGAGGTGAGCACTCTGACCATCAAAAATTGCCTGGGCAGCCCGTCGGCATTCCCCGGTAGGGGAGCCTCAAGCAGTGAGCAATTAACTTACTAGACCTCCTAGAACTGCACAGGACAATCCCATAGACCGGCGTAAATCAAGTCCCGAAGGACAAGACAATACCAGTCTATGGGGTGCAGTATCCATCGGAACAGATACTACACTTTGATCTTAGCCAAAAGGCCAAAAGAGGATACATTTAATCCACAATATTTAGAGTTGTCATCTTCGTGTATTTGTATAGGATTTTGCTATATATATTAATAGCCGTATTATCCATTACTCTTGCTAGAAAATATTATTAGTTCTATGTTACTTACTATTTTTCTCCAACATTCACCGCTGTTATTATTATTATTATTATTATTATTATTATTATTATTATTATTATTATTATTATTATTATTATTATTATTATTATTATTAATATTATTATTATTATTATTATTATTATTTATTCTTATATCTATCATCATAATAAACATTGTAGCTGTTATTCCTATTTTTAAAGGTTATTATTGATATAAACACTATTATTAGTATTGACACTATCATTATTACTATGGCATTTCAAGATATTATTATTATTTTTGTTATTCATTTAATACTCTAAGAGCGTGGTTATAGAGTGAGAGGTGCTGTGCCGAGAGAAATGCATAGATAGAGAAATATGGGTGACTTGTTTAGTTGATTATAAGTTACGAATAATTAGAAACAAAAAAACAGAAATTATCAGGCATGACCCTAATTTATGAGCCGATCACGAGTATAATAAAACACGTATTATGCGTTATTTAGGTATATAAGAAGAAGACTTAAGGAGAAAACGTATATTAACTCCCATTTGGTATATATATATATATATATATATATATATATATATATATATATATATATACACAGTGAGAGCATTACGGGAACGATACAATCTTATATTGTTTCACGTATACTAGATCGTGTTTCTTTGGCTTCGCTCGTCGTCACTAGTTCAGATTTGTAATTCTACAATCACTTTGTTCACCTCTGATGCGTTGATTTCACCATCTGGTCTCCGTTTGCTATTTGCATTCAATTTTCGGCTTATTTGACCTCTATTCCCCCCGGACAGTTCTCAAATCAGCTGAACGAGAAATAACCGTTATTGAAAACTATCTAACGTACTTACATCAATGGATTACGTACATTTATTGGCAGTGATGTAGTAATATTCCCTTGTTCTGGTTAAAGATAAACTATTGTTTACATACTATGTATTTACAAAATATACTTCCACAAAATAACACAATTTACGAAACATACTATATTACGGAATTGTTTTCATACAGGGTACGGCTACTATTCTCGCATTTTTAAAACTTTTGTTGATCCCAAACAGGGCATATTGCCATTGAGACGTAGGGGGTATTGTGAATTAGCTGCTAGATTAAAGGGGTGAATCCTGGTTGAGGAGTTGTTCAGCAAGATATTTGTTCACATTACATTTAAACTCCTACATGTTGGTAAAATCGGAGAAACAGGGAGCAGGGAGGGTATTCCAGAAGAAAGCGGTTCGAGGAAAGAAGCTATTAGAATAGAAAGATTTCCGACATCTGGGGACTTTTACAGTAAAGGGGTGCCGTTTGTCAGGTTTGTTGGGGGTATTTACGTTGATGGAGTACACGTGTAGTAATTTTCTCGGGGAACATTCCGTGGGAGTATTTTTAAAACAAGTATCAGGAATCAACATTGCGGCGTTGGGACAGAGGCCGGAGCTTAGTAGACAGTGTGCGACTTATTAGATTAATATTTTTTTATAATTCTGTTGTAGAGATATATACTAGATATCCCAACATCCCTCTATGCCTTGGCGAATGGTGGCTTTTTAGATATATAGAGATACTGTCTAGTATGAGAAGTTACCTAGCCCGGTAGAGGGATCCCACATTCTTTGCAGCAGACTTGGCTGCATCTTTTATGTATTGCTCCTAATCCATTCCCTTTGTTATATTCAGGTTATGTGCCTTACGACTTTCTTTAGGTGTATCCTTTGAACTTAGAAACATTACATCTTAACATGGAAATCTACAAAGTTCGATATACATATTGTAAGTTTGACTAGAAGGTTTACGTGTTCGAATAAATGCATCTGAAGAAAGCACGGGAAGATGGTCGGAGGTTACATCGGCCGACACATTGTAAATACAACCATCAAGAGCAGAACTAAATATTCAAATCATATAAAACATAAATATGGTCGACGGTCTTTTGGCTTTGATCAGAGTGTAGTATCTGTTCCGATGAATGCTACACTCTGTAGACCGGTACAGTGTTGCTATTCGGGTCTTGATTAGACCGGTCTGAGGTATTATCCTGTGCAGTTCTAGAAGGTGCACCCTCCCATACTTTGCTTTTTCATCCTTTGAAAAGGGTTGGTTTATTGCTAATCGCCTTAGGCGCCCTTACCGAGGATCCCGACGGGGCTTTCTAGGCATCTTTTGTTCAGCCAGCGTGTTCTTTCTCTAGATGTCTTTTCATCCCACTTTCCGAACTTTTGTCACATCTTCCCGCTGTGAGATGGAGATAAATAAAATAAAAAAAGAAATAAGTACATACATTTCACATATATTTCACATAGATTTCACATTTTGTTTAAATTCTTTTTTTAATAAATTCTCTTTTGTACAGATTCGGGTTACTCAGAGTCGACGTGCTCGGTTAGCTCAACCACATAGAAGATGCCACGGCACTGGATAAAACATAATTACGATTAAGTTGTTCCCTTATTTTTATCAGGGTATCTTGTTGATGAGGTGATGACTACGTTGGTCACTAATTACTCATAATTGTTTTGCTTCAATTCCAAAAGGGAAACCAAAACAATAACAAAGATAGTGATAATGCGGATTCAAAATTTGTATTATATTGATTATTCAGACTAATGTTCTAATCTCCGCTGTTATTCTAACAACGTTTAGACCGATGTAACCTCCGACCTTCTTCAGGTGCGTCTTGTCGAACTCGAGAATTTGCATGTCGAACTTGAGAATTTGCATGTCGAACTTGAGAATTTGCTTGTCGAACTTGAGAATTTGCATGTCGAACTTGAGAATTTGCATGTCGAACTCGAGAATTTGCATGTCGAACTTGAGAATTTGCATGTCGAACTCGAGAATTTGCATGTCGAACTTGAGAATTTGCATGTCGAACTCGAGAATTTGCATGTCGAACTTGAGAATTTGCATGTCGAACTTGAGAATTTGCATGTCGAACTTGAGAATTTGCATGTCGAACTCGAGAATCTGTACGGAATTTCGTACGAAACCCTTTATTGAATCAAGCAGTGTAGTTGCCCTCGGGTAGAAATAATAAAAGTCTGCCCAGTTTTAGCTATCGGTTCCAATCATCACGGTATGGTCTCACCGTCCATCTGTTAAACTCGTGAAGCATTATACATGAGTGGCCTCGAGACCTTGATAAACGGTGACTCTTTAGAAAAAAAAGATCTGGAGTGAAAGTCAGTCCTGGGACTTTATTTCAGTATAAGGACTTCTTCGAGTAGAGCCTTATTCATCTCATGTGGGTCAAAACAAAGGCTTAGGCATTGAGATAGAAGAAGACACGCTTTATTTTGGAAGTCACCTTTTCCAATATTGCACCACGTGCTCTAGATTAGACGAGAGAGACAAGCAGTTTGTTTACAAGTGTTCTTTGGAGTGCTGCCATATACAGTTATATCAGCTCCGTAGATGTCAATGATTGATCTCAGAATATGATTTAAAAGATCATTAACGTTGATATTCTTGTGTCACTCCTTTATTTCTTGTCTACAACATTTCGTGTCTCATATCCTACCCGCTAATACATGTAATATGTTATGTATGAACTAGCTAACTCGCCCACCTAAATATATTACATAGCAACATTTACCAGAACAACTGGATTCGGCATTAAATAACCACTAAAGTTGTGATATGCCATCAACAAAACAATAAAAACAAAACTGTCACTATTAAGAATATGAAAAAATATAGTCAAATGCACTAACTATCCGTAACTATTTAAGTCTGATTATTATAAGCAAATTCTAGCAAGGAGTTTTTACCCTTTTTATTTCTATTTTTTTTAAAACTGTGGATAGAGTTGATTTCTTTTGAGTTTTATTCTGTGATTAATCTAGACCTTTGTACCTATCCTAGATAATATTTGATTCAAAAGTGTGACTTTGTTTTAAGAAAAGCGTATAGGTTTTATATTGCAGTTCTACAACGCTTGAAAAACATGAAATATGCTACACATAAATTAATTATATTTTTTAATAAATAAGTACAGAGCTCTTACACAGGATAAATCAAAAACAAAATAATAAACGTTTTACTAAGCAACCTTTTTGGTATATAAGTATGATCTAGAAACATACATCACGTGATATCAGTTATTCTTATTTCACTGAAGTGTAATTTCTCAGAAATAAAATGGCTCCTTCCTGGAGTTTAAACTTGATCTCGATATAGGATACACAGTGTTTCATTAATGTTCTCTTTAGCCTCTTTAAAATTGGATTAGTAAAGAAGTGAAGAACAGCCAATTTTCCCATTTTACTATCTTATAGAATACTTTACTTGTTGTTTTAAAGGATTCCGGGAAAATAATTAATCTTGTTTGGTGGAATATCGAGCTTAATGCTGTTACTAGATGATACATCACTTGAAGAAGGTTCACTATTCCTCGTATGAGCTAGCGTGATCTAGCCATACTTTAAACATCTTATTTGGGCTTCTAATACTATGCTATTTTTAATATTTAGTCAGGGTTTTTTTGTAGGGGAAGTATTCTCATGACGCATTGTCCTGGCAAACCCCTGTATAGATAAACCTTAGCCACTCGGGTACAGTGTCTTGTTGGCATTCAAATTCTCCTCTGTATGTTCATCAATGTTCAACCTGCTTAGTACATAGATAGGTTGTTAAATAGTGGATTCACTACTTTAAGTGTTGATATTATGATGATTATGATTGTTGGAAAACTTCTTGAAACTATAAAGTTTACTTGGCTGGGTAAATTTTTATTCCAGGTTTTAATAGTTTTTAATGCTTTGGTTGTCATGAGTTAAAAGTTCAAAAGTTTTAAAATTACGTCACATCGTCTACCATTATGAAATCATACAAGATCAAAAAGATACCGACTTGGTATGGAGGTTTTTGCAAATCTGCTTAGAGCGGTTCTAAAGATTTGATATCTTTATATCCTCACTTTTTGCATCACTGCCGAAATGTGCGTGTACGTCAATACAAACATGCGCGATGGTTACATAGTGCTGATCGAAGCCGTCTCTGGCCGTTTCTAAATGGACAAAGCATGCCAACCCTTACAGACTTGCGTCAGCGTGGGCGACTAAGCAAAACAAATCGCTTCTCCTCTATGATTCAACGGATATAACCAATTCTTTCAGCCTGAAAAGATGGACGCTATCTGTTCTGTCAAGCGCGGGGAGAAAGACGAGAAGCTGGAATGCGCGCGAATTTTATTGCAAATAGCCAAGCTTGTTTCGTGGAAGTTGCTATCTGTCTGCACTAAAACATCAAGTCGGTTCTTATTTGGTTGGAGAACACGGTTTTAAGATCCCCCACCCTCTAAAAAAGAAACCTAGTAAATAATTTTAATAAATGCATTAAGCTGATCGTAGTTTATTCTTAAACTTATATAAACGGTTTAGAAAAGCAGCAACAACAGAAATGCAAATGTAATGTGGAAAACATCTCGCTTCACAATTACTAACTTAGAATGCATTAACCAGACTGTGGTTAATTATTACTTTTATTGTATATCTTTTGCATATATGAAACTCAATGTATGTGTGTATGTGAGTGCGAGGTTTTAAGATGTGTGTGTGTGTTCCTTATAAAAAGAAAGCTTAGATAATCTACATAAAATCGAAAAGTGTATTCTTATGTAAAATTTATCAGGGATACAATGGAAGTGTTTCCGAGTCTCTACGTTCACGCTTAAGGTGGTGGACGGGAAAAACTCCGTAAAACTTTAAATATATCCTATTTTTATAGAATGTAAATCATATTGATAAAACTTTCGGGGAAAACAATGGAAGTGATCCCTAATCTCTCAATGCCTTTCTAACTTAAGCGAACTATGGGGGCCGAACATTCTTTAAAACTTCAAACATATCCTATTGTAATTAAATTTATATAATATGTATGAAGTTCTTTGGGGGGCGACAATAAAAGTAGTCCCGACTCTATGTGCCCAATATCTACGTGCTACAATCTCTAAGTGACCAATTTGGTGAGAAGCCGCTTAAACCTTCAACTGCGTATATCCAATTTTAAGGATATTAAAACTATATATAAACGACACTAATTCCGAAAGGTTTTCAACATTTCAGCACCTTTCTAACTATATTAGGGGCGAAGTAAGGGGAGAAAGCATTAAAAATAAATTAAGTAATATGGTGATATAAGCATAGTGAGAAAGTACATAGTAGCGATCCCCATTCTATCCCAAGCAATGTCGGCTCTTACTGCTAGTTTTTATTAACATACTAACAGTTCCAATACCTGTTGACAATGTAATAATCTACTTCGTTACAATCTATTAAAAATGACTATCTTTTAATATGTAATATTTTAACTATTCACCGAAAAATATTTAAAATATCAGCAAGAAAAATGCATCTACTCATAATATAAAGGAGCATTTTCTGTGTATGTTTTCTGGACCTCACTGCCCGAGACTTGTGCGACGAATACCCATAGTCTGCTCATTTATTCGATAATTCATTATTCTTTAATTAAAAACTAACAGGTTATTTCATACTAACATAAACATGTATCTGTCCGTGCATATTTTTTTCTATAGGAAATCGTATTCTCTCTTCTTCCTGGAGAACGTTGAGACGGGTACCGTTAATATTGTACACACCTGTATATGTTTATGTCTCCGTCAATATATACCATTCGGCGATAAATATCGTAACATTTTATTGTTATTAAATACTTGGTACTTTAAGATGCGTCGAAACGAATGGTTCTCTTATTGATAAGCTCTATGGACTGACATTCACTCTGGACCTAAAATAAAAAAAACTTTCATCAAATTGTTGCTAAGGTAGCTGGAAAAAATAGTCGAATCATTCTACCGCCCCAGAAAGTACCTCATTCCTTGCGCAATACTTTACCTCTTTAAGAGCCGGATTTGTGTTAGAATAAGGTACTTTTGCCATATCTGTGTAGGTTCCGATCAGAGAACTATTTCTTGTCTTGACAGCGTACACAACCGGCTTAGCAGTCAAGTAGGGAATGATAACTTCTCTTTTCTTCTCTACAGCCTCTTTTATGCAGAATAGATGTTGTCAACGACTCTCTCTCTCTCTCCCTCTTAACTGTATTGTTATGTTTATTGTAGGTGATCGACTTAGCTCCAATCAATAGTCTCCCTGCAAAACATTCACAGCAAAAACATATCTAGCTACAACGATAGCAAATACCTTTCATTCTCTCTCTCTTTCTCTATCTATATATCTATTTATCTCCTCTTGTACAAGAAAACAAACAAAGTGTATTTTCCAGAACATCTTATCTGTGAAACAAAATACCACGAGGTTGCTTCTCAGCCGACTACAACAGGGGCGTCTTCAAGTCTAATATAAACAAATACTTCGATAATCAAGTCCTCTGAAGTAATGCTCATTCAACCCATTGTTTGCAATTTTCACCAGGTTGCACTTATAGTCAACTGACAATCATTGTAACCTTTATCCTCTAGTAGACCCAGGACTTGATAAAAAGAAAACATTTGATCGGTAAGGTTCAATTAAGAATATATTTCCATCGATAATACACAGTTTGAAGAAACGCATCATATTTAGATGCGCTCAACACTCTTATAATACACTCACCCCGTTCGTTCGGTATGCCTTACCTTAATTTGAAATAAGATTTTCTTTAGTCTGTCATGTTTAAGTTTTAAATTAATTTTTATCACTCTGTCACGCTTAAATTTGAAATCAGATGTTAGTCTGTCTGGCAAGTTTCAATTTGAAATATCGTTTTCGTCAGTCTGGCACATCTAATTTTAAAAACATTTTAGTCTGTCTCGCTTAAATTTGAAAAAAAAAACATATTTGTCGCTCTATCACAATTACATCCGAAATAACATTTCTTCAGTCTGTTAACTAAAGTTTAGAACCGCATTGTCGTTACGCTGGGACTCTTCAGTTAGAAAACAGTTTTCCTCATTCTGTCAAGCTGAAGTATAAAGGTATAACCCATTTAAAACTTACAAAATATCCTATTTTATCAAATTTAAAAAATATGTCTAAACCTTGTGGTGAATACCATGGAAGTGATTACGAACATCTAAGTGCCCTTCGTAATCTAAATGAGCAAAGAGGCTAATCATCTTTTAAAACTTCAAACATATCGTATTTTGATTGAATTTGTGTCATATGTATTAAGTTTTCTGCCGAAGACAATGCAAGTAGTCCTGGATCTCTAACGTTATCCTCTATATACGTGCCCCAACTCTAAGTGACCAATTGGAACAGAACCTGTTTTCAACATCAAATACGCTATTCGAATTTCATGAAATTCAAAAAGACACGTATAATACACTAATTCAAAGAGTTTTTCAATATTCCAACTTCTTATGACTATACTCGTGGGCGAAACTAGAAGAGGGATGCAGTAAAAACAATAAAAATCAATATCCTGTCATAAGCATAGTTAAAAAGTACATAATAGTGATCCGCATTAAATCCCGGGCAACGTCTTGTCTTACTGCTAGTGTAGTTATGAATGTAAGGAACTATTTATGACATTTTTTTACACAGAAACAATAATATAAAACAACAGCAGAATAAGAAAATAGAGGTTCTTTAGATATTTATTTATTTTTGTTGTTTTCAATTAATTTAGCATCTGAGGGTTCATGTCGATGCATAACACCCGCGGGGATTTGCTGACAGTGCCCCCAACTCGAAAGTGTAAGTATTATGCTTTTCCTGACATTGCATATGTTGTGAAATGAGCGGTCTTACGCGATATCGACCAGTGAAGCTCCGTCGAAATTACACCTATTTACATATATAAATCAAAATAAGGAATTCATGCACAGAGATAAATTTATATATGAATAAATTTATGGGTTGATCTCTTTCTGGTAAGAAAATAACTGACAACCACTTAACGTAAATCATAGTGTTTCGTAAATGAATTGAGCACTTTCGACAGTCGATAATGCAAATATAAACATGCATATTTATTACAAAGGCTTTATTTAGTAGAGAAGTCGATAATGTATAGCAACAGGTCCCGACTGTGTAAGAAGACTCGTATTATTTTTTGTCATATTACATCCTTAAGAAAACGGTTATTTAAACAACTATTTAACAATACTACTATTTTAAATAATCCCTCTATTGTAGAGAGTATGTTCTCAATATTATTATTTTTACATAATCCCCTCATTGGATAATTAGTTAAAAAATACTTTTATATTTAGTATGGAAAAATATTACGCTTACAGAAAAAAAATAACGGTAACATTTTACTGTCCGTATATAAAAAATGCGGTAATATTCTATTAATATTACTAGTAGGAATAGTCGACGTTGCTCGGGATTGAACAATACAACTATTATACACGTTTTCACTATGCTCATAACACAATATCATTTTCTTGCTTTTTACTGGCCTTCTTATTGGTGTTTGCCTTCCTCCTAATATAGACGGAAGAATCTGAAATATTGAAAACTTCTCTGAATAAGTTTCTTATACATATTGTTTAAAGTTAATTGAAATTTTATATACAAAGTTTAAGTTTTAAGGGGTTTCTGTCTCAATCTGTCACTTAGAGGTGGAGGCACATATATATCCGGCACATAGAGGGTAAGGTAGAGATTTGGAACTACTTCCATTATCCTCCCCGGAGAATTCTATACATATGATATGAATTTACTCAAAATAGGATTCATTTGAAGATTTAAAAGTAGTTTAGCCTTCATAGCCCCCTTAAGTCAAGAGTACACTTAGAGATTCTGGACCACTGCCAATGTCTTCCCCTAAACGTGTTATATATATAGCTATATGAAACTTAATAAAAATATGATATATTTGAAGTTTTATTTAGAGATTCGGGAACACTTTAATTAATTTCCGCAGTAGATATTGCATTAGAATACACTTTTAGATTTTATGTATATTCACTAGCCTTTATTTCCACAGGGAATACACAAACACGTACATACAAACGTACATCGAGCATTATATATATGGATTATTATTAATTGTCATTGCCCAAATCGTAGACAGTGTTTTCTGAATATTCGTATTGTTAAATATTACTTCATTGTTTGCTAAACAGTAAATACAACATTTTATGTTTAGTTTGGCGAAATATTACTATATTTTTATTACTTCACTTCACCAGAAATAAAGCACATTTCCACTGAAACGAAAATTGGTCACTGAATTAAGGACCAGGTTTTTAGTGGGAATCTTAAAAAATGAGTTGTGCAGAGAGTTATTTGTTTACATTTACATTTCTACATGTTGATGCAGTAAGGGAAATAAGGAACAAGAAGGGGAATCCAAAGGCTAGCGGTTCGAGGAAAGAAGCTATTAGAGCAGAAAGCTCTCCAGCAACAGTCAACGTCAACAGTAAATAAATGGGATTTAGCTGATTAACAGGTTGGTCGGGTTTATTTACGTCGATAGGCACCAGAGCAGAAAGTTCCTTGGAGCACATTCAATTGGAGCACAGCGGTGCAACATTGCGGGGATGGAAATAGACTTGACTTTGGTGAACAGTGAGATTAGAGACTTTCTATGGACCCTTGTCAAACAGGGAGAGACTAGTGGTTTATGCATCAGCCTAGATGTGACAAGAAAGAAACTGCATCGGTAACATTTTATCTAAAGCCTTACCCTATGGAAATGAACACATTAAGTAATGAAGCAACGGATTGTTGTATTTTATGGATATGATCATTTTTTTAATAATAGACCAGATTTGAAAAGGTAAATAACTGTTTGGTAATTATTAAAGAAATCGTTTCGAATAAAACTGTCCAGCATTTTTTTTAATCCATGGGTACATTTTTATTGAGGGGAATTTCTTACTGATGTCTACCCTAAAAAGAACTCTAAGGGAGGGATTTATTGATTTCGCCAAACGTTGTGTCATTCGAGAGAAAGTGCAGGATATACTCCAATAACTAATTGTGTTCCCATTAAGATTGACCCATTTTGGGGAGCTGGATTTTGCTTACAGTGAATTACATATAAATGGCTGTTTCTTTCTCTCTCTCTCGTCCCCCCTCTTACCTATTCATGCATGCTTTTGTCATGCTTTAATATCATAGAAACAATGTAAAGCAAAGGATAACGTAACTAGCGCAAATACTTGACCTACATAAAACATTTTTCCTAACAAATAAATATTCCAGTATTGTTGTAGTAACAACAAGTAGTAGTAATTTGATGTGAACAAAAATATTTTAATTTACAAAGGGTGTGTTCAAATTTGGGATTATAGCGTCTCACTATCTTTTGTGTCTCGGAATTCTTCAGAAACAATTCTGAATGCTGCATTAGTATTGTCAAATGTCTTAAAATGTAATGCAATTTCATTAGATATTTGAATTTCAAAGTGTCTGATAAGCACCTCCAGACTTCATGAAAGGGATGTTCTTGAAATATTGGATTTTTTTTAATATCTTTAGTGACCATGGTCAAACGTTCATGCAAATCGGAGATATTTGAACTTTGATCGAGAGGAGTCTATGCAACATTTATTGCATTGTTTCATTGCGGTTTTTACCAGATATTTATTATTATGTTCAACATCTGAACGAAACCGCACTGAAACAATGCAATATATCACGCCACATCTTAAATAACTGCGATACCATTTTAAGTAACTTTTCTTTTTTAATACTTTTTTCATTTTCATTTATTTTCCTTTTTCTTCTCTTTTTTCCTTCTCTTTCCTTTTCCCCAGCTTTATGTCTTTCCGCACGCGTTTCATTTTTCTTTTTTTTTAATTGTAAACTACGTGCTAACAACATCTTGTTGTGCGTTCTCTTGCTTCTATGTTTTTACCGTTATCAAATAAAATAAAAATATTTACCTTTTCCAAAGACGTTCTTTGATCCGAACAAAACCAGCAAAATCTCCCATTTCTTGGTGATTTATTCTCGTATTTGTTTATTCGGTTTGCCTCCCCTAATACACACACACACACAACACACACACACACACATATATATATATATATATATATATATATATATATATATATATATATATATATATATATATATATATATATATATATTAATTAATCAAATTAAGAAAATATTGATAAAATGTACTCAATACAAAGTAAAGCATTAAACATTCAAGCGAGTTAACGCAACTTTACCAGCACTTCGATTTTAGTATACGCCTTAAATTGTTCAAAAGGAAATCAGATAGAACAAAATTGTCTAGCAAAAATTAAATTCTTACAAAGCCGGGTGTCAATATTTAAGAATCTTTTGAACGGGTAATTATAACCTATCAGCATGAAGCAATCCTTCTACGCGACTATTATATATTTTATGGGCCTCTGTGTCAATCATATACATGCATAAAATACACAAACACCACGCAATACGCATAACACACCATACCACCCTACTCTCACACGCCCAGAGAGGAAGCATACTCGAATCGGGAGAGCTCAACCTATATTCACCCACTAATTCCCCTGTCGGCTAGACATAGATAGAAAACCAACCGTCTACATATACGTCTCAGCATATATTGAATGTTTGCATACACAGATTACAGGGATACATTCTGCAATAGAAAACACATCCATTTACTCATTACACATGCAAAATGTACCTCTGAATTAATACGATTATACGGAGGTTGAAAATATCTATTTAAAATTGTACAGTCACTTAAAACAATTTGAATTTTTCTCTATTAAACTAGGATTTAATAACAAATTCATACTACGACACGTTAATCTAAAGATTAGATTAATGTTCACTAAACCTATTCATTTCATACAAACAGTATATATATATATATATGTATATATATATATATGTATATATATATATATATATATGTATATATATATAGAGAGAGAGAGAGAAAGAGAGAGAGAGAGAGAGAGATATGTGTGTGTATGTACATAATATTCATGAATCCATATAAAATTATATTTTACAGAAGTCCATAAAGTATTTTTATAATTTTGTTTTAATTTTGGCCTTGCCTTGAAGAGAAGCTATTTTATTAGTTTCCAGGAAGCAATTGTCCTTTTATTAAGGACATATCTGAAATACGAAATAGTATTGTTTATTGCAATCTGAAATACGAAATATTATTGTTTATTGCAATATAAAACTGATTAAAACAAAAGAGTTGGTAACAATATCACATCAACTGGCTTTCTTAAGTTGTAACAAAATTTGATGGACACCCCGCATATCTATATGCATAACGTTAGGCATATGTATATGTTTATATGATTGTAAACACAATGTTCAATCCTAAATTAATTATCCGACTAGTATGTATTTTAAGACACAGCTGCTAAGCTAAACGGGCCGCTATGTGATCTATACTTTACGAACTTTATTTTATGAAAAGAGGGTAAAAATGGGGTAGCAACCTTCTTGAAGATTCAGATTAAACTGATTTTTGTTACATTTTAACAGTAGATTAATAAATATTCACCAACTATCAGTTTCTATTTGAGTAGTAATAAGGGCCTCGGGGGTATCGCATACCGCACATCCTCCAATATGAAAAATTATTATTTTTTTAATTTGCATTGACGTTGATCGAAAGCACCAGTTAAGATTCTCTGTATTTCAACTTCTTATTAAGATCCATTAAGCTAAAGCCTTCAATTTAACACATTTTTCAGAAAATTAATTGTGTAACATATTATATTATCTTTATCTTTTTATTTTAATCTTCGTAAAGAGGCATACACGAACTGCAGAACTGTACTATTCAGGAAAATAAATTTGATTCGTCCTGGGACGGGTAATCTGTTATACATATATATATATATATATATATATGTTTCATTTTACTTCAGCCGAACTTCTATTAATGTTATCCTTTACCCGCCATACTTTGAGTTAGTAAAGAAGTTTTATTTACCTCTCCACAATTGACAAGCTAACTATGTTATAGTATATCTTTCTTGTTGTCTCTTGGTCTTACCGAATTCCTTGACAAGAATTGATCTAGTCTCGTGAAGTATCCAGCTAAGTGTTTTTACTTAAATAACATTTCTTGGAGTAGGAGCACCATTCCTTGTGTGAGCGAGTGTATAGCCGTGTCAAGGCGATCTTATTTGGACTTCAAATACTGTTATTTTGAATAATTGGTTAGAGTTTACTTGTAGAAGGGAATGATCCTTATGTCAGGTTGTCCTTACAACCCCTTGTATAGAAAGACTAAAGATACTCGAGGATTGTGTAGAAAATTTAAACCTTTAAGTATTTAATTCAAACTATCCATATATATATATATATATATATATATATATATATATATATATAGAGAGAGAGAGAGAGAGAGAGAGAGAAAGAGGGATATATATATATATATATATAGCGAGAGAGAGAGAGAGAGGGATATATATATATATATATATATATATATATATATATATATATATATATATATTTAGGCAACCATTATTAAATGACACGGAGTGGTTTTGTTTGATGCGACTTTTTTTTTTTTTTCAATTTTTCGAATTGTCCATCTAATGTTTCGGTCAAATTGATGTAAATATGATCCATGGGTTTCTTGTGCCATTCTTTTTTCTTTTTTGCAAGTACTTTCGATTGAATCATCGAATCATCTTCAGGCGGTATTAGTTTTAGTGTCTTTACAAATTATGACTTTACTGTTGTGCTCATATTTGAATTATAACGGCAAGTAGTTTGTAACTTGAAATAGCATCTGTAAAGTTGAAATGCACATGAGATCGTGATGGCGTTGTACACATATGAAAGATTTAAAAGTTTGATTGTTTAAACCGTTAAGAAATTGATGACGTTAAAGAAAGTGCATACAATACAAACGCATAACTACCTAATGGCTAAGAATTTGGTAATGTTAATTATTATACTAGACACTTTAAAATGTTGCGACTAGTTTCCTAATTGACATTATTAATTGTGGGATGTTTAGTTTTTATGTAGAGGGTTTCGAGTATTTTTAATTTTTGATATTGGTATCGTGGTGTATTATTTTGGTATTGTTAACCAAGATGTTTCTATATTGGGAGGGGGTGCAATTATGTTATTTTACGTGTTGGCATATAGAGCTAGTGTCGGAGAGATGTATGGTGAGTCTTCGGGATAGTGTTGTGGAAGTGAAACCTATGTAAGAATTAGTTTTTTATTGTTGTCGGAGATACATTCCCCTATAGGGAATTGGAACTGATATATTACATTGGTCTTTCCTAATGTATTTTGGGTTTCAGAAGTGTTATTTTTAACAACATGGTTTGATGTTTTCATTTTTTTATAATAAATGATAAATCGTATTTTATCATCAGAATTGGTGGGGGATATATAGCGATGTATTTTATTTTTAAGAGCTTTTTCATCCAATTTAAAGTTTGGATGCATTTGGTTACAATAGAATAGATTTATGTAGTGGAAATTATTTAGCTTATAATTAGTAGGATTATCTAAATTTCTAATCATTAATTTTATTTGTTCATTAACCATATAATTGGGAAATTGATTATTAATTAGGACTTGCTTTATGTTTTTTAATTCATTAAAAAATATTTTTTTGGATGAGGAGATTAATTTTTCACGGTTTAATAGATTTTTGACCATAGCAATTTTATATCTATATGGGCATTCACTTTTAAAACTTAAAATACAGGTGGTAATAGATGTAGGTTGTTTATAGGGAGAGGTGATGAATGCATCACTGTTGGAGTCAATACCAATATCAAAAAATTAAAAATACTCGAAGCCCTCTACATAAAAACTAAACATCCCACAATTAATAATGTCAATTAGGAAACTAGTCGCAACATTTTAAAGTGTCTAGCATAATAATTAACATCACACAATTCTTAGCCATTCGGTAGTTATGCGTTGGAATTGTATGCACTTTCTTTAACGTCATCAATTTCTTAACGGTTTAAACAGTCAAACTTTTAAATCTCTCATATGTGTAGAACGCCATCACGCTCCCCTGTACATTTCAACTTTACAGACGCTTTTTCAAGTTACAAACTACTTGCCGTTATAATTCAAAAATGAGCACAACAGTAAAGTCATAATTTGTAAAGACACTAAAACTAATACCGCCTGAAGATGATTCGACGATTCAAATCGAAAGTACTTGCAAAAAAGAAAAAAGAATGGAACAAGAAACCCATGGATCATATTTACATCATTTTGACCGAAACATTAGATGGGCAATTCGGAAAATTGAAAAAATAAAAAAAAGTCGCATCAAACAAAACCACTCCGTGTTATTTACTAATGTTTACCTAAATGAAAATATGCTTCCAAAATACACACACAATATATATATATATATATATATATATATATATATATATATATATATATATATATATAAATAATTTATTTGAAAACTATATGTTACATGTTTCAGAATCGTACCGCGGTTGTTTCATCCATATGAACTGAGTTTTAATTTTTTTTAAGTCTATGCTCATAGGGAATCGTCAGCGTACCGACGCGAGAGCGAAAAAATACAATGAGAAATGAAAAATAATTAAAAAGTCAGCGCATCTGGATGAAACCTTAGTACGTTTCTAAAATATTCTAACATATAGTTTTCAAATAAATTATTTGTATCAGCTCTTACGCTTCTGCGATCGAGCACTTTATTGATTTCTTATCAATATAACTTAATCCACACACTATATATATATATATATATATATATTTAGGTAAGATAAGTAAAGTAAAACTTTCTTCGTATCCGAACTAGACAAAGGACACAACACCTCAAAGTTGCATAGATGTAGTTAAAGTAAAGTAAGTCCGTCAGATACCGATACATGGTAAGGGTTTTGGTTCAGCGAGAGCTTATATATAACAACTTTGAAAGATACACAATTATGACATATCCATCATTAAGTATACAAGTTCTAAAAACTCGACATCACCAAAGTTATTGTGACCATATATTTCTGAGATATATTCATATATTCTCTTCCTCACCACATATTAGATGGACACTTTCTCTAATAGTTAAGACATGTAGTGTAACCCACTTGAAGCGCTTCAGAACTACAACAATGTAATTATATAAAAAAAACTAATTAATGTTTTTCATTATTTTGTATAAGCAATTACACACTGGAAATATTAAAATTAAAATTTAAAAAAAGATGTGAATAAAAACTGACTTTTTGTCATTTGAATATAAACAATCACACACACACAATATATATATATATATATATATATACATATATATATATATATATATATATATATATATGAATGAATGCGCTGTTATATGACACGGAATTCTCGCGTTTGGTGATATTATCGATGCGTTGAGCAAGCTTTCTGGTCAGCAGTTGTAACCGGTATAGTATGTTTCCTTGTGTTCTTGATTCGACCACTTTTTGACCTTCGTGGTCATAATAAAGAGTAGGTTGTTATTTATCAGTTAACTTGAGTTATTGTGTTTTTTTGATAATTTTCTTGAAGGGTTTTGGGCAGAAGGAGAGGAATAGTTTGGGAAAAGAAAAGGGTGCGGTTGAAACAATTATTTATTTTGTATTTGTGTATTTATTACTTCTGCTTAGTTATATTATTACATGTTTTATATTTAATTTAATTTATTAATCTATATTTGTATATTAATTACTTTATTATTTTTGAGTACGGAATACGCTTAATATGTCAGTACCAGTATAAAAAGTTATTTTGCCAATATTGTTTCTGATAAATATTGCTTTTAGTATTTTTAGTCGATGTATATTTATGTATAGTTTTGGTGTTAGTAGTTATTATTTTTCGAATATCGGCCGACTATGACGTTTTGCTATGTGAAGTGATGTTGCGTTAGAAGGCGCTGGTGTCGGATAGATAATAGGTATGCCGTCGGGAGAGAGTTGTTGTAGGGCCGATATAGGAACTATATATTTGTCCCATTTTGTTCGTATGGAGACCTTCATAAAAGAAGCATATAAACTTATACATTACGTTAGTTTGGCTTCAGGTTTAGTAAATATTTTTTAATTATTATTATATTACAGGTTTTGAATTTTGTGTAATAGATTATTAGTTGTATTTTCTTATGTTGTTCGATAGGTTTAGTTTATCGTTGTA
Organism: Sepiola atlantica; assembly: GCA_963556195.1. Classification (NCBI taxonomy): domain Eukaryota; kingdom Metazoa; phylum Mollusca; class Cephalopoda; order Sepiida; family Sepiolidae; genus Sepiola; species Sepiola atlantica. Next base: position 98,494,696 of record OY744516.1, read on the forward strand.
TTAGGGTAATTGTTGCTTTACCGTCAAGTTATTAATAAGTGTGAATTTGTTTTTTGTAGTTTAGGTTGGAAGTGCCATTTTTGTTATAGGTTTACTTTTTGTTTTGATCGTGCATTGAGTTTATATATAATGTTATTTGTTGACGAACTGTGTTATTGATGAGTGTTGGTTTTATGTTGGTTAGTTCTTTATAAAATATTTATATATATATATATATATATATATATATATATATATATATATATATATATATATATATGAGGCAGTTTTTATAATATTCCAATAACCATGGTTTGTTTTATTACTTTTATTTTTATTTTTTCACATTTCCAAAAAAATTTAATTTCTGTGAGAACGGTCCGTTTCATTTGTCCTGTGCCAAACAACATTTATATGTCAATATCGTTTCTGCAACACTACACAATCATCAGAAAACGTTCACAAATAATAAAAGAGTTATTGGATTAGAGTGTCTTGTAAACACCTACACTATACATCAGTTTCATTTTAGGGTGAAAACAAACAAAAAAAAACAATCAAAACATTGAGAGCAAACTAATCCGCCATTTTTAATTTGTTCCGTTCAAAGCTAGTATCTCCTAAAAAATTAGTGCGAACAATTTAAAAACTTTAATTCGGTAATATTTCGTAAAATATTTAATATGTACTATAATTTATTTTTAAAGTTCCAGTTTATTTGAAGATAATTTATTTCTTACTAAAGCTACATTAATGTTTATTTAGGTCGTTAGGGTGCGAAACTCATTGTGTCAACCGTCCATTCAATCAACTATTAATAACATTTATTCTACATAGGTGCGTTTTATGGAATGTATATAGTATTTATTAATAAACCTTTTCCAACAATATTAATATAAGCTTAACTTCCCAGAATTCATCAGTCAAGTAGTAAGTTACTAACTAAATGCGAAACTAGTGTTGCAGAGACGATATTGACATTCAAATGTTGTTTGGCACAGGACAAATGAAACGGACCGTAAAATATATCTCACAGAAATCTTAAATTTTTGGAAATGTGAAAAAATAAAAATAAAAGTAATGAATCAAAACATGGTTATTGGAATATAATAAAAACTGTCCTATATTTTGCTCTGTTATCAATAACTGAATAACATTGAGCTGAATATTCAAAGGAAACTACAAAGTAAAAGGATCTGATGATATATGGTAGTACATATATTGTCTTTAATAATTAATTACATATATATATATATATATATATATATATATATATATATATATATATATATATATATATATATATATATATAAATGCACTAAAAGGCATAGGAATATGATGACCATCAATTAACCGGTTACATTCGGCAATCAGACTTGATTAAACATCAAAATGCGCAATTCGCTTGTTAAAAAGTTTAGCGATCTGAACAAAAAGAATCCAGCAAATCCACATTGCAACCGAGCGTGAGTCTCACCAGTAAAACGTGATGTAATATAAAGTTTTTGTGAATATCTTTCACATTCTCTGTTCGAATTTGTATGAGTTTTGACAGGTTTTTTTTATTATATCAATTCTATATACACGAAGAATCTCGTAGTATTCCAACGACACACGTAGGTTTCTTTGAAATGCGAGATTTTAGAAATATGATGGGTTTTATATAAGCAAGAAGCAGGAACAGTTTCTTTTATAGAGAAAGCGTATTTCTTAATGCACACACGTTTGAAGAACATTTGTTGTACACTTAATACTGTGTTGTAACATGTTTAATTTTAAAAAAAATATTATTCGTTGTGGTAGCACACTGATTATACAATGACATGTCTCCGGTGACACTGCGGTTTAGGATAAAGGGGTATAGGACGTAGGAAGATGGGTTGATTATGGATCTTTTCTAGCAGTTTAAGTTATCTTGAATTTATAATGTCACTTGTGTATATATATATATATATATATATATATATATATATATATATATATATATATATATATATATAGTTCAAATCAAATAAAATCAGATCAATTTTTCTGCCAAAAATAGCAACATCTAACAAGCTATGTTGTAAGACAATTAGTCTATGTATGCATCTATACACTGTCTTAATAGTTGTCCAAAGCGATTTTAACTAAAGGTTTCGTCACGATATCCTCTGATAGGCTATGAGTTGCTTTTACGTAGCGTTGTTCTTCTAGTTTGTAATTTTCTGATTCTTGTTTTAACTACTGGATCGAGGCTAACGCGCGGATAAGGGCGACAGAGATTGTCAGACGATGATCGCCTCCACGAGAGGACCGAAGAAAGTGAGTGGGATGGGCCGAATATTACTTAAGAGGAATTGATTATCCATGAAGACGTCTCAACAAGTATTATTTTATATTAGACTTCGACCATATGCAGTCGGATTGGAAGCAGACTCGTGTGGTTCTAGTTCCACGGATGAGATGTTCGAGAAAAGTAACTTTATTCATTGAAGTCTCGTTTTTTTTTGTAAAGAGACAGAGAAAAGGAAGTTCTTTGCTGTGGTTGTAGCTAGACGATTTCTTGTTTTGATTGAAGCTCAGTCGAGAACCCACGATGAACATAACGATACAGTAGAGAGAGGATAACATCTATTCCGTGTGCAAAAGGCCGTAGGAACGATAAGAGATTATGTTAAGGCGTTGATGGTGAAAAGAGACTACTTGGTTTTAGAGGCGTTAAAAGTAACACACCATTGGTTCCCCATTGCACCGCATGCAACAAGTTGGAGGAAAGAGAAATATAGATAGATAGATAGATAGATAGAAAGAGAGAGAGACTAGATCATCAATGCTATTGGAAGTGTTGCCATTGATATTTTATGTTCTTGTACTTCGACTACATTCTTCTAATCGTTCGTTTTCCTCTTCTTGTTGTTCTTGCCCTTGCACTACTACCACTTCCTCCTCCTCCTTCTGCTTCTTCTTTCCTTCCTGTTCTTCTAACTTTTCTTCGTCTTACTATTATTATTACTACTAATAACAAGTAGTAGTAGTAGTAGTAGTAGTAGTAGTAGTATGAGTATTATAAGTAGTAATAATGAAAAAAAAAACAGAAATCTTTTGCCGTCGACTAGCGAAGAAATCTATGTCTAAACAAAATAAACAATTTATCGACCTCCCTTTTGGGATAAAGCAAACAACATTGCAGATAATATCAATTACAGAATAATATGTCTGTTTCTCTGGGGGCATCGAAATTAATTATTACACTAATTAAGAGGGAGGTAATTAGGGTACGGGCCAATATGGTTGGATTCTGCCCGCCAGCTGTTTGTATTGAACAACTAAATCTACACAGACTTGTTAATATCACGAAGTCATACACACACGCATAGATAGACTGAGAGAAAATGAGTAGGAGAAGATAGATGTACTAGTGCACAGGCATATACACACCCATAGGTATTTGTATGTGTGTTGAATTTGCGTTGTGTAATAGTTAAAGACGCGTACTGCAAGTTTGGCGTGTCGGGTTCGACTTATATCGAGGCTACGTTGTAGAACTTGCTTGTTTGAAACTCTTTATTTGTTTATGGATAACATTACAAAAAGACGCGTGCACACTTGCTGACGTACAAAAAAAACGGATGAAATAAATAAAAGGCCATTGATAAGAGAAGTAGTTGAAAGAGATACGGGAAAAGAGACTGGGGGTAAGTAGAGAGAGAAAAAGAGAGAGAGAAAGAGAGAGAAAGAAAGAGAGAAAGAGAAAGATATGTAGAGGGAGGATAAAAAAACAAAACGAAAAAGAAGATGGAGAATATAACAAATAGTGATTCGATGAGTCACGGGTCATTTAATATATATATATATATATATATATATATATATATATATATATATATATATATATATATATATATATATATATATGTGTGTGTGTGTGTGTGTGTGTGTGTGTGCGTGTATATATATTTCGGAAGATTCTTTACACATATGATCTGAGCTAAAGATCGGATTCTAAATTTGCCTGATGAGATCTCAGTTTTTAACCGCTGTTTTTCGATAACATCTACATGCCAGTATCTGTATAAATTAAAATAATCTTATATATATATATATATATATATATATATATATATATATATATATATATATATATATACAATGTGTATATCATTGCTGTATAGTCAAACTCAAATGTAAAGCCTAATGGTAAGTTACACTTTGAAAGAGTATTACTATTTTATTTTAGAGCAATCATAAATTAAAAAGTGAGATATTTTCCATAAAAAACAATGTCTCGTATCAACTAAAGAAATAACAATAATATATTATGTGTGAGAGCGGGTGTGCGTGTGCTCAAATACTTTTGACTAATATTTAATCGGTTTGCTTTCTTGAGACAATGTAGTTTACTGTCTTGTGCTTACGTCTGCTTTATAATCTTGGCGTTTTTTTCAGGATTGGGCATACGCTTTTAACCAATTAGTTTACACATTCGAGTATTCTATTTAGATTGCCTTTCGTTTCATCTGTATTTTTGAAATCTTTTCAGTTATTTCTTATCAAATTAAATTTTTATCATTTCAAGAATTATGTACAAATACATTTTCAATAAATGACTACTTTTAATTAAATGTTGCACCAACAAACTTCCTGTTGGTTAGTTAGGGCAATTATGTACGAGCTAATAATCATATTTGAACATCCATGACGTGGTTTTCTGGTGCTACCAAATTAGGCTGTCTGAAGATACCGGCTTCTTGATATGATGTTATTGTTTTTTTCCTTTCTCTTAGCTATAAACTCAACCATGTTCTGCAAAGCTAAGCACAAAACCAATATTTTTCTCTACAAAAAAACAAACAAAACATCATAACTAAATATTTGAAGATAAAAAGAACTTGAAGCATAAACTCTTTTGCCAGAATAACTGGATTCGACATCAAATATCCTGAAAATGGTTGGTATGCCGTTAAGTATGACAACTAAAAAATACCATGAATAAATATTCAAAGATATCAAAATATATGATGATATAAAGAACTTGAAGCATAGAATCTCCTAACAAAATGACTTGATTTGGCATTAAACTACCTGAAAAAGGTTGATATGCCGTAAAACGAAACAAACAAAACACCATTATTTTATATTTGAAGATATAATGAACGTGAAGCTTGAAATATTTTACCAAAATAACATGATTTTGAATTAAATGATCCCAAAACAATTGATATGCCGTAAATCAAAACAACCAAACAAAACACCATTAGTAAATATTAGAAGATATAAAAAAAACTTGAAGCATAAATACTTTTATCAAAATTACTGGATTCGGCATTAAATAACCTGAAAAGAGTTGATATGCCGTAAAAAAAACAAAAAAACTAAACCAACAAGGACGTCGTTTGCATCCATTACCAGGTGACCTATCGTCTTACTTGTTGAGACCGACGATTGGACGCCGATATAAAGAAACACCTTCACTAATAATAATAAGAAGTGGATGAAAAAAAGAGATGTGTCTCAATATTTTTATATTTTTCAATATGTTGCCGGTTATACTTTTTGTATTTTATGTTTTCTTTTCTTTTTCTTTACTTCTTATGAAAAACACTGACATTTGTATTTTTTTATTTAAATATCATTATATGAAGATATTATTATTATTATTATTATTATTATTATTATTATTATTATTATTATTATTATTATTATTATTATTATTATCATTATTATTACTATTGCTATTACTATTACAATTATTATTATCATTACTATTACTATTATTATTATTATTATTATTATTATTATTATTATTATTATCATGATCATGATCATTACCATTATCATTATCATCATTATCATTAACATTATTATTATTATTATTATTATTATTATTATTATTATTATTATTATTATTATTACTATAACTATCATCACTATCATCATCATCATAATTACTATTACTACT
>OY744516.1:98505616-98718116 GCA_963556195.1 Sepiola atlantica
GAGAGAGATGGATCGACAGAATCAGCTGCATGATTACTACGACTACCTTTTCAACTAGACTTCACTATCCAAATAACCAACCACTACATGTCAACGCGATAGACAAACATCTGTTTAAATCGGCTAGGGAGGCGGCAGACCGTCCATAGGAATCGAAAGAATGTGCCCCACGCAATTCTAGACAAAGAAGTGTTCTTTTGAAAAGCGTGAGAACTATCCGACTGGTATACTCTCAGATTGTAATGCGATAAAAACCATTTGAAAAAGAAACATAACATTAGTTCCAATTCTAAAAATGAGGGACAATTTGGATTATCTATTCTGATGTCATAAATTTAATGGTAAGACATTCTACTAAAAAACTTTAAAAACAGTTCGACTAAAACTATCAACCTGAAGCTAAATGTTCCTTTCGACCAACACATTTCCAAGGGAAACATCGGCGAATATTGTTTTAAAAGGGGGAAAAGAGCAACGTGGAGAGAAAAAAAGGGTGATCATTTTCAAAAACAGGGAAAACTGAATTCCGCAAAGATATACAGAATAAGCAATATATGGACATGATAGAGGCAAAGTTTTTTTAAGATGTCTCAAAATAAGCCCAATTTGTCAGACAACTCTTTTTGCCTACAGAGCGATGGCTTTCACATATTTACACTCACGGCCTCAAAAACCTCAAGATGTTGTTTGAAACAGGCTTTGTGTCCAACGCCCAAACAAACATCGGAATACGCCTCACTAAACTTTTTATTATCATACAAGTGATTTGCAATAGATGACTCGTGGACTTGTGAGCACCCGGGGGTGCTCCGTAAACTCCCGGATGCTTTTTTCTAGAGACCCGGATGACTCCGTCGATATATCCATCTTTTACGACACGTTTCCTGTAGTGTAGAAAGTACAACTTTCTGAAAGGCTGGGCAGGCAGTCCTAGAGCAAAACATCACACAGGGCTGTACTGTATAAAAAACAACGAGATGCAACCGATTAAATTTTATCTGAAAATCTTTTACTGGTAGAACCAATGAAAGGAAGTTTCAAATAGACGGGACATTTGGGTGGACCAAAGACAATGTTGCCATTACTTCTTGCAAGTTCCCGATCAATACAATGGAAATTAGGCCCTCAAGTTAACCATTGTTAGTAAGAATATCAGTTATCCTACTTAGTTCATCCGCATGTTTGCTCGCAGTGAAAATGATAAGCGTGCGAAGAACAAGTGTTTTGACTAAACTGCTCTTTCTACCTATGCACGTACTCTTCAAAGCTTGGAAGTCAGATTGAACCAGCATATCCTGGCATGTTTTCGCAGATCACGTGTCGTAAAAGATGGATATACTGACGCCGTCATCAGGGTTTCTACAAAAAAAAATTCGGACGTTTACAGAACACATCCGGGCGCTAACAAGTCTACGAGTCATCTATTGGACAGCACTTGTATGATAATAAAAAGTGCGGTAATACATATTCTGATGGTTCTTTTGGCATTGTACACAAAGCCGGTTCCATACACCAAATTATGGTTTGGAAGCCGTGAGTTTAACAATGCGAAAGTCATCGCTCTGTAGTCAAAAAGAGTTGGCTAAGAAATTGAGAAGTATTTAGAGACCTCTAATAATTTCCTTTATTTTTCTTCATGTGATATTGCTCTCGACTCGCTATGACTCCATTTAAGCTTAATATATATATATATATATATATATATATATATATATATATATATATACATACTGTTATATTCTAGGCCCCCGCCTATTGAGCTTTCATTACGGCTTGTTGATATGGCCGCAGAATTTGGAATTTAGCTGTTAATCAAACCTCTCGTTTCTACGGCAATGCGTGGTGAACACATCGGTACGCGCTCTGACTACTGAGTCAAATATAACTTTCGTATTGGGGTTCGAACCGTGTTAGCGGCAGGGATTTTCTCCTCCTGCACACATAATTACAGGTTTAGCGTGAAACATGTGTGTATATGGGTTAATTTAAAAATATCATTTCTAAAATATGTATATATATATGTATATAAGTTATTGATATATTTATTATCTTTACCTCTAGACACGTGTACTTCACGCTTATGCAATGTGTAGTGTAATATATATTGTCCTGTCTTGTATTCAATCAACACCATCAATTAACACGGGAAAGGAGATTATTAAACTCGATATAATTTGAAATCGGTGGACATATACAGTTAACTTAGTAATAATCGTGCTCAACAGCAACCACCGCAACCTCGTATTGCGCATGGTTTGACCGCTTATGTATTAATTTTCTTAGATTGCCAATCTTGGTAAAAGGGACGATAACAATATTTTTTCATATAAATATTTATTATTTTAACCTACATACACAAGTGTTTCATGCTTACGCAATCTTCAGTGTAAAATATATTAATTGCTGCCGGTCAAAGGATTCGACCCCAGTTGAAAATCCCTTTTGAACCTTTCGGTCTCGTATTCAACCCTAATGCAACCATCAATCAATATGGGAAAAAACGAATAAAACTCAATATATGATGTCAAATTGGCGAATATATAAAGTAAGCTTTGTCGTAATGCTCTTCAACGGCAGACGCCAGAACTTCGCATAATTTATATATATATATATATATATATATATATATATATATTGAGCACTTCATTCGTCGGTAAATTTATTGCTTCGGATAAGTCTTACTTCGCACAACGCATATGTTAACAGGTTTTTTAAAATTAATTCTTTAAAAGGAGCGATGATGATATATTTTTTAAAATATCATATATATATATATATATATATATATATATATATATATATATCTGGTTGGTGGACATTCATTTTATTTCAATTACTGAGTTAAAGTTTAGGTTACGTTTTATGATATTTTAAAAATATATTTAATGCATCTATAGAAATGTATATGCATACCTTTTTATCCAAATTACATTGAATTGATCGTTTGGTATTGTGTTTTTCAATAATGCATTTGAAAATGAATGAATTGAATGGTCTGCATTGAAAAGATGAAGTCGTTGATGCCTACAGAAATCGAACAGAATTGACTAACTTTTTCTAAAATTATTTATTTAAAGAACGGAAAAGTGGACATCGTTAACTTTTCTCTCTCACATTATCTTTGCGTTACCCGTGTTTTATTACATTCGTTATCCTTCTTCTCGTAACCAATATTTATAAGCGCGCAGACAGCTGTGTGTTTGTTTTATTCACGGGTAGATCGTAGCTGTTCGCTTAGAGTCGACTTCTCTCTTCTTCCTAACACACGTTCGTAGTTGTGTTAACTTTAGAGTTGTCGGCATGTCTCCTTATATTTTCGTAGAAGTTATAGTTGTTATGCGTGTAGAGTTGTTTTTATGTCTGTTTATATATTTTTCGTATATGTCGTAGTAGTATTAGTTTAAGTATTGTTATTATTAGCAGTAATAGTAATACACGAGTACACGAAACAACAAACACACTATTATTTTTTTCAAATTAATTTTCTTTAAATTACTCTTATCGTCTTTACTTTCTACACTAACAGCATAGCATCGCCTTCCAACCAGTCCAAACCCAATATGAAGGGAAGAATATATTAGAAACACGCTTTTTCGATACCACTAACCCAATACAATAGAGATAGAGAAAATAAGAGAGATAGAGACAAAGCCAGCAAGATAGCACACTACTTGATCGCTACGTATCACTCCTGAAACTTTTGCTTTCTTACGCCACTCCACTTGACACGGCGACTTCACATTGGAACTTTTTTTTACCATGTCTAACCAATCCAATCTACCCAAGCCGCAACCTTGCTGTTATTTCACAACTTAAACCACTTAGTAAGTAAATATATACATTTTATTGGATACTTGGATATTCAGATGTTTATATTTACTTCAAGCAACTTGCACTTACATTACAAGTAGAATCTCAAAAAACAATTAAAGTAATCAACATTAAAAATTCAAAATACTAAACAGCGTGCTCGTTTCATGTAGATTGAATTCTCTGAATTTTCTCCAGTTAACTTGCATATAACTGATATTGTTTCTTTACGTATAACAGACTACTTGAACTCTTCCAATCACCATTAATAATGTGACAATATGTTTCTCAGTGTTGGGTCCACACCAGCGTGTGCGGTTTTTCAGTAACATCAGTTGCTGAGAGACGGCAGACTAGGACATACCAGCCAAGGATTCGTTCTCGACAATCAATCTGGCAGAAACTGGGTCATTTTGGTTACCTTTTATTTGTCGAGCTGAGATATTAGGTCATGGGTAATCCTAGGAGATCCACCCTACCAGGCCTTGCCTCCTTTCTTTGGGTCAGAGTAAGTTTATTGCTTACCGTCTGAGGCGTCCTGGCTGTGGAATGCCGGCTAGTGTTATCCAGGCAGGTTTTATAGGCCATAGTTCTCTTCATTTAGGGGCGCTGGCCTTACTTTCTCCCACCTTCTGGCCTTGTGCCCCATATTCCTGTGGTAGGAAGGACTTAAATACCTGCAACCATACAAATCTATACTGGCAGGCAAGACTGACGTACTACCACTCTTGTTCTCTGTTGTATTCTACCTTTTTCAATATGCTTGTTTTCTGTAAATTCTTAGTTTGCGTCTTCATCCCGGACACTTTACAAGCACACAACAACTAGCGACAAGGTACAATAACAGTTTTACTTAAAAACCTTAAAAAGGACCTCACAGCACCTGGCGGCGAGGTACAGTAAAACGAATTATTTAAACAAAATTATATATAATGAAGAAGGTTTAAAAAGTGTTCATAGTGAAGATTAGGGATAAGACGGTTGAAGACGTGTCTAAAAATTAATTATTCAGACATTTATAGTATTTCAATCTTTAATGTTTAAAAATATATACATTTCACAGTTACTTAAATATTAGAGGTTTGACTAATAAGGATACGTTAAGATATTACTAATGTTAGGATTGGAAACGGTTTTAATGTGTTTGAATCAAGGGAATCGTTGTATATAGATTATGGGGTGGAGTTGAATGATTAAGCAAGCAATGTGACAACATGGAGTATTGAAATTACAAATTGATTAAAGGAGGGGAAAATAGGATATTATAGAGGTAACTTGGGAGCGCAATTTTAAGGTAAGAGTTATGGGAGTTTGAGAAGAGGATTGTCGGTGGTGAGTGTTGCGTCCATAGAGTCAATGGATTGTATGCAAAGGGAAATAAGAGAAGCTATAGATAAGTATGTAAGAGGGGTTTACTAATAATTGATAAAGTCAACATGAATTAAAGTATTGAAGTACAGGAGATTAAGGATTAGTTGTGTGGTGAAATCTAATGCTAGTTCTCGATGAGTCTAACAAAATTATGGGTTAATAAAGTAATTAGGTACACAGGGAAACACGCTATGTTATTGGGGCGATTAGTTATAAAGTTGAAAAGGTAAGGAGGTAAAAAGTTAAGAAATTATAAAATTGAAGAATTAAAAATATTAACGTAATGTTAGATGGGGAGGGTTAGTTATTGGGTCGGGAGGTGTATCAGAGGGAGTAATGACATTGATATACTTAAATTTTCGTTTGTGCTGGCAATTTGATATACGTTTGTTTTTAGAGTAAATAATATTTTAGCTTTTAGCTGCTGTAGCTATCATAAATGTTTCTAATATACATTGCAGAAAGTTGATCCTGGAGTGTAAGATCTAGTTTTTTTAAATATTGACAAATGTAGGGAGTAAGGAGCGTTTTTACGATTACAGTTTCTGATTAAGTTTGAGAGAGAGGTGCCAGTGTTATTGTCGCTGTTGTTTTTGAAGGAGTAGATAAAGTTTGAGATTTGGGAAAAGTGGAAAAGGAACTAGCCCCAATGTATATTTATATTTTGTATAGGGGTTGTTATTGTGGTATTTGTATTATTAGATAGTTGGGCATGTAGTGGGCTATAGAGTGGGGAGAGAATTTGCATGCTAATGTTAGTTCGCATATTAGCATTTTTGAAGAATTGTTTTACAATGCATGCGTATATGACGTAATTCATCTATGTAATTCCTCCTATTCGTTGAAAAGTATGGTTTAATGGACAGAAAAAATAAACATGTTTTATCGAGTACACTTTGCATTAAACAACCGAGGATTACATAGATTTGCTATTCTCACATTTATATATATATATATATATATATATATATATATATATATATATATATATATATATATATATATATATATATACGGTTTTACAGCCAAATGTGTAGCTAGACATACGCAAAGATCGACGTTAACATAAGCTGTCACAAGTCGACGATCTGCCGAACGATAAAAATGGTAATTGGTTTCTCCTCATCCATAAGTCTAACCGCATGCTAAGTACAAAAACATTCAAGGAATAGAAGGCCAGATTGGCAGCTTTGCCGAATGAGCTCAATCACTGGTCCGCAGTGCTCAGTTATGATTGATGAGAAAACAATTCCAACAGCAGAATGACATGGAACTGTAAATACATCGATGGTGGTTCCCGTCATGAAACCTACGTGGTGTCATCTTTAGCGAGGTTGGGGCGTCATTCCGCCGTTCTGTTTTTAAAATGGCCTGAGAGTTACCGCTAAGAGCTACCAAGATGTTATGGGGAGCGTGATGAAGATCTGGATCGGTAAAATCGTCATAGGACGCCCTACGTCTTCCAGCAATAATTCACCAAGACGACCCAGGCGTTGCTACTCAGCAATGTTTCTCACCACTTGTCACCGGACTTGTGTCCGCCATAAGCACTCAACTGCAAACACTTTGACTATTTTTGTCTTCCAAAATCAACAAGCACGCTCACCATGAGGTCGAATCTCTGAAGGCTGCCATCGTTAACGCGTTCGCCGCTATATACAATGACATAGTCGTCACAGCGTGTGACTCAATTTGTGCCTTCCTTGAGAGTGTCGGCTGTAGCGGTTACATTGTAAAATAATATTGTATGTAACTCCAACTGTTGCACAATAAACTGTCGTGACTCTGCCATACTACTTTTTTGTCAAGTGTCGGGTTTTGCTGCACCGCCTTATCTCTCTCTCTCTCTCTCTCTCTCTCTCTCTCTCTCTCTCTCTCTCTCTATATATATATATATATATATATATATATATATATATATATATGTATTTATATATATATATATATATATATATATGTATATATATACATATATATATAAACTGTGTTTCTTGCTTCATTGCATATCATAATATTTTGCAAATCTATACGATATTTCTAAATTTATAGACATTTATGTATTTGTTAGCCATTTTTACTGTTTCTCGCTTCATTGCAGGTTTGTTAAAATAGAGTCCATAGGTGATAAAAAAAATTGACTTAGCAGGGTTAATTATTTTAATCATTTAAATCATAATTAGAAATATGAATGAAATGTAAGGAAGAAATTATCAGATATGCACCACAAAATTGAATCATTTATCAACAAATCTCCCATTTCTTGAAATTACCCTCTGCAGTCTCCCATAAACAGATGAAGTCAATCTATTGATTTGAAAAGGGTGTATGCTACTAGCAACATCAACAATTTTATTCCAGAGGGCACCTTTTGATGTAAATTGTTGCCCTCTTTCATAAACCTTCCTCTTTAAAATTGACCAGAGCTGCTCAATCGGGTTTAAGTCAAGAGAACAAGGCGGCCAAGTCATGAAACTCTCTCCCTTGATGCACAGAGATGCGAGGAAGGTAGTCGTGCATAAAAAGCAATTGACGTAGATGAAGTAAAGACAGGTCGTCCAGCCAAGGTGACAAATGCTCATCTAAGAACGATATGTATGCTTAGCTTGTGACTTTCACACCCTCATTCACTCGAAAATGTCCAATTATTTTATCACATATGATACCCGCCCAAAACATAACTACCCCGCCACCTTGTTGGCGACGAACGCGATGTGAGATAGCAGCTCCGGTAGGACTCCAAACTTTAGCCCATCCATCCGGATCATCAAGTGTGGCTCTAGCTTCATCTGTAAATAGAACCTGTTGGAAGTCCCTTTTCATGTATTTTTCTGCCCACGCAAGTCATTTTCCCTTATGGGGTTTGTTCAAGGGAGGCCTCGAAATGGGCTTCACGTTCCTGGCCATCTCATTCTAGACACTGCATCTAGTTTTCCTGGACACCGGAACAACGCCAGCTTTGCCACAAATGGGGGCGAGAGTGCCATTTTGTTCCCTAATGATCTGTCTGCGTATTTTCCGTATATCGCGAGGGGAAAGGCTCCTTCTTGTACCCTTATCTTTTCTTGGGGCAGTGTTGGGCTTCTCCACAAAAGAAACCAAGGTTCTCTTATTCTTTCCCAGTTCTTTGGCTAAATCTAGAAGTATCAGTCCTTCTGCAAGGCCAACTACAACCCTTTGCCTTTCAGTAGCAGTCAAACGTCGATTTTGGGGCATTTTTACAAACCTGCAATAAAGCGAGAAACAGTGAAAGTGGCTAACAAATGCATAAATGTCTATAACTTTAGAAATATGGTATAGGTTTGCAAAATATTTTAGTATCTTACCTACTTAGGAGCACTCTTTCAGTGTGTAAAATTTCAAACTTGTGCGATTCATATTATTGAAGTTATTAACAATATTATGATCTGCAATAAAGCGAGAAACACAGTTTATATGTATATATATATATATATATATATATATATATATATATGTACTGAATTTGCTTTGTTAGTATTATAGGTACACTCATAACTATATATATATATATATATGTATATATATATATATATAGAGAGAGAGAGAGAGAGATTATGTTAATCAGCCACTCGTCTTTCAGATACACACACTAGTCTGCACATTTCGTCAGAAATGAAAGAAAAGTGTATGCTTCGCAAGTGTCCGCACTAATATTGTTGGAAAATCATAGAATTACGTCATTTATTCATTTTTCAGATATTAATTATTATAATTGATGAGTAGCTAAAGGAAACAAATATACACCGTTACCTGTTTTATTCAGATTGTATTATTTCTATTGTAATTGTGTACAGGTTGTAGGGGTTATTTTTTTTGTTCTGTCTTTTTCGCTTGCCCTCATCCCTTTAAATGATTTCGTCCAGGGGGAAAGTAACAAGTCCGTTCTTACTCGCTTACTTTGTGCGACGAAAGGGATTTATATTAAGTTATATACAAATTAATTCACATAAGTGTTTTTTATAGAGTGAAGGATTTGTTTGGTTTGCATAAGCAAACATTGGCTTAATCCAATGAACAGGACAGAAGAAGTCATACTATATCTAAACGGAAACGTTACAAAATACTTTTGTGATAGTTTACGACAAGTTAAAACAGAGATATAAGGCAGATAAGCACGGGTGATAATTGCAATGAAATATTCTAATGAAATTAAAATAAAATTATCGATTATTGAATCAGCAAAATCACAATTTTTTATACACAACTTATTTGTAAAATGTCTACACACTCAAATATTCACTATTTACTATATAAACATGAAAAATAAGATCGTACATTTTATTCTGAACTAGTAAGCCCCTGTCTCTCGGCGTTGTCCGGGGAAAATCGAAAATAATTATTGAATTTAAAAATATAAAATATTATTGTATAAAGCAACTATCTGAGTCATTTTAAAGCTTTTTATGCTTAGTAAACCTTTTGGCTAAGATCAAAGTATGCGTGTTCCCTGCCTGAGCATGGCGCATGGCGGCCCCTGGTGCTGTTGGACCCCAGTGTTTCCGGTAAGTTTAAGTGAATGAGTTTAATACCACGCTCTGGTCATATAAATCATCTAACATTCACACTCCCACTTTGATTTTTCTGTCCTCGGTTTATCGCAAATTGACTTGATCTGGGAAATACACCAGCCATTCTCCAAACTCAATCCCCCGTTTTTTTGTTCCACTTAGATCCCATCCCCATTTAGATATTTACATGCTTGATTTCGGTTCTGAACAAACTAGAAAAGAGTGGGCGGTCTATTATTAAGAAATGCTTTATAAAGAGAGATAAGTAGACACAAAAAGGGTTATGTGGCAATCATAATCTAGAGACTATTATAAAATTATGGCAAGGTCGCCACACCTGTGCTGAACATAACGGCGTCATCAAACGTTTTTCCGTAAGTTTAAATCGGATAAAAAGAGGAGAGAAAGAAGGAGGTTAGGGTTAGGGTTAGGGTTAGGGTTTAGGGTTAGGGTTTAGGGTTAGGGGTTAGGGTTAGGGTTAGGGTTTAGGGTTAGGGTTAGGGTTAGGGTTAGGGTTAGGGGCGAGATAGAGAAACACACCGACCCACAAAGATACAGAAAAAGGGGGGATGTTGTAATCGTAGAATAAATACCATTATAAAAATATGGCAAATGCTCCTACCAAGCAAATATCGGGGAAGGGGGGTCTTTAACAAAACACAAAACTTTCGGTCGAATTTTAAAATGTCATTAAGGAAAAAAATATCAAAGTTTCTCTGCGATAATAATCTGTTCACTTCTACAATGTGACACTTCACATTTAAATTATTACATATATGTTGTTTGTATTGCTATGAAATAAAGTTGCAATTTACTTGATAAAGAAGTGAATATCAGCCGTTAATTCAGTGTTTTAATTGCTGCCGGGTATTCTGTTTATTTAAAAAAATACTTTTTGAATTTGAAAATTTGATCACAAAAAAATCACATTTGTTTCTATTTTATCCCTGCTGATATTTTAAACTTTTGTAAATACAATATATTTATTTTAAAAGCTGAGCCATCGGCATGAAATACGCACTTTTAAAAGTATGACATTTTTTTGTCATTTTACTTGTATTAACCGTTGGAAGCGATACCCCCTACGTGTGGATGCAATAAAATGTTCTTACGATGTTCTTGACACAAAAAAAAAGTCTGGATGTGTCTGCGTTGTTGGCACGTTTTTTAATGAAAAAAGATTGTCAACTTTTTAAAACCATGTTTTCCCGTATTTATAGAAATGTGAAAACCGAATAACAATGCGTATATTTTTAAATACATACTTTTATTTTATGTTAATAGCTGAGCATTCTTCGTAAATACGCCCTTTTAGAAGCAATAATATTTTTCTATTTTACTGGTATTAAGCGCTAGAAGCTGTAACCCTCTCATGTGAATACAATAAAGTGTCTATCCGATGCGTCTTCTTTAGAAATAGCGGATTTAAGCCGAAATCTCAGTTATTAAAATAAATAAATAGATTTATTAAAGAAAAATATACGCAGTGTTATTTGAGTTCCAAAGGCCTAAAGATATCATACAGAAACAATGTTTAAAAAAATGTGACTATCTTTCTTTATATCGATAGTTGTTTTACTTTTATTTACCTCTTCATTTTATTTCTTCAAAAACGGCTTATCGTTGCCTTTCTTTTAATGAAACAGTAATAACACTACGAAGCCAACATGAAGTTAAAATTCTCATCGAACGAGCAATAATTACAATTACAAGTTTAAGGATTAGTTTGTCGATTGATTTTAAGGTGTATTATTATATCTTATCATTTATGACCCCAAAAATGCCACAATCGTTTATTAAGTTTACAATTTTATCTGAAATCTAATCATATGTTGCACACATAAATTTCAGTTTATGTCTCATTTGTAACCTATGTTCAGTCATGACTGTCCGACAGTCTTCGTTTTATCACTTATCAATTATAATCACACCTGGATACAACCTGTAATATTGTCAAGACCTCTTACACACGGCTCTCTTGAGACTGCCCGTGTTTTGACTATGACAGCTCTGTTAGTTTAACGGTTGTTCAGATTACCATCATATTTTAGACTAGCAGGTATACTCGGTGTTGTCCGGGTCAAAAGTGTAAGATATTCCTATTAAAAGTCACTTTCTCTCTCTGAGCATACACCCCTCTTTATATAGAGTCATCGAAGAATAGGTTACAATAAGAGAATTAACTCTTTGAAAAACAATTAGAGTTACTTCTCTTTAGTTGGTCGTGTTGAAAACAGATTCCGCCTCTGACGAAATCTGCGCCAGTTTAGGGTTAAATAATGAATCCGTGGTTCTAAATTTTTACATATTCTTTATCTGGGGCAACGCTGATCAAGAAAATACTAACTTTGTGCTTGTTTGTCTTGTCGTTTTGAGTTATAGCCGGACATACATACGTACATACATACAAACAACTGCACTTAATATTATAGATTACCACACGGATACAAATATATGTGGTTAGGTCTGCTGAGTGTGAAGCCAATTTAGATCCACCCCTCCTACAGTTAAGATGATCAGCGAGTGTTTAAGAACGGCGATAGAAGAAAGACTGTTCGATACACATGACTGACACTTTCTCGTAAAATCAAGAATACTGAAGTTTATTAATACATATTGTGAATCGAATCCATCTTAAATAATAATTCTGAATTAGAATATTAATTAAATAAAGATATCAAATTTTTTAATGACCACAAAAATGTACATCTTTTAAGAGACAGCGAAATGAACAACCGCTAAACTTGGTATCTTTAGCCATGCGTGTTGAGTTTCCAGTTTTTCTGCGAAACTAAATGTATCAATTGGAGAATATAACTAATGTAAAGTTTTCATTGAAATAAAAAAAAATGCATTTACATAAGCACTCTGGTTGTATCCCCTGTACTAAAACATAACATTACACTACACACACAAACACACACAAAAATATAGGAGAGAACTTGAATGCTTATCAGACACTGGCCTCGATTGTCTAAGATCAGGACAACCTGACATTAGGATACTTCACACTACAAAAAAAACCTGAACAAATATTCAAAATAACATAGTATACGAAGACCAAATAAAACACCCTATGTATGACTACCCCACACTAGCTTATACGAGAAATGGTGCACCTTCATCAAGTAATGTTGCCTCTAGTAAAAGCAAAAAAATTGTCCTGGAATCTGGTAAGACCAAGAGACCACAACAAACATATACTATGAAAAATGTAACTGGTCAATTAGGGAGAGGAAAATTTATGTTCTTAACTTCTTGACTTGCTCCGCGTTTAAGAAACAGAGGAGGACATTAATAGAAAAGTCGAATATATATGTCTCTAACATGGTGATCAAATGTTAGTCCCAGTAAGGAGCCCCATGATTTCTGGGAACTTACTTTTTTTTTAAGTGAATATATATATATATATATATATATATATATATATATATATATATATATATATAAAGAGAGACAGAGGAGGAAGGATATAGCGATAGAGATCTGAAACACAACTTCTAACCTGACTGTTGGGTAGGCTTGTTCTTTGCCGTTTTTATCTTTCACTTTAAAAAAAAAAACGCAGGCAACAGTCGGGCGAACCGTTGAGTTTCGGGTCTTCCATTCTGCCATTTGGATTCATACCGTCGGAGTTATATTTATTCTTTAATTTCCACACACACACACAGAGCCACACACACACACACATTTTAATTTCAACACACACACACACGCATATATATATATATATATATATATATATATATATATATATATATATACATAGCGATATAATATATATATATATATATATATGATAATTTGAATGCATTGAGCAAATTGAAACGTCATTACTACAAAATATGTTGCATTTTGAAACTCTACAGCACCTAAAATCATGTTTTACATGATATAATTCATATTTTAGCTTTCAATAAACATAAACTTTTTATTAAAGTTTATAGTTTTGTATGTTGATTTTGAAAGATTGAATTTATCGCGTTTAGCATTCAAACTTTACACACACGCATTTATATATATATATATATATATATATAAACACATATTAGTTTGTCATGTATCCACATAAAATTTTATAAAGAGATTTAATGTTTAATGTATGAATTTTCAGTAATTACTTCAACAGTGCTCGATACGTAAGTAGAGCTAGGTAGTCAGCTATGAGAATATATTTATGGCAATTAAGCTACACAGCGGCTCGCGCGTTTCATCCCTGGGGGAATCTTTAGGCTGAAGATTCCCGCCGAGGATGAAACGCGGGAACCTCTGGTTAGCTTAATTGCCATGAATATATCTTCATAGCTTACTATATATATATATATATATATATATATATATATATATATATATATATTTAGTAATGTTTGTATTACAGAAGATCACAACAATATCGGTACCGTCGCTTTCAAATCTTTATAAAGGGAACCTATAAATGCATCTCGTCGGCTTTTCTTTATGTTTGTCTACCCGGAATATATATATATATATATATATATATATATATATATATATATATATATATATATATATATATATATATATATATATATATATATATATATATATGTGTGTATCGAGGCAGCATTTTTTCTTTAAGACACGTATTATTAAAAATAACCGACAATTTTTGTCTGGCTATTTTAGTGTTGATCCCTTCAATTTTCCGGATTAAAATCTTAATCTCGGAAGGAAATTGGCTGATGAAACTGCCATAGTGTAAATGTTGGTCCAGAGTACTTTCTGACCCGTCTGGGTCCATCGTCAGTGGAATAATGACAAACAGGTAAAGACCTGGAGTGTGATTTATAATTAATTATGGCGGGAAAATTTAACTATGTTTATTAGGTATTATAAGCATTTAAGTATATTAGTGCTAGTGTTAAAATTAATCTTGTTAATAGCAGGTTTTTTAGTTTTAATGAGTAGAGCTTCTAGTATGTGGAGTTTTTGAGTATTAGTATTATGTTCTAGGATTTTAGTATTGTCTACGAGAAGTTGTCGGATTTGAGAGCGGGGACAGGAATGTTCATTAGTAAGGTGTCTAGCTATAGCACTATTATCGGATAGATGCATGGTCAACCTCCTGGACAGAGTCGTAGTGGTCGAGCCAATATATACGTGTTCTTGTTGGTTGCCGGAGACACAGTCTCCCAAAGGACATTTAAACTCGTATACAAGGCCCGTCCTATCCAAGACTCTAATCGAGGGAGAAGAATTATTTGTAATAATAAGATTAGTAGTTTTAGTTTTATTGTAGTAAATAATTAGTTTAACTTTTTTATTTGGGTCGGTGGGAAGTACGTTTTTATTAATAATATTTTTTAAGACCTGTTCATCTGTTTTATAGTTATGGTGAAATTGGTTACGGTAAAATAGTTTGATAGTCTTGTTGAGTGGAGAAATGGATTCATTGTTCTTGTTATTATTATTACTGTTACTAGCATTATTTTTAAATAGTTTAATTTGTTGGTCTATAATATAATTAGGGAAACCATTATTTACAAGGGTTTGTTTTATATTTTTAAGTTCATTTTGAAAGAGAATAGGGGAGGAAGAGATTAATTTAGCTCGCGTTAGTAGGTTTTTAATAATGGCTATTTTATATTTAAAGGGGCATTCACTAACGAAGTTAAGAGTACAGGGGTTTTTGTTAGTAGGTTTTTTATATGTAGATGTGACAAATTCATTATGATTTGTGTCTATTAAGACGTCTAAGAAAGGGAGTTTTTTATCGATGTTAAGTTCATAAGTGAAGTCTAAAACGGAATTATTTTTGAAAGTATCTTTTAATATATTAATCTCGTTTATATTATTTGTTAGTATTAGAATGTCATCTACGTATCTTAAATATATTAGTGGTTTATTAATAATGCTAAACACTTTAGTTTCCAAGTTGGACATGTACAAGTTTGCGAATGTTGGACCTAGCGCAGACCCCATAGCGACACCATCTTTTTGTATGTATATATGGCCGCGATGATCGTAGAAAGGGACTTCAGTCGTACAAGCCAATAAGATTTTTCGTAAAATGTTAGGGTTAATTTTAAGTGGGCGGTTATTAGGATTATTATAAATATTATTGATTATTATGTTAATAGTTTGTTCAACCGGAACATTGGTAAAAAGATTAACCACGTCTAGGGAGGCAATCACACCTTGTTCGGGTTTTTTTCTCCTTAGAGTTTGTATAAGTTGGTGTGTAGATTTAATGCTATATTGGGTAGGGATATAGGGGGATATTAATTCATTAATGGTTTTAGATAATTTATAAATGGGTGTAGGTATTTGGGAAATAATTGGGCGAAGGGGATAGTTCAATTTATGTGTTTTGATTGTTCCGTAAATATAGCCAGGTTTGAAATCACCTATGATTTTGGGAAGTTTTTCGTTGATAATGGCGGCGTTATTGGCAGTGATTAATTTGTTAATTTTAGTTTTAAGGAGGGGGGTCGGATTATTGTTTATTTTTTTAAATTTGTTGCTATCTTCGAGGATGGTTTCTAGTTTGGAGTAATAATCAGATTTGTTAAGTACGACATACATGTTACATTTATCTGCTTTTTTTATAATGATGTCGGGATGATTTCTAAGTTGTTGAGCGGCTAGTTTTAATTTATTTGTTAATAAAGATGTATTACTTTTTATGTTAAATCTATTTTTAGTAGCTTCAGCCTTTAGCAAATCACGAAGTTCAGGTTTTATGTTAAGTTCATTGTCTTCTTCTAGTTTTAGTATATTTTGATATAATAGTTCGATTTCTGTTTTTTTTGTGTAGATTTTGATATCTTGGGAATAAATGGCAATTAGGACCTAGGTTTAGAAAATCTTTTTGTGGTTGAGTTATTTCAAAATCAGAAAAGTTAATGAATTTATCTTCCTGATTTGGCAGTTGTAGGGAACCTTTATAAATGTTGTTTAGTTTTCTTTGGAGTTTAAGTTTGTGCTGTGCTTCTTTTTTAGTGTTGATTGTTGAGAGACGGAGTTATATATATATATATATATATATATATATATATATATATATATATATATATATATATATACATGACTGCGTGTGTACACATTTGATATTCAGAACATTTTTATTGATTTCTTATACGTTACCATGTTGACAAAAATAACAGAATGTTGTTTTCGTTAGATAGAATATATTGAAAATAAAATCGATAATTATTTGTAACTTTCGTCCACTTTTACCATCGAAAAATTGAATCCCAGAACGACTCGATAATCCATAATCGATTATGTTGCAACATTTTTACTTAACGTACTTTTTACCTTGAGCCAGTTCGACAGTAAGTTATAACTTTCGATAGTAAAAATATCAGTATCTGCATTCCTCACATTCTATGTTAATAAATCTTTACCAGAACTAAACCAATAATAAATCAACCTAAACAAACACACACAATACAAAGTACCTATAGGTACAGATGTGATATATATATATATATATATATATATATATATATATATATATATATATATATATATACTTATAGTTATTGTTTATATTCCAATGACCAACAAATTCAGACTTTAATCAAATTGTTGTCTTTGCATGGCAGAATTAGCTGTGATCTTACAATTGTTTCTTTACGACCAAAATTCGTGCATTAACCACATTCACTCGCTGTTCTTCAGAGACCAGAAGGAAACCCTATATTAATTGCCACCTCAAGCACAGAGTTCGTGGATAAAACCATCCAAAGATGGCATATATAATTTAAAGAATAAGGAAATTGAGAACATCTTTGAAGCGCACATCAGATGTATTTTAATGTATTTTCTTTTAAAACACACATACTGCTATATAAATGATAAATAATAATTTATTTTTTCTTGCAAGCTTTCGTTATAAAATAAGACTGTCCTCTAGACTGTTTTCTTCTTTATTACAATAGATGACCATCTTTCCATTGATTACCCCTTCTTTTTTTGTAGTGTAATATTTTATGTTTACTATACTCTCAGGCATTACCTTTTCATTTTAAAGTGGTATTGTAGTATATTTTATATTGTCATGATACTATCCTACCAAGCATAAGCTCCTCCTTTGTGGATAATGTAATAAGTTTGTTTATCATGATAGCACCCTCAAGCATTACAACCTCCCATGCATTACAACATTTTTTATATACGAGAAGAATCCCCCAAGCTGTATTTCTTCTTTTAGATTATAGTGTAGTATTTTTTCATTTGTCATGAAACAATCTTTCCCAAACATAACTTCTTCGCACGGGCAGTATAGAATATCCCAGTCCTAACGATACAATCTCCCACATCCTCTTTTGTTTTGTAGTGGGTAGAAGTTGATTACTATATATACTGTTGTAAAGTATATCATCCTCCCAGGTATTAACTCATTCATTTTTGTAGGGAAGAGATTAGTGTTTATTCGTCATGCTATCATTGTCTCCTTTGGGGCTCGTGTATGTTGTTCGTTCACCATTATGTCATCTCTTTAGCATAGCAACATTTTTTGCTTGTATATATATATATATATATATATATATATATATATATATATATATATATATATATATATATATATATATTACAAAAGGCGCCCAGTACATATATCATTAGTTCAAAATTATAATCTATTTTTTCTGTGAGAGTTAGTACGGTGGGACTAACATAAATAGCGTGGTTAACAAACAAAATAATGTGCGCACGTTACTCACCGTTTTGCTTAGAATACATACTCCATAATTCCTAAGTTCAATAGTTTAGGATTTTATTATGCATAGTTTGCATATTATCGACGCTCCCATGGGTTCAACAATCCTTTTAAACTTCTATCATTTAATATATCTGAAAATTCTATGTCGATCAATTTTTTCTCTGTTAAATTTTCTATTACGTTTTACGTGTCTAACTTATTTTAAAAGTTTTTGGATTAGCGTAAACCCTAAGTACAAAAGTGCATGAACCAAATAATGTGCTCCTATTACTCACCAAGTTGCTGAGAATATATATTCAAACATTTCTAATGATCGCTTCCTTAGTTTAAGAGTTTATCCTGTACAGCAACTTTATATACATATATACACAGTAACTGTTAAAATTCACAATAAAAATAATGAGCCCATATCACCTAGAATATAGATAAAAAATCATTATAATCTGTTAAATAATTTTATTATTCTGTACACCGATTTTTATAAATAAATAAGATAATATATATATATATATATATATATATATATATATATATATATAGTGTGTGAGTGTGTATGTGCTAGAACATTTTAACTCAAAATCCCATGCAGTTATTCAAAAATATTACTAAATAAAAGTGTGCGTTATATTTAAATAAAACCAATCATCCAAACAAAACCAGAAAAATAACGAATAGTAAATTAATGTCAGTTCGTTTTTCATAAGAAATATGCAATTTGTTATCCTTTTTCAAATCGCTCGGATATCTACAACTGGGTATATTAGAAAGTTATTTAGTACTTTTTAAATATAAAAGTTATTTTTTTAATATCAATGTCAGTGAGACAATAGCAACCAATTATTTTTTATCTATGTCGCAGGATCCCGAGTACCCTATAAAAATCATTGCAGAGCTGATAAGAGATTACCATTCAACATAGCATTTAAAGGTCTTGCTGAGAATATCTGACGTTTATAATGTCTCAAAGGTATGAGTTACATTAGCATCTGAAGATTATGTGTATATATATATATATAAACAATGGTATATTGAATTCCATTGACCAAGTCTTTTTAAATTTTTTATTGCCTAATTTCAAAATAATTCAATGAAACTTCAACCGAGAAGTAAAATATATTTACCAGGATCTTTGGTTCATGCAGCTCATCAGAAGACAATCAGATGATTTCCCGATAAAAATCGTCAAATAAAACATAAGATATATATATATATATATATATATATATATGTATATATATATATAATTTGTAAAAAAGTATATATGCACGTATGCAGGATGTATACTCGTCAGAGCACCGGTTAAATACATTTTCCGAACAGTAGAGTTATATAAAGCTTTTACTTCCCCTTACAGGCATTAACATCAATATTTTATGATACTAAACCTTATGACTAGAATTGTTATCGTTATTTTAATCAAACTCAATTGTATAATTTATATACTAATAAATGTCTATATTTTAAGGCTTCCACTTTAAAGGTGTAAATATACATTTCAATTCAGAGAATTCTTGTTAATATCTATATACTGAATATTGATCAAATTGTATAAACATTATATGAAAAAGGATGTTTCTATATGGGAATTATTGTCTATATTTTGTCCACTAAAACCCTTAAGATACTCAAAAGGAAGTCAAGTATAGATATTCATCTTGCATAACGAAGTATATATATACGTATATATATATATATATATATATATATATATATATATATTAGCATATACACATACCTTACTTTATATATATCGATTTGTAAATGACAAAGTTTACAAGCACCGTATTGATTAAAATATATATATATATATTCAAACATTTATAATGATCATTCATTTATATAAGTATACATCTATGTATACATAACTAATTTTATATATATTAGACAGGGCAATATTGTGCCAGAGTGCCCTTACCTCAGAATAATTGCAACATTTTGTTTCTTTGTAGTTTTACGTTAGGTTGGGTCTAAACCATACTAAAAGTTGGGCAGGATCCGAGTATTGAAGTGTTACATTTCGAATATTAATTGTATTGGTTTACAAGTCATATTCCATTTACATGTGAAGCACTAACTCGGTCAGTTGTCATGATAAATCAATAACTCTAAATTTTAAATTGTTTTAGGGTCACAAGAGTAACAAGTTATAGTGAAAAAACCCTTATTCTATATCTAGGGGTATCTATCCCCTAACCCCCCCAATTACATCTATATTGGTGTCCGTACCCCTAAACCTATTATAACACTCACACAAGTTCACAAACAGACATATAGGTGATTATTTTGATATGGGTATCAGTGGTGAATTATTCTCTTTTTCAATTAATCGGGCCACTTACCCCTGTATATAAATGAAATTGTGTTATAGAGTATATGATTCCTCAGAAAACAACTGAAAACCCAAAGAGACCACGCTTTACCCCATCAAAAACTGCACTCACAAACAAATCACTAGCTCCATATACAAATACACATATAATTTCGTATATTTTCAGAGTTAAAGATGAGTTCAGCCGCTAGTAGAGAAACTTGTTGTCTATGCGAACAGGATGTGGACTGTGATGAGACTGTGGGGCCTCGAGAAAAGGGTCTTTCAAGTGTCAACTGATCAAGTATCGAGAAAGAGCTGTCAAACTCATTGTTGAAGCCGAAACTAGTGTTCACATAAACAGAAATGGCATTTCTTTAGCCTAAAAAAATCATTCTGCTCGACCAGTAAAATGGGTGCTCGTGTTACTCTGGCACAATATGACAGTAAAACGCATTGCTTTTTCTATGGAATTTATACTACGTAAAAAGATTATAAACGAAAAAGTGAAGTAAATATTTGCTATGTGAAGATTGTTTCATTTGCTCAAACTATCCTTGCTCATTGCAAAACAGAGGGGATAAGTGGGCCCATGCTGTTCAAGGTCGGATCGCATATTTTGGTGGTGAGTTTCATTCTGCAGACTGTGTGTACCACTAGTCATGTAACGTCAACTTCCATACAATGCGAACCATTCCAAGACAGTTCCCGTCAGTTGAATTACCCAAACGACGAAAAGTGGAAGACCAAAAGACAGCGATTAGGATAAAGCATTCGAAAGGTTGCGTATATTCTTGTAGGACACCGATGAAAAACAGATAACGATATCGGAGTTTGTCGCTTAACTTGAAGAATACTTACAACGGTATATTGAAATCAGTACTTCAAGGAAAAGTTGATAAGTCGATCTGGAAACTATTGATTTGTGAACAAAGGCCGTTGTACTGTAGCAAACGTTGTGACATTTAGGTAGAAAACCTGCGACATTCTTTGTGAATAATACACTTAACCTCCGACGGATAATAAGGAAGCACAAAAAACGAGCAATTCTAAAAACCGCTGTAAAACTCATCAAAGCTTTTTTTCACTTCAACCAGACTACTCCCATCTGACAAGGCATGATGCACCTAAGTCATAAGGAGTGCGAATATATTAACGTTGTTGGATGGCAGTAGGCTCAAGGAGATCATGGAGACAGTATATGGTGAAAATGCTGTCCTACACATGATGAGCAGAAAGGCAGGGTACCAATATTTCGTGCCCATCTGCTGGTAAATCAGTGTCTCACACGTCAGATCGTTGTCAAAATCTTGGAGAGTGAACCTGGTTTTCAGGATCAAGTAGAGGAACTTGAGCGGCTGTACATGCTGATGGAGACTGATGAATGTGACTTGAAGTCATTGTTTTTATTAAATTCCATTGGTAGGATTTACAACAGTCTAACTCTGATAAGAGATAAACTGGTAAGGGACGCGAAAACCAGCAATATATGGATAAACTAGCAGCACATGCAAAGAATTACTAGGGCACTTGTTGCAGCTGATCGAATGGAGTCTTGGGAATTCCGTCTTAGTGACGTCTTCGCTTGCCTGCCAATATTGGCAGCCACTGGTCATCCAAATTATCTGAAGTCGGGTCGTCTATATCTCCAGAAGATGTATGACAACCCTGCAGTACATCAGAAGTTCCTGTTTGGGTTTCACGTAATCAGACGCAGTAGCCAATACGGGGCTAGTCTTTGCTCCGATTTTGTCATCGAGCAAACACTAATGCTCTCACTAAAATGCCATGGTCGGGTCACACGGGGTAGTGAGATATCCGAGCATCAGAAAACAGTTTGGGCCATGTCGTAAACTATGTCATCCGCTTACAACCTTGCCATGCAATAACTTACCGCGCGAAGTTACACAATAAGCGAAAAACATAAGGAGTTGTCTGCCTCTCGGGTGAGGATGCGGCAGAAAAGCTGTGGCGTTATTAAATCGGAAGGAGATGCCGATGTTGAGATTGCACAGACATACATCAATATATTTGCTTTCAAATCAACCATCCTCATTGGAGAAGATACGAACCTTCTCTTGCTGTTTCGTGCATATGTTTCTAAATGTACTGCATTTTATTTTTGCTATGACAAGGCATAATTTTACATCTACAATATCAAGGTTCTCAAGCAGGTGCTCTGCGAAGCAGTTTGTCATGATATGTTGTTCCTGCATGCCTTTACGGTTGCGATTCCGTGTCAAGGTTATTTGGAATAGGAAAAACGTTGGGGTACTAAAGAATCGTCAAAAGAGCAAATACAATGACAGACTGTTCAAAAGCATTTTCTCTACCAAGGAAAAGCCAGAATGTTGTGGTAACCACTGGTTGTAAGGCAATGGTATCTTTTTTCAATGCGGATAGAGAAAACTCCCTGGCATCTTTTAGATACAATATGCTCTGTAAGAAAGTTGCGAGAGTTAAGACGTTCTTCACGTCAGAACGCCTCCTTCCAACGCCCTCTGCCTGTAAATTTTATTAATTTGCAGACTTACTACCAGATTATGGAGTGGATGGAATGTAGTGATAAAATAGTGCCATCTGAGTAGGGATAGAAAGTGGAAGGGAGCAAACATGCTTCCGTGATGACGGACAAAACCCCTGCTCCAGATGCACTGATTCAAATAATTCATTGTAACTCTTCCGAAGGATGCAAAACTCTAAGGTGTACCTGCAGGAGGCATGGACTTGAATGAACACGTGCAAGTGGACATTGCCAAGACGGAAATTGTAACAATATGAAAAATGATCCAGTGGAAGATGATAATAAGGAAGTAACAGCTTTGAAAAAAACACTGTGATGTAAGTGAATCATGGTGGGAACATAACAACTAATGGTGTATAGGGGTACCCATTGATATTGTATAAGGGTTTATTTGGCATCACTGGTAACCCTTTCATGTTAAAGATTGCCCCTGAAAACTTTGGTAAAAATCCAAGATGTATTGATTTATTATGAAAACTGACAGATTTAGTGCTTCACATGTAAATTAAAAATGGCGTCTAAACCAAAAAAGTAATATTCGGAACATAACAATTTTCCATACTCAGATCTAGTTCAGCTTTTAGTATGTTGTAGACTAGACCCGGCCTAACATAAAACCACCAAAAAACAAAAAGTTGCGATTTTGTGGATTAATTAGTATATGGGCCAATATATATATATATATATATATATATATATATATATATATATATATATGTAATGATAATCAGTTAGATAATTCACACTATATTAATTTATTCTATATTAACCAACTGCATCCGAATTTTAAATTGGATGAAAACGCTATAACAAATAGTAAATCAATATATATCCCCCATCAACTGTAACAATAAAATAATATTTATTCTTTATTATAAAAAAAATCAAAAAAGTAAACAAAAAAAGTTTACAACAAGTCGTTACATGCCCAAAACGCACAGGAATAAGAAAACCAATACTATATATCAATTTCACTACCTATTTGGGAGAATTCAGCTCATACAATAATAATTTAAAAAACTACTTCTTATATCGGTGTTACATCCAGAATACTTTTCCGAAGGCTCACTTTACATTTCTTAGACACTAGCTCAAAGAGCCAACCCCTTTAAAACATAACTACCTTTTTTTTTCAATATTGACACATTTAAGTGTACAATACAAAAATAAAAACCATGATATGTACATTAAATATTACAACTTTTTGTTGTCATTTACATGAAAAGAAGACGCCTCACAAGATACTAGTCACAAAATGTTGATATATCTAGTGTTATAATAAAAGATGACACATTATTAGCTGTTAAACTATCACGCTTTTTAATGTTGTATTCGCTTTGCATGTAATCACATTCGTATGCAATATATCATCACTATACATGCCTATTCTAAAGTCATTAATTAGTAGACGTTAAAAGCTTGACGGTAAAGACACAGTTGTAAACACGCTAGAACTAACATCGTCGGATGATAAATAGATGAGTCAAATAGAAATTACTCGGAAAAAAAGAAGAATAATGTAACCAGAAACGTCCGGACCTTATATACACCAATTTGACCGAAATACTAAATGGACTATTCGGAAAATAAACAAAAAATCCAATGACGACGATTCCACCACGGTCTGTTGTCCTTGGAGAAGGGATCAAATAAGATTGGCCATGCTAAGGAAAATAATATTCTTCCTGTTTTCAGTTAAGCGTATTCCAAGGCAAAAACAATGACAAAATCTCAATGGAGTCAAAGCGAACTGGGTGGAATCGTCGTCATTGGATTTTTATACAGATTCCTCTGGATTTACCAATATTTTTGACCCCCACGCTGTTTTGGTGATTTTCATACCCGTTTGAACTTTAACATTTTTAAAAAACTCTTTCAAATTTAGAACTTTGACAGTCCTATCCTGTCAACTAATCAATCATAATTTTTACTCTGATAAGATTTTAATCATTGAAAAGCCTGGTTTAAGGAATGGAAGAGAAGAAAAATAAATGTTTTTATTAACTAAACTGCTCCTTGTTTTGAACAACTGAAGATATCGATTTTCTTCCATTTGCAGGTCTAATCAATTTTTATTGTCTTACCATATATATATATATATATATATATATATATATATATATATATATATAAAATTAATGTGAAAAATATATATTTTAATATATCTTTTATTTATTTTCTATTTGTTTACGTGTAAGCATACCAAATGTCCCTAATAAAAAACGTTGTTTTTTTTCTAAGAGAACAACATTTTCGGCCACGATCTTACATCTTACGGCCTTCCTCAGTGTAATAAGGGAATGTGTGTGTACGGTGGGAGGTGGGTGGTGGTAGCAGGGGGGCAAGGAAAAATGGCCAGTGAGGTGATGAACAAACAGGTGCCGATCCTAATGGGTACGCAGCAGAAGTCAAGTGGGTCATAACCTAAGTTCAATGTATTTAGATATAAATAAATATATAAATAAGTGTGCATACATACCGATGCATACACCCAAGCACATTCACCTACGTATTCTTACATACATATACACACACGCACACACATACAGACACACATATACACAGAGAGCAGGAGAGAGAGTGTGAATTAGCTGGAGTCATAAAAAGTACAGTGTAGGATCGGGGTTTCAGTCCACTCAGTGTGTGTAAACATAGAAACACGAAAAAACTATCGACGAGATAGTCAAAGTTACACATTCAAAAACAAATAGTTTTTCTTGAAACTTCGACAAAAAAGACCCCAAAAACGACGACGCTGGATTTAAATGTGAGCGCTACAACAGGCAAGAAATTTAATTTATTTAATTATTATTTAATTTATTACATAAAACTTTTTAAAAATACAAAAAAAAATGATTTAAAAAAAAATGACGGAATTGATTACAAATATGTCTAGTTAGACCTCTTCAAAATTGACCTTTTTCTTCAAACATATGGAAACTGATATTATTCCCATTCTCCAAGGTCTAACTTAGCTAAATATACCAGTTATTGTGATCTTGGACCTTGGCTATGCCTGCCTCAAGAGCCATGCAATTTCATTGTTGACGTTTTTCAAAAACGCTGCAAAATATGGGATATTATGTCCTTATTTTCATTGTAGCTTTCCAGAGGTTGATGCTATAGCATTGAAAGTGGTACCAAATGAAAGCTAATAAAATTTTCTTGCATATGGTAGTAAGCACAATAAAACACATGAACACCTGTGTAAATTTTAACTAATTTTAATGCACAAACAGCTGGGACACTACAAAAAATCAGTTTGGTAGTATGATAGCACTGCACTGACACATATATTGCATAAGAAACTGTCAGATAGGATGTTACTAATACATGTATTATCACTTGTTCAATGTGGCTTTTCTGAAACTGTCAAATATTTTTCTATGGTACTCCACAACTTGTAGTAAGCAGCTTCTTTGCTCTGGGTCACTTGTGATCTGAGTTGCAAAGTCACTCATTAGTTTCACACCTCTCTCAGCCACATCATTGCCCACTTTCACTGACCTCACAAACTTCTGTGCATTCCTGTAGCTGTCATTGTCTTCCCAGGTGTCAGCAGGAGTAGTAAGCCAGCTACATTTCACTCGAAGAGCATCAAACAGAAAGTGAGACTCTGGCCCTACCAGGTCTGTGAGAACTGTAGCTGCATTGATGACAGGAAACACTGGCTTGCCTTTCCTGTAACTCTCAGGTTTATCTGTTTCTGACAGCTTGACTGCGAGCTTCTCTTTTGCAGACTTGGTCATGCTGGCATGTGAACTGAACAAGGTAGCGGTGGTTGTTCATTTTCTTGAGAACAGAGGTTGCCAGTTCATAGTCATACTGCTTGTATTGCAGCATGTTCTTCATAAGCTGGAGGTCATGGATAGGTGCATCAGCTGCAGATGTGGTGGTCACCCAGTGGCTGGTGTAGAATAAGGTCAGGAACTTGTTCATCCTCTCCAGCTTGAAGATAGTGTCCGTGTTGTATTTTAGTTCCTTGGAAAACATGAGCATCTTCATACAGTAAATGTTCCTGGCCATCCAGCGGGCTTGGTGAATGGCACCTGGCTTGGCCCAGTGGATACCTCGAGGAGGTTCCTCACCAAGCAGGATCAGGCACAGCTCTGCCACCTCTCTGTAATCTGCCCTCGAACTTGCTTCCTCAAGGAAATTGCTTAAGACTGCAATTGTGCTTGTTTTATTCTGTTTCAAGTCTTGTTCAACTAGGCCCAGCACTCTTGGGCAGTCCTTAACCAACTTGTCTCACTTCTCTTTCACATTGCTGAACATTGGGTTGTCAGGACTCTTGACCTTGCTGAACACAGCCTCCCATACACTTCCAATTATTACCTCTGATATGTGATGGCGACAAGCGAAGTAGAATACCTTTTTGCCTAGTTTTTCTTCAATAAGCTTCGCTGCACCCTTGTTGATGCCACTGTTGCTTGCTGTGGTATCAAATACCAAGCCTACAATGTTGTCTGTGAGACCCCATGCTTCTATCAGTTCCAATGTAGCATTACACTGTTGGATTCCTGTGGAAGTTTCTATGAAGGGCACACCAAGCAGCTTCCTTTCTTCATACTGTGGAGTACCAGAGACGAGCACTGCAAGACTTTCCACTGGGTATCTTTCACCAAGAACATCCCGTAGAAGTTTTCCATCCCAGTGTAGTGTGCAGTAATCTGGCGGACCTTCCTTGAAGTTATGAATGTAACTTTGGCACAAGTTATGACGAGTGTTTATCCTATTTCGTCTTGTAGTAGAGGCTGATATAACAAAGTAATCAAGATCTGCGCCTCCTGCCTTCAACACTGCAGACACCATGGCTGTAGTCTGGTTGTCAGAGAGTGACAACCGATCTGCAGTGCTACAAATCTCTTCACTTGTCATAACTGAGTGTGGAAAGTGTAAGGTTATCGTACTTGGTTTTGATGAACAGCTTTGTGTTGTCTCAGTGTATTCTTAACCCTCACTAGTACCAGAGCCTTGACTGTTCTCTGGGTCTTCATCACTTGAAATTTTCCCAACTTCTCCTGCTGCAGCAGCCACTGATGATAACATTCTCTCTTCTCTTTCTTCTCGGAAGTTTTTCTCTCTAGACTTCTTCTCAAACACCTTATCATGACCTGACATGTGTGCCAGGCGAGTTGTCTGTTGGTCCAAGTAGAAATTGACGTCCTCTTCCTTGGTCTCCTTTGTGAGCAGCCTGTTGCTTCTTATCTCCTCCACAACATCCTTTTCTCCAATATCAAATAACTTTTCTAAGTCCTTCAGAAAGTTAGCTCGTTTCTCTTCCTCTGGTTTGTTATTTCTTCCCTTGTTTTTAACAATGTTCCTGTACTTTTCATGGAGAATCATGAAACGGTTGACTGCATTTGGTCTAGTTAGTGTTTTAATCCTTGCCATATTCCAGAATGGCAAAACGACATCCACTGTATCATGGGCTAAAGACCTATTGTCACTGTTGGGATTATCATTCCTCAAATGCAGGAAATACTGGAACACCTTGCGATTAGTAGGAAGTTGAGAGCCCCTGATGCTGGAGCTGGGTTGCCCAATGAGATACACATCACTGAATGACCTTGTGACAGGAGTTGCCACCTTTCTTCTCTTTTCAGTTGGTTCATCCCGTTCACTTGTATCGCTGACCACTTTCCCACAGCATAGTTGTCTTCCAGATGCCATGTTGTCAGCAGTTCACAAATCTTAACAAATCAGCTTTAACTTACAATCTGAAATGAAGAGATAAAACATACTTAGTGATAATAAATTATATACATGCATTAAGAGTAACATTTTTGAGATAAAGTTATGTATTATATGATGGCATCCTTTCCAAGTATACAAAATATATATGTTTGTTCATTAAAATTAATTAAAATTAACACAGGTGTCTATGTGTTTACTACTATATGCAAGAAAATTTTATTAGCTTTCATTTGGTACCACTTTCAATGCTATAGCATCAACCACTGGAAAGCTACAATGAAAATAAGGACATAATATCCCATATTTTGCAGCGTTTTTGAAAAACGTCAACAATAAAATTACATGGCTCTTGAGGCAGGCATAGCCAAGGTCCAAGATCACAATAACTGGTATATTTAGCTAAGTTAGACCTTGGAGAATGGGAATAATATCAGTTTCCATATGTTTGAAGAAAAAGGTCAATTTTGAAGAGGTCTAATGTCTAGTTCTGAAAACTGGAAAACAAGGAGAACAAAGAAACAAGTTAAAACAAACTTATTTTCCTCTTAATTGAAGAAAGGTCAGTGTTTTTTTTCCACATTGCTATTCTGATTAAACAATAAGGGAATACATGATTTGTTCTCTCTCCAAAAGAGAGAAAGTTACTCCCGCCGAAAGAAAAAAAAAATTTGAAACCATATATTTTTTACTTCTTAACTAAAACGCGGAGAAGCGTATTTCAAAAAGTATTTTTTATCGAGAGAAAGACAGGTTTATGCTTTTGTACAACGAAGATTACATCTAGCAAGTGTAATCTAAAGAAAATAACTTCTTACGAGTAAAATCTATACTCAAAAGAAAACATTTAGGAAATAACTAAAGGACACACTTAAATATGGAAAACTTTCCGTCGAACATTACAGAATTAGTAGAATTTCAAATACAACAACAGGAAACTGAAGAGAAATGTCAAAAGCTCCTTCTCGAACTGAAGAAAGAATCTGACGACAGACAGACACTAACGAAAGGATTGAAATGTAAATGCAAACAATATCGCTAAGAGGCCGAGGTAACGAAAATGATAATGCCTTTTCGCAGAATGCCGTGTGGCGTACTATCAACTACGTCACATTTTTTCCCGATGAAGAAAAATCATTCGCATCATATTTTCGAAAATACAAAGACTTATACAGAATTGATTGCGAAGATTGAGCTGACTCTAAAAATGTTCACCTGCTACTTAGAAAATTAGGTACCAGCGAACATACGAAGTTTGTAGATTTCATTTTGCCTCGACTTTTGCAGAAGCGGTAAAACTGTTCACGAAGTAGTTCAGCCACAGGACTAGGTTATTTCACAAATGCTGGAATTGTTTAAAGCTGGTAAAAAGACGTCGAAAATTATTTTACGTTTGTATCAGTAGTCAATAAACACTGATTTTGTTTCTTTGTTGTGTCAATATAATGGGTGACTTTATTTTAACACGTGGTTCCTTGTATTTCTATTTTAGGTTTTAGTTTTTGAGTTTTTGAGTTTTTAAGTTGTAGTTTCGTTTAGTTTTTTTTCACTCGTTTGTTTATTTATTAATTTATTATGTACTGTTAGCATAAAGTAAATGTTATTCTGTGCAGGCAGCTGTTTGCTTTTTCACTTCTACAGTTTAATAGATTTTGGAGGTCTTTAAAGTTTAGGATTAAACATTTCTCATTCTGACATAATCTGCAGAATCTGAGAAGCCTGACGATTGGCTTAGAGAACAACAAACACATCTGATTGGTTAACGAGCTAGTCGTGTATATGAAAACCACCCGGCAAAACTAACTCCATGCATTTTAGCCTGAAGATTCCCCCCGGGGATAAAACGCGGAACCCCTGAAGCTTAATTACTATAACTATATTTTCATAACATACTACTTTGCTCTACTTACGTATACAGCACTGTTGAAGTAAATACTGAAAATTTAATGAGATAGTTCAATGCAATTTAAAGCAAGAATAGAGTAAAAACGAAGATACTCAAACATTATATTCATCAATTTTTATCATATTTTATTTCATCTACCTTTCCAAGACTGTGTCAATTATTCACATATTTCAGTAAACAAGTGAGCAGCCATCGAAAATGTACCTGAAGACTAACGTTACGGGACGAAATAAATCATATCACAAATGACTTAATATGTTGGTTCTATTTTTCTTCGTTTTAACTTCATATATCTATGTATATATACCATTGATTTGTAGAAAATATTTCCATTAGAAATTTTGTTTTTCGTCCTTTTAACCAAAAGAGTACCCTTTTAACCGATACCCAAACTTTATTTTATATCTAGTGTGTGCGTTCAATTATATAACCAAAAATACAAATCTTTGTATTAAATTTTTTCATGTAATTTGATTTGGTTTTTATTTGAATTATATGCTGTTTTGTAATCACAAGTCAATTCCAATTTTCTTCCAGCCGAAAATACTTTTTCCCACCTTTAGATCTCTCCTTTTTTAAATAGTGAGGCACAACTACACTGAACTAGTCATATATATATATATATATATATATATATATATATATATATATATATATATATATATAAAAATTCATAAAATAATTTGCATATATATTTATATGCTACATAAAAGTTTCTCACATAAAAGAACATTTACATATTCATAAATGCAGACATACATATATGAATTATATATTCATTTGCATAATATATGTATAAAGTATGGTTTTTATTACAAATGATATACGTGAACAATGGAAACTAACCATAACACATCTTAATTGTGTTTTAATTCGTTTGTGAAATGCACATGTATAGACATCGAAAGTTATAAAAATTGAGGGAAGATAACCGTTATTTAAATACGAAGAAATAACACACACATTATACATTATACTATATAATATCAGGGCCCGTGTTCCGGCGTTACCTGGGAAAATAAATTTAATTAAATTGTATTTAATTAATCAAAATTTAACTACGAGAGTGATTCTATAATTTATTCGATAGATAGGGAAAAAAGAATACATTCCAAATAAGTGTGTAGATAAGTTTGTGTAGGAGTGAGGGTTCCGCCGGGAGTTATTCTATAATTCCCTTTGTTGATGAGGTTTCCAATCCTCTCAATGCATTTTCCATCACCAACTGACAATCTCATAATCAATTATTTTCGAATGGCCTTTGGATTTGGTAAACGGTGACTCATTTTCTATAATGTGGGTGTTTCCATTTTATATACATTATTAAAATATTGGCTGAATTTTATTTTAGTCAGCAAAAATATTTGGAATGAAATGCGTCTCGTATTTATTCTCTAACAACTAATGGGGTAACAAATAAACCCACACTAAAACAGTAAGACATAGCAATTTAAATCGGACACGTCAAACGCCGGAATAAAAAACACTTATGGTATTATCATTTTCAGCATTTCTATTCCAATTGAAAAGTTAAATATATTAACATATTAAAATATTAACTTCTAATACTTGTGAGAGTTTTCATTTTAGCATTTAAGTGTACGATAACACTTGCTATAAGTCTTTTTGCATATTGGTATTATTTATTTTGTTGGGTGTAATTGTAGTTAAATATCCTATGCTGAGACGATCACGTGTGAAAAACCTAAACTCTCTGCAGAAATAAGAAGAAATAAACAATTATTTCTGAATTTAAAGTAGGGGTTCAGATTAGCAGAAAAAATTATGGTAAAATGATCATAATTTTGGACTACTAGATCATTTTAAGGGGGCTAAGATAAATTATGTGCTAAACGACGAATGCACTTTTAATAGATTGCTGAATAATTATGCTTTTAGTTCTTGTTTCATGAAACTTTTATAGCGTCAAATAAGAAACTTTGAACATGTTGAAACCCTAAAAGTTTGGACATGTTTTCTACGTCACAGGCGGTAAACAGAACGCATACAATGTAGTATCAGAACAGATACTACAGATTGTTCCTAGTCAAAACACCAGATCTCTCTGATTTAATGCTGTTGTAAATTTTAAAAACTTAATTTGAAATAAAATTGCTCGAATTTCAAATTGAAATAAATATATGTAGATGCGAAACTATATATATATATATATATATATATATATATATATATATATATATATATATATATATATAGTATTTTTCTGGTTTGATAATCTGAAACATAAAGCAACCCCAATTGTTGGCTTTTGACATAGACTCCTACTACCAGTCGATAACACCAATATTGTTAAACAAAACCCTCATATTCGCTTAAAATAACTCATACTAAACTCTAACACACTAGATTTAATTCTACTACTATTCCATAGTACATTTTGATGGTCAATTCTGAACTAGGAGAGAAAGTCCTAAACACTTCAATATCTTGATTGGTTCGACAGACTCAGTCGAGGGTAATGACTTTGTAGGTCTATACTTACTAAATGGAATCTATATATGTACTTAAGGCACTGTGAGATAATTCGTTCACTTGTACAACACTTATTATTGGTTTTAAGTTTTATTTATTGTCTCGAAATAATGTTCTAAATTGCGTTATAATGCCGTTCAAATCGAACTTATATTCAATGTTTTAATCGCTGACGGTCATTTGTATTTTTCTCTTGAAATAGATGATCATATTACAGTAAATTCCTGACAGGAGAACATATTAAATAATGATTCAATTTAATGAATAAAAATAGTAGCCAATGAATTAAAACACACTCATAAAACTCATTTCTTTGTGAATAAATTAAGTGCTATTAATAGGATCTGCTAAATACGTAGTTATTGTTTTAAATGAAGTGAAATAGATTTCTCTACGTTTTGGCTGACTATAATATTACAATCTGTTTCAATCACCTGAATTACTTAACGTAAACTGGGTGAT
This sequence comes from Sepiola atlantica, assembly GCA_963556195.1. NCBI lineage: Eukaryota > Metazoa > Mollusca > Cephalopoda > Sepiida > Sepiolidae > Sepiola > Sepiola atlantica. Next base: position 98,539,400 of record OY744516.1, read on the forward strand.
GTATAAAGGTGTTTTTGACGATCTAATTGAGCAAAATGTAGTGGGTGTTCTAAAACAGTATGAATTTGTAATAATTTACTTACGCGATGTCAACAGCAAAAAACGACAAGTTCTTAGAAACCAAATATAAAAAAAAATTAAATTTTCAAAAAGAAAATATGAGAGTAACACTCATAAAAATAAAACACATTTAACTGTCAGTAATTAATTTAATTAAAATAGGATTAAGCCGTGTAATAGTTTTTCATACGTAGAAATTAAGTAAAATAAAATATTGTAATAAGAACGTAGCTAATACATAATATTCTCTACCACATTGTTTTAATTGCGGAATCTTTCTCTACTTTGGCATTTTTTTGTAGAGAGAGGGTTTTTTGTTTGTTTGAAAAATACGTTATACATAGTTTATAATAAACACATAGTTATAATAACGTAGCCAATACATGACATTCGCGATTAAATTGTTTTTTTTTAATACCGCTTGAGAATAACTCCCAGCAGACTAATACGGTTTTTATTGTTGTTTGAAGAACAGGTTTGACAAATCATCTGAGCGTGACATAAAAAAGACGATGAATTAAAAGATGTAGAAAAAAAGAATCCTAAGGTGGGTTACCTATCCAATTTATTTTCTTTTAAAACTTTTAAATTCGTGTGTATACAATGGATTCAGCTCTTTATTTTCATGCTTTCGTATTCGTGCAGTCACTGTTTACCACCTTCTGTTATTACTTCAATTTGATAGCGTCTGTTTAATCTAACTTCTATTAATACGTAACGCATTTCGGGATCTTTATCTGTTTTCGTTGGAGACCCACATTCTATTTACAATTCCGTATAAGCTTCTGCGCATTTTTGTTTTTAAGTCAGCTCACATCTCGAGTTTCCTTTTCACTTTAATTTCTCTTTCCGTTTGAGTTTTCTGCCCTTTTCTTGTTGTGTTTTCAAATGATCATCGCCTCTGCGAAGTTATTGTTCACTTTCTCTGTAGATTACCGAAGTTGAACGCGTTTAACACATGTAACAGCGACCAAGAACAGGGAGATGAAATAAAATACTGCTGCGTAAGCACGACTAAATAATATAGGAGTTGTTTTTACGCGAAACAAAAGAAACTGAAACTACCAGTGTCACCATTAGCTACTATACAAAACTAAAACATACTCCGACATTTTTTAACAGTGTTGGCAAAAACGTCGGTTTTTACCGTTTACAATTCTCGGAAAACGTTCAAGAGGAATCATAGAATGAAAAGACAAAGAAACATCCATACCTATAATGGAAAGTTACGAAGAGAGTTGAAATATTTGGGAGACTGATAACTACATACAGTTTAAATGTAACCAACGGTAATCGGAAAATCAATGATAAACGGCTGTTGCGAGACGGCATATTGATTTGCTCGGGTAATCAACACAGGTTTGGAGTGCCGAAAATATGGAAATATGAAAATATGTTATAATATGTCATTATTATTATTATTTATACTCACTAAGAGTTCTCACACAGATCATGGTCAGTGATTTCTCACCGACAACAACCAGTGGTATTTCCTGGAGTCTGAGTGACAACAAGACTCTCCAGATTTCCAGTATTCTTCACCTCTTTTCGATAACGATGCGGTATCGCAACAACCTCTTACCATTAATTTATCGCTGGTAAGGACAATTTGTCTACTCTGGGATTTGGGTGGCAATAAGCATCCCCAAGGTCCCAGCATTCTCTGCACTTTTCCAGTGAAGGTCTGGTTTGTGCTGTCTCTCCTCGGTCTACTCATCCTCCTCGACCCTCTACACATATTTTATCATTATTATTGTTGTTGTTATTATTATTATTATTATTATTATTATTATTATTATTATTATTATTATTATTTACTATCTGATTCATTCCTTATTATTATTATTTTTCATATACTTATTATTTACTAAAGATGTATTTTCACACACATTATCAGCAATGATTGCTCACTGGTAATAATAAGTGTGTTCCTTCGCCTGAATGATCTATTTCTATATTTACAGCGCTTCTCCCCTCTTTCGATAACCCTTGAAAATAATTTTGCCTTCTCGCGACAGCCATTTACTATTGATTTCTCATTGATAAACCCTGTAGGTCTCTTCTGAAAGATTCGATACTCTCTGTACCATTTCCTAAGAGATCTGGATCATTCTTCATCATTTCCGTCTTCCAATCCTCTTGGACGTTATGTATGGTAACATACCGATGTGGTTGCTTACACTGCTGGGGAAGGGAGTCTTATTATGTTTTATTTTTGTTTATTATTTTGTACCTCAGTATACAGTCCACGATTTTTATGTGAGTGGTAGATATGTTCTCTTACTTGTGCAGATTTTCCACATGGTAGGTACACATATAATTGGTCTGTAGTTACTAAGAAGCCTTTCGTTTTTTAGTGTATTTCTTTCGTCATCCGTTCCAGTAAGTCTGTTTCATAGACCCATCTCAGGTTTTTCGTCAACGTGACATCTAGTTTGAAGAATTAATTATCATTATCATTTACTCATTAAGAGTTCTCACACAGGTAATCAGTGATTGCTCACCGACAACCGGTGGTATTCCCTGGAGTCTGAGTGACAACAAGTCTCCCCAGATTTCCAGTATTATCCACCTCTTTTCGATATCCACGGCAAATAAACTTGCAGTATAACAACAGCCGTTTGCCATTGATTTCTCGCTGGTAAGGATATAGGTTTTCTCTGGGATTTAGGTGGCAAAAAGCCTCCCCAAGGTCACAGCAGTCTCTGCACTTCCAGTGAAGGTCTGGTGTGTCCTGTCCCTCCTCGGTCTTCTCATCCTCTTTGACCCTATGCAAATATTTTGGGTGGTGTCAGCTTAGACTGGTACCATTTTTTTTAATAATTTAAATTAAAAAAAATATATATTTGTATTTATTTATTTATTATTATTATTATTATTATTATTATTATTATTATTATTATTATTATTATTATTATTATTATTATTATTATCATTATTATCATTATTATCATTATATACTTACGAAGTGTTCTCACGTGTATCATTAGCAGTGAGTGCACACTGGAAATACCAAGTTGTGTTCCCTTGATTCTGAATGACATATTTCCACAATTCGAGCAATCTTTCATTAATCCTTGAGAATTATTTTGACTTCTCGAAAAAGCTGTTTATTATTGATTTCTCATTGATGAAGACTGTTGGTTTCCTCGAAGATTTGAGTGGTAATAAGTCTTCACAAAGTTATCCTACTCTCTATACTCTCTATCTTCCGGCGGATATCTAAAAGTGTTTTCGTCATTTCAGTCTTTTAAACCTCCTGAACGTTTTACGGCCATTTTCAGTAGTACAACACAACTTTCTTGCAAACACGACTGGGATAGAGGGTGTCAGATTATGTTTTATTTATTTGTTTTTATTTAATATTCACACAAGTAGTTAAAGTTCCTTTGGTTTCCCGTAATATCGTTTCTATATGAATTAGTTTTGTTTACGCGGCAGTATTCATTTTTAGTCTCCCTGTGGTGTGTGGATGTTACATGTGTTTAATGCATTCGAATTCATCAATATACAGAGAAAGATAACGATAATCTTGCAGAGGCGGTTAGTATAAGAATATACAAAGCAACAAGTAGAACGCTCAGAATTCAATTAAAATAAAGGTGATAAGAAACCTAGACATTAAAGCTGGCTTTCAAAAAACTCGCCATTTCTAAATGAGTATACAACCTTTTAATTGATTAGTTATATGTGTTATCTACATGTCACCATTATATTAGATATGTTATTTGTTATGTGAATTATTCATTTTCTATTTTATTTTATTTTAATTTTATTTTATTCTAAATTATTGTATTTCTTATAGTTTATATACATATCATTATTTATTTACATTTATATACTTTTATTTTTAATCTAAATTTTTAAATTTCAATTAAAGGTTTGCCACTATTTAATTTGTATTTTCATTATTATCGTTTTTATTTAATTTAAAAAAATATTATTATTATTATTATTATTATTTGTATTATTATTATTAGTATTAGTAGTATTGCAGTAATTATTATAATTATTATTATTTTCATTATTATTTATATTGCTGTCATTATTATTATTGTGATTATTATAATTATAATTATAGTTATTTTCGTTATTATTATTATTGATGATATTATAATTATTATTTTAGTATTTTTATTATTTTTATTATGCTTCTTTTTATTATCATTATTATTTTAATTATTTTTATTAGTATGATCATTATTGTTATTATTATACTTATTATTATTAAAATCATTTATCTTTTGTAAATTGTTATATTTATTTCACAATTATTCTTATTATTCAATTCTTACTATGTTAAGTTCATAAGAAATGTAATTCTAAAATTATAATTAATATTTTACCTAACTTGAAAAAGACTCCAACCTTTTCCGGCGTATGCATTGCGTATATGTGTACATGAATATCTTAGATTAAAAAATGATGTGTGTATTTCGATGTGCGATTTTATTAGACGAAGGTACGTTTCTCTGGAGAGAATTTATAACACCGCATGGTTAAATATATATTTCCGCCTACCCCCTCCACACGATCTAACTATGCCAACTGTTAATTGTTGACCGACTTTAGATCTAGAGACATATACATTTGAACATCGTAAGTAAGTTCAATCCGTTGACATCTAATATTTGAACAATTAAATATGTCGTTCAGATTTCAGGGAACACCACGTATTAATACATGCAATCACTGATAATTATGCGTGTGCGAATACACCGTGAGTAAATAATAATAATAATAATAATAATAATAATAATAATAATAATAATAATAATAATAAAAATAATAATAATAATAATAATAGTAGTGATAATAATAATAATAATAATAATAATAATAATAATAATAATAATAATAATAATAGTAGTGATAATAATAATAATAATAATAATAATAATAATAATAATAATAATAATAATAATAATAATAATAATAATAATAATAATAATAAATTAATCTTATTAAGAAAGCAATGTAAATATAGACTGGAACAACAGCAACACATTACTAAGCTGGAAAAGCTGATAAATATGACCAGAATCTTCAGCCAGGACATCCAAATGGAATTCAGAATGGAAAAGTGTGCACTACTAGAAATAATAAAAACATAAAAAAATACTGGATACAACAAAGGACATGGAACCCCCAACCAAGAGGAAATGAGGACGCCAGACGCTACACATATCTGAGGTTCTGGTAGCAGACACAATAAAATCAACAGTAATGAAAGAGAAGATTGGAAAATTATATTTAGGAAGTACAAGACAATTACTAGAAACGAAATTATAAAGCAGGAATCTAGTAAAATGAATAAACACATGGGCAGTAGCACTAATAAGAAACTCTGGACCATTATAGGCTAGACTAAAGAAGAACTCAGACACCTTGACCAGAAGACTAAAAAATTAATGACCACCCACAACGCACTACATTCAAATAACGATACGGACAGACTCTACATAAACATATACGAAGGGGGAAGTATAGAAAATTGTGTGGAAGACTCAGAAAATGAGCTGAAAACATACATAACTCACAACAAGGAAAGGCTAATCACCGCAGCAAGAGACACCGTTCGAACAGGCAACTCGGGAATCACCGAAACCCAAAACAAAACGACAGGAAAATAAAAGTGGGGCGAAAAACAACTACATGGACGCCGCAGAAGACTGACAAGAAAAGAAAACAACGAAATCAGCTGGGCATAGCTAAAAAAAACGAACACTTGGACAGAGAAACAATGTTTTTATTGATGGCTACACAGAACAATGCACTTAGCACACACTACATTAGAGCTAAGATACACAAAACCTACAAAAACAGTAAATGCAGACTGTGTGGGCAAAGAGACGAAACAATAAATCATATAATCAGTGAATTTAGCAAACTAGTCCAAAGGAATACAAGCACAGACATGACTGTGTAGGGAAGGTAGTATACCGGGAACTGTGCAACAATTGAATTTTGAATGCTAAGGCAAATGGTACACATATATACCAGAAACAGTACTGGAAAACGAAAAACACAAAATCATATGGGATATGGATGCGAAAACAGACAAAACCATACAAACAAGGAGACCAGGTGTTATAGTAATGAACAAGAAGGAAAAATCTTGCAAAATAGAAGACTTCTCAATTCCAGCAGACCACTAAGTGAAAGTTAAAAACACGGAAAAACGAAGAAAATACACGGAACTAGCAAGAGAATTGAAGGAAATATAGAACATGAAGAAAGTCAGTATAATACCAATAATCGTAGGAGCACTAGGAACAGTCCTAAAAAACTGGAAAAAAGACTAAGAGAAATTGGAGTCAAAGGGAGCATTGAAACTATACAAAATACAGCAATGATAAACACAGCTACAATATTAAGAACACTTCTCGAATTCGTAAACCAACCCGTATGGAATCTACAACATATAAAAACAAAACCACAGAAAGAACACCACATCACAAAGCAAGGAACAGAAAATGCAAGAAACATCACTCCATGAGCTACCCTCCCCAATAAATTACACCGGCCTCAGCTGACACTACACAAAAATGAACAGAAATTGCAAGAAACACCATAAGCTCACCTCCCCCGCTCTACTCCCCCGCTCCGCTCCCCTGCCCCGCCTCTTCCCATTCCCCGTCTCGCCCCCCCAAAAAAAAACAAATTAAAAATAAGAATAAAAAACAAAATATGGTGCCAGCCTAGACTGACACCACACAAAATATTTAAAGAGCGTCAAGGAGGATTGGAAGACCGAGGAGGATCAGCACACACCAGACCTCCACTGGAAGTTCAGAGATTAGTGATACCTTAGGGTAGCTTATTGCCACCCACATCCCAGAGAAGAACAATTGTCTTTACCAGGGTGAAATCAATGGTAAACGGGTGTTGCGATACTGCAATAATATTTGTGGTAGCTATCGAAAAGAGGGGATAATACAATAAATCTTCGAATACTTGTTGTCGTCGGTGAGCAATCACTGATGATTACCTGTGTGAGAAGTTCTAGTGAATACAAATAATAATAATAATAATAATAATAATAATAATAATAATAATAATAATAATAATAATAATAATAATAATAATAATACACAAAATAGTCGTGACGTTTCAAGAAGGATGGGAGACCGAGGAGGGAGTCCACTAACCATACCTTCGCTAGAAGAGTGCGGAGAGTGCTTGGGCCTTGGAGAGGCTTATTGCCAGGAAAATCCCAGAGGCGATCATTGGTCGTTACCAGAGAGAAATCAATGGTAAGCGGCTGTTACGATAACGCCGCTATTTTTATCGAAAAGTAGTTGAGAGTACTAAAAATCTGAGAAGGCTTTTTGTCAGCCAGACTCCAGTGAACACCACCGGTTACTATAAGTGAGCAATCACTGACGATGACTTGTGTGAGAACTCCTAGTGAGTACAACTAATAATAATAATAATAATAATAATAATAATAATAATCATAATAATAATAATAATAATAATAATAATAATAATAATAATAATAATGTCAAACTTCTTTGGGAAATGCTAATACAAGCTGATTATGTTCTTGCACATTCCAAATCCAACTTAATATTTCTAAACAAACACAAGAGAACTTGCTTAATTATTGATATAGTCTGCCCCTTCGATACCAGAGTGCAGGAGAAAGAACATGAAAAAAATATTAATGTCTAAAATAGGAATTAGTCACACTATGAAAATGTAAATAAGTAAAGGTGATTCCCCTTGTAATTGGAACTCTTGGAACTATAACGAATAGCCACCAATAATGGCGGCAACATGTTGACGAGACAGAATAATTTAATACCCAATACTGCAATATGCTTGCCTGTTAGGAACAGCGAAAGTGTTAAGGTACGGCTTGAATATCTGAAGTCAAGAGAGTGGACTTGATTTTGAAAAAAAAAGAAAAATCCAACTAAAAACATCCAAAAGCTGAAACTACTATGAACTAATAATAATAGAACAGTAAAACACACACAATCACAGGTAGAACACAACCACATAAACTTGAGAAACAGAAACTGCAAAAAATGTCATCAACTGCCATCCCCAATAAAAGTTATAGCACCATATAGTACATAATAATAATAATAATAATAATAATAATAATAATAATAACAATAATAATAATAATAATAATAATAACAATAATAATAATAATAACAATAATAATAATAATAATAATAACAATAATAATAATAATAATAATAATAATAATAATAATACATATCAACAGATACTATCACATACCTAAAAAACGTGATATATGCGACAGCAAAATCATTAGGTACACATTAAATAAGAGAAAAAAGAGTGGCCAAAAGAATGGAAACACAAAGCCTGAATCAGAAATCAGACTAGAAACCCAAATTATAACATTTTGAAAAGAAGCTAAACCCATAAACAGGGCGAGAGAGAACAAGAAACGATGGAAGAGCGGACATCTGACTTGCAAGGAAAACGGAAATAAGAAACATGAAGAACTAAAAACAATATTGCAGCAAAAGAAAGCGAATGAGACGATACAGATACACATCGGAACAGCACAAACAGAAAAGGACCTTTGAAAACAATGAAAGCCAGTTTTACAAAATCGGAAACGGAGAAAGAGCAACACGATAACAAGCGGATTCGACAGAGACAAAATACTTCTGGAGAAAGATATAGGAAACGCCTCAAAAACACAAAAATGCCAAATGGCTGAAAAAAAAAATGAAAGATGGACTACAAGAAAATGGATAAAAGAACAGAAACAGAAATAAATGAAGAAACAATCAAGACAGGCCTATGAAAAATGGCAAAGTGGATAGCACCAAGCCACGATGCAATACATGCATACTGATGTAGAAAAATACAGCCCCATACTTTAAAGGCTTGCGCAGAAACTGGGAGCATGTATCTAGGAAACAAACGTTCAAGAGTGGATGACCTAATAAAAGACAACGCTAATACAAAAATATGCCAATAAGGGGACAACCAATCCCTGAACAATTGTGGACTGATCTTCGAGGAACAAAAAAGATGCCGGAAAGGCAAAAGAGGGACGCATAGTCTGTTACATAGAAAACAAAATATCCTGAAAGAGGTAAAAAGCAAAAGAAATGAACATAGCAATGACATGTATTGACTACAAGAAAGCTTACGGCACCTTCCCTCATACATTGATAACTGAATGCTTAAAAAGGGTCAATGTACCCGACAGGATTAATTATCTTATTAAGAAAACAAGCGAAACATGGACACTAGAACTGCAGCTGATAGACACTATCTGACTGAGATAAAAATACAGAGAGGCATCTTCCAAAGTGACTCCCTATCATCACTACTATTTATCATAACAATGGTTCCACTTAATTACATACACAGGAAAAGTGGTGGCGGATACAATTTTACAGACATAGAACAAAGAATAAACAACCTCATACACATGGACGGCTAGAAGCTATTTGAAAAAAGCAAAAAAAACTGGAACAGCTGTATAATACGACCAGAACTTTCAGCCATGGCATTTAAATCGAATTCGAAATGTAAAAGTTTGCACTGCTAGAAATGAAAAGAAAAAATGGAGACAATAGAGGACGTGGAACTGTTTTCTGTGCTAGGTGAACAGGTAAGCTATAAATATTTGGGAGTTCTGGGAGCAAACATCATAAAATCAACAGAAATAAAAAAAAAAGATAGGAAAAGAATACCTGGGAAAGTACAACGAAACTCATAGAAATTAAATTATATAGCAGACATCTACTAAAAAGAATAAACACATGGCCAGTATCACTAATTAGATATTCTGGATAGGCTGGACTACTGAAAAACTCAGACACCTTGACAAGAAGACTAGAATATTAATGACAACGCACAATGACTTCACCCAAATATGATATGGACAGACTCTACATAAACATACATAAAGAGGAAGAGGACTGGTAAGTATAGAATACTGTGTGGAAGACACACACAAGAGTCAGAGAAATATGTAACCCAGAACACAGAAAGTATGATCACTGCAGCAAGAGACACAGTCACAATGAACAACTCGGGAAGCACCGAAACCAGAAACAAAAAGACAAGAAGAGAAACAAATATGCGTTTATTTTTTTCTTATGAGCGATGTTTCTTATAGAAAGGAAATAAAAGACCGTCCCCTTTGGGCGCCACTTTAGTATTCGCAGTAACTCAAGATGACGTGTGTAAGTCTGTCTTTCTAATCTTGTTGTCATATCAATAATAAATGTGCTGGAGGTAAACGTTTTACCTGGGCTGACGTTATCCAATTAATGGTCCAGGTGCCCACACCTTGGAGTCACATCCAAGGAGGATTCCTATCAACAGGTGTAAAATACTAGTGCTGCTGTATTATAATACGTGAATGGAATCTGGACCATACATTTCTTCATTGGTTTAAAAAGATAATATTATACCCATTCTCTCTGTGTTCTGCTCTATGCTCATCTGCTGACCCCTTGTAGCGACGAAGTTTATAATTCGGTGCCTAAAATTAAAATGCTTAAACTCGTTTATGCGTATATAGCTCGAAGCATGCATTAACCTGAATTAATGAAAACAAATAAAAACATTTTAAATCAAAAAGATGCATTTCTCTGAATGTATCAAATTTGCTGTTTTGATCCACCCCGAGTAAATAAAAAGTCAGGTTTTTCCTTCAACAAACATGTAGGCTTTAAATACCCGACATAGCTCACATCGACATCTCACTAGCTTCCCTCGCCCACTGTCGAGCGATGGGAAGGCTAAATTACATTTCTCTACTCATGCACACATAGCCGCCTTGACACTAACGCAGACACTTACACAATGCATTCATTCTTTCACATTATCGGCTGGTGATTTAACACAAATGTATAAACTTAATCACTTTAATACTTCTAACATTTTTGATTGAACTTTGTACAATGAAAACAATTAAACACTGACTCTTATTAAAAACTTGCAATCAAATGAACATTTTATTATTTCGTGAGGAAGTTTTATTACGATTTTTTAGACGCGTGGATAATTCACGGCCTTTGAATTATCGACTCAGACTTCCTCGATAAATCAGCTAATGAAAATAGAAACAAGCATTCTATGTGTGCCTAACTATGTAGCCTTTCATTTTTTAATATATATACATAACATATCTCTTTTGTGAACATGCTTTTGAATTCATTATTTTTTGTGCTTATAATAAAACAATTCTGTCACTCTCTCATATGTGTGTATTACTTACACCTGTTTTGTTTACAATGTTTCTCTAAAACTGGCTCTTGCTACCCCCTCCAAAAACTGGTACTCTAAAAAGGGTCCCTCTAAACTTTTTTACACATCCTCTAGTCTATACATGAAACATCACAAGTCAAAACATAAGCATACAGCAAGACCACTTACTTCTAACGTAGATATCTACCATCAGCCCTGTTTTTCTAGCATCAGTGTCTACGTTCAACCTTCAAGAGTTTAACATCGATTTACAGGAGACCAAACCGGACCTCGTATTTAGCTGTCCTCTTAGATAATCAGATTCTGACCAATTTTAACCATCGTTACTTATCGTCGCGGTGTTGTCTCGCTGTTCACCTGACAAACACATTGACCCTTATCTTCGAGAGCCATTTGAAACTTGATAATGGTTTCTCTTTTGCAATATATATATATATATATATATATATATATATATATATATATATATATATGTATGGGCGCATCACATTTGTGAATGGATCAATGATTCCAGCCTAGCATTTAGCTAAATGTTATTTCGTATGAATAGTTTAAGTTGTTCGATTATCAGTATCGCAAAAAAAATAAAAAATAGAAACGCATGTATTGATAACATCTTGCAATTGTATTTACGGGGTTCTTGGCTCAATTGTAGAGCGTCGGGCGTTCGCCACTGGAGGCTCGGTTTCGAATCTCGCTAGGTCTTTCTACGCTTACGAGTCGTAGACTACGAAACAAGATTCTGTGGATAATTATATTTTATGAATATATACGCTCCTATATGTGGACATCATATTAGTGAAGGGTACAGTCATTCTCACCTGACATGAAGCTAAATGCTTTTCTGTATAAATACTTAAATAAGTACAATCTTCAGTATTGCAAATAAATTAAAAAATATCAATAAATAACTAGATGCCAGATGAACAGGATTTGGTGATGATGTCCGAAATGAAGGAGAAGATACTTGTCGTTGTAAAAGATGAAAATGTAATTCTGAATCGACAAACTCTCAAAAAGCTATGCGCCAAATTTAAAATTATAATTCACCAGGAAATTGTCTGATGAGAAAAAAGTAGGGTGCTCAAGATTCGGAAAGATGGCCCACTAGCGCACCTTCGAAATAATATATAGAGAACAACTCAGTGACAATTCACTAAATCCTTTTGATTTAGGGAACCGTTAACAGCCCGCGGAAGTAAAATTTTACAATTTACCATTGAGACTAAGTTTTATAAAAATACAGGAAATCTAGAGCTAACCGGGGATACACTATATCTAATATAAGCTATATAAAAGATGCACTAAGATATTAGCTGTCCTCTGGAAGCTTTAAAAAAGAGAAATTTGTCGCAGAGAATTGGTGATTATCAGATGGAATCTACATACTAAAAAGAAAAAAAAAAACTAAAAAAAACCTGGACCAATTTCGACCAATACCATTTCTAAACGTAGAAGGTAAGATCTTTTTCAGTGTTATTGATAAGATGATAACAACATTTTGCTGAACATTGGCTTTGTGCTTATTTCGATAGAGAAGGCTGGAATTTTCGGTTTTCCAAGTTATATCAAACATACCACTATGTTGTGGGACCGAATAAAAACGACGAAAAATAATATATCAGCCGAACTTCACATTATCTGTCTCAATAGGAACATCAACACTTTGAGAAAACAATGAAGGCGTTTATGAATGATATAACCTTTGTCGCAGCATCCAGATCACACATGAAAAAACTAGTAACTCGCCTACAAGAACTCTTAAAATGGGCTGCGATGAAAATAAAGCCGTCAAAATGTCGCAGTTTATCCTGAATTAAAGGAGTTTGCAAAGACACAAGTTTCTCAAGCGAATGGAACAACATCTTCACAATCCGCCAAAAAAGTCAATAGCCTTAGTTGTTGTCACACTTTTCTTCTGACTGATCGACCTTTTTTCCTCTGACTGATCGACATTGTTTGCAAAATGATAAAATATGGATTACGCTTCATTATTTAATGTGACCACTTAAACAAAGACAGATTATGGTGCATTTACTTTGAATTTATTCCCAAGTTACCATAGCCAATGCAGGTTAATGAGATGTTACATACACAGGTTTAGATAATGGAGCGACTGATTAGTAAGTTTATGTAAAAAATAGTTATAGATGTCTAATTTTTTTACAAACGTGCAACTATACAGTAAATAAACGAAGCTAAAACTTCCGATATGGTCACTAGTTGAATAATATGAATTAGGTAAAGCACGGCTTTCTACTCTCGGGCCCCACTAGTGAAGAATGTCCCTACCATCTATAATAACTGGTACGAAATGGAAAGAAAAACAAGTTATAGAAGATGCAGACCTGACCGTTAGAATAACATAAATAATTTACACTGTGCCATGTCAGGTTTATATTTCCACCTATAGCCTTGTTAGTCACAAGCATCTCCTGTAAACCAAAGGAAAATGATTTTGGAAGAAATTTATCATCCTGAGGAAACCACACGCATTGCTACAGCTGTAGATCAAAGTAAACAAGGCACATGGACAAAGTAGGAGAATGCAAAAGACAGAGAAATCGCATTGTGCTACCTCAAATACATGGAGCCTAACAAATTAAGTTTTCTCATGAAAGCCGTCTACGATATCTTACTAATACCAGTTAATCTTCATTCTTGATGCTTAACTACATCCGATCAATGCAGAGCATGTGGGAAAACTGTTAGCCACAAACATATTCTCACTAGATGCGAAGATGCTCTGAGAAGCTACACGTGAAGATTCCATGAAGTGTTAGAGATTCTTCGGAGGTTTCGAAGATATGTTGTGAGACTGCCAATGAAGCTCTTAATTCCAACAGTAGAACGATTCTTTTCGTTAAAGAAGAACATAATTCAAAGTCTTTCTGTAAAAACTAGGCAAAGATTGCCATTGTGTGATGGCTGCACGAACTGGCCCGTTGTATTCTACTTACAATGCCGGCTCGTATTTCCAACTGAAATAGCATTAATGAATCGGATTCGGTATTCAATTAACATTTACATTTGAGGAATAATTTGATTTGGCACACAAGTGCAAGTTGGAAAAATATGAAGATATACGAAAACAATATGTCAGAAATGGCTGAAAACCCATTGTATTTCCTATCGCAGTTGAATGCCGAGGAATTCTTGCCAACTTAACCTGTGCATTCTCAAATAAGGCTCTATCTTCATCAGCGTAAGTATGCCACTCCCATACAGTGACAACAATCCAACAAAGCCTGGTAATGTCTTGGCATAATGCTGAGGCACTCTGAGCTAATAGTCATGCTGCCTCGACCCTGAAACAATGCCTGACCGTTAAATCATCATCTGATGAAGGTTTTGTCTGAAGGATTGCCGCTGTACAAGATTCAGTTATTTTATAAACAAATTTTATATATCTTTTTAAAAAAAAGATTTAACAGTTTAATTTTCCATCCAATTTATTTTCGTCTAACACTTTTTATATTCGTGTGTACACAATCGATTCAGCTCTTTATTTTCATGCTTTCGCATTCGTTCAGTCACCGTTTACCACCTTCTGTTTACGCGTTATTACTTCAATTTGATATCGTCTATTTAATCTAACTTCTATTAATACGTAACGCCTTTCGGGATCGTTATCTGTTTTCGTTGGAGACCCACATTCTATTTACAATTACGTATAAGCTTGTGCGCATTTTTGTTTTTAAGTCAGCTCACATCTCGAGTTTCCTTTTCACTTTAATTTCTCTTTTCTTTCTTTTTGCTGTTGGATCTTCAAATGCTGCAAGATTATTCTAATCTTTCTCTGTATATTCTCGAATTCTAACGCAGTAAACATGTGTAACACCGACGAACTATAACAGGTTGTTGTTTTGTAGTAGTAGTAGTAGTAGTAGTAGTAGTAGTAGTAGTAAAATAATAATAATAATAATAATAATAATAATAATAATAATGATAATAATAATGTAATGATACGGATTTTAAACGTAATTCAAACCATTTAAATGATACGGCTCTTTTTTAAACGTGATTAAAAGCCTTTAAATTGTTTTATGTGCAGGTTTAAAACATATTTTTTAAACTAGTTTTTGTAACAATAAAGAGGGACACTCACCGACAGGAAAAAATAATGAGGTGCTTTACAGGTCGTGTTAACAGGCTAAAGAAGGGCTTCTCTTCATAGGTGCAGGTTTTTATGGTGGTGTCTGATTTGCATATGTGGAGATCAGCTTATGTAAATGAAGAGGACAGCTCGGAAGCAGGGAGAAGCGTTTTTGATTGCAGAGAAAAAGGCAAGAGAGTTGCACGAAAATTATAATAATTTTTTTAGTGCCTTTTCACATATGCATTCAGGGGTGAGATGGGTGGGTATATTAGAATATATGTGTATGTGGAAGTGCGTGTTGACCTTACAATGTAGTTTGTTTTACAGCGCGTGTTTTACACTGCTTACGTCTGGGTTCGTGTGTTTCACTCGCTCATCGTTTCTGTTACGTGTATCTGTCCCTTTCTTAAATTTCGTTTTTCTTTTACATATCAAGTGTTCTTTATAATGTGTGCAGTGTTGCGAGTTTAAACATCAACCATTGTTAATATGTTTTCACGGTTATCAGTGTGTGTGCCGTGAATTTTTTTACACTCAAGTGTTCATTGCAAATCACATCGTTATTAACCAGTTATTGTCTTCGTTTTTTCATCGTTGGCCGTCGTCGTCGCGTCCTCTCCGTCATATCGTCCCGTTGATTCCTGCGCTCTCTTTCATTCTTCGGGTAGCCACGTTGATTTCTAAAAGGAGAACACTAATCAGACCTCTACTGGCAGAGTACGCAAAGTACTTGGACCATTGGGAGGCTTATTGCAACCAACATTCCAGTTAAAACCTATGGTCGTTACCAGCGAGAAATAAAAGGGAAGCGGCTGGTGCGATAACGCAAATTCTAGGCACATATATTATAGGCTGCCCCCCAATAAATTACACCTCAGCTGACACGACACAAAAACAACCAATGAACAGAAATTTCAAGAAAGATTATAAGCTGCACCCTCCCACCAAAGAAATGGCGCCGACCTAGGCTGGTACAACAACATATTTGTAGAGGGTCAAGAGGGGTAAGAAGACCGAGGAGGAACAGAACAAACAAGACCTCAACTGGAAGAATGCGAAGAGTACTGAGACCTTGGGGAGGCTTATTGCCACCATAATCCCAGAGGAGACCAATGATCGTTACCAGCTAGAAATGTATGCTAAGCGACTGTTGCGATAACGCAAGGTTATTTGCGGTGGGTATCGAAAAGAAGTGGAGAGTACTGGACATCTGGGGAGGCTTGTTGTCACTCAGACTCCAGGTAATACCACCGGTTGTTGTCGGTGAGCAATTACTGACGTTGACCTGTGTGATAACTCCTAGTGAGTACAAATAATAATAACATTTTGTAAAATGTCCACACTTTAACAAAAATGTGATGGTACCACTAATCGTGAATGTTGTAAGAGAATAGAAACACCGAGGAGGGGGAGCTCTAGGCAGACCTAAACTTGAAGGCTGTGGACAGTACTTTGACCTTATGGTGGTGCTTACTGCCACCCAACTCCCAGACGATACCAATGGTTGCTGCGAGTGATAAATGAATTGAAAGCGTCTGTTGCAAGTACGGCAAATTATTTTGAGTGAAAAGTACTGATTATCTGAGAAAACTTGTTGTCACTCAGACTCCAGAAAACAACATCGGTTATTATTAGTGAGCAATCACTGATGATTACTAGCGTGAGAATTCTGAGTGAGTACTTCATATTTATAACAACAACAAGAACAATAATAATAATAATAATAATAATAATAATAATAATAATAATAATAATAATAGTGGCAATAGTAAACAAAATAACTTGTGACATCATTTTAAAATGATATTAAGGCTGAATATCTCATATTGTGAATAAATACATCACTTTGCGTATATACAAAAATGACGCAGGTCAAATTGTAAAAGTTTTACACGAGCAAGAGTATTTTGCCATGCACACGTTGAAAACATAACGTGGCATTTTTAACAAAAAAATAAAATGAAAGCACAACAGAGTGCTATGACGTCATATTGAATTTAAAAAGAGTTACAACTCGTTTTTCGCATTTGTAGAAATTGGGAAGTGCATCTTATGATTTTTTGAAATATAGAAATTCGAATTATTTAAAAAATGATACAACCTTAGAAAGCTAAACAATGCAGAAAATGTTTAATCTTTCATTTATTTTTATCTTAACTTTTTTATCTTTGAATTTATGTACGTGTGTTTAAAAGGTAAGATATTTTATTACCACACATCTAAGAAACCGACAATCTATGAAACAGCAAAATAATACTGAAATGAGCCAAGAAACTATTTATCAGAATAAGTGTTTGTGTTCGTGCAAATTCTACAGCCTTGATTCGGTTAAGTTTCGATTTTTATAGTGTTACTTTACGCAATTATATATATATGTAAATACTAATTAAACATAGTTATTTTCTGCTCCAGAAAGGGCGAGGTCTCTGGACGGGAACACATTCTGGCAAATTATGATGCAAAGTTCTTTTCCTTGAAATGGTCACATATACATGTCTTATGTAAAGTAATGTATATATATATATATATATATATATAAACGGTATATTCTCGTTTTATTCAGGTAGAATAATATATATATATATATAAATATATATATATATATATATATAAACACACACATATATATATATATATATATATATATATATATTTATAAAAATAGCATCGCTACACATTTTGTGAACATGTTTCGGTCGTAATTATAATAAGCTCGATTTCAGCAGCCCCCAAAGTAAGTCGTGTAGCCATGCTATGTTTTTATGAATAAAAAAAGGTTTCAGTAGTCATGATTTGTGTGTTTAAATACAACTTCTTACTATGAATACATATTTCTATTTGTTATTGTGCGCTATTATATAAGTATTGTAAATATTCTCCGGATTTTTATCCTGTTGATAAAAATCTTACTCGATTAGTACACACACACACACACACATATATATATATATATATATATATATATATATATATATATATGTATATATATATATATATATATATATATATATATATATATATATATATATACAGTCGTAAAGAAATGGCGTTAGTCCGAAAAGGTCTGGATATCTATGCCATTGACCGAAATATGTCTGCAAATGTGTATCCAGAAAATATTTGTATGGATAACTACATATGTATACATCATAGACAGCTCTATTTACTATTCCTCAATGTTATATAAACATATTAAGGATTATTTTGATAAGACACATTCGTATGGTGATACTGACCGTGATTCGGAATCGAGGAACCAATGGGCGACGTCTGGTACACTACCACCTGTGCTATGAAATCTGATGCCAGAAGTAGGAGACATTATCTCGGATTTAAATCAAATTAATTATGTGCCTCATGTAAAATTTCAGGATGAATACAATTGCTGTATTCATTTTTTATCGGGGCTCTGTTCGCGTCGAGCATCAATGAACTTTATTTTATTAATAACTTAGAAATTTTAAATAAGACAATTGAAAAAGTAAGAATAAAATGGTAATATTGTGTTCACCGCCAGGAACAGGTTTACGTAGTGGTCATAATTTCTTCCTGGTTTACGACAGGTTTACCTGCAAATAATTTATGAATTGGCTCTATTGTGTTTTATGAATGTGTTGAGATCTCTGGTAAAGACTATTACTGCCTGACCCTTATGGTTAATTGAAACCTGTTCGTAAAAACAGCAAGCACTCACTGTAGACGCTATTTTCGAACAAATAAGTATTTATAGATTTTCCAAACACAGTAGTTTAATAATAACGGTTATTTACTGTTGATTAGGTGATAGGTTTTAAAATGTTTAAAGCATCTCCTGCTTCTAGCTCCAATGAAATGCCGTGATACGACAACACAGCTATTTGTCGATGAACAAAAACGTACATATATTTAATGTAATAATAACTACTATATATTTGTGTATAAATAAATATATGTCCTTCTATCTTGTCACGCAAAACTTAGCGAGTAAAACATGTGCCTTTTTCCAGCCTTCGGATGAAACCATTTTACGTGGAGAGGGAAACAAGAAAGGAAATAACATGTCAGAGTAGACCCGTTATGAATTCGGAAAGAAGTCCTGTACTCAATAACAAAAAGTCAACTATGGGTGGATTATTTGCTAGGTCTTCAGAAATACTACTAATAATGTATACATAAAACAAACAAAATAATAGCTGAAGTAATTCTATTATTTTATATGCATATTAATCACATATCTCAACGAATAGCGATTGGGAACACACGCGAATCATAATTTGCGACGGATGGTGAATAATTATGTAAGGTGAGATAAATAAAATTAGCACATTATTTATATCAGTTCTATGAAGTCAAACACATTCAATTAATTGTGTTACGATGGTTTCGAAAACGATTTGGAATATTTAATTTTTTATTATACTTTTGATGATTCCAAAAAGTGCTATAATTGCCTCTCATAACATCACAAATAAAAGTCAAGCAAGTAAAACCTCTAATTCTACTAGTAGTTTAAAAAATATATATCCAGTTATCACAGGAAACATAAAGTTTTATTATCTAATTTTATATGATTCCATTTATGATATGAATAATGATAATACTGATGATAATAACACTACTACTAATAATAACAGTAATAATAGCATAATATAATGATAATAATAGCATGATAATAATTGCATGATAATAATAATTATAATAATAATAATAATAATAATAATAATAATAATAATAATAATAATAATAATAATAATAATAATACTAATACTAATAATACATATGATATTAATAATGTTTGGTATATAGTATATCAAATACAGAATAAATGAAGTATGATAAAATTCACAGAAACATAATAACAATATAAATAATAATAATAAATAATAAATAAATACTAAAAACAATACAAACAATACAATCTAATACAGGTTAATATAAAGAAATATTAAACTATTCTGAAAATAAAGAAAATCGATAATAGTTAAGATATGTAGTGGATTTTAATAACAAATTGAATGAAGTAATAAAGTTAAACTAACAATAATAATCTCTAAGCAATACAGTGATCATGATAATTATACATTTGATATTTATTTTAATATGATAATATGAATTATTAATTATAACCAGGACAATAATAACAAATAATAAAATAAGACGTATATATATATATATATATATATATATATATATATATATATATATATATATATATATCGAAAGTAAACCTGATAGAGGGTTCAACTGTGTTAAGTGTTTCTGCTAAGGTGTTTAATTTAGGACCGTCGGGTAAAAAAATTAAAAATATTATCAATGTATTTATAATAAATGGCATCTTTAGAAATACGGTATGAAAAAATAACTAATTTCATGAAATTCCAGAAACCGACAAGCTAATACGTTACTGATGGGGTTACCAATGAGTAGGCCAACTTTTTGTCTGTAATAGTTCCTGTTGTATTAAAAGAAAGTTAGGAAGTAATTTCCTTATGATATCAATGATGCTTTTAATTAGGGGGAGAACAAGATACATTTATATACATATATATATATATATATATATATATATATATATATATATATATATATATATATATATATTAAAAGTAATAAAGCAAATATACACTTATAAAATAGTACAACATACTATAATCATAAGTTAAGAGTCATTATATATATACATATATACATATATATAACTATATATATAAATATATATATATATATATATATATATTTATATATATTATCCATAATCAATAAGAAATAAATAAGAAACTTAGAGGAAGTATATATAGAAAATGACAAAACATATTAATTAAAATGTATAATTTAAAAAAATATATATAAAAAAATATTTAAAATAAATATTAAAATTAAAATGAAAAAATAAAAATTAAAAATTAAAATAAAAATTAATTTTAAGATTTAAAGTTCAGGATAAAAATTCAAATAAAAATAAAAATACTGATATTTGCTATCTAAATGTAACTTAAATATTAAATAATCAATAAACTAAATACAATATCATATAATATAATTATATAAATACATATAAATATATATATTAAAATTATAGGGAATAGTATATCAAAAGTGAAATAATTAAAAATTTTTTTGTTAAAATGGTTAAATACATTGTATCATATATCGATATTAATGAAAACAGGAAAATAGAGAAAAACAGATGAAAGGCTCTTTGATATAAAACAAAAATTCATAACACATTCACGAAAAACTTAATCAATAAAAAAAGTAATCTAGGATAACAGCAAGAGGTTACTTATTCTCTAGATTAAAATTGTGCAACATTGTTGTATGAAATATCTAGTCAGTACAAGAGAAAATGAAAGAAAATTGTACATTTTAACGCTTATGAGATGAGATGGGAATTACGGTAAACAAATTTCAAGTAAGAGTTAGTGTTTTAATACGTTTTATTATATGAAAGTTACTAGTTCTAAGTGAAACCAACGTAAAGTCTTCAAAGAGTATATCCAATGATTGTAATCCTATAATTGGTCAAATATATATAAGAAGTATATTGTAGGTAGCTTGAAGGGTTGTGCGTAGAGTGTAAGAAGTTTCCCTTGAAGGCTATGACCATGCAGTTTGGTAGAAAAACACTATAGGATAGGAGACTAGGTAAACTGAATAAATTACAATTTTGAAAGATTTCAAATATTTTCTTGTTACTATCTATATACAAACGTAATGTGTCGAATACAAATGGTATCGGTGGTGTTATGTTCTTTAAATTTTCGAGGTAAATCCTATTTCCAGACAGAAAAAGAAAAAATGTATATAACTGCTTTGCCAGGAATCCGGAAATTATAATTTTCGAATCCCTAGCAAAACACAGAGTTACTGCTGAGGCAGCCCTGCATGATGTGCGTTTGGCACTGAAACATTGGTTTATTGGTATTGGCTGATTTTATGTTTAATAAAAATATATTGGTTTAAGTTTATTTTATTAACATATTAAAATTTGATTTAATATATATATATATATATATATATATATATATATGTGTGTGTGTGGGGGTGTGGGGGTGTGTGGGGTGTTGGTGACCGGTATGAATAAACATCTTTACACTTACGATTTTGTAAAGATAGCACGTGTACGTATGTAGATAAAAACAACATTTTATAATCATTTGCCTCTCCCAAATCTAAGCTGCCACTGTTGTGAGTAGTATTAACACTTCCATCACCCTGGCTGAAATGCACGTTCCATCGGCAGTTGAACACTCTCGTGAAGGCTGTCGTTAATAGCTTTAATCTGTTTTTATCGGGTTGTTTATGCTGGCTGCGAGGGTCAAATCGTCACAATTTGAGTTATAAACATGACTGGTATTCCAGGGTTTTAGTTCTGCAACCGGTATGAATAATAATCTCTACACTGACAATTCCCATAATGATAAAACGTATACGTATGTAGATAACAGAAGATACTTGTAATTATATATATATATATATATATATATATATATATATATATATATATATATATATATATATAAGGTGAGTCAATGAAAAATAGTTAGACCTGTAAATGGAAACAGATCAATATCAGTTGTTAAGAACAAGGAGCATTTAGTAAATAAAAATATTTCTTCTTCTTCTCTTTCAATTGCATTCCTTAAGCAAATATATTGATCTGTTTCCATTTACAGTTCTAACTATTTTTCATTGACTCACCTTATTTTTGCTCTATCCAGTATATTGAGCTTTCCTCATCTCACAATAGGTATAATTCTCTAAAAGTTATCTTTTAGTTATAAACCTTCATATATATATATATATATATATATATATATATATATACATATATATATATATGGTTTTTGTGTGTACTATTCTATTGAAAAACTTTACTACTCTCATCATTCCTTATTATAATTGCGATATA
Organism: Sepiola atlantica; assembly: GCA_963556195.1. Lineage (NCBI taxonomy): Eukaryota > Metazoa > Mollusca > Cephalopoda > Sepiida > Sepiolidae > Sepiola > Sepiola atlantica. The sequence goes on from OY744516.1 coordinate 98,562,673, forward strand.
TCAAACTTTTCTCGTCTTTTGCATCGACCGGAACACACCGCCGGGCGCCATGTTTCTTTTTTTTCATTAAAAACTACCCTTATTACTGTCACTTGTCCGTCGTCACATAGATTGGACTCTGGCAATAAAGTCCGCAAACCATGAAGAGAAGCAAAAACCTAAAATATACAAAAAAATCTATAAACGCTAACAAAGATCGATAAATCCTATAGCGCCGCAAGTGTAATCGGGTATTCAGTACTTCTTTCACGCATAGGGCCAATTTCCCAAGAAGCGCACTTTTAAATAAAAGGAAGCTACACTTCACAGTTTCGAAATAGACCGATATTCTGTAGACATTCTAGGAATTAGGTTAATATTGCAACGTCGCTGAATTGGCAATTCTCTTGTAAATCCCATAGACAGTAACGACAGCAAATATAAATCGCTATCGCCATTCTCAAAATGTTGTTTAGGCAGGAGAAATATATTATTTAAATGTTGTACGGATAATATGAAAATATCATTAGAAGAATTATTTTAACTGTTCAATTGCAAGCAAATTCTAAGAATACATCTATTATTACGTGTAAATACATGATGTTATTATCATAGGTTATTCGTTAAGGCAACTATTATAATGTGTTAGCAATACCTAACCATTAAAATGGATACCAATAGGGTACTGTTAAATGTAGTTACAAGTGTGTTTCGGTTAAAAGTGATTATTAATGTTAGAATCAGTAACCAATATGTTACAATTGAAAATTGCAACTAATATGTTATAGTTAAACGTTGTTACAAATATGTTACCGTTAAAATGGTTGGAAATATATTACGTTAAAAGTGGATACCAACACGATCTGTTAAAGGAGATTACCAATATATGAAGATTAAAAATGGATACTTACATTTTACTGATAGAAGTGGTTATTAGTATCATTATGTTAAAATACCTATATGCCACCATTAAAAGTGGTTAGCAATACTCTAGCTAGAAATAATATATTTATATGTCGAAATAGAATACCAATCTCAGGAGGGGTAACATTAATTCTTCGAACAAAAAATTCTGCAACATTTTTATGTCCGCCTACGAAGATGCAAAATCAAATAATAATACTACTAAACTATTTGTCTAAAACCTTTATTCAACTTTTGGTAAAATATAAATTACATCATGGTGATTCTAGAAATGTTCTAATATCAAGGAGGTTAAGCTTAAGAGCTCTTAAGAAGAAATTATGATTCGCGATTTTTCTCAATTAGTGTCTAATAACTATGGATAACATTTAATGCAAATTTAAATTATTTCAATCTTCAAATATAAAGTTATGCCTCTATTATGTTCGGTAAATAACCTTTAAAATACTCAAAATAAACTCAAATTTTGTGAATAGTCATTAATTGATGTCTAATACTTATTGTTAAATTAGCCTTAAATGGGATATAACTAAATTAAACAAAATATATTTCACATTATTCATCGTTTCTATACCAACCAGTTGTCATCAAACATTTATACTTACCAGTTAATTAGTTTAGTAGCGAATCCTGTACATAGAAATATATAAACATTTAAATATACCTAACTTTATATACATAGAGACTATTTACAAGCATTATGAACAACCGCTTTCCTGGCTAATACGCAAACTATACTTTCATTACATAACCTTATCCACTGCTACATGAAATAATCTGAACTTTTCTAAACAAAAGAATATGATCAGCCACTACTACTAATAAACTGTTTACAGAAAAAAATAATATTAACTTTTATATTCGATAACCTGTCCGTTTCAAGTCAAATATTATTGTCGATTTTTATATTCAATAAAACATCTGTTCTAATTAATTGTCACACGCGATACAACATCCTCTTTAGGACAATTAAACCACTGGTTTACTAACTTATCTAAGTAAGCTTTCGTACACACAGCCGTTAAAGGCGACTTCTTGTTTTAACTTAGAATTACAAAATAGCGATATTACTTAAATAATCTTTTTCATTTTTAATTGCGGTTGTGACTCAATTTTATCTGTTGGGTGTTTGTAACGCAAGAGCTTAATTGAATTATTATTTGAATCCCATCATTTTGGTGAAAGTTTTTATGCTTCACTTTCTTCATACGTTCCCATGTTTATTCATTGTGTTTGTTTGAGCGAAAGAGACGAACGGAAGGATAGGAAGTAGGGAGAGGGGAAGAACAGAAGAATTAAATGTAAATTGTTGTTTTTTGATTTGGATTTTTCAGAAGATGACTAAGTTTTGCACAGAGAAAAAACAATAAAACATCAATGTTTTTTGCATTTTAGGTCAGGAAGTAGATATCGTCAGACACCCTGATATTGTAGCACCATACCTTTGAATAGCGACAAGATTATGGCTTTATTTTGTAATTCAAGGCCAAAAAAACAAACATCATCATCGGCAACAACAACACGAGAGCAACAAATTACCAGTGGTATCTTGAATAGAACCTCTACGTTCATATACCTTGTTTTCTATTACGATAAAGATAAAGATATAAAAGTTACAAAGTAGAACTCAATGCGTCTAATATTTAATACTAATTTTCGTAAATAATGCCAGAAATAATTTTGTCATTTTTAATTAAATCTGAACATGTATTTATTAATACAATCCATGCTTTCTTTTTATAAATGTCCTAACATTAATATAACGGCCGAAATATTTTCAGATCAAAAACAATCTTGCTTTTTCAAGGTTTTATTTTTCTTTATCAGAAATTATATATATGTTTACATATAAATCTCTTTCTATATGTATATATATATATAAATATATATATATATATATATATATATATATATATATATATATATATATATATATATACAAAGAAAGAGAAAGAGAGAGAGATTCATATGTAAACATATATATATATATATATATATATATATATATATATATATATATATATATATATATAATTTCTGATAAAGAAACATAAAACCTAAAAAAAGTGAGATTGTTTTCTATCTGAAAATATTACGGGTGTTATGTTATTGTCAATACACATAGGACATTTATAAAAACAAATCCTGAGTGTTATTAATAAATGCATCTTCAGATGTAATGAAAAAAAATTACTTCGGGCATTGTTTACGAAAAGTAGTATTAAATATTAGACGCATTGAGCTCTACACTTGATTAGGACTGCAGAACATGGCTTGATGAAGATTTGCACCGCAACTGTCATTCAGTGTTACCTGATAGTATGTTATACATTGGTTTTATATTTGTTTTGTTTTAATAATCATTAATATATTTGCGTATTGGGGGTATCGCTATAGATTATTCGACAATAGCCTTTCCACAAAATTCATTAAAGTGATGAACACTCGAAAATCAATGAAAGCAATTTATACGATGTCAAATTTTATCTTTTCCTACATTTTATATTGTTTTCGTTTTCATCATGTTTTATATTTCGTATTTCACGCCAGACAGAATCGTAAGAGATCGTTCTAAGAAGCCTTTCATGGCCCTGTTCTGATTAAATCAAATCAAATAAAATTCATTGGCAAAAAAAACAAAAACAGTGCAGCACGCCAGGGAAAAAGACAGTTGTATGATGTGTACATCTATACACTGTCTGAATGTTTGTCCAAGGCAATTTTGAACCTGGATATGATATACATTGTCACAACCTGTGGCAGGCTGTTCCACGGAGCAAAAACACGGACAGAGAATTCTGCTTTTCTCTTAAGGAGAGGAAAGCGACTGCCGTACAACTCTGGTTGGGCCCCGTCGATACCAGGGCCTGGCGCTTGGATGGAAAACTTCTCGAAAGGTATATTTAAATTCTGGTTGATGATGGTTTAAGCCATAATCCTACTCTCACACATCCGCCGCTGGTCAAGTGAGGAGTAATTATCCAAAGATCATCGGCTGTGATGTATTCAGCGCTACTTTGAACGTTGAACAGCCTGTTCTCGATAGTCATCATCATACCGAACTTATATCTTAAACAACTATCGATATATGCGGCATAGTCACACCGGTTCTCATTAGATCACCGACACTGAGCGATGTTGAGCCTGGTCAGTACCAGATGGGTACTCATTTGGAAATACCTCGCGCAGTATGTTAGAGGTCCACGACAACTCCCTGCAAAAATTAGCGTTGTCGAATCGGATTACAACAGTAACAGAACAACTTTTGGCTAGGAACAAAGTGTAGTATTCTTTTATGATGCTACACCATGTTTATTATGTCCTCGGCCAGTGAAAAAGAGTCCTTCTAGACCGAGGTAATTTGTTCGCTTTTGTTCCAGTCCTAAGTTACCAATCATCACAATGTTATCTCACCGCCCATTTGCCCAACTCATTAACCTTCATCCTCGAGTTATCTCTGGGCCTTGACAAGTAGTAACTCTGTTAGGAAAAAAATAGGATTAAGACGATGCTGAGTATCGGTGTTGCTTTATCTGTAGTATGTATCAAGGAACATATCTCTTTTAGGTCTTGTAATCGTTCGACCTCAGCTCCGAATAGTCCTATTTCTCTAGTGTTATTAATGAATCTGTCATCAGCTTCTTGCGTTTATATGTCTTTGGTTTCGTATTCAAAATCGTGTATTTTCATCGCTTTCCGGGTGCGTATCTCAGTGTTTTCAAGTCCATTCTTGGACCTAGAAACCGATATCCCGGTACTCTGAACTCGCTTAACATCTCTGTGAATTGTCGTTTTCTCTTGCATTTTTGTAACGACAGCATCTCTCTACTTTCTGTCACAAGATATCAGTTAAGAGTTACTCATATTTTTATACTTTTGTATCATCAAAGGCTAATCTATTATTTAGAGTAGCCACTTTAATATTCCTGCCTCTGGCACGGTAGTAGGTATATCATATTACCGTTTTATTTTTATTATCTACCACCGTGCCAGAGGCCGGAATAAGTTTATTCTCTATATAATGTCTACTATTCTAAATGTGAAAAAAGGAAGTTGTGGTCAGAACGCGTCATTTTCAGTCAATAACTCATATTGCCTATGTGCGTAAACAGGTTATGTTGTTGACATGTGGTAGCAAGAGTAACATCAATCTGACTATTTGTTTCTTTTATTTAGGCGGTGCTAATAGTTGATCTCTCTTGCGGCGAAACACCTTGCACAAGGGTGTCAGACGTAGTTTACGTTCATGTTAAGAATCATCTATTCTCAATAGTATCAGTTTGAAAATGCAATTCACCCACTAGAAATTGAGAAAAATAGAAATTGTATACACTGTTTGTTGTGCTTTTGACTCAGATAACCTCAAAAATGGAAACCAAACTACGGATCGTGGTTGAAACAAGAATATTTCATTGTCAAATTTGATTGGTTTAGAAGAACTCAAAATCTCTACGACGATCTGTCCGCCTGTAAGCGAGTCGGTCGAGTCGTTGGTCTTTCACGCACATAATGAATCAACGTGTCTTACTTTAGAATGTCATCTTTAATAGAGTATATGTCTATTGTTCGGTCAGCTAGTCTGTCACACTTAAGTTTCAAGTCACATTTTATTCTGTATATTTATTTACCTACTCTGTTGGAGGTTAGACACACGGTCAGGTGGGGGTTGTAAAAGCAAGCGCACTAGATTACGTACATTATGACCTACAAAAATGCTGAGCAGCACCGACTGACTTTCCAGGTACTGGCACCATTGTCGAACTAGTTGTCAAGGACGTATCACCGACACATTTCAGAGTTGATACATAAAGTTTCGACACAACCAGTGTAATGGGATGCATCCGTCAGTTATCTGTCTGTTTGTCGCTTAATTTAAAATAAATATGAAACTATTAAACGCACAACTTAAAAATATATTGAGTTAGAAAACTTCACACACATGTTAGTATCTTACATCTTTACAAAGCCACTATTCGCCTATGTATAGAGTAGTGTTGTCACATCTAGGCTGATGTACCAACCACTAGTATGTCCCTGAAGGACAGGGTAATCAAATGAGCCTCTAACTTAATAGATCCCACACTGTCTACCACGCTCAAGTCCCTGTCCGATCGTCGGAATGTTTAATCTCTGTGCTTGTTTTACAAGTACTTTCACGGAATGTGTTTCGGCGAATGTGTTGTACTTGTTCAATCTCAACATAAATCCCCTCAACCAACCCTCCAAGCACCCAAATCAAACCCCTTCACCGTGGATTTCCCCAGATACCGGAAATCTATCAATCTTAAAATGTTTTTCCTAGAACCGCAAACCTTTGGAATCCATTCCTTTTTTCCATGTTTCCTTGATTGTACCAACATGCAGACATTTAAATGTAATGTGAACAAGCATATCGCTGCACACCTCTCCGCTTATGATGCCCTTTACAAATCTGACCTTAAATTCACATTCGTCCTCTGTTACTGCAAGATCAGTAATGTCTTAACTCGAAGATCTACCGGATAATGAGAGCCGTCGCATTGTACAACTTCGAATGCTTACAAACAACGAAGAGGAAGACGCGAAAATTCGTCGCTTGATCTCGGGAATTACATTGCTCAACATCGTTTATAATTACGATATCCGAACCCGCTACGGCATCGCGTTGATCGAAGGTAAGATGAGGGATGGCGGCTCAGACGGTTCGCACAGCGTTGCCACGCTCGCATTTATTTTGAAGTTCCATAGAGTAGAAAGATCGATAATGGGATCTCTGGAAATCCGGCCTTTACCCGGGAAAAGTCTGTGATCGTGTCAAGTAGAAACACACATCAAATATTGCGGGCCCCGCCTTTGTCTTGTTTGAGAGGAATAGAAGTAAAACAAAATAGACACATCTTACGAATGTTAGTTTAATTTATACATTTTATACAGGGTGTGGGAAACCGATGTCATGACTTCATGATTATGTTCTATATGTAAAATTCGCCTCTTTAAAACGAGATTGGTTTTGTAATAGCACTTATTATTACTAGTCTAATTTCCTTTGCGGCACATATCTCACTCTGCGTGGTCTTTAGTTGGGTCTGGTCTTATGTAGTTACCTATATTTGGTCTATTGTATTTTGTTAGCTGAAATAAGAACGGCCAATATTCGCAGGATGTCGACTAGGTTTCCTATATTGTTTTTCAAAGGAAACCTGTCGGCCATGAATCTTAGATCCTTCTTCTTTAACTTACAACTTTTATAGTAATTTTGTATTATTTGTTTATAGTTTTGTTAGTGTATTTAAGCCTAGGCTCATTTTAGCTGTGGTCCTGTTACAAAGATAGTGCTTAGCAATCCGATATTCACTATCACACATTGTACGTGTTGGGGGTTAACATAGCATATTCACCAGTATTTATTTGAAAAGTCTATAACTCGGAAACCAATCATTTTCAGACTGATATACACATATAGTTATGCAATCGATTTCTCGAACATTATGTGTTGTTTTCTTGCTTTTTAATTCCGTATTTTGCGTAGCATATTTCACGCCACATGAAGCGGAACGAGACGAAACCCAGAAGATTGTTCTCGTCCTTCGTCTAGATGGTTGGTGTCTTCATATCCGTTCGATCGGCACCAATAGGTTTGGCCTTTTTCTCGAGAAATTCTGCAAACAGATCGATTTGTGTCTACAGACTAAAATAAAAAAAAAAATAGATGTACCCAAAAGCAGGCGAACGCGGCTAGTGGCTCCATTGCCACCGGCATTGATTGTGGAATCGGAATTCTGAGATTGTCAGATCTTTTAGGTTAAATTATGCACTAAAAAAACATGTTATCTGCACCTTTTGTTTTGACTTCAAAGTTTCAATACAATATTTTATTCATGAACTACAAAAAAAACCTTTCGACGTTTGTAATTTATGCAGTTTATGGACCGGGTTAAAATGATAACGTTATACTTTAGAAACCCATTATTTACAATGGGAAGTGGGGGTTGATTAGCTATTCTGTACTTTCACGTAAGTGAATTTAACTTCAAAATGCTATCTAAAAAATAGCCCGCTCTATAAAGTGCATGAGCACCTGACGTTTTAATTATTACTAGACAACAATATGTCATTAGTGTCTTAGCTGGCCGCTCAGCAACGTTGGTAACTTCCTCGGCGAAGTCGATGCACGCATGAATGCGGCATGGCTCTAAATGGCGGACAACCACGGAGTCCTCTTTTATTGCAGGATCAGTTATCGTCTAAAGTCGGAACGGGATATTGTGAGAACCATCGCTTTGTACAGCTCCGAGTGCTTGCCGACAATGAGGGAAGCGGCGTTAAGATTCGCCGTTATGGAAACTAAAATGATCCGCTGGATCTCGGGAATTACTCTGCTCGACAACGTCTGTTATAAGGACATCCGAAGCCGCTACAGTATCGCGCCGATCGATGGCACGGTAAGCGAATGGCGGTTCATATAGTTTGGACATATGCTGAGGGCCGACGATGACATAATTGTGATATATCGCTTTTAAATTTGATGTCGACGGGAAGCGACTGACAAGACTGCTGATGATGAGATGGGCAGAAACCCTAAAAAATTAGCTCCGTAACACCGGCCGTCACCCGGAGAAAACCTGTGATTATGCCAGAAGAGCCACACATCTAGTATTGCCGACCCCGCCGTAGCTTGTGGCTAACACAAACAAAGAGAAGAAAGAAGAATATATCTGCAGACGTTTTCACTGCATCCTACAGAATAGTACCTATCGTTTACCAACTGTATATTAATGTATAAATGCAAGTGTGTAAAACTATTGTCAGAATATAGATATTTATACAGGAAGTTGCATCATAGTAGGAAGTCCGAAATGACACGCATGGACGAAAGGAGGAGAGATTTTGTTTTCTTAAACTTTAATTCACTCCAAAAACAACATCTGCCACACACACACACACACACATACACACACACATATATATATATATATATAAATATATATATATATATATATATATATATATATATATATATATATATATATATATATATATATGATATTATATTACGGTAGATTATAACGTTTCTGACATAATTCATAAAAAATTTGTTATATTATTATTATGCTCTGAAATACGTGCGTATAAATTTATTTTCACTTTTAAATAAGAGTAAAGCTTTTGGAATTACAATCATATAACAACTATTGGATATATGTGCAGGTAATTCGTAAGACAAAAGGCTGTCCAGATAGAATGATCAAACGAAACATTTTTTATAATACGCATAAAAATTATATGAAAAATCACAAAACTAGGCCAGATGAAGTATAGAAGAGTAACGATTATACTGAAGTCAGATTTTTTATCATAAACAAAAATGTATTAATGTATATATATATATATATATATATATATATATATATATATATATATTTAATGTATTTTTTTATGTAATTAGTTTTATTGGTGATTGTAGCGTTCGTTGTTATTTTGCTTACTATTATTTCGATTGTCTCGCTTTCCTAAGTGATTAGGATGCAGAACATTGCATTATTAGTCGCCCTTAACTTCATAGGACGTATTTTTTCCTGTTAATATTTATTTTTATTTATTTTATACGTACATAAAAGTAATCCATGGACACGTGTGTCTGCCTCACAGCCGTCATCAGCATGACTAACTAAACTTAATATATATATATATATATATATATATATATATAGAGAGAGAGAGAGAGAGAGTACGAGATTAATAGATAGAGAAAATAGAAGGCTATTACAATGCAAGAAAATATGTCGGCGTTCAGAAATAAGACGAACACAACTGTCATTTTTAGTGTTTAATAGTAAATCTTACTTGATTAGTAAAGACGTTTACACAGTGATAAAAACTGTTTTACCGTGCTCCATTATATATTTTGAAGAAACACCTCTTTATAAAATAGTAGGTGTTTTAAATCTCATGAAATCTTTTTGGAACGCAAATATTGTTACATGACCAGTAAAAGTAAGTAACACTTACACATAAAGGCAACATGAACAATTTCATCATTTAAAATAATTTAATTTTGTTTTGTTTTATTTCCTGCGGGCTACGTACACTTTTGCCGTGGTACACCATCAAACTATAATTACCTGTTTATTAGAGAATTAGGAACAAAAATTAAACAAATATAGTTAAAGTAAAATAAAATAAAAATAATATCTGATTTTCGATTCCTCCAATATTCAAAAATAAATGAATAAATATTAAAGAGATTATATAAAAACATAGTACGTAGGCTAGCACTTATCTACAACACACATAATATGAATATATATATATATATATATATATATATAAATAAATAATTTTATTTAAACAAATATAACAAAAACCATATCATCACTTAAATCAAATAAAGAAATTTATAACAAATTACATTCAATTTTATCCTAGTTGCTGCGGGCGACATTGATATTTTCTGCCGTATTACAATATAGCAATATTAACGTTCTACATGGATTTTAAAAGATTTGAAACGCCAACCGTTTTATGCAAACGTATTTCCTAAAAATATATTATGGCACACGGTCACACATTAGATCACTGTGTAGAAGTTTTGACAAATCAAGTAAAATTCCCCGTATTAAAAAACAACACGTTTTTGTCTTACCTCTCAACGCCGACATATTTCTATTCCATGCATTGAGATAGTTTTCTAATACTCCTCTCTATACATATTACACGCAATTTTACAATCAAACTATATCTCTTTATTATATATATAATATATATATATATATAAATATATATATATATATATATATATATATGAATTAGAGATAAGAACAACATCGGTACCTTTGATTTCAAATCAAAACAAAGGGAACTTATAATTAATCTCCTTTGTTTATGCTTCCATCGAGACACTCATAAACAGATTTTGAAGAGAGTCTGGTATAGAATACTAATTATAGGTTCCTGTTTTTTAATTTGAAAATGACGGTATTGCATTTTTTATTTTCTTCTGTAATATATATATATATATATATATAAATATTACGCTCTCATTTTGAATTTTCTCAATAAGTGAGCACTATGAAGGGGTTTCCTCCCACTAAATTTATATACACATAGTCTTGGAAGTTTCCTAACCATTAAAACTATATAAAAAAAACAACCTTAAGTCCCAAGTCGTTCAGTGGAAAATCACTCATGTAAGTCAATTTAACTTTTACAGTTATTATATTAGTTTGCTTCTAACAGTATTTAAGGGATCATCAGTTGTTTACCATGAAAAACTGTTTCGGGAATTAAAAAAACAAGATAGTATTTAATTTCATGGCTTCTCAGCAGAGTTGATCAAACCCCACTTCCCTTAAAAGGCAAACACATAAACGTTCCGTATACTACACCTAAGTTTTGTTCCGTATAAAGCTATTATATTAGTTATTAAAAAAATTTAAAAAAAAAAGTCCTCCTTACCTGTGTTGTTCGTCTGTCTAATAAAATTTATACGTTACTTACAAAAATGTTGCTGCATTTTAAAGTGTGTAGACAAATCCATTACACTACTTTTTAGGTGATTAATGTATTTTTTGTTTTAGTATATATTAAAAATATAAAAAATATCAACGTATCAAAATATTAAAAAAAAATTATTTTAATTATATATATATACATATATATATTTTTAGTCTTTTTTTCCTCCCCCTCCTCCTTCAGCGCCTCCTCCTTCTTTGTTGTTCAATTCTTTGTCATCAATATCAAATAAAAACTAATCCTCCTTGTCAACTCACAGCGTTCATAAGCTTAACTGCCGATTTTTTTCTCTTTCTTCACCTTTTTTTTACTCACAGCGCCTCCGATCGGCGTTCATAAGCCAACTGTCTATCTTTTCTCTCTTTCTTCTTCTTCTTCGTCCTCTTATTTTAAACTCACAGCGTTTCCAATCAGCGTTATAAGCTAACTGTCGATTTTTTCTTTCTTCTTCTTTTTTAACTTTTTCAACATTTCTTTCCTTCTTCATCCCTTTCTACTGTCTATTATACGTAACTATTTTATATATACATATATATATATATATATATATCGTGAGAAAGAGATAAACAGAAATATTAAGGTACTAATTAAATTTTGAGATTTTTATCACCCTCATTTTATCGAATACACTCTGTATTTTTGTCTCAAATATTGGAACAATTGTTATATCTGTTTTTTTCTTTAAATACATTAATTCCAAGTAAGATTAAAAAGATCTTACTTCCAAATTATATTTTAAATATTAAAAACTCAATTATATATTTAATTTTCGTTCAGACTTCATGAATTTAATCTTAGTCTAAGATATCTTAGTCACATATTTATTCTAAGCATGCGATTTACATAACGAAACAGGAAATATGCAATCATAAACGCTTTAAAATGATGATGGCGTAATGTAAGTACATGCAGCATATCTGTGTTTACCATTGAGAAACGGGGACACAACTTTGCAGGATAGAACACGAGCAAAAGTAAAAAGAAATGTTGCATTCTTGTCCACTTTAATCCTCTGGATCCAAACTCGACTGATATATTTCGGAAACTAAATACCGACTTCATAGTCAATCACGAATGTTCTCTAACTCTATATAATAATGATGTTATAATGCTCATGACAATCGCTCCACCTCCAACCAAGGACAGAACAGATACAAAACTTTGCCTTTTCTAAGTATGAAAGTTAGATCTTTCACAAATTAGGCACAAAGCCAATCACAGTGTAGGGAAAATAGGATCGTTGGTCATACTTCCCCTACTATAAAATATCTGTACATACTACTCCTGGCTAAAAAGATTGCATTCACTAGACTACCACATTTGCTCTATACTTTAAATATCCCCACAGCGTTGTAAAATTCAAATTGTATTCATAACTATAGAAAAAAAAATATGATCAGAAACTTAGACAATACTAAAAATAATGAGCTCAATAATTCCCACGACATAAATCTATTCTACTGTAATCAAATGCAGCCGAACTTAAAATTGAATGAAAAAGCTATTAAAAAATAATACATGGATACATAATTCCCATCAACTCTGCTAATAAAATCAGGTTCATCATTTATTAAAAAACCATGAAAACATTGAACAATGTAGTTAAGAATAACACTTCTCAAATCCAAAATACATTAGGAAGAAACAATGTAATATATCACTTGGGAGAATGTATCTCCGACAATAATAATTAAACTAATTCTTATATCGGTTTCACATCCACAACACTTTTCTGAAAATTAACTTTACATCTCTCCGATACTTGCTCTATTTGCCAACACCTAAAAACATCATTGCCCTCTTCACAATATAGACAGATACTAGTTAACAATACTAAAATACTACACCAAGATAAAACATTCTTGAAACCCTCTACATAAAAACTAAACATCCCACAATCAATAATGTGTAGTTACAAAACTAGTCACAATATTTTAAAGTGTCTAGCATAGTAATGAACGTTACCAAATTAAGCAATTATACGTTTGAACCTTGAACGCGCTCAGAACGTAATTCGTAACAGTGAAGCAATCACACTTTTGAATCTTGCGCGCCCTTACAACGTAATCACGCTCTCATGTAACATCTAAAAATTATAGACGCTCATTTTCAGTTGTAAATTACTATCGTTATAATAATAAAAAACTTAACAGTAAAGACATATTTTTTACGAAAAAAAAATTAACACCGCCTGAAGATGATTTTACAAATCAAATCGAAAATTCTCGCAGAAAATGAAAGACAATGGAACAAGAAACACATGTAACTTACATACAGCAATGTGACCGAACCACTAAATGGACCATTCGGAAAATTGAAAAAATAAAAGTCTTATCAAGCAAAAACACTCTGTATAATTTTATAATGTTTGTCTAAACTATATATACGTACACATTCGTTGGAAGTGTGACATTGAGCATCCACAAACAAAAGAGACCTTAACTACGTTTATAAATGCATAATATATATATATATATATATATATAACGAATTATAGGACGTTCAAGACATCATGGAAATGTTAAATATTATAATCAAGCTTCGAGAATCAACACTTAACAATGTTTATTCATATGTACACGCGTTTCTTAAAAATCAACTTATTATCACTATTGCATTATATTAAAAATTGCAAAACATTGACACTTTTGATGATCAGCATATAGACTTCAGCAATTTGATTTCAGATAATTTACAGTAATCAGTTCAATAACAAAAAAATGTTATACTCTAAGGAAATAGTAATTATGAAATGATTGTGTTAACTGCGCTTAATAATAGATACACATTACTTAACGTTTATTTACGAACCGTGATCCTAATATGTAAAATTTTAATTATGTCCTAAATGCTTAATCAACTGAATTATGATATGAAGGCTCTCCTTAACATAATATGTAAACTATTGAGCTTACTTTTATCTTCAGTATTTAATATATTCTGGATATTCATACGATCTGATTTATTAATAAATACATTTTTATCTCCTCGGATTATCGCTATTTCTTTGGTTCTCTATCTTCATCTTTTCCTAATATATATATATATATATATATATATATATATATATATATATATATATATATATATATATATATATATATATATGTATATATATAACTATATATACATATATATATATACATACATATATATATATATATATTGTTAGAGCAGTAAGGGGTTAGGACAAATATACATTATATTCCTTGACTGCACATAAATATATGAAATATTGAACTACACTGGAAATCATATACCCACCTATCCTCATATATATATATATATATATATATATATATATATATATATATATATATATATATATATATATATATACTCGCATTTATGTGATTCAGTTGTTATGATATGATGTTAGTATTTGCAAAATCCTATTGATATATTTTGTCTGCGTGCCAGCGTTCGGATGCGAAAATAAATAAGCGTCTTCCCATCGATGCTGGCCGATGTTTTGAATTGCAAACAAAGGCCCGCTCCATTTATGGCCGCCCAACAATATTCGGCCGCGGACATTGCTTGACCTCGGGGTCAGCTGCTGGCCCGCTAAGTTATTTGCGAACGGATTTTGCACAGGAAATATAATACTTTTGGTCGCATTTGATCTATCTTGCTTCTCATGTCCACCCTTTTTTTCTTTTCTTATTCTATAAGACGCTTCCGCCTACAAAGAGTTTATTTATTGTGCATATATATATATATATATATATATATATATATATATATATATATATATATATATATATATATACATATATATATATATACATATATATATATAATATATATATATATATATATATATATATATATATATATATATACATATCTATATATATACATACGTATATATATGTGTGTTTGTGTGTGTGAATGTGTTTGTAGATAAGAGGGACAAATATACCAACATAGGCAGAAATATATTTAAAGACAGTGATAGATAAATCTATCTTGTTCCATATAGAGTCAAACGTAAATGTATGCACTTTTACACACATACACATCATCATCCCCATCATCATCATCATCATCATCATCATCATCATCATCATCATCATCATCATCATCATCACCATCGTCGTCGTCGTCGTCGTCGTCGTCGTCGTCGTCGTCGTCGTCGTCGTCGTCGTCGTCGTCGTCGTCGTCGTCATAATCGACGCTATATTGAAGATAAATATGTATATATTTGTATGTAAATGAATATGTGTATATCCGTCCCGTCACTAAAATGTGAGCGAGTAAAACAGGTCCTATTTTCTAGTCTCCGGAAGATATCATGTCAGATTGTGAAAACATTGCATGTCAGCTTTGCTTATATATATATATATATATATATATATATATATATATATATATATATATATATATATATATATATAGTTTGAGACGAATCGGCTCGTTGAGGTTGGAACAACAATACTGTTTTATTCTCAGTCAGCAGGGTAATGGCGAAAATACGTATACAAAGTCAATGACAAATGAGAACGTTCATACGCGCCAAAGACAAGATATAAAGACAAAAATAATAGTAAACATAAAAAGTCATGTATTAGATATTCATAATTATTAAAAATTAATAGTGAAGTAAAAATGTTACAAAATCAACATCTTTTGAAACTGTCCTTACATCCATCCATCCCTCTATCCATCGATATACCATAACGTGTAGAGACGTCATCGGGATATCAGACATATACTCCTAACTTTTCTGTCTACATGACATAACCTGGTGGAGCCAATGCCCTCTGCAAGCTCCGTGCAGCACTAATGCGTCGGAATTTGAGTTATAAACATGACTCGAGTTTCGGTGTTCGAGTCCTGCGACCGATATGGATAATCATCTCTACACTGACGATTTCACTAAGGATTAAACGTGTACGTATGTAGATAAAACCACATATTTATAATTATTTGTCGCCACCAACTGTAAACTAGGCACAGTAGTGAGTAGAATTAACACAGCTCTCATCCCAGCTTAGATGCACGTTCCTTCAGCATTTGGACACCCTCTTGATGGCTGCTTTTATTAGGTGTAATCTCTCGCTGTTTTATCGGGTTGTTGATAGTGGCCGCAAGGGTTAAAGCGTTGGAATTTTAGTTATAAACATTACTTGTGTTCCAGGGTTCAAGTCTTTCGACCGGTATGACGATTCCCGTAAGGATGAAGCAAGTACGTATGTAGATAAAAACAAATATATATATATATATATATAAATATATATATATATCATAGGTAATAATATCAAAGTATCATTATAAAAGTACGTATACAGGTATCAACAACGTAAATCACGTACATATAATCTACTGCATTTATTATAATAAAAAACGAATGTTGGATATACACATGTAATGGGAATCATCTGTAATAAGAAACATATGTAATAAGAAGCCCTAATCCCTCAGGTATTGGAAGTGCCAGCCAATTTAACTAAAATAATAAAATGAAATAATTTAAAGTGCATGGATTTTAATTGAAAAGACATGACTAAACGTACACGAATTTTTAATTAAGATATGTCGTTTACGCTTCAATCCAATATGTCACTAATTCCACTTATGTGACAGTACTGTATACCTACTTTTGCACCCCCTGTATAATCACACTGATGAATATGAAACATATATGTATATCAATATTAAAATAATAAGTATTACAAAAGGGAGGGCCTGTGGACGAATGGTTATAGCACTTGTCTTTTGGCTGGACGACCCGGGTTCGATCCCACTCACGGAATGCGAATTTACGGGTCTGAATACTCCCTCTGTCCACCCAGCCGTAATTGGGTACCTGACTAAAACTCAGGGAAGGTTCAAGGCAGCGGAAGGAGGGGATGGGCCTTCAATATGCTGTGCCCTAGACACGGTGATTCTTAACAAATCACTCGTGCGCGTCCAGGCTATGCGACCTTTACCTTTACCTTTTTATTACAAAATAATAATTAATTATTCAAGTATCCTTTCTGTAACTGGGGTCCGGGATATTAGTTATGCCACCAGCGGATCTTTTGTATATAGCCACACTTATGATTCTTGGTGAAAAAGAAACATAAATCTATGCGTTTATTAAAATAATATTTATTAAATAATAACAATTACTTATACATAAATCTATGCACCAATGCCTGTGAATATATTACACGCGGCAAATAAGACAATCCATGGTGTTGGAGACACGTGTTATTATTATTTTATATTATTTCAGAAGAATTTGGAAAATTTAATAGCGGTGAATTAAAACGGATATAAGTTTTTATGTACTATTAGTAAATCTGAGATGTATTACCATGGATAAATAGAACGCATCGATATTTTGTAAAGGAGTAGCTTGCATCATGATAATTCGCGCTGGATTAAAAAGTTGTGAAATCTTAATTGCAGCTCGATGCTCTTGGTATAAGTTAAACACCGGGAGATTCGCACTGGAGAATTGCGATGGAGATGAGGAATTAGTAGCAAAAATAAATGATCATAGCAAAAGTTCTGACTGCAATTCGCCAATCCGCTGCTGGAGAAAAGTACGGCAAGATCCAAGCAGGGCAACGCAAACCTTGGCGAGAGAGATCGGCATCGAAGTGGCGATTTACGAAAGTCAAGAAACTGCTCGAGAAGGGCAAAACACCCAGTCGAACCGGGAATTGGCTAGTTTTTTTAAGGATTAGTCACACGATTTCTAAAACAAGAGACGGCTAGCCTACAATCTGCACGAAGGAACGCATGCAATGAAGACAGGCTTCCATCAAAATGTGATCGTTTTCGGTGTGATTCTTGCAGATGCAACGTTACACGTACCACATCTTCGGAAACGGGCTCAGACTCAATTCAGATTGCTATATTTAGTTGGAGTCCACTGTTGTAAATCCTTGGGTGGGGAGTATACCCTCGGAAAGGCAATACGTGTGTAAGTAGACTAAGCTCTGCCGCACCAAGGAGGACTTGATTGTAAGGATCATTGGAGTGTGACGGCCGCATGCTCCAGATTCAGAAAACTGTGGTGGACGCCCAGTGCTACTTCTACGAGTAAACTGCGTCACTTAGAAAAATGTACTATGTATATTGTACAAACCGACTTTATTCGCCAATATGTGACTTTTTAATTTCATTTTCTCAAAGGTGTTACATTTATAGCGAATACTTTCCTTGCGTTTCTCGGCCTTTTGGCCAGGAACTAAGTGTAGTATCTGTTCCGATGAATGCTTCACTCTATATACCGGTATCGTCTTGGCCTTCGAAGCTTGATTTCCGCCGGTCTATGGGTTTTTCCTGTGCAGTTCTAGGAGGTCCACCCTCCCAGGCTTTGATTTCTCCCCCTTTGAGAAGGGGTTAGATTATTGCTAATCGCTTGAGGCGCCCCTACCGGGGAATGTCGACGGGGCTGCCCAGGCAATTTATAAAGGTAATGGTGCTCTTATTAAATCCCACTTTCTTACCTTGTGTCACATCTTACCGCTGTGGGATGTAGATACATATATATATATATATATATATATATATATATATATATATATTGTTAGAGCAGTAAGGGGTTAGTAACACAATTTATGAACCTTCTCAATAAATAAATAAATATTAATTGAATAATTAATGGAACATCATTTATACCGTCAAATAAATAATTATAATTGAAAAATAACAAAAAGTATAATTAATTAACAAATAATTTCGCTTACGTTCACATTAAAATTAAATAAAGAACCATATCTTAGTTAGCAGGAGTTGTCCTTATTCTAGTCCTACAACTATAATGAACTAAATTGACCGCGTGACGGGCGAAAATAAATAAAATATAACAAAATTAAACAATAAATGACTCAAAATTTATAAATATACACAATAAAAATGTAAACTATTTATACTAACACTGATTTAAAGAATAAAGCAACATTTAATAATAATAATAATAAAAAACATTATTAAATTTTATTTCATATCCATTTCAATTCGGCTGAATAACTCTCATTGCATACGACATTCATTGAAGGTTGGGACTACGGTTGAACACACATCTTACGAAAGTTTTTTTTTCCTAAATATCATTATAAATAACTTCCTACATACGACTCTGACGCAAGTAGCATTATTATATTATCTAATATATATATATATATATATATATATATATATATATATATATATATATATATATATATATATAAGGTGAGTCAATGAAAAATAGTTAGACCTGTAAATGGAAACAGATCGATATCTTCAGTTGTTCAGAACAAGGAGCATTTAGTAGATAAAAATATTTATTCTTCTTCTCTTTCAATTGTATTCCTTAAGCACGGCTTTTCAAAGATCAAAATCTTATCATCAGAGGAAGTAGTGATTGATAAGTTGACAGATAAGAACAGTCAAAATTAAATTTGGAAAAAGTTTTTTAAAAAAAACTTCTTTTTTAAAAAAGTTCTTTTAAAAAAGTTTTTAAAAGTTCAAACGGGTGTGTAAATGAAATTCACCAAACACGGAGATCCAAGTTGTAAAGGGTTCAAATGTAATTGGTAAATCCAGAAGAATCTGCAAGAAAATCCAACGGCGAAGATTCCACCCAAGTCCTTAGTCCTTAGAGGGGAGATCAGACAAAATTAGCCATATTAAGAAAACGCATTTCTTCCTGTTTTCAAGTAAACAGATCCAGAGGCAAAAAGCAGCGAACCAAACCTCAATGAAAATTGGAAATCCGAATTGTTGTAAAGTGTGAAACTTACTTGGAATTGTGGGATATGTAGGGGAGGGAGAGAGTGATAAAAAAGTGGAAATAGCAAAGGAGGTAGGGGGTTAGGAGCCGAAAAGACAGAAGAGAAAAAATGGGAAAAGACAAAAAACAAAAAGGAAAAAGAAAAGAAAAAAAGAAAAAAAACAGAAGAAAAGGAAAGAAAAAAGAAATGAGTAAGGAAAAAAGCAAGAGAGAATGAGAAGGGGGGTGCCCATCCTATGAGTGGGGAGAGGTGTTAATGGTATTTAGGCAAAAGGAGGAAGAAAAAATAAAATCTTTGGTGGTCAAAATTAGGAATTTTATAGCTTTTGGTCAGTGCTTGAATTGAATTCCCGTAGGGTTTAAAGTTTAGATTAAATGCAGATAAGCTTCATATGTTATAATTCGAGATGGATTTTCCTAAGATGAATAGACTTATTGGCGGGGAACAGAGAAATGGCTGTGAAGATGATTAGATAGAAAAATAAAAAAATATAAAACTTAGGTGTGGAGATGGGGTCGGGAGGGTGATATATATATATACTTTAAGAAGTGGCCTTAAAATACTTATGAGTCACCTGATTAAAGAAAGTTATTTTAAAATAGGAAATAAAATAATAATACAAACAATAGGTATTCCTATGGGTTTGGACCCTGCCCCCTTTTGGGCAAATCTCTATTTACATAGATATGAATACACACATATATATATATATATATATATATATATATATATATATATATATATATATATGTCATCATTAATAAAAAATGATATATCTAGAACGTATAATTACCACGGCTGCAGGAAGTTTATTGATGACCTTGTCTGTATAAATGATAGAGAGGAGTTTGAAAATACAAAACATTTAATATATCCTAGGGAGTTAAAATTAAATTGTGAACATATAGGAATACATGCTACCTTTCTAGATTTAGATATAAAAATGTAGGATGGTAGATTTATTTATAAAATGTTTGATAAAAGAAATTATTTTCCCTTTCATATCGTTCGTATGCCGCATAAAAGTAGTACCTGTTAAATGTATATATTTTATGGGAGTATAATGTCCGAATTTGTAAGAATAGCCCGCGTTACTTTAAGATTAATGGATTTTATACCTCCAGTCACTTCATTAGTAATAAGAATGCTTAAAAAAGGTGAAAATAAAAATAAAATATTTAGACAATTAAATAAGGCAATAACACGCTCTCCTGACGCTTTTAAATTATATGAAATAAATCAAAAGAAATTGATAAAAGAAATCCAAAACTCTACTATAAAAATGTATAACATATGTAAATAGTCCATGATGAAATAAATAAATAAATAACTATAATTTATGAAATATTTTTATAAATACATATTTTTAATTTCAATAAATTTGTAGATAAAGAAAATAACCAAGAGGAAAAAAAGGGGGATTATTATAATGGAATCATCTTACTCTATAAAATAGATGTTCTATAAAATAGTAAACTCAATTTGAAAGGAACAACACAGGTAAGGAGAAACTATATTTAATAACTTTAAAAAAACAAATGTTGAGGCAAAACTAAATCAAATATTTGTAAACTTTTTAACTAAAAAATAATTATTAAATAGGGAGGTTGTGTCTGATCAACACTGCTGGGATGCCATGATAAAGAAATACTGTTTTGTTTTTAAAATCACGAAACAGTTGTCATGGTAAACAACTGACGATCCCTTGTATAAAAAAAACATATATAAAAATATATTTATATTAGAGTAAATTCTTGGAAGTTAACTAATATACTGATTGCAGTAGATTGATTAACTTACTAGACAAGAATCTTTCAACAAAATTGTTTTTTCAAGTTTTGAAGGTTAAAAAAACTTCCGAGACTATATATATATATATATACACGGTATTAATAACTAAGTGGAAACTCCTTAACGCATTCCACTATTATATACTTTTAATTTGTGTCTATCCGTTGACTTCTGCATCGTATTGCTTTTTAATATGCTTATATATATATATATATATATATATATATATATATATATATATATATATATATATATAGTATTTCTAAATCAATATTAAATTATTTAAACCTACAGACTTATTGCTCTTATCAGTGCAGAAAAATAACAATCTCAGACAGTCGGGAGGCGCGAACACGGTTTACAGAGTCAGCCTACAATCCGCAAGCAGTCGCATATACACTAAAACGTGAGGCTACCAACATTTATAAATTTTAAAGAAAAAACCTTTCTTTTTTAATTATTCATTTTTAAAATTTTTTACAGTTTTATAATTGTATAACGCGTTTCGAGGATCTTGGCTCTCTTCAGATTTTCTTTTCATTTGAAAAGTGTGTGTTTGTTTTAAGAGTTTGGTGTTTCTGCGCATGTGTGTGTATGTGTTCATATCATTTAATATCTGGGGAATGCTCTCATTTTATAATCATTCGTGTGTTGCTGACTTTTATCTCTACAGCCATCTTTGTGTTTGATGATTTAGTACATTTTGGTCTGTTTCTTCTCTGAAAGTTGGAGTGACCTTGGGATTGAGTGTTGTCAATTTTATTTTATTACGCGCGTGTGTGTCTAGTGTATGTACATTTTGGTAAGTGCTTTAATTTTGGTTTGTGTACGCAGGTGAGTGCGTGCGTATATATATGTTTTTATTAATACACACACACGCCCACATCTATTTGTATATACATGTACGTGCACATTTATACATATATACATACACACACAAGTGTGCTTTGCATCTTTTCAATGTATGGGTATGCGTACATGCACATACGTGCGTGTGCATATGAGTTGTAGTCTATACACGTACCCACATTCATTTTAATATGCATGTAGATGTGTGTGATCTGTATTTTGTGTGAGTTGACTTATCTGTTCAATGCTGGGTTTAATTTAGATATAAAGCTTTTTCTTGTGTGAGGAGGTATGAATAATCTTTAGTTTGAAAAATAGGTATGACCTTCAATTTACCTATGCTATATGAGTGTATATGTTGTGAAACTAATAATTTTCTTTTTTCTTTTGATTTTCATGTTGCTTTTATGTAAAAATGCATTGTTAAGTGTTTCGGTGAGGTCTATAATAGATTCGTTACATGCTATGCATTCTAGTATATATATATATATATATATATAT
This sequence comes from Sepiola atlantica, assembly GCA_963556195.1. Taxonomy (NCBI): domain Eukaryota; kingdom Metazoa; phylum Mollusca; class Cephalopoda; order Sepiida; family Sepiolidae; genus Sepiola; species Sepiola atlantica. The sequence continues at coordinate 98,585,925 of OY744516.1, forward strand.
ATATATATATATATATATATTTCAGTTATAAAATAGATCATGCAGTGAAGACCGGGGTTGTGCTAATAAAAACAAGCTCGATGATAATCGATTACAGAGTACAGAGCATTTATATGCTATAATATTTGTAAGAAAAAAGTCTTTAATGTTGATCATTGGTCTTCTGAAAGGAATGCTTTGGTAAGTTTTCATAAAATCGCATATATATATATATATATATATATATATATATATATATATATATATATCACATTTTAGGAGGTGCAGTTTAAGTCATTTTTATTTTGAATGTTTGTGTTGGGTTTTGTAATGTGTATAAGTTTCCCTCTATTATTATGTCACACAAAACACATCTATCTCTGTTGCATTTTGTTACCCCTTGTATTATGTGTTAGTTAAGTTTGGATAAGGTTAAAATGTGTTTGAGGTTTTTTCGTTGGCGTTGGATTCTTATTAATCTCGTTGTTTTTTTAATGTTTCTTAGTTCATTGTTTTATGTTGAGTGGGTTTAGAATTCTTGTTATCTCTGTAAATAGTTTTGGATTGTTTTTTTCTGTGTAGATACTATGTTGATTCATGTTCTTTGTTTTGTTTCGAGGGTTCGTAGTTGTTCTGATTGCATTTTTCTATACCTTTGTGTATTAGTTGCGAGGGGTATCGTCTTCTCGTTATGATTTTTCGTTGTTCCTCCAGTCGGCTAGTCCGGTAGTGTTTGTCACTGACTAAAGTGCAGGATCTTTGTGCTAGGAAATACGGCTTAGATTTCAGGCAGCTTTTGGAGATATTGTTGGGTGGCTGTTGGTTTGTGGTTGATGTATGTGATGATATGATTGCTTTTAATTTTAACTAGTACATCTAGGAAGGGTAGATCTGCGTGACGAATTTCTAGGGTAAATCTCGTTTTTGGGTATATGTGTTGTGTAATTAATTTGTGTGCCCTCATGAAGGTTCCTAAATAATTACACAATCATCTAGCTACCTTTTCCAATCTTTTATTAAACAAGTTTATATATTTTTTCATATGTTTCCTCCATCTTTTCATATAAGACTTTTTCTAAGTTAGCCAGCGTTAGAGTAGCATATGATGGTTCTATTTTAGTTCCAACTGCTGTACCTAGGGTATGAATGTAATATTCATTATTAAATTCGAAAAAAGTTATTGTAAAGAATTATGTCAATGCTGTCGTATAAATCTCGAATATAATATTTGTGGGGTTTTGTCAATCCAGTATAATATTGCCTATTTACCTAAGTCATGGGTTATGTTGTTATATAAGCTTCTAACGTCAAATGTAACTAATTTTGTCCCGGGGTTTACTGTTTGTAGTAAGGAGCTCAGGAAGTGTGTGCCTTCTCTTATGTATCTCCTGACTTCTTCGGTGAATGTTTGTAGTAAGATATCAATTAAGTTGCTAAGTCTGCTTGTTGGGCATGTTGATCCTGCTAGTATAGGTCTAAATGTATGGTCACTGGAATTCAGGACAATAATATAGTCTTATGTCTGTGTGCTGTGGAATTTCTTATTTAATTTGATTTGTATATCAGTAGAAGTTGTTTTTTTATCATGGAATTTGTTCGGAAATCCTTTTCTTTTTTTGCTAGTATTTCATTGTATGTTGTGCCAAGCTTTGTGATTTTTTAAATGGTGGTATTGTCAATGTTGGCGCTAAATTGCTTGTAGTAATCCTTGTTTGCTAGTGCCTATGTAATTTTCGTTTAATAATAATTTTTGTCGATGATGATTACAGCAGTGCCTTTGTCTGCTTGTTTTATATTCATGCTACTATTATCTTGATCTTCCCGTTGTCGTATGATGTTTTGTTCTATGATATGTGTAGTGCTTGAAGAAATTTTGATTGCATTCATTTGTGTGTAGGGTGGTTGTAAGGTCTTTTTTGTTGTGTGCGGTGGAGTAGTAGGTTATTGTTTAATGTAGGTTTCATCTGTTGGGGTGATAAAGGGGGGTAGTGGTTGTAAGTTTTACTTAGATTTGAGTGGTGTTTGAGTTAGTAAATCGCAACTCCAATGCCCATCCCGTCTCCAGGACGTAAGCCACAAGATCAGGTGTGGTTGTGAACATCCAGTGCACTAGAATAAGCGCGTTGTTGCTTAAAAAAGATGCCTGAGCAGCTGCGCTGGCATTCCCCGGCAAGGGATGTTTAATAGATTAGCAATTAACTAACCACTTGTTAAAGAGAAGGTAAAGTTTAGTAAGCTGTACCTCTTGAGAATCAACAGAACAAAACTTCAGCCTAAAAGAGACGGACCAGAAGAAATCACAACAATTACCGAGGACGTATCCTCGACTGTTACCTACACACCTACTAATTTCCTATATTTACGGATAGCTATCTAGATCGATCACTTTGGAGTTTTAAGTGTTTTATTTATTTTGGGTGTTTTATTTATATATAAATATATATATATATACATATATATATATATATATATATATATATATATATATCGTATTAAACTATATCTATATCAATTAAGCTACATAGAGGCGTCCATGTTTCATCCCTGCACAAAATATAAAACTACTTCTACGCTCTATAACGTATTGAGCACTGTTGACGTAAATACTGAAAAATCTATACAAAATATATCATAGCACATTTTTTTAATTTTGTTTTTAAGTCCTCACATTCCATGAGCGATGTTTCTGACAAAGAGAGAAGAATTGCTGTTTTCTGGGTCGGAATCCATTAATCTAATGCTTATCGTTGGGTAATTCTTTTGCCTTAAATTAAAATTTTTATATTTAACCATTTAAATCAAGTAGTTTCATGCCTTGTCTAGAGCGATTCCTATAAATAAAACAAAACTATTATCTGTGTATATACATACTTTTTTAATTTTCACACTTGTAAAAACATGATTTGCGTAATCTGTTGTCATTTAATTTTCTTAATTACGATTTTGTTGTCATCGAGTTAACTGATACGCGTAAGAGTTAGCATGATTCGGTTGGTGCGACACGAAAAACATGTCACGGTTATTTGCACTACTTGTAGTTGCCTTACATCCTTAAATGTTTAAGAATATTTTCTAAGGATTTGGTCATTGCCTTGCATAGGCTGGCTTGCGCTTTGTCTGCAATTAAAATAACTTTTATAAATGTGTTTTTAATTGATGTTCGGAGATGATTCATTCTTTTCTAATCTCATTCTCAATATATTCATCCTTACATTTTGCAGTTTTTTCTAGATGAAATGTCACAATATTTATCCTATGTCAGCAAACGTTAACTCTTCACTTTTCGCATCCATTCCATTATCTACATGCGTAAACAATTTGGGTTGATAAAGTATTTGCAAATATTCAAATTACATTTTCCGAAAAAAATAGACAATTTTAAATAAACAAAAATTGTAAATTCTTAATATAACAAAAATATCCATCAAAAGTCCGGATATGCTGCACTCCGGTTATGCGGAACTTCTGATATGAAATACTCCGGTTATAAGAAGTCTCATTTTATGTATATTATATACTAGACAACTTGTTATCTGTTGGATCAGTATTTTTTGTAAACATTATTAAATATATAATTCCTTTATTTTGACATTGGTTGATAATCATGTTTTTTTTTCAAGGCTAACAGTCAGAGCATCTCGTAACAAGAAAATTAATTGTGATCTCAAATTAACCCTTCTTTTTTTCTCTTCGCCTTTTCTTTCTCTTCGCCTCTCTTCTTATTCCTGTCTCTGCTTCATTCATCCTTCCCGCTAACACATTTACCCTTTCCCTTTTTCTTTTTATATTCTCCTACCTATGTCTTTGAATTATGTACTTTCTTCCATTACAAAATTATTTTTTTTTACTAATTCAGAAAACTCTATAATGTCATAGTAAACCCCCTCTATCTCGTTTCTTTGTCTCTCTCTATCTCGCTGCATATCTATCTCTCTTCCTAGCTGATATCAACTCTCTCTTCGTTCTCTCTGTTTTAATTATTAAATGCATTCAATTTTATACTCAAGGGATTCATCAAAGTCAGAATACATTGTGATAACATAACATTTCGTATCCCTCTCCATCTCTCTTTGTTCCCTCTCTCTTCTTGTTCTCTCTGTCTTTCTTCCTCTTTTCTTTTTATGATTGACATCGTTCAATTCCTCTAAACACTAATATTCTCATTAGTCTTTTATTTAGCTAATCATAATCAGACAAATTGATATGCACGGTTTCAAGAAAGCAAGCAATGTTACAACATCACCATGTATTCCGTAGTAGATGAATATATATATATATATATATATATATATATATATAATATATGATATATATATATATATATATATATATATATATATATATATATATATATATATATATATATATATATATATATATATATAATATATGATATATATATATATATATATATATATATATATATATATATATATATATATATATATATATATGTAAATTAATGTATATTTATACATATATAGATGTCCAAATGACTTGTGGCCGTTTCGCTTCCGTATTCTGTTCATTAGCCTCTTTCATCCGACGCAATATACAAATCGACACGCCCCACCACCAAAATAAAGTCTGCCAATAGAAGTTGGGTTCATTTTTTATCCATACACCAAACACAGACACGTTTCCATACCGTCGCAGAATCTATCGATTCCCGTACATAATAAAAATGACCCCCAGAAAAGTACTTAAATCTTTCCACTAACACACACATACCCACATATATATATATATATTTATATATATATATATATATATATATATATATATATATATATATATATATATAGTAGTGCGACAATATGTTTTAGCACATACCTGCTGTTATTTATGTATATCAATCTCCTCTTATTCAACCCTTGATGGTTGTCAACTTGTAACAAAAGAGCACATATAAATAAACACGACGAAACATTTTTTCAAACAAACCCTTTTGCTACAATTTTTACGGTTCCATTTCGTTTAGTAGGAGACCAACTAACATTTCTATGTCAATATCGGATCTTTCTCATCTGAATTCATCAGAAAGACAAAACAGTTATCAGTTCGAAAAATTGTTACAACAAATAAAGGTCCGAAAATCAAAACAAACTCACATCCATAGCGTCGCTGAAATCACAACCAAAGGCAAGCATCCATATTGTAATTAGAAGCAGAACCAGGTGAAATACGCACAACATATTGAATGAATATTTTTTTAAGGGACCAATATTTCAAACCGACTACATGATAACTACAATTTACTTATAAAATACGTTAATTAACCTATAAATAAATCCCATTTTATAGTTTTCGTAATTTACATTAGAAGTATTACTTCAAAACATCGGAACGAAACTAAGGAATAGCACCTAAACTTGATTCAATATTTTTTATCAAAAATTATTTTAATTATTTTTCAGTGGTACGTGCCGTAATTCCCGATATTTGACCAACTGTTTTCCAAAACCAGATGTAAGGAACGAAACTCTTGTTGGAAAACCAAGCGTATTACACTTTTAGCTAAGAAATTAAAAATTAAAAAGATACCAACGAGGTCTCATACTGCCCCTGCTTAACTAATTGTTTAGGGGGATCTCTAATGGTATCTTTTTCAATTTTGAATTTCTGAGCAAAGGATATATATATATATATATATATATATATATATATATATATATATATATATATATATATATATATATAGTGTGTGTGTGTATTTAGGCAGCATATTGTCATTTAGGCATACATTATTCAATAACACGGAGTGTTTTTGCTTGATAAGCCTTTTTATTTTTTTATTTACTGTTCCGAATTGTCCATCTAGTATTTCAGTCAAATTAGTTAGTGTAAGTTCCATGGGTTTACTGATTATTTTTTCTGTTTATTTTTCGCGAATACTTTCCATTTAATTAATCCAATCTTCATTAGGTAGTGTTAGTCTTCGACTGTTTACAAACATGTATTTACTGTTGAGCTTTTTAACGACTAGATATTAACGATTTTTAAATGAGCGCCTGCAGTAATAATATGTTGTATGCGAACGTAATTACGTGCTAAGCGCGTGCAAAATTGAAAAGGGAGCTATTTTCAGAGAGATGTTAGATAAGTCTTCAGGAAAGTTTTCTGATTATGAAACCGATGTACCAATTAGTTATGTTACATTCGGAGATACATTCTCCCATAATACATTGACACCGATATATTACTTTGGTTCTTATTAATGTGTCTTGATTCTGAGAAGTGTTATTTTTAACTACGTTGTTTGATGTTTTAATTTTTTATATGAAATAATGAATCTTATTTTATTAGGTTAAAATTAATTTATCACTTTCTTATTTAGTTTGAGTAGTATTTGTATACAGAACGTATTTATAAAAGTATTATTTTATTTTCAAGATGTTTTGTTTGTAGCAAAGTGTAGTATCTGTTTTAATGCTACACTTCATTTTTTTCGTCCGTCAATAATTGAAATCCCTCTCGACTGAGGAAATTATTTTCTAATCTAGTGCGCCCCATATTAGGAGCAGTATTTCCCCACATTAACAATCGATTTTGTGTCTAATTCTGCCCTTGTAAGTAGGCAAGTACATCGACACTATGCTATGGCCGCTCCCCTCCCTATAGAAAGAATAGAATACAAATGTGTTCGTACAGAGATAAGTAGCCGCGGATGACCTCTGTTGGAAAGATCGGGGGAGGATAACACACACATAAACACATACATACATATATATATATATATATATATATATATATATATATATATATATATATATATAGTTTTGAATTTTTTATATTCACACGTGGCGTGTGCAAGCAATCAATGAAGAATCTTGCCAATCATAAACCACTGATTCGACATTTCTCTAATTTTAAAGTGATTTAATAAAATAAAGTAAAACACCGTATTTTATTTATGAATGTCAAGCGCAAAGTCTACGATATTTCTGTAAACCCTTAAATCAAAATGAAATATACTTATCCAAGTACATTGGGTTATGTAGTTTCAGAATATATGCAGTTATGGGGGTCTATCTCCAAAACTCCAGGAGAGTTTGTTATCAAATTAAAGAACAAACGAACATACATAAAATACTACAGATTTATATATATAGCGATAGGTGTATATATATATATATATATATATATATATATATATATATATATATATATATATATATATATATATATATATGTACTTTTACACGTATACGTTTATGAATTTACTAGCGGGACCCGTGAAAATTTCACAATTGTATCCTTCATTTGCTGTATATTGCTGCCGTGCTTCATGGGGAGAGTATATCTCCAAAACTGCCGTAGTAGTAGTAGTGTGTTGTATGTTCCCATTCTATAAAAGTCCGACGCAAACACAGACCCTAGAATATTATTGTACCATGTTTGTTCAAACTGAAACATACTTATCTAAGTAATCTGGTTAATATAGTCTCAGAATATATTTTGTTATGAGGGTCTACTCCAACACCCTTATAGCAATTAGTGACATATTTCTATTTTGTTGACGTCCTGAGCGAACACTTACCCCACGATATTATTACACAATCTTTGGTCAGAACAGTTTGAACTTATAGGTTTCTTTGTTATATTGCATCTTTGTGAGCTCATGTTTTAAACATATGTTTGAGAGTGATCACTCACGTACTTACATAAAATTGCCTTAACATATTATTATTTAGACAATTTTAAGACTTGTGTATAACTCTTTTCGTCCACGTACATGTTGATAATAACATAAGTACTATATAATCAATACATAAGTAATTTCCATATATCACTACACCCTGAAAAGAAACCCAAAATATGAACAAAAAAAAAGAAAAGTAATATAAAAAGAGAAAACAAAATACCGATTCCTAACTGTATACATTTTAAGTACTCTCAATTAGGGTGGATTGTATCCTTTTTCATTAAAAGTTGGAGGTGGGGGACATACAAGGAGGAGAAAAATCGACCTATTTGCAACGGTGGATGAATGGGTCTACTGTCTGCACAATCACTGCGTGAATAGGACTAATGATTTTGTAAACTGCCGTCTGTCATATTATTCCGCCGTCTCTACCTTTCTGTTTGCCGCGCCAGGGTAATATCGGACAGAGATGAATACAGAAATCATAAAATATGAGAGACCCGTCTACAACTGGTTTATTTCTCATCAATTTAACTTGAATCAATGTTTTTACTTTAAATCCTTATGTCAAGAACGAACATTCATATAATGTGTTGATTCAAACTGTATGTTTAATTGAATTTATACTGAATTACCCCCTTAGTTAAACAGACAAATTAAAATTTAACATTTCAAAAATTAAAGCCGTTAAAAATTTAAAATTAAAAATTAAAAAATCAAAAAATCTAAAAATCTAAGAAACAAAAAACAAAAAACAAAAATCTAAAATCTAGAATCTGATTCTAGATTTTAGATTTTTGTTTTTTTGTTTTTTGTTTCTTAGATTTTTAGATTTTTTGATTTTTTAATTTTTAATTTTAAATTTTTAACGGCTTTAATTTTTGAAATGTTAAATTTCTTTCCTTCTTCTTCTCTTTCTCTATCCCTCCACTTCATTCTCTCCAAATATGATCTGAGGTTAAGATCGGATTCTAACTCTGCCTGATGAGATCTCAGTTTATAGTAACTGTTGATCGATAACATCGACATGCCAGTGTCGCAGATTTTGTACATGTCTGTGTAAATAAAATTATCATATATATATATATATATATATATATATATATATATATATATATATATATATATATATATATATATATATATATATATGACAATGCTAGAGGATAAAGTGACAAAGTAACATTCTAGTGAAAATAAGGACACAAACACATCATTAAAGTTGGACCAATATATTTTGGTCGAAGGATTCCGACTATATTGCTGATATAATTTTTTAATATAATCAGAATCCTTCCATTGAAATATTTTCGTCCAACTTTAATGATGCGTTCGTGTCCTTATTTTTAGAAGAATCTTACTCAGTCGTCCACTTTTCCTGAATCATTTTTTACAGTTTCACATATTATATGAAGAGTGGGTCACTTAGTTGAAATATATATTCATGTAATGCTTTTTATGTTTTGTTGACTTTTTAAAGTTAAAAAAATAACACATATCGAGGTAGAATCCTTTAGACTCAAGTGAAATCCGACCTTTGCTATTGACATCGTAAAAACTATTGCCTTAGTAATGTGTACTCTGCATATTCCTTAATATAAACTAATAACGTGTTAATATTTGCTTACGAATAGACTACTTCCAAAAAAATAATAATATGTTTAATAGTATACTAGCGGGAATTGTTGGAAATTCCACGGTGCTTTCTACATCAATCTGTATATATTTTTTATAATATTATTCCTATTAAAATGATAAATATCTTTTATGATCGATATTATCAAAAAAATACTATATCTTTTTCAGCGAAAATAATTGTCATTGTCAGATGAATATTGTTTAACTAAATAAATCGAATATTTATACAAAATTGTAGCAATTCAATTTTTTGTTTAAAACGCTAAATATTACCTGTCTTCCTACCGTTAATAAGGATTGCTAAATCATTTTCAAATCAATAAACAAGATGCCACTTTTTTAAATACATTTATTTATTTTAAATTGTACTCTTTGGTCAAGCGAATAAATATAACTAGATCTAGGAAAAATAATTTTAAAATGGGTATAGTAAGAATTTTCCTTACCTGTGCTACGTCATATTTTTCACCAATAACCATTTACTCTTAATTGGACAATTGTTTTATTGTATGTGAAAGGTAATAACGTAAGCACAAACATGAAACGCCTTAGTGTATTGTTGTATAAACTAGCGTGTGGACCCCTAGGGTGTTTGCTTTATCTGTTTTATATGGCTACCGTACTTACAGAGAGGCTATGACCTATTTCCATTCTGTGAACGCCAAGCGCAAACTCAAACTTCAATATATTATTGTGCCTCTTTTGTTTAAACTGAATATGTGTTACTATACTTTCAGAATATAGATGATAATAGGGGTCTTATCCCAAAACAATTGTGTGTGTTTATGACAAATTTCTATTTCATGGAGGTCAAGCGCGAACGCAGACCTCAAAATATTATTGTACTATCTTTAGACAGAAAAAGTATAACATTTTGATCCAAACGCGAAGGCTAAGAAAACAAATTTCAGTTCGAGTACCACGTAAGACACAATAGAAAGATAGATGTTTTTTTTTTAATTACAGTTTTTTCATCGCATCTTCGCCGATCGGACAATACTATCTTTAAAAAAAGGTGGTAGGTGATTATGTGCGTATGAATATTAACTTACCATAGCATATTATTACATAGAGATATCAGCATGTATGATTTGATTAATATGTTTCTCATAGAGAGAAACAATAGAGAATTGCCAGCATATATACTTATTGTATAGTAAAGGGTTCGCAAGTTTAGTAGTAGAATGTATGAGACCTATTTGATAAGGGACTCTTTTTTGGAGTTTGTCGTAGGGGTAAATACTAGTGGTTTGTGCGCCATCCCAGATGTACTAACTATACTCCATGCATGGCGAATAGTTGCTTTGTAAAGATATAAGATACTGCCAGATGTGGGAAGTATTTTTCGTGGTAGAGATAGAGAGAGGCGCACCCTTTTTTGCAGCAGACTTACCAACATCTTCTATGTACTTATTTCTTCTTATGTTTCTAGAGAATGTCAGTCCAATGAGTTTGAACGTTGTACTTTCGGAAAGGTTTTCGGCCATGACAATTGGAAGTTTACAATGTTTCCGGTAGTTTTTTTGTATGAAGAGGACCTTCTTCTTGGTAACATCAAATGTAACCACCCATTTTCGCTCCATTTACATGTTAAAAGAAAAAATATTATATTCTCAAACTCTGTGGTAAGTGGAAGCTTTAATAAAAAAAATGACACTTTTAAACTCATAACTATAGACCTGTAATATGTACTATTCCCACGATGTTTACAATTTTAGTATTTTATTTACCTTCTCCTCAGGGGGAGACATATGGTCAGGTGTGTTTTTGATGATTTAGGTTCACAGGAAACTGGGGTAATGAGGTCAGCGTCTCTTTTCAGATGCCACTTCAACTAACTGTAGGTAAAAACGGACATGCCGTTACATGGATCAAAGAGATAGGAGGCGAAATAAGTAAAGGGTTTGTTGGGAAGCATTTAGCAGACATCATATGTAAACATGACTTACAAATATATGATTAATTAAGAGGCCGACGTACGTAGGTCTGAATCCCCCCTTCGCCGCTAGCAAAAGAGAAGGCAACGCCAACAGATAAATAAATGATCTTTCTCCAAAATTAAGAAAAATCTCTTTTCTTTGGTTCCGGTGAGACTTGAATTGCAGGCGACGATTGTGGATGAAATGCCTCGGTCAAGGGAGGAGCGATAGACGCGATGTAGGGTTCAATTTTACTGTTCTGATCTGTGAGTTGCATTCGATTAAAAACATGTATTTTGTTTGATTGTGACTTTTGAGATATTAGTTCTCCTCTCTGATGGGGATGCATATGCGACCTAGTGAATACGGTATAATTCGACCCCGGCACGCCAAATAGTCAATCTGCGCCGTATACGCACCATGACCTCGACTGCTGTGTACAGACAATCAGGAAGGAATACAATAATTCTGGAATAAATGTTAAAGTGAAAGACAACATGGCCGCGAAAGAGAAAGCAGGGGAAGGGAAAGCAGCGAATTTATATATGAAATGAATATTTACTAAAAACCTATTTCACAACGGACAGACTAATTGAATACAAATTGAGAATGCCATCTCTCTTGAAGGCATCGACTGTAGGGTGACAGAGAGCATGTCACCTTCCGAGTTCCTTCTCTACCTTCCGCCCACCCTTGATCTCAGCTAAGAAACTAACGTTCCCAATAAAAGCCACGAGAATCCAGAGACGCTGTGCTGTCACGGACGGAACCGTCCAGTGGTCTGGTCGGGGATTCGACCCTTTCTTTTTCAACGCCCCTTTGACCCCTTCTCGACTGTCCGCTACTAATTCGTCTAAGTGAAAAGACGGAAGGGTTAAACTCAATGCCGAGGCAAGTTCATTCGATTTGCCGGTGATTTTATTGACAAGAATGCCACCGGCTAGTATCCCATGGCGCTACGGTTTCCGTGCGAATGACATCTGGCCATCTTCGATTTCGCTCTCCGAAGATGAGGATTAATTCTTTTCCCTTTTTCTCGCAAAGTATTTTAAGCAAATCAGAATGTTAGACAAAACACCGCGATTGTATGCATATAACGACGCATGACCATATCTTTATGTTCATGTATGCCCATATCTATCCATCTGTCTCTCTCTGTCTCTCTCACTCTCAATCTATCTATCTATCTATCGCCAGCTACTCTTACATCAATGAAAACCTCTTTGTAAATGAACAAATATAGCACTTTCTAGTAGTTGACGATGTTTATATCAAAGCATTGAGATAACACTTTCCAACACCGCCGGCAACGTAGTCACATGGTTAGAATCGTCGACTATCAATTAGATGGTCGTAAGTTCGAGCCGAGTTTGAAGCGGGTGCAAGTTTAGCCACAGAGTTATGATACAGAGAAAAAGCTATATAGCTATATATATATATATATATATATATATATATATATATATATATATGTTATTCACACACGGCAGTATGTGAATACTATCCTAAAAATCAACATTTCCCCAATCATAACCGATTTTTGGGTTTGTCATTAATTCAGTTTTCATCCAAACTTGTTGCGGTATTTTGCATTAGCATTGACCTGTCCCAAGCTTTTTTTAACATAAAAAATTAAAATTTTGTCCAGTAGTAAAAAACGTTATTCAAAATATATGTGGTCATCAATGTGTAGGATAACGCCTCTCATTGACTTTGATCAATATAATTTTTTTCAATTTAAAAAATGTTTATTTTGTTACAACCAAAATATAGCAAACATCACAAGTTCTCTAATAATATAGATATCTCGAAAAGAGTTCAAGATATGGAAGGGTTTAGCAGCTTAAACCGACAAAAATGCTTATTGAGTAACGCTCCTCACGCTTTTAACTCGACATAACTTTTATAATTATGAACATAATTTTATGATAGTAAATAGAAAAGAAAACTTAGTAGGCCGATTCAAAATATCTTAGTATTAAAAAAGATTGGAACCATAGAAACCGAGTAGTGTGACTTTTAGTAGAAAGATAAAAACAAGTGGTAATTGACTTTTGAAGCAAAATATTTCAGGAAAAAAGGCCAAACAGGCCAAATTGAAAACTAAAGCCACACTCGTAGTAGAAAGAAAGACTAAGAAATGTCAAATAAAAAAATCTTTATTAATGAAGAAAAATAAGTTATATTAAATATATTAACTATTGGTTACGTTCAAAATGTTAACTTTCGAGTTTTTGGTACACCAGAGGCGCGTCCAGAAACTTCCGATTGAACTTTCGATTCTTTTGTACAATTAAGTCGCGTCCATAAACGTTCGATCCTTTTTGTACACCAGATGCGCGTCCATAAACATTCAATTCTTTTTGGTATAACAGAGGCGCGTCCGTAACCTTTCGATTATTTTGTACACCAGAAGTTCGTCCGGAAACTTTCGATCTTTTAGTATATCAGAGGCGCGTCCGGAAACTTCCGATGCTTTTGTACACCAGAACCGCGTCCATAAACTTTCGATACTTTTCTACACCAGAGGTGCGTCCGAAAACCTTCGATTTTTTTTACACGAGAAGCGCGTCCAGAAAATTCGATTCTTTAATACACTAGAAGCGCCTCTGTAAACTTTCGATTATTTTGTACCCCAGGTGCGCACGTAAACTTTCGATCTTTTGTACACTTTTGAAATAAAATAAAATTTAATATTAAATCTTATTAGTTGCACCAAACAGTTTAAATATTTGGTTTCCTCAACAAAAATGTTATTAATGATGTGATAATTGATTAGAACACCTTGAGAATCAGTTATCTTCAAGAATTCAATTCACTAATGCTAGTCATCTCAATTAATAGATTTTTAATTAATAATAAAGAAGAGCAAAGAATTAATTGTGATATCATGAACTTCAGTTCTAAAAAGCAGAAAACAAATAGATGTAATTTTATTTTTTATTTTTGCCATTTTTTATGAGGGAACATCATCAATGGCAGGTCATTATACTTGTATAGCAAAAATGACACTGACAATTGGGATGAAATTGGTGACAACATTATCAAGATAAAACACAGTAAATTTCCTCTCAAATTACCTGATGTGGTTGTATTTTTCATTGAAAAATATTAACATGAAATTGAAATATATATATAAACATTTATTGTGCAAAGAATATTTATACAAGAATTAAATAATACTATAATTTTACTGAAATAAAAATATTAGAATTCATTCGGAAATTTTTAAAATTATTTTTGTAAATATAGCATATATTTTTATTTTTTAAATATTTTTTTTAACTTGAAAGAAACTGTGAAATTACATTTTATTTTGAAATTAATAATTAATTTTGAAATAATTTTGGAAACATATTTCGAATATTTTCTAAAATAATGTACAATTATTTTAACTTAGCTGACACCGGGAAATTAAAAAAATCAACTACTTTCTGTGTTCAGCGGATAAGAAATCATAAATGCATGGCTAATCTACATTGAATTAGATGCTTTGATTATTGTGATGGCATAATGAATATTGGTCAAACTCAATTAGCAATTGTTACTAATACTTCCACCAACTAAAGTCTAAGTGACTTAAAGTAAACCTGGTCACTGATGCTTTGGGGTCTTGTTATTTGTTTCTTTTTAAAATTATAATAAAAAAAATACATCGTACATTCTCAAACTGCAATACCTTAGAATAGACTGCAAAATGCAGACGCAGGTGTATTAATATTCTTAAATATAACCTAGGAAAAGTACAACACAAGTAGAATTAACTCTTAAAATATTGAAGCTTGAATTGAGATTGAATAATTAAATGTAGAGTAAAATTAGCAATGTAAAGATAATAACCAATGATGAATTCAGTAATTACATTTAATTAAGTGTAATTTGCTTAAAGCATCATTCAAAATGTGAAGAATCCATGAGCGATTGATCTTTACTACATTACCATTGGTCGAGTGAATTCTGTGGCTGTTTTTTCTCAGCTATGGAATCTGCATGCATTTAACAATGTATCCATACTGCGCAGGTCAAGTAAGTTTAATTTCTTGTGTTATATGTAACACACATGTGTTTTTATATTTTAATTAAAAACAAATTTTTAAAAAACTTTGACATAATTGACTTACATTCAACTCTTCCTAAGAGTTAACTCTCTCTAATTCTCAGCGCCATTTTGTTTCAGCTTCTTTTTTTAAAAACTCATACTAATACTAGTACTATATGCATTTCTTTAAAGTGATCAAAATTTTCAAATCTTTCAAAATCAGTCAGTCGTTCTCATTACTTAGTCATCACATTTTCTGTTTACTTGAGCTGACTATACAGACATAATATACTGTATATTTAAAGACAACAATATTTACGGTGATTTATGTGATTCTTGTGTAAATCAAAATACTAATATCAAAGAAACAGCTGAGAAACATCCATTGCATATATCTGCCCTTTTAGCAACTTTGTGATTAAGTGTGATTTTATTGTTCGTTTAGTTCTTACAATCTCAAGTCCAGCTTCAATATTTTAAGAGTTAAGTCCACTTGTCCTGTTTTTAGCTAAGTTTATATTTAAGAATATTAATTCACATACGCCTACATTTCACATCAAGTATATATATATATATATATATATATATATATATATATATATATATATATATATATATATGTTTCATGGACTTTTACACAAAATAAGGTGCTATTGTTTTGCTACCACTACTCAAAGTTTGAAAATTTCAGCGAAACATCCAACGAAATCCTGTCCGAAAAGATTAAAGAGTCTAGTCCCTCTGAAGAAAAAACAAATACACCGGTTGCTCGCCTACGATCGCTTGTTTCCAAGATTGCCATATATATGTATATATATATACCAGAAGATGAGAGCATCCTCATAAAAAATGCAGCAATAAAAGAGGCGGAAGAATACTACCTTTCTATCAGGGAATAAGAAACTAGACGGAGACAAGAATCTAGATGGGAGAGGAAAGAAAACTGGGCATTGTTATGGGCAATGAAATATGCTTAGGGAAAATATACCAAACAAGAAAAGAGAACACAGACCTGGATCGAAATATTCTTCCACCTCTTTTTAGGCAAGATATATGATCTATCCCAAAAGATAACTTGCCAAATACATAACAGCATGAACCTGTTCAATGAAGCTGAGCTGGACTATATGACATCAAAAATAGCAGCCCTCATAAGAACAAAAAGTGTTTACTTGAAAGCCTCATCAAAATCCTCACAATTCCCATCATCGTTCAAAACACCACACCACAGGTACAACCAGAACCACATTACCATTCAGCCATGGATAAAGCCGTCAAGTAGTCTGGATCCATGACAACCCACCATACAACCACTTAAACACCAACATCCCCTTTAGAAAGAGGCTCCCGACAAGTATGCCACCACCATCAGCTGTCTATTTACCATCAGAAGATAGCCCTTCATTGAATCTTAATTCTTCCTCATTACTACAACTGAGACCACTGGTACCACCTTAATCCGTATCATTGTCTTGGAAATTACTAGAACCAGATGATGAGAAATTGGCCTTGAAAGAAAAAATGGGGAATACAACTGAGAAACCCCAGATGATAAGGCTGGAGGAAAGACTTCAACTGCTCAAAACCCAAGCCTCAAGAGCTACCAAGGCAGTTATACAAAACGTAAACATCGCTCTCTAAAGACTTTTTCCATCCAACATATCCCTCACAGAGCTGATTTAAGTAAAATACGCTACATGGTTTTACATTGTTAGGAAAACGCTCCCTCAATTCCAAAAGCAATTCGAGTCTATGGCACAAAAGAAACTAAAGCTACATAAACAACTAAAGCTTCACAGAAAGGAAGTATCTTAAATAAAACAATTTGTTGCTGTCTCTACAGTGTGGAGACGGCTGACGGAAAAAAAACATCGGCCGACTCAGTTTTAAATACAAACAAATGTATAAGATATTAAAAACGTTGCGAGGGAATCGAAGGCAGTATTCCAGCATTTACCAAAATAATTCAAGAAAAGAATAACAAGCACGGCGTGAAAGTTGAGAACAAACAGTTCAAAAAGAATACAAGAATATTCTAACGAAAATTGGTGGGGGAGAATATAACGGTGGAAAAATCACCGGAAGAGAAGGAGCTAGACAACTACCGGAAGCCTATGTTTGAGAATGAGGGACCATGCAACCTATAGGACAAGTTTATCTTAGATATAGCTCAAAGTAATAAAAGTAAGCCAGAAAGGCTAGAGCGAGAGATAACGTATGGAATGAAGAAAAAAAATAGATCATTTTCAGAATCACAAAACAGCTGGCATAGGCAATATACTCAATTTCTGGCTGAGGAAACAAACAGCACTTCGTAGCCATTATCGTAGCTGATACACCAGACTGTTACGGGGGTAGGAGGCCACACCAGCATGGCTAGTAAAAGTTGATACAACCCTGAAACCCAAAACGAGTGAGACACAAAACCCTACAAAATACAGTCCGATCTGCTGCCTAACTACAACCTACACACTCTTTATTAGCCTGGTCGCAGACAGCATCTACGAACACCTCTCTTCTAAGGTGTACCTGGAAAAACATGCAGGGTGTAGGAGAAAGTGTTTAGGCATCAAGGACCAGTTGTTGATCAATAAGAGCATCTTTGAGGACATTAGGAAGAGTCAGAGAAAAATAAGCATGGCGTGAATCGATTAACAAAAGACATACAATAGTGCCCTAAGCATGGATCCTGCGCTGCCATGATCAATATAATATCCATCCGGCCATCAGGAACACCATGGCAGTATATATAAATATGTGGCAAACAACTAATAGGGCAATACAATCCCTGACGTCAAGATCCGAAGAGGGATCTTCCAAGGTATAGCTTATCTCTTCTACTCTTTTGTCTGACGATTAATCTGCTAAGTCAATTACAAACAAAAGCCGAAGTGTCTACAATCTGAGCCAGGGCAGCCAACACGACCCAAACAAAAGTGTTAACCACCTGCTCTTCATGGATGACCTCAAGCTGTATGCTAGTTCAGATGCTGACTAAAGCCGACTCTGGCAGGTTGTCCATACCTTCTCCAAAGATATTGGAATGAAGTTCGGCCTAGACAAATGTGCCAAGTGTTCCCTTAGAGCTGGGAAGAAGATCCAAACGGAAAACATTCAGCTTTATGAAGATACTGACATCAAATATCTTGAAGAACAGGAACAATACAAATACCTTGGCATAGAAGAAAACGATTCAATTCAACATGCCAAGATGAGAGAAAAAATTGGCACAGAATATATACGCCGTGTAAGAAATAATGCAAAACGCAGCTTACAAAAAAAACCAATGTAACTGCCAGTAACCAATTAGCTATGCCAGTGATAACATACAGCTTTGGAATTATTGACTGCCTACCAAATGGACTAGACACTGAACGAGAAAAATGTTGACAATGTACACGGTAATGTACAGGAACCAGTGTCTACCAAGGCTGTATCTGCCAAGAGGAGCAAGGGGTATGGGTCTCTCAGAAATGTCCTATAAACATCGAGCCTCTATTGTGAGCACCGCACAATATCTGATGAGCTCTCAGAACCCAAATCTTATGATGGTATGCCAACATCAAGAAACCAGAGCAAGCAAAACAATCTCTATCACAAAACTGGACAAACATTTTGGACATGACTGTCTTACAAATAAGGCAGAAACGGACAACAAGCCTGAAATAGCCGGCACGAGCCGCCAAAAATCACCAAGACCTTCAATTACAGAAAACTGGAAGAATGAGCCAACCAACAAAGTGCTAGGTATTACCTAGGTTAATTATCCCAGGAATATATAGATACGGAATACTATATAGACTGACTGAAAAGAGGATCGCTCCACAATGATCAGGAGATAATGGCTGCCCCACATACAGGCTAGATGACCAATGTCTTTAAAAGATGAGTGGCTTCAGCAACAATACAAGTGTAGGTTCTACCACGCAGAAGTTGAGAGTGTGAGCCACCTGCCATCCAGTTGTAAGGTTCTACTGGGGAGTTGCTATTATACAATGCGACAGAACGGAGTGTGTAAATATCTTCACTGGACTATATGTAAACATATAATATCAACTGTAGCAGAAAGTCCTGGGAGCATACATGAGAAATAACAGTTGGAAATAAGTTATACTTCATCCACCATGACTATACACTCATATCTAGAAAACGGAACTGTTAAACCTGCCATCGTGATATGGGAAAAAGGGAGAAAGTAGCAACCCTAGTTTATAACAGTGTCCCTAATGATACAGGATTAAACAGAGCTGAAAGGGAGAAGATTAGGAAATATCAAGGTCTTATGTACGACATGAAAAAGAAACTAGAACGTTAAGAAGATCTCCATCATCCCAGAAAATAGAGAGGCAACATGACTATTGAAACAGACTTGAATAAACTGCAAAAGAGATGTAAACAATTGCACTTAAAAGGACGGTTAACATCTTTAAATAATCTCTAGGCTGGAATGTCTGAAATAGCCGGTGAATGTCTGGCATCCGGTAGGATTCCCTATCCCTAGCAAAAAACAAAAGGATAAGGAAATTATAAAAAGAAGAGAATATATATATATATATATATATATATATATATGAACCCAACACAAATATATATGTATACACACAGACATATATATATATATATATATATATATACATATGTATAACTACATATATATATAGATATATAAACACATACAGATGTATATATACACATCCATTCTTATATATATATATATATATATATATATATATATACACATCCATACATATATTGCCAACAGTTATATACCCTTTTTCACTGATTAGTTCAGCTTAATATATCTAATGTATACAAATATATTTACGTTTTGTGTCATTATTTTAACGGTCATTGAATTAATTCACTGTAAATACAGTTTATATATATATATATATATATATATACATATATATATATTTATATATATATATATATATATATATATATATATATATATATATATATATATATATATATATGTATAAACTGTGTTTACACTGAATTAATTCAATAATCCATAATTCTGTTTAGATAAACATAATATGCATCTAATGAGATAAATCAATGTTTCGATACCTGTACGAGTCTTAATTTTCTCTTTTGGGATCTATGTATCTATCTATCTATCTATCTATCTATCTCTCATTCTCTTTCTCTCTCTCTCTCTCTCTCTATATATATATATATATATGTACATATATAGATATATATATATATATTTATCTATCTATCTATATATATATATGTATATATATTTATCTATCTATCTATCTATCTATCTATCTATCTATATATATATATATATATATATATATATATATATATATATATATATATATATATATATTCCAAAAGAGAAAAGTAAGACTCGTACGGGTATCGAAACATTGACTTATCCCATTAGATGCATGTTGCATGTTATGTTTATCAAAATAGAAGTATAGACTACTCAATTTGCTATATTAGAATATTTAAAGCTAAAAGTATGTAACGTTTACATTGAGTATTGAACATGAACTCCGGCATATTTTGACAATATTTATTTTCATGGAATTAAAATAAATTAGCAGTGAAACACACTGTACTATATTTCCAAAACGTATTCCGTTTTTTTCTAAATTGTGTTCATTTCTACGTTGAGTCTTATTTCAATTTCAAAATGTAAGATACGAAATTGAAAACACAATTTAGTTTTATTTCCCATAAGTATTCGACTGAACGTAATTCGGAGATTCGTTATCTACGGTTTTATCTGTTTTCCAATAAGAGTCTTCAAAGTAAATACATTTTTCATTTAAGTATTCGATGTGTATTCTTGCTATCGGCGTAATTCTTTTGACTTCAATCTTTTAAAAAAATGTTTTACGTATACTTTGCTATATCGTGAGTTCACATTAGCTGAACGACACACTAGATATATGACACACCACTTTATATGTCACATATATTATATATATATATATATATAGATGGTGCCACTAATGACACTCAAATATGATATTTCTTAAGTACTACCCTTCCAAAGGACACGCGTCAAAATCTGGCCTCAACATTATTATTTGTTACAATTTTTAGCGGCATATTATGGGATATGAAACTTCTTTTTTGTTTATAGACTATTTCTAGGAAAAGTGGAATCATGAATAGCGAACATCATATAGCATTATTTTGCGTTTAAAATAAACAAATCGCAAAAAAACTGCCATAACTGAAGACGACAAAGGTCCTTTTTCTACCAAGACAATGCATAGTGTCAGAAGTCGATCACAACGATTGCAATACTACTTACTTTAATTGCATTTCGAATTGCTAGCGCATCCAGCTTATTCTCCGGGTCCTGATCCCAGCGACTAATGACCTTCAAAGAAATGTTCAATTGGAAGAGATTTGACTCTAATGAAGAAGTGATATCGAAAAGTGAGGCATACTTTGAGACATAGACAAATCGTTCTACAAACAGGCATTGAATTGTTAGAGAAGTGTTTGAATAAGTGTATCAGCCTTGAAGGAGACTATGCTGGTGAATAATTACGAATTTTGCCTAAATGTCATTGTTTTATTAGTTAGGCTTGGTCACTCATTGAGTGATTGTCAATAAGTAACAGTATATCGTTGTATTACTAGCATCTTATTAAACACACTTTTATAAAATAGTTATAATGATATAAAATGTTTATTAAAATATATTAACTAAATTGTCAAAAGATGCAGAAGTAAAATAATTCGCAGGTCATTTAGTACATGAAATCTACCCATCTAAGATTTAACGATATCGTTAATGTATGCAGAATGTATGCGAATAAGTTTTTATGTCTGTTGTCAGTGTTCGCTGCAAGTGGGCTTAATAATATATATTTGATAGTTCTCGATCAATATATGATATCACTTATTAGAAATGTATTATTTATCTGCATATTTCGAGGTAAATAATTATCTATCTCAAGCCACGTATGTTAATACCTCTATTAATCCATAACTATATGTTAATATATGTATTACATATGGCGTACAAAGTGTTGAATAGAACATTATGTTCTTGTTTTCAACATACATTTCTAAATGGTTAAACAATGTAAGTGTTGTTATTTTTTGTGTCTTCTGATGTTTCTGGACATAGATTTTAAAAACTTTACTACTGAAGACACGTACTTATGAACACTCCATGATATACAATAAAATATTATTCTTGTTAGTGTCTCGGCAAAACGGTCTATCAAGTATTTGTATTTTTAACAGGTGAATAAAGACATCGTCACGGGAATTGAAAGTCCTATTGTTTATTCATACACACTTCTGAGTAAAAGAAAATTAAAAATTAACATCCATTAAGCAATACACTTAAAATTCTGACTATTTATGATACATATATATATATATATATATATATATAGAGAGAGAGAGATAGATAGATAGATAGATAGATAGATAGATAGATAGATAGATAGATAGATAGATAGATAGATAGATATATAGACGGAGATCTTAGGTAAACTTAGTTTCGACATAATCTTTTATTTACGCCCCAAGAGTTGAACGTACGATCGTTTCTGACACGATATAGGTTTTTATTAATATTTAGTACTTCATCAGCACAAGCTATCGACATAAACCCAGAAGGACACAATCCGTATCAAGACCATAGAGTTGAACACTCCCAGTAATACATCAAATTAGATAGTGTGATGTGAGTAGAGTTATGGATGAAGCAACCCAGTTTAGACAGTGTATGAAACAGTTCATACCGATATACAAAGGAGCACAAATGGGGAAGAACGCTTGTTATTTTACAGATAAGGAAAAACAGACAACGTTTATAACAAGTAGAAAAAAATTAACTCACCATGGAGAATTATGCGAACATAAGATATATAGAGTGAAAAGGGTAGTTAGTAGTTCAAATAAGGGGGAGAGATCTAGTAAATACAGCGCTTGCTAGAAGCATTATCAAAAACTTGTCATCATAGAAATTAAAAATTAAAAAATTAGAAAATTGAAAAATTAAAAAGTTACAAAAGTAAAGAAAGTTTTCTATGTAAAAAAATGTTAAATTGAAAATCAAAGCAATACAATGTTTAATTAAAAAAAAAACAACATAAATTTAAAATAGGTTGCAGTTCTGTAAATACTTTAGATGGAAACAGGATTAGTGACAATTTTAAAATAATAATATTTAACAATAATATTGATAATTGAAGTAATAATAATAAAACTAACAGTAACAATAATAATGGTCATCATGTTTATGATAATAAAGATAGACCTAATGTTAATAAAATCAGAAATGAAATGAAAAAATAAAGTTGAATATTAATGATGAACAAATAATAATAAAAAATAAAAGAAAAGAAAATTGAAAGTGACAGTGTGAGATTTAACATTAATCTATAGGTTCCTAAATTCAAGTTTTATTAAAAACGAAAGATATTACAAATTATATATTCTATATCATTTAGAAGAATAGTCGTATTAAGAAATAATTATCATAAGTAACATTTCCCAAACATGCTCGTTACTACCGAAAGCAAAACAAACTATTGAACTCCGAATGGCATACCGAAACAGTGCACGTGAGATGGAAGTTGACAGATTTACAATTTTAAATAAGTTTAAAAATCTAGAAAAGTTCAAAGAAAATATCTACAATTACAATTAAACGTTTAAAATGTTTTAAAGATAAAAAAATAAATGGCTATTATAAAAAAGCAAATAATTATGAAGCCACTTAGATGCACAGATAGAGTTACATTAATATACACATACATCTATATATATATATATATATATATATACATATATATATATATATATATACATATATATATATATATATATATATATATATATATATATATATATATATAATAATGGTAATAATCCAGGTGAAAAATATCCACAGGGTGGTAATCCAGAGAATTTTAACCGGGTTTATAAAAAGTGCTCAATATCCAAATAGAGCTTTATATATGATAATTTTATTTACACAGACATGTACAAAATCTGCGACACTGGCATGTCGATGTTATCGATCAACAGTTACTATAAACTGAGATCTCATCAGGCAGAGTTAGAATCCGATCTTAACCTCAGATCATATTTGGAGAGAACCAAATATGATCTGAGGTTAAGATCGGATTCTAACTCTGCCTGATGAGATCTCAGTTTATAGTAACTGTTAATCAGTAACATCGACATGCCAGTGTCGCAGATTTTGTACATGTCTGTGTAAATAAAATTATCATATATATATATATATATATATATATATATATATATAGTCAAAATAGATCAAATTCGATACATTCACAAAAGGGATGCGTAACTCTTATGCAAAATTAAACAGGAGAATAGAAAGTGAACTTTTAGTTTACTTTCGGTAGACGCGTAACTTTCACTTCCCTTGTTTTGTGTTTTAGTTCTCACATTCAAAGGGCGATGTTTGTGGCAATGGGGTAATAATTGCTTTTTTCTGGCTTGGAATCTACCAATTTAGAACTTATCGTTGGCTAGTTTTAGAATGTAAAGTAGTATCTCTTTAGCTCATTATATCAAGTGGTTTCATTTCTTCTCTGGGGAGATTTCCAGAAAAAAAAAAGAACACGCCAAGAAAAAGTCAGCCGAACAATTGTTTGTGAGAAGCCTTTCAATTGGCTAATGAAAACATTAAACCCTGAGAGGGAATAACAATGAATCTTATTGTTTAGCTCACTAGACTAAACACCACGTAAATATATAAAAACACTCCGTAACACGAATTTTATGCATTTTAGCATGACGATTCCTGATGGAGATGAAACGCACCAGCTCTTTATAGCTGAATTGCCATAAATATGTTTTCATAATTTACTCTCTCTCTTTCTCTCCCTCTCTCTCTCCTCTCTCTCTCTCTCTCTCTCTCTCTATATATATATATATATATATATATATATATATAGATCTTTGTCTCCCCCCCCTCTCTCTCTCTCTCTCTCTCTCTCTCTATATATATATATATATATATATATATATATATATATGGCTGTGTATGTGTGTCCGTGTGTGCGCGCGCTAAATTATTTTTGTAGAATAGTATTTTTTGTCGATAGTTTCTATGCACCAAAACACTATATGATGCTCAAAATTCAGCCTTTCTATATTGTATGGCCGTCCGTACCTTGCGTATACACCCTTTTTGAAGTCTAGCCAGTAAATAGACATAGAAAGTATACGTCGGATCAAGAGGAGTAAACTTCAAACAAAACAAAAAAAACTACATTGTTTACGAGTAGTTACAGTTTCTGTGGCCGAAAAAATAACAAAAAGACTCTTCACAAGAGTGTGTATTGCAGCTTGGTGAACAGGATTCTTGAAATAAGAAGATGTATTGCTACAATAGGCATGGGAACGTTAAGAATAAAGACTACTGATTTGGTTAGACGTATACTTATTCAGCCCTCTCGAAACATTTACCAGTATGACCTGCTAAACCGCAAATGTGAATACTCAACAACAAAAATAAATACCTGAACAGAGATTGGTTCACCAGGCTCTGGCTAATCTCATATGCACGTATATATATATATATATATATATATATATATATATATATATACGCAAACATTTTTACAATTAACAGAATTCGTCTGTTTCATTATACCTTTTTTATTTTTTTCTAATTTTTCTGATGGTCTTTTTGTGTTAAAATCAAAACAAATTAATAAATGGTCAAGATGTTTCACAGGTTTCACGAACGTTTTCGATTGTTGGTCGAATCATCCTCAGGTGTCAAAAGCAAATGAACAAACAAGCTGGAGAAAGAAGATACTTTTAAAACGACGGCGGTGAAACGTGCATAGAACGTTTTTCGCATTGTTCCAGGAAGTCGTTGACGATTGTAATTCAGCAACGCTGGATGGCATTAAAAACAATCAGAAAAATTGAAAATATAAAAAAGTATAATTAAGCAGACGAATTCTGTTATTTTTAACAATGTTTGTAGAAATGAGAAAATTCGGCATAAATACACACACTATATATATATATATATATATATATATATATATATATATATATATATATATATATATATATTTATTTATTTACTCCTCTGCAGGAGTTAGGCACAAGACCAGTTTTATCTTACTCCCACAAGTAAGATGTGACCACAGCTTGGGTCGAGTAAGTGGGGTTTGAAAAGCCAGCGCCCGAGAAAGTGAGCACTCTGGCCATTTAAAAATTACCTGGGCAGCCCCGTCGGCATTCCCCGATAGGGGCGCCTCAGGCAGTAAGCAATAAACTTACTCCTCCCCAAAGATATATATATATGTGTGTGTGTAATTGGGTTCGAATCTTGCAACCGTATGAAATTATCATCTCCTACACTGATGATAGCAACCGCTTGAAACGCCGGCGTATGTAGGTAAATATTATTCAGTATTTATTCAAACTAAATATTGTTATATATATATATATATATATATATATATATATATATATATATATATATATATATAGGAATAAACCTATAGATAGATAGATAGATAGATAGATAGATAGATAGATAGATAGATAGATAGATATGGGAAATATTTTTTTCCCAACATGTTCACATATCACATATAAAAATAAAACAATAGTATGCTAATTCCATTGATAATATTTTTTCACTGTACTTATCATTTTTTAAAAAACTAAAACTTCGATACATTTACGGACCGTTTGTTTCGAGAACAGAAGAGCATCTTATACTTGTATGTTAATCGTTGATCTTTCCTCTATGGACTCATCAGAAACCAAAAAAGTTCTTCAGAAAAAAACACTCAGTGATGTACTAAAGAAAAAAAACGATTCAATTCAAGGTGAGGCGGCTTGAGAATCGGCTTATGCTGTATCAGATATTTTGTTGAAAGGATTATACCTTAATAGTCTACTTTAAAGTGTATTTTATTTTCGTGTTTTTTTTATTTGGCGCTTTCCTCATATTTGTTGAACACATTTCTTCCTATTTATTTTAAGAATAATGTGCTTGTGTTTTATATTATTGAATGATTGTTCTCTGAAGTTTGATAGAGCAAATACCTCTTTTTGCAAAACGCGCGTACGACAAATACAAAAATACACATTCGCCTAAAATAATGTAATAAAATAAATAATCAACAATTATGATCCTTACTTAGTTTTTCCATTAGAATGAAACCAACAGGTATATATATATATATATATATATATATATATATATATATATATATATATATATATATGGATTTTTTACTTAGAAAAAAGATTATTCAGTGAAGACCGGGATTATTCCAATAAAAAAGCTCGATGATACTCGATTACAGGGTACAGAGCATTTATATGTGATTTTTTGAAAGCTTACCGAAGCATTCCGTTCAGGAGCCCAATTAACACCACCAAATATTTTTTTCATTCAAAAATTATTCATTTATCATCTTTCAAATTAATTTTAAAAATGATAAATAAATAATTCATTTATCATTTTTAAAATTAATTTG
The DNA here is from genome assembly GCA_963556195.1 of Sepiola atlantica. Classification (NCBI taxonomy): domain Eukaryota; kingdom Metazoa; phylum Mollusca; class Cephalopoda; order Sepiida; family Sepiolidae; genus Sepiola; species Sepiola atlantica. The sequence continues at coordinate 98,613,636 of OY744516.1, forward strand.
AAAAATGCTAGATAAATCATTTTTGAATGAAAAAATCTTTTGTGGTGTTGATTGGGCTCCTGAACCGAATGCTTTGGTAAGCTTTCAAAAAATCACAGACACACACACACACACACATATATATATATATATATATATATATATATATATATATATATATATATATATGTATGTATGTATGTATGTATGTGTGTATGGGTGTCTCTGTGTGTGTCTCTGTGTGTGTATGTGTGTGTGTATATATAACTAAGCGTTGTTGAATGACACACAATTTTCGCGTTTGATGATTTTTAGTGATATTATCGATGCGTCAAGCAAGCTTTCTGGTCTCTGGTGGTGGCCGATATAATATGGCTCCGAGTGTTCTTTATGCGGCCATCGCTATAGCGCTTTTGCCCTTTGCGGTCGCTTTTAGGTGTACCTTTTTTTTTATTTGTAAGGAGACTTGAATTGTTGTGATTTTTATAATTTTCTTGAAGGTGTTTGGTAAGAGAAAAGGGAGAGAAAAAGAAAAAAAACGGGGGTTTGGTTGAGTATATTGTTTATCTTTGTTTTTGTTTGTTTTTTCACATTTTGTTTAGTTTTTATTATTTTATTTATTTTTATATTTTATTTCATTTATTTAATTCTTTAATTTAATATTATTTAAATTATAGAATCAGTTTAATATGTCTGTACCGGTACTATTTTTTATATTGGGTCGTTTATTATTTATAATATTGCTTCTAGTATTTTTACTCGATGTTTGCAATCATTTCTCTGAATGATTTTGATGTTAGCAGTTAGTATTTTTAATATGTTGCACAACTGTAGTGTTTTCTTTTTGTGTAAAGTGATGCGGCGTTGAATGACACTGTGTGTAGTAACAAAGATAATTGATGCCTGTCTCCCCCTTGGAGTAATAATGGAATGTTCTACATTCGTGTATATTAAGAGTGAATGTTAAACACTATTTGTCTGGCTAAGCAACAAATGGTTAAATAAAGCTTATCCTTAAGTTATATTCGGCGTCCAGTTTTTATTACAATTTATTTAACCATTCGTTATGGAACGTTACTTGAAACCCGATCGTCTAGACCTTGATACGGCCGACTCGGAATCTACTGACAAATGGCGGCATTGGAGAAAAATGTTCGAAGGATTCCTTACAGCTCTACAGTTATCTTCAAACGCGGCTTTAACAGGTACTGAGAAATATACCCTTCTTTTACATCATGTCTCTACTGCTATTTATAGAAATTTATCTGAATGTGAAAATTATGAAACTGCGGTGGACATTTTAGAAGCCATGTTTGTCAAGAAAAAAAATACTATTTTTGCTAGACATTTACTTGCTACCCGGCGTCAACAACCAGAAGAAAGCCTTGAACAATACCTTCAGATTCTAAAGACGTTAAGTCGCGAGTGTGAATTTACAGCCTTAACTGCGAACCAAGCGAGAGATGTTTTTATCAGGGACGCATTTATTAATGGAATACAGTCCAACCAAATAAGACAAAGACTACTAGAGAATAAAAACCTAGACTTACCAACAGCTTATGAACAAGCTCTAACGTTGGACATGGCACAGAAGCAGTCTGTCTTCTATTTACAACCCGATATTTTGGGAGCTGCTATCGTAGCCCCTCCTCTGCATGTTCAAAATTCTTCCATTGTCCAAGATGCTGCCACCCCCCTTTCTAACGATCACGAACAACTTATCACTGACGCCTCAGCTGGATCCACATGCTACTTTTGTGGCCTTCGTATACATGCTCGTTCGTCCTGCCCGGCTCGAGATGTTAGATGCCACAAGTGTGATAAGCAGGGACATTTTTCGAAAGTTTGCCGGTCAGCTTCTCAAAAAAAAACGTTCGGCTACTCTTGCTACTGTAGCACCAATTACAATATCAGCTGCATTCCCCGGCTGCCTCTCAAAAACAATCGTGAGGGTAAAAATCAATGGATTGACTATTCATGCGCTTATTGATACAGGCAGTTCCGAAAGTTTTATTAATGCCAGTATTGTAAAAGCAAATAAATGGGAAATATTTCCTTGTTCCAACCAAATATCAATGGCAAATTCATCTTTATCGTCCCATGTAATTGGATATTGCATGGTTAACCTGAAACTAAAAGGAAACTCCTATCAAGGGATCAAATTATCAGTAATGAAAAACCTCTGCTGCGAAGTGATTTTGGGTCACAATTTTCTAAAACAACATTCATGCGTTGAAATTCCTTTTGGTGGCCCCAAGCCAGTCCTAAGCGTATGTGGACTAGCAGCTGTCAAAGTGCGGCACCCGTCACTTTTTACAAACTTAACTCCTGACTGCAAACCAATAGCAATAAAATCAAGACGCTATTCAGAAACGGACAAACAGTTCATAGCAGCAGAAGTAACAAAACTACTTAAGGAAGGAATTATAGAGCCAAGTGAATCTCCATGGCGAGCACAGGTCCTCGTAACAGCCACTGAAAATCACAAGAAAAGGATGGTCATTGACTATTCCCAGACCATCAACAGATACACATTACTCGATGCCTATCCACTGCCTCGTATTGACGAAATGATTTCTAATATTGCAAAATATCACACTTTCAGTACTTTAGATCTCAGAAGTGCCTACCATCAGGTACCTATCAAGCCAGAGGATAAGCCCTACACGGCATTCGAGGCCTGCGGTCGCCTATATCAGTTCTGCCGAATTCCTTTTGGGATAACAAATGGTGTGGCTAGCTTCCAGAGGGTAATAGATGAAATAATCTCCAATGAAAAATTGAAGGGTACTGTTGCATATATAGACAATGTCACAGTATGCGGACATAACCAAGCTGAACATGACCACAACCTTAAACGATTCATGGCTGCCGTCAAGAAATATAATCTGACTTTGAACAGTGAAAAATGTTCCTACAACTTGAAAAGCATCAAATTATTGGGATACATTGTCAAAAATGGCACCATGACGCCGGATCCCGAGCGACTGAAACCGCTAATGGAATTACCAATCCCTGGAAACATGCCCTCTTTACGACGAGCCCTCGGTATGTTTGCTCACTACTCCCAATGGGTTGCGTCTTTTTCAGAAAAAATACACCCATTGACACAAGTATCTACTTTTCCGTTGTCCTGTTCCGCCATCAGAGCATTTCAAAACATGAAAAGGAACATTGCTCAGTCTGCCATTTCTGCTGTGGATCCTTTTATCCCTCTATTAGTTGAGACGGATGCCTCCGACTGTGCGATAGCTGCCTCACTGAGACAATCCGGTCGTCCTGTAGCTTTTTTTTCAAGAACACTTTCGAAATCCGAGCGACGACACTCTGCAATAGAAAAAGAAGCGTACGCCATAGTTGAGGCATTACGAAAATGGAGGCATTACTTGATCGGCCGACATTTTGAATTAATCACTGACCAAAAGTCGGTCTCGTTTATGTTTAACCCAAAAACAACGAGTAAAATAAAAAACGAGAAAATAGCGAGATGGAGAATGGAGCTTTCTTGCTACTCCTTTGACGTCACTTACCGCCCTGGTAAGGAGAATGCCGCGGTCGACGCGCTTTCAAGGGTGTGTGGCCTGGTAACTGGCTCAGATGATCTTCAGTATATACACAGGGAATTGTGTCACCCAGGTATCACAAGAATGATTCACGTAGTCAGGAGCAGAAACTTGCCATATTCTGTTGAAGACGTAAAAAGAATTACGAACTCTTGTCGGATATGCGCAGAAAATAAGCCCAGGTTCTACAAACCTCCTCCAGCAACACTCATTAAGGCCACACAGCCTTTTGAAAGACTTAACCTGGATTTTAAGGGCCCTTTACCCTCTAAAACTAAAAATAAATACATGCTCACAATAATAGACGAGTACTCAAGATTTCCGTTCGTCATCCCCTGCCCAGACGTAACGGCTGCAACAGTAATTCAAGGCCTCTGCTCCATTTTTGCCGTTTTTGGAGTGCCTGCATATATACATTCAGATCGTGGGTCTGCTTTTATGTCGGACGAACTCAAGCAGTTTCTGCATGAACGAAGAGTAGCTGTAAGTAGAACAACTCCTCACAATCCTCAAGGAAACGGACAGTGCGAAAGATACAATGGTATAATATGGAAGACAGTACAGTTGGCGGCAGCAAATCGCAATAGTCCGATCTCCGATTGGGAAAGTCTCATCCCCATGGCCTTATACGCTATTAGGACTCTATTATGTACAGCGACAAACGCTACCCCACATGAGAGATTCTTCTCGTTCCCACGACGAAGCTCAGCAGGCACATCACTTCCCTCGTGGCTTGCACAACCTGGCACAGTTTTATTAAAACGTCATGTTCGTCATAGTAAACATGACCCATTGGTAAGCGAGGTACAATTAATCGAAGCGAACCCTCAGTATGCACTGGTCAGAAATTCAGAAGGAAGGCAATCTACTGTCTCCTTAAGAGATCTAGCCCCAGCAGGAAATGTATATGAACGTAGAACTGCTTCAGATGGATATAGAGCTCCGGTTCGTGGAACAAGTCCGACCCTCTTAGGTGATCGTGTGCCAGATACGTCAAGTTCAGAGTCCCAACAAAACGAATCTGAATATACTAACAGAGTCGTCTCTGACTCTAGTTCGGACGACAGATGGGTACCACGAAAGCGGTTTCACCCAATATCTGAGACAGATACTCAATCTTCAGACACCAAGCGACCGAAGCGCCGTAGAAAACGAGAGCGATTTGGAGCAAGATATTTTGGCCCTAAACCAGCCACACAGGACAGTCCCGAAACGTCGTCAGGTCCCGAGGAGCCTAGATTAGAAATGGATGTCGGGCACGAACAACCAAGACGCCCTCAAAGAACCCGCAGGAGGCCAGGTCGATGGGATGATTTTGTTCCCTACGAATAAGAAGATAGATGGGGGAGAATGTAGTAACAAAGATAATTGATGCCTGTCTCCCCCTTGGAGTAATAATGGAATGTTCTACATTCGTGTATATTAAGAGTGAATGTTAAACACTATTTGTCTGGCTAAGCAACAAATGGTTAAATAAAGCTTATCCTTAAGTTATATTCGGCGTCCAGTTTTTATTACACTGTGTATTATTGATTATAGGTAAACGTCTGGAAAAAGTTATTGTCTTGTGGCCAACATAGGTTATATATATGTTATCATGTTTTATTATGTTTTGTTCGTAGAAGACATAACTCAAAAGGGCATCTGCACTTAAATAATACGGGTTCATCAATGGCACTAACTTTTTTGTCTGAATGAATAAATGCAAAAGTTTTTTTTCATTCATCACTCTTATATTATGATCAAAACGGGTTACTGTTATTTAAATCAATTATACAACATAAAATCTTGATATTCTGTATATATAGTGGGGATAAAAGATTGAGAGATAATCTTTTGACTGTCTAATTATAATAACAATTCTTTAAACCATTCATAATTGATTAATGTTTAGTATCATTAATTTGCAATTGCATTGGCTTATGTTCGATATTTACATGTAATAGTTTCGTCATTATTAACAGTAATTAATTGAAGTTTTTTTAAATAAGTAAATCGGAAAATTAACTCGAACAGTTTAAGTTTTAACTCCATGTACTCGATGACGGCCTTACCGAAAGTTGTGGCTTGCTACCTTGAGGCAGAAGTGAAAAGAGAAAGGGGGAGTTGGACGGATAGTGTGGTTGTCTCGCTTGATCGCTCTCTTTTTCGCTGCCTCTATCTATCGCCCTCTTTTTGCAGTTTTTCGATTTTCCGTGAAAAATAAATAAATAGCATTTTTATAAATTAAGTTGATGCCTAATTTATACATTTTAACAACAGACTTATTTTTTTAATGTTTACAAAGACCTTCTCAGTCTTCTAATTGACAAATAAAACCAAAGTATAGTAGAACTGTGATTTGTTCAGATTACGAAAAAAATAGATTCATATTTTGGTATGATTTTAAATTAACATCCTCTGCCCCCCTCCCCCCAAATAATGTACTACCTTTTTAGTTTGATGGAAAAGTGAAAAGAATACAAACAATTATTTTATAATTTTAAGTGCGGAAAATTTTCGTATATAAATTCTAATTTTCGGGCCAGTTCTAGGCCAGTGAACTAAATTCTTTTTTGATATAGTAGTTAAACCCGCTGCATGTTTTTGTAAGGGAAGGGATTTTTTTAGGAGATGACGTGTGGTTTTATAACCCTGCCACTCGGACTTAGGTTAGTAGAATTTGTTTTTGTTAAGTTTCCTAAAATATACAATGACCCGTAAATGTAGTAATATGTTATGTTAAATATATATATATATATATATATATATATATATATATATATATATATATATATATATATACAACTGATCCCTCACTCTAAATTATTAAATATTTGGGGGGTTTTCTTTCCGTTTTCCATGGTGTATATAAGTAATCGCTTAAAAAACAGAATGCCATTTTGTTCAGGAGGGTGTTTATCTGCAAATTTACCCATATTTAATTTTGTTAAATTTCATTTTTTTTTAACTATACGTCCCTTTTTAATTTAATGCAATTGATTTTAGTTGTGTTTACATTTCTGGTGAAAATTAAATAAATAACCTTAAAATGATCTAACTAATTAAATATCTTAATTTTGATGGCAACAATAAACATATTAGAAAGTTTGGATATTATTGTTGATTAACTCCGACACAACAACCCACCGCACCTTCGATAAAATGAGATTCTACTTATTCAGGTGATTACGTGTAATACCCTGAACAATCTGACCGAAAGAAGAAACAACAAAATTACTTCCAAATTTAGAATGGGGGATTAGTTAAGCATATAAATTCATCGTAAAATAACTCTGATTCTTATGCCCTTTTAGGGTTTTATGGCAGTTTACCATTATTTTTTTGCAATTTATGATAAATTCTGTACCTTATTTCTTTCTAGGGAGGGGGGCCTTTTTGTAGCTTTTGCGTGCGGTAATACAACCTGGTCAATCAAACTTAGCATTAGTGTAAAAAACATATTTACAATATAGAATGACCCTAACAAAAATCTCGTTTTTTAAGGGGATGATACTTTATCTGAGGATATAAATCTATGAATTTAAAAAGTTTATTAAAATTATGGACTTTTCTGAGTAAAGAAACATTTTTTTCAATTAACGCCCCCTCCTTCCAATAAATTGCTGCGCGGAGGGGGGATAGGTTTTGCTAGTATATATATATATATATATATATATATATATATATATATATATATATATATATATATATATATATATGGAAGCGCTAATATATATACATATATTATAATTAATTCTACTTCTTGGTGTGTAGTATAGCTCAAGACGTATATCAGTTACACACACTCCTCATATGGTGCAGCATTGATCAGCTGTGTTATGGATAAACAATGGATATATATATATATATATATTAATTTTAAATAAATCATATTAAATTATTTTTACTTATATTCGCTAGCGTTTCGAGCTTTCACTTGGGATAATAATCTCGGACGGTCGCGCGGTTCGAACCCCTGCTACAGATTCAACCTAGACTATGTATGCATTAGGCCACGGGACATTACCACATTCAAGAAAGAAAATGTAAGTTCTATTCATGCGAAGGGCGGCATCTAAAGAAATGCTGACTTAGAGATTCTACGAACGTTGTCGGAATATGCCTTATAGCTACGTGTCAGTATATTTAAAACTTATTATAGAGGCTTATAATATACATCTTTAATAAATAATATTAAATTATTTTTACTTATATCCGCTAGCGTTTCGAGCTATCGCTCTCATCAGTGTAGGGATGATACTCTCGGGCGGTCGCACGGTTTGAACCCCTATATATATATATATATATATATATATATATATAGGAAAAAGTAAGTACTTTTCGTAAAGGGGGTGTTAACACTGAAAATCTCAAAGATATGTTGTTTAAAATAACGATATTATTAATTATTATATATATAAGAAAACTAACATTTCTTGGTTTCTAAATTCATGAAATAACCTTTAAAATGTTTTCTAAAAAATGTTCCACTTCTTATATTGAAATTAGTGCCCACCACGCGCCAGCACATTGAACTTTACTTTCCCAAAACGCCAACAAGATCGGACGACAATTTGCTATATCCACAAGATAACAACCTCTTGTGATTAATACCAAAAAAAAACAGAACCACTCTTCGTAAAGGGTGTTATACACCGAAAGTGTAATAGTTATGTATTTAAAGAAACTTATTTTATTCATTTTTAAAACGTGTGCCTGCTTTATATATATGTATATCTCGTGGTCCACAAAGACGAAGTGAACTCTTAATGTCTTTGTGAAACGGGCCTGCGTTTAGTGACATCTGAGATTGTTATGTCTTACGTAGGAAAACTATTAAAACATTTTTTTTAATGTAATTGAATATTATAAGAAGCCCTTTCAAGTAAAGTTGAAAGTAGAGCACAATCGTCGAGATTAAATATAGACATTCACCTGAGGCCCTAGGTCATTACTCCGACCCTTTGGTTGACTTATATCGTATGTCTAGATATTTATACACGCCGCTTTCCAGTGTAAATGATATTTAATTTCTACGAAATAACCTGACAATCTCTCGTGGCTCGTAAGGACTAAGTGAACCCGTACAGATTCAAGGTGTCAATATGAACCAGATACGCGCCCTCTGACCGTCTGATGTTGTAATTTACCTGCGTTGATAGGAGTTTTAAGCTCGAAACAACGTCCTATGTACGTAAAATATTAAAAACAATATTTTAAAAATATAATTATATATATATATATATATATATATATATATATATATATATATATATCTCAGCAACATGATATAAATGCTGGTGTAATGGATCTATGTTTGTACCTTTATTGTTCCTGATCTCCATAAACGATCTCCATGATGACATAGAGTCTGAGATTAACACCTTGACGACACCTTGCTTTACTCACGTCATGTGGGCAAAATGGACGCGATCATATTCGAAGCAATGTCCGAATCCTTAGAAAATTACCCCCGAACTGTAGTGGATTGGTGTCAGAAATGTTTTGTAACTTTTAATGCCGCAAAGACAAAGCTCCTTTTTTTTAATAACTTTTTTTAAAACCTCTTAAAACTCCCGATTGTCATAGCAAATAACACTCTTCCTGACAGTTCAACATTCAAAATCTTCTACCTAATCTTCACAGGAAACATGGATTGGAACAAATACATTGAATACATTGCCAAGGCTGAAGCAAAGAAGGCGGACTTCCTCTACCGTGCTAGTAAACTCCTCACACCTGACATTATACTGTATATCTACAAAGCCACCATCCGCCAACGCATAGCGTATGTTGACACATCTGGGCTGGTACATCATCCACTAGCCTGTCTCTCTTAGAATAGGTCCACACAAGCGTCGGCAACTTAATAGGTCCCTCACTGTCCACCAAATTCCAGCCTCTGCCCCATCGCCGCGATGTTGCATCCTTGTGCTTGTTTTACAAATACTTTATTGGATTGTGCTCTGATGAACTGGCTGCTCTGGTTCCCCGCTCGACGTAACTACCCTAAACAAACTCGACAATCAGCTAAATCCCATCCATTCATTGTGGAGGTCCCAAGATGCCGGAGAGCTTTCTACTCGAATAGCTTCTTATCCCGTGCTGCTGACGTCTGGAACTCCCTCACTGCTCCTTGTTTCCCGACTGTACCGACATGTACAGGTTTAAAAACTGATGTAAACAAACATCTCGAAACACAGCTCCCAACTTAGGATGACACCCAAAACTAACACCCTAATTCTCAGTAACCTCTGATGGGGTGAAATATGTTATATATATATATATATATATATATATATATATATATATATATATATATATATATATATATTGCCTATGGACGAGTTGTTTTATGTCACAAAATAGATTTTTACGTCCATTGAAAATAACGTTTGTCTTTCATCATAATAATTATATCATTAATTTATTCAAATATAGTGGTAGTTTTGACTAGGTAGAAAAGACGTCGTAAAGAGTGGATGCCCTGGTCAAACAACACGGCCAGCATAATTTTGTAAGCTAAATTTGCTAACTTTCATGCGGGTCCTAATCTATACATAAATAAATCAATAATATTAAATACAGGTAACTTACTTTCTGTAAACCGAGAAAATTATCTCGGACTGAATGTAGTTTCTATTATAGACACATTTACTTGACCTCATCCTTCCATGTAATTCTCATGCAAAACATTTTCTTTCCTTTAACTGAACTTCGAAATAGCTTCATATATATATATATATATATATATATATATATATATATATAGAGAGAGAGAGAGAGAGAGAGAGAGATCTGTATATATATATATATATATATATATATATATATATATATATATATATATTAATGTATATATATATGTATATATATATATATATATATATATATATATATAAAAGGAGATTGTAGTTTGCTTGAAGCATTGCTGATAAATGTAAGTGCAGATTAGTCGTCCGAGGATATAGCAATGCGATGTGGTTGCCGTAAGATGGAAAAGTGAAAAGAAATAAACGCAGGGAGGAAGTGAAACTCAAAACGATTTATTAATAATTTCACGAAAACTGATTAAATACCAAATAGTAAATACTGTCCGGTAAGTAACAGTTCGGCAAAGGGTAATCTTAAATTTTCGAAAGAAAAACTTTCATTATCAGAAGACAACAATAAAAGACCGAGTAGGTCAAAGAAAAACGGGGAAAAACCGGTGTCAGAACATCGAAATACGGCAGAAAACAATTGGAAGTAGGAACGTAGAAAATGTCAAAATTCTATTAAGCAATTAAATAACTAAAGTTAAAATATTATAAACATTTGTTTAATAATATACTAATTTTTTATAATTTTATTATGTTTTATTTTATATGATTCATTTGCTAATTTTTTTTCCCTTTTTTCTCTTCATTCAATTCAAATTTAAATTTACGTGTGGGCTGTTATTGTCAAAGGGGGATAACTTATTTAAAAAATATATTTAGAAATGAGATTTAAAATTTGAGAAGGAATTTGAATTGTGGAATGGATCAAAGCCAAGGAGGTAACCGTTGTAACAGGGGAAGGGGGGGGGGGAATAAGAAGAGATTATGGGGAAGGGGGGACTATGGAAAAAATAAAAAAATAAAATAAATAAATAAATAAGATAAAAACAAAAATAAACAAATAAATAAATAAACACACAAAAATAAAATTAAAATAAAGATAAACAAATAAAAATAAAAATAAAATAAAAATAAAATGTACTATTTATTCATTCATTCACTCTTTCCTTTCTTCTTTCTTTCTTTTTTATTTTTTTATAGTTAATTTAAGAGGAAAATACTCCTAGAAGTAAATTTGTATAAATTTATTCTATCTATTGACTCATAGATTCACTTATTTTACATTTACTTTTTTTTTTCTTCCTCAATTCTCCCTTGTTATTATGATCTATTAATATATTTAATTTATTCTTTTATTACTATAATTTATTTATTAAATTTATTTATTTATTTATCTATTTATTTATTTATTTTTTTTAAATTAAAAAAAATTTTTTTTTAATTTTTTCCTTATTCATCCTAATTTCAATCTTTTATTTCCTTAATTTTAATTTTCTTATTTTCTACTATTATTTTATTTTATTGGACACACACATACACACACATGAGAATACACCCATATTCACATACATGAATATATGCATACACATAAAATCACTAGGTCTAAATGCGTGTAAATAAAGTGCATATCATTCCATTCCACAATTATAATACGTAAAGTGTAAAAATTTGGGGTGGGTGGCGCTGGCAAATACCGAGGAAACAAAGGCAAGCAAAAAAAAATAAATAAATGTGGGGTGGGTGGCGTTGGCAAATAAAGAGGAGACAAAGGCAAGTAAGTTGGGGGTGAGAGTGTGAGGATGTAAGAATCAGAGGATGAAGGGAGAAGACAACTCGAATCTGTTATTCAAGGATGAACGGGATTTAGAGATTAGAATAGCTTCCGAAATTCGAAGCTGACCTATATTGCGGACGGAGTTGAGGATGCGGACACTAATGGAGCGATGTGTGTTGCCACATGATATTAAGTGTTTATGGAAAGTAGAAATGTGGGTGTTTAGATGCTCTTTAATACGTTGGTGTAGAGGCCTAACAGTACTACCGATGCAGAACTTTTGACACTTAGCGCATTGTAGGTTGTATACTGTATAGGTGCGGAGGCAGAGGCCAGAGTTGGGGATGGGGCAACTAGCTAGAGAGCAGGGGTCTGGGGTGTAGTGGCTTTTTTTGGATAAATGTTGTCGGAGAGAGGTGCCTGTGTGAGAAAGTTGTATGTTAAGGTTCTCACTACGTATGGTATTGCGGATAGCAGAAGTTATACGGTCGCTAAAGAGGGAGAGTTTAAGGAAGCAAGTGTTGGTGAGAGTGTGGTGTCTACGTCTTCTTGTGTTGTTAAGGCTGGATATGGTAGTTAGGGGGAAACCGTTGGTTAATAGGGTTTGGTGGAAGGCTTCGGTGTGTGTTGTTTTATCGGAAGTAGAAGAGCATTTGTCCTGTATGCGGGTGATTTCGGTTTGTGCGTAACTAATTTTGGATTTATGGGGTAGTGCAAATTTGTAGTGGATAAAGAGGTTCCTGCAGGCGGGTTTTCTATAGAATGTGGTGTGGAGAGATCCGTCGTCATTAATGCTGAGTTTGAGGTCTAGAAGTGATAGAGAGCCTGAGGTGTTGGGATGTTCGATGGTGAATTTAATGTGGGGGTCAGAATTATTAAATGTATTAAAGATAGAGGTAGCTTCCTCTCGGGATGAGGTGAGGATCAAAATGTCGTCAACGTATCTCGAGAAGAAACTATGGGAATGGCAGGTGCTAAGTGCTTGTTGTTCCAGTCTGTTCATGTAGGAAATGGCGAGGAGGCCGGAGAGACTGGAACCCGTGGGTAGGCCAGAGACTTGTTTGTATATGTCTTGTTGTAACTTAAAGTAGGTGTTATCCACAATGATACGTAGGAGCTGATGAATGTCTGTAGGGGAAAGCCCAAAACAGTCAAGATTGTTAGAGGAGATGTGGTCAGTTATGAGGTCAATGGCGGGGTGTGCGGGAATGGAAGTATAAAGGGAGACTACGTCAAGGCTGAAGATGTAGTTGTTGATGCGGAGTTGTTGGGGTTGGAGCAAGTGGAGTCTATCTAATACCTGGTCAGAGCTGCTGACATGCACCGGGAAGGTGGGGAGTAGCGGTTTAAGTAAGTGGGAGAGGAGCCAGGAGATCTTGTAAAGAGGTCCCTCAGTACTGGAGACTATAGATCTGATCTGTAGGTGGTTGCTGGTTTTGTGGGTTTTAATAAGATAGTAAAAGGTGGGGAGTCTACTGTTTCTAGTGGTGAGATTGAGCCTATAAGCGTTTATTTCTTTTCACTTTTCCATCTTACGGCAACCACATCGCATTGCTATCGCCTCGGACGACTAATCTGCACTTATATATATATATATATATATATATATTTATATATATATATATATATATATATATATATATATATATATATATTGTCGATTTCATTACTTCGTATATAATACTGATGATTGGTGATACCGTGAAACGTCAGTAAAATGTTAAGCTATTTTCGAATTATTAGTATGTATTTAATCTCTCTCTTTGACTCTCTCTCGCTCTCTTTCTCTCTCTCTCTCTCTCTCTCTCTCTATATATATATATATATATATATATATATATACATACATATATATATATATATATATATATATATATATATATATATATATATATATATATATATATATATATATATGTATTTGAACATTTTTTTCTTTTACAGAATTTTACCAAGCTAGTGAATAGGATAAACGGAGTCATAGTGAGACAAGGACAATAACACAAGAAAAAAAAGAGAGGAACAATTATAGTAACATATTTAATCGTCGGAAGACATTTAATTAAACACTTTTAATAATATATATATATATATATATATATATATATATATATATATATATATATATATATATATATACATATAAATATATACATATACATATATGTATGCATATTTTTCTGTGCGTGTTGCATTATGTTAAATATCTATCAATATAATTTTCTTCAAATTCGTTCTATGTATAGATGTATACGTGTTTCTATATCTGTTTATATGTATACCTTTTTTTAAATTCTTCTATGAGTCTTTCTGTGATATAATTCATATCTTTATCGTAATCTATCCATCTAGCTACGACACTGAAAAAAACAGTTGACAGATGATCTTATTCATATCTAAACATCTTAGATTCAACCATATTGACTCTATCAGTTGCATGTATCAACAAAATTTGTGTCTTTTCATAAGGTTTATTTCAAAGCCACAGGAAAAGTAGCTGTATTATTTTTTGGGCTCCATCTCTTCATCTATACCGCCTCATCAAGTTTCACCCACTTTCTATCTTTATATTAATAAAGGTATCCATGATAATCTATATAGATGCCTCTTTTGTGCTCTCTCTCTCTTTCTATATATATATATATATATATATATATATATATATATATATATAGTTATATATATATATATATATATATATAGTTATATATATATATATATATATATATATATAGTTATATATATATATAAATATATATATATATAGTTTTATATGTATATATATATATATATATATATATATATATATAAATCGTCTTTAAAGAGTTAATAGTTTTAAGAGTTGAAAAACACCTAATTAATAGAATTAAATTTGATATCAGTAATAATATTCTAAAATGTGTATAGCTCCATATATAGTTTCGTACTTAGTACATAATTCCCGCCAGACACCTTCTATAAATACTAACACATGGTCTAGACCTGATAAACCTCATTCCCCCGAATATGGACTCAGATGGGTCCGAAAGTACTTGGGATACTAATGCAAATTATGGCAAATTCCTCAGCCAATTTCCCTCCGAAACTAAGATGCTAATTCGGACTATTGAAATGGTCTACCAAAGACATGGGTTGTCTCTTATATTCAACAATACTTGCCTTCAGGAGAAGATGCTGCCTATATACATATATATATATATATATATATATATATATATATATATATATATATATATATATATATATATATATATATATATAAGCCCGGCATAGCAATAGCAACCTACTAGTACCTCCATACTCAGAACTTGGAACTCAGGAAATCCTTCCTTTCCCAATCCAAACTTACGATATGAGATTTTAAAAATATGCTACAAATAGATTAAGCTTTCAATCTTTTAACTCTTCACCTAATTTGACATTCATTTTTAACTTTTTAATTATTTTTGATTTTACCAGTTTGTAAAATTGGCTTTTTCACTTTCTTTTCATTCCTTATAAATGAACATCTGAGTGAAAGATCATACCTTTATGTAGAGATCGTAGTTTCTAATAATTATTTCTCAATAACATCGACAAACCAGTGTAGCGCGGTTTTGTACATATCTTTATAAGTAATATATGTATGTATATATATATATATATATATATATATATATATATATATATATATATATATATATATATATATATATATATATATATACAGGGTGCGTCAGGTATATGAGAACATCGCGTAATGTCGTTATTGTTACGTTATATTAATTATTTTTATTCTTTTTTGCAGATAATGAAAAATGGCAGATAATAATGTAACGGAACAAATGAAAAGACAGGCTGTAATTGTCGCAATAAAGGCAGATCATAGCGATTTACAAATCGCACAATTTCTTAAAGTCGCCCGTTCTTTTGTTTATAAAGTTCGTAGGGAGTTAGAAGAAAATGATGGTGATTGTAAGCAGGTTGCTAAACGTAAAAAGCACGATCAACGGTCAGACACGATTAGAACACCTGAATTTATTCATCAAGTTCAGAATATTATTGATGAGAGCCCCCCAAAAGTCAATGAGGTCCATCGCAAAAGACCTGAATGTTTCAGAAGCCACAATTCGAAGGACTGTTCATGAAAATCTTCGTTACAAGTCTTATGTGATGAGGAGAGGCCAGTTTATGTCCGAGACCACCAAAGAGAATCGTTTGATAAGGTCCAAGAGGCTGTTAAACAAACTGAAACATCCTGTTGAGCAAGGCATGCTTTGGTTTTTCTCAGATGAGAAAAACTTTGATCAAGATCAAAAGGTAAACAGAAGGAATGACAGATGGCTGTGTAATGACCCTTCCGAAGTTCCAACAGTCATGCATACAAAATTTCCTGCAACTGTTATGGTTTTGGGGGTTGTTAGTAACGAAGGACATGTGATGCCACCACACTTCTTTCGGCAAGGACTAAGAGTCACTTCTGCTGCTTACATTGAAGTCTTGGATACTGTTGTTAAGCCCTGGATCGATAGAGTAACAAATGGAAGGCCCTACATCTTTCAACAAGACTCTGCACCAGCACATAAGGCTCAAAACACTCAGGAATGGTTGGCGGATCATTTTTATGATCACATCACTCCAAACTTGTGGCCTCCAAACTCTCCAGACCTGAATCCATTGGATTATTATGTGTGGGGCGTCGTGGAGAGAGATGTTAATAAACACCCCCACAACACTAAAGATTCTCTAAAAGCATCCATTGTCAGAGTGATGGACAACATAGATGAGGACCATCTCAAGCGCGCTTGCAGTCGGTTTAGGTCTCGAATCGAAGCTGTCATTGAAGTAGAGGGGAATTTCATTGAATGAAATTATTAAACAATACCTTAGCTTACATGTTTATATAATTGTTTTTGATTAAGAATATTTTTGTTTGATTTTTTTTATCATTTAATAAAATGGAAAATATATTCTAATATACCTGACGTACCTTGTATATATATATAAATATATATGTTATTGTTTTACATGTATACACATATAATATTATGATGTAATATAACATTGTTCATATATATTTTTTACAATTTACTTAAACAGTGCTCAGTATGTGAGTGGAGCTTAGCAGTAGGATGAATATATATTGATGACAAGTGATCTACACAGAATCGTTCGGATTTCAGTCCCGAAGGAAATCATCAGGCTAAATGATGATTTATTCCGGAATTAAATCTTATTGTTTCTGTGTAGAATACTTACTATAAATATACTTTACAAAGGTGACGGTAGTTATGTGGATAACAACACCGATTGATGACATGTGTGTGTCAAGTTTGAATCCAGTAGTTTCCTGTTCTGCATAGTCTTAAAATTCTGTTTAGATGTAATCTTCTTTTCACGTCATCAGATCAAAGTCTGTCTTTCACACTCACATTACACATCAATCATATCATTTTATATCTATTCGGTCCGGTAACGCATGCACTAAATCCATACTGGGCAGGTTTTACTTCCATACACCAAAACACTGCGTACGCATACCTGACTATTCCCTTCCTCGGCAGTGGTAACGCTTTGCTGGTTAGTAATGGCAGAAAAGCTTTGAACATATTACATGCACTCTTAACTCTCACCTCCCTACAATTATTGATATTATACTGACTTTGTTTCTGTGTCATATTCCTTTCAGTTCTCCGGGAATTTCCATGTATTTATTTTGATTTATATTATCATAACTTGATATACTACTCTCTCTCATATTCTCCCCCTATAAATCTCTTTATTATATAGCCAAGTTGTCAAGAATACATTTAATTCAACTTTATAAATGATATCCGAACCCGAAATTAAAGTTATGTAGATTAGTTAGAGAAGGCCCTGTATGTAGAATGCTGTTGCATATATATTCATTTTTTACGCCTTGCGGGGCATAGAGAAAAACGGGTTACCATAGTTTCGTTTAAATGACAAACTTCTTCTAATATTCAAATTCATTTTATTCATACAGTTTCAGCAACACAGCATACATGTCAGAGGAAAAATTCGTAGAGAAGGATACAACCATATGTTAAGTGAGCATACAGACATGTATTTACTATACAAGTTGGATTGAGTCCGAGTCTTTTATCTCGCCTATCGCTCAAGTCAGGGCTAGCAGCGAAAAATGAATATGGTGTCTTGTCAACTCGACACTTAACCTATGATTATTCTCAGAGAGCGGTAAAAGGGTTGGGACGGAAGTTGCCACCTACACACAAGTGTGTTCTTACTGAACAACGTATCAATTGTTCCGCGAGTGAGAACATGCTAGCGCAAATGGAAATAGATCGTAGTTATGTAACTACTACATTTCTTTCTCGGTTTCTGATTTTTGTCGTACGTTTGTTAGAAATAAGTCTCCCGACGCATATTAAACAGGGTGGTTAAAGTAAAATGGAATCAAGGCTGACTGTAAGTTCGATTAGCTTCTAACATGTATTTGCTCATACGTCTTTCTGTATAGACATTTGTGTACTTACTGAATCCAGTGCCACGAATTCTCTAACTGTAACTACATGCAAAAGGCTAAGCCTCCTCTAAAAACGTGTAGGCTGTAGTTGGCGATCTGTGATTCCTTACAAGGAGATCCTGGTTTCTGACCAATTTGGGGTTTGTTGCATAAATTGTGCCGTAGCTTGAGACACTCTACTTTGGCCCTAATTTCGGTGAAAAACGAGGTCCAATAGACTCGATCTGATCAATCAGCTTGTCGCGCTATGCCATAGTTTCTATAAGTTCATCTCTAACCGTATTATTCAGTCTGATACTTCTAAAAATCAAAATCTTATCTTTCCTTTTTATTTTATTCCAAAATAGATACTAGAATGCGGTGACGGAACAAAAAAATTACCACTACATAAGAGTAATGTTTGCTATGAGAAATGGTATCTAAGCAACGTGAATTTGTAGAGTTAATTTTCTAAGAGTAATGTTTTCTTAAAGAAGATTACCACTGCATAAAAGTAAGATTTGCTAAGTGTAATGATAGCTAAGAGTAATGTTTTAAAGAGTTATATTTGCTAAGAGTAATGTTTTCTTAAACTAATGTTTTCTAAGAATTTAAAATAATTATCCAATTCACAGGATTCTATTTGGCAACTTTACTCGGCATTGAATAACTCATAGTTGGTTTATATGCCGTAAAGCAAACCAAACAAAACAAAATCAATCTGAATCAAGTCATAGCAAATCCGAAACAAACTGCGTTTTTATCACGCTGAATTTTTTCCCAGCTGCAGAGGACCTCCTTAATTTACCTTCACTCTGACCCCTCCATAACCTCCAACCTCTCATTTTAATACATTCTTTTAAAGCTAGGTATTCGTAAATATTTATATATTTGTATGCACAAGATTGATTCTACTAATTCACCCTAAATATAGCCCACATACGACGCCTTACGCAGAGCATTGATCTTCAGAAAATTAATAATAATCGGTTAATTATGTTTCTGAATTTTATATATAAGGATCGATAATTTGTATTATTTTTCTCATCTTGCATGTTATTCTCACAACGATTAGGCCGATGTTACCTCTGACCTAATTCAGGTGCATTTTTTCGAACTCGGGAATCTGTACGGAATTTTGAACATACCTCTATTTAATCAACGATTGTAGCTTTCTCTCGTACCGTCAACCATAACCGGGCATTAGTCTTAAGTAATTCGTAATTCTATTCTTAGTATCACCTGCACTGAGGATTTAACCTTTAACCTCCAGAAGACTGTTACTTAGAACTTCTTATTACTTAGCACATTATCCGTTACGCCACGGGTCCACAACGTTGTTAAATTTTAAACATATTCTCGAATCAAAATCATGTAATGGTTTTAATCAAAATTCGAATAATGATGCTAGATATAACGTTTAGTATCATTATATGTTGATTTTATGGGTCTTATAGATCTAAAAGCACATACGGAAATCACATGCCCAAATAAAAAAAATATTTTATACACTTACGTATCAGGAAAACAATTAGTATCCTCACTAAAAATGAAAAAAAATATTATCGAGCAGAATTTAATTTAAAGTAAAAATCAATCTCATCGTAAAATTCAGGATCAATTATGCTGAGATTTGTTGGTGCTTATGCATATAAAATCACATATGAAAATCGCAGTTCCAAATAAAAAACTCCTTGATATACTTACGTATACGGCATAAGTAAATATCCTCACCAAAAATAGGAAAAAATACAGAGTAGAATTATAATTAAAAGTAAAAATCAGTTTTATCGTATTTTGTATGATTCCCAATTAGCATGATGCAGTTGTGAAGATTTATATAAAACAGGGGAGGTAAGTCCCCTGAGAGGTCGTACTCACAGATAACGCGATACCCCCCCCCCAACCCTCCTTTGTCCATGTTTATAATAGTTTTCTAAATAATAATGTGATTATATAGAAGCCATTCTCAAACATGGGGAAGAGGCTGTCTAAATGACGGACTGATGTGTCTCGCCTTGTTTTACATAACTCTGCAAACTTACTAAATACGATAAAATTGAATTTTGCGATAAAATTGATTTTTACTTTTTATTAAAATTCTACTCGATAATTTTTCATGATTTTTGGCGAGGATACTTATTTTTGCCTGATACGTAAGGATGTTAAAGAGTTGATATTTGGAAATGCGATTTCCGTATGTGCTTTTAAATGTAAAAGCACCGATTTTAGTCTTCGTAAGGGACAGAAAAGTGGTGAAAAACTGTTCTGTTCAAATAATTTATTTTACCCGTCATGGGACGGGTATTTTTCTAGCTCAAGATAACTACATCTCTTTCCTCTTTTTTTTTTATTTCGCTCCATCTTTCTTTCCTTCTTAATATCGTTACGCCTAATTGACCTTTCATTTATTTCCCTATTTAATTTACACGAAGAATTGATATTCAATATGACTATAATTGGTCAGTTCTTTTCGTCGGAAGTCATTCCGTCAAACGTTGAATTGGCACAGTTACCGCTCAGTATAATTAATAGAACTAATGTGCCAATGACAAACTGTATTTCTCTTCGTTATTTGATTGATTAAATACGATTCGTATAGCTTCACTAATGTAATTATTGCCAGGGTTGCACAGTCGGGGTCGGAGTCAAACTCGGAAGAATACTAGGTTTCGGAATCGGATATTTTATTCCAACTCTGATTATTACTAAATATTAGTGTTAGATAGTAGGAGGGGTAGAGAGTAGGATGACTCCCTGGAAGGGGAAGGAGAAGCAAGGAAGTCGAAAGTGACGTCAAAATGGGGAGAGGCTTTTCTGATCTCTTTTGTTCACGACTGAAGAACAGAACGGAGGTGAGGAAGCGCCTGTCCGCCCACTGCCCGTAGATGAGAAAGACAGGCGCACGACGTGACCCAAAAATGGCCTGACGAGAGCGCTTTCTGATTCCTTCATTCTCTCTAGCCCGTGCAAAACCAGTTAATCTCTGACTTTTGTTTTATGTAAAATAAAACTGTTCAAACTAGACCAGCGTCCCCTCGTAATTTTTCCGAAGACACGGTATACCAGCAAGCGGAGACGAAACCTGTTTACCAACCCACGAAAGTAAGCGAGCATGCAATATTAGAATACCCTAAATAACGAGCCAGAGTCGGATATTTTCGAATTTTAGTAATGGGAGTCGACATTTTGTTAATCCTAGGAGGGGGAGTCAAAACGTTGTGAGCAAAACTACTCAAGATGAGTACAGTACTAAGAAGAATCCAAATAATACGCAATTTGCATTAAATAAATTGTTCAGTTCGAAATTCCGTATCGATTTCCGGGTTTGTCATAAAGGCTCCCAGGTCCGAAAAGTTAAACCTGAAGAATGGTTGGAGGTTACATCAGCTAAAACGTTGTGATCATTAAAACAAGATCAGGATAATAGTCCGAATATTTGAAATAATAAAAAATAACATTATTTTAAAGTTTAAATAATCTCTTCAGGTTACATGTATTTGTTTAATAATACGAGTAATAGATATACATTGATCTATCTTTCAATAAAACACCGTTTGCTATTAATTGTAAAATATTAATATTGTCTTTAAGACACAATCCAATCTAATAATAAGTCACAAGATTTCTTCCCTGAGCAACACAATATGTTCATCTTCACATCCAATATTTCGTAAACCGTGATCATATTTAATTTATCTTATAACACCATATAAATTTCTATGTTTTACTACCCCTTCGTTTGTTTAGCCCCCTATATAGTCGAAATTAGCTGAAATGTTAAAAACAT
Source organism: Sepiola atlantica (assembly GCA_963556195.1). Lineage (NCBI taxonomy): Eukaryota > Metazoa > Mollusca > Cephalopoda > Sepiida > Sepiolidae > Sepiola > Sepiola atlantica. The sequence goes on from OY744516.1 coordinate 98,635,792, forward strand.
TTCTGAATTAATTTATTTTATATGTGATTTAATCTTTATTTAAATTGAATATACGTATTTCAGCTTTTAAGGGGACTATGCCCAGTGAATCACGTAGTAGTTGGGCACATATATATATATTAAGCAAATAGATTGTAATGTAGAGATTCGGGACAACTTCCATTATCTTTCGCGGAGAATTTGATCTATTAATAAATGAGATTATGTATCTGTCAGTCTGTCTGAAGCCGAAAGTATATTATTAGTTTTTATCGCTCTCTTTTTATATCTACTTATCAGCTCCTATATATATATATACCCATTCTACGAGTTCCCCAAACATAACGCGTCTTTCAAATTTACGTAATTAATTTTGTTTAAACCTTCTAATAAATTATTTTTTGCAAATATACACTCATGATTGTTTAAAATATTTTCAAATGTATTTGGATTAGTTTCTCGATAATAATCTAAATAAAATTATAAATAAAATTAATTAAATGCATTGTTATTAATCTATACGATTGAGTTACGTAATTAAATAAGATTGTAATGGAATATGATGAAACAGCCGGCGTATACTCAAACATTTGATTACACGCCCGTTGATTATTTAGTATAACGTTCTATTTCGAACGCACAGAAAGTTCGATGTCAAGAAATCCACATGACGACAGATTAGAGAGAGCGAGAGGAAAAAAGAGAGAGAAAAAGAGAGAGATAGAGAGAAACTTAGAGAGTTAGAAAAGAGAGATAGGGATGGACACAAGACAGGTGCGCGTTATTTGATTAATAACATATAAACAACACATTTTCTGAGATTTATCCTACTAGTCGCTCAAAAATGATATATGTAATTTGATTGTTTTATTAAAACGTTTTGGGTTTGTTGGTTTTTTTTTATCTTATTAGGAATTGTCTTGTAAAGCACAATTTTATTGAATCAAATTGTTAAATTTTAACAATAGTGAATCAGAAAAATTTCAAATTCATATAAAATTTTAATACGAAAATGCGTTTAGTTTAAAATGCTAACTCATGTAAACAATAGGCTAACAGAATTATTTTTAAGTGAGAACTTACATGACTTACATTTTAGAAAGATAAATAGTTCTATCATGGATATTATTTTTTTAGTGAAAATAAAATTTTAAATTATAGTTGATCAGATTTAAGATCTAATTATTTATTTAAATTTATTGTTGTCCAATTAAATTCAAGATTTTAGACTTTCAAAATATAATTTCATGTCGTTTCTGAAACAATAAAATAACTTCGAGTTAACAATTTTCTTCTATTTATCGAAGAAGAATTAAAAGATGTTTTTTTCAAAACACTTTCCCTGCGGTTACCTTTTACTTTGTTTAAAATGTAATGTATGTAATATGTAACCTAAAACAACTAGCAGCAAATATGCAACCGGAGGGAGCATATTTTTGTTAGCCCTAATGTTACAAAGCACTATATATATATATATATATATATATATATATATATATATATATATATATATATATGTGTGTGTGGGTGTGTGTGTGTGTGTGTGTGTGTGTGTCATAATAGCGTGATACAAGACTGGCTTGTTGTCGAGGAATGGTTAACAAGCTCGGCTATATGATTAACTGTTTTTCCCCCGCGCCATTACAGCTTATCTTAAAACCGCCGCAAATAAATAAATCGTCTTATTTTATTTTATCTGATCAAACAATTTTGATTTTCCGTATATTCAGTCGGCTTAATACCCCGGATGTAGCTGAAGCATTTAACAACTCACGTTTTTTGGCGCCAAAATAAAAGCAGAGATTTATGAAGGAATCTTCGTTTTTTGCCATTACTTTTTGATGTTGTCAGCTTTTATTTTATTTCATATTGTATTGATTTTACGACACATCAACAGTACGTATCGTCAGTAATTAATGGTATATGCTTATTTTAATACGGGTCACTACCTTACATAACTGAATAATAGAAAACATGTAAGTGGGGGTTTGTGTGTGTATGTATTTAAACGCTATTTTATTTAAGCAAAAAATATGCATTCACAATAAGGTTTTTCTAAAACAAAAACAATAATCATAAGATGATCCTTTGCATAGGTATGCATTTAAATATTATTAGTACTTAATCGAAGAAAATAGGTTGAAAAAAATACCCACCCACACTCAGTCATTATATGTGAAGAACAGACTGATCAACGTCGCTTAACTTGTGATCTGGCCGGAACCAGTGAGTCAAGTTTGTTATGCTCTACACTGATAATATTATATATTGTAATAATTGATAGAGTGTTCGGTAAAATTACAGAGAGACTCCGTTAACATCCTCGGTCAAGTCATATCAAATACTCAATATATCGCACTTAATATTTCCTTGCTAAAAACTCAGCATTGGAAAGCGATAATCGGGGTCATTATCAACAGTTGCGTTCACTATATCTATTTGTAGTAGCAAACGAAAACAGAGCCTGTCGAACTAGAAATTCGTATATCTTCCTTGCAAGCGTTTAAACGCTTTCATAATGTTTAAAACATCCACGAATATTAACAAAGCGAGGCAGAACGCTACAAAAGTATTAGAACCAGAGTAGTTTAATAAAGTCCGCAGTGTTAGCTTTGGAACTGATAAAGATACAGGACGGCGATGTACGCTTGATACTTAAAGTTTGTAAGCAATTGTTAAGAAACACTCGCGTCATAGTTTCTAAGACGCTTGATGTCGGTATTACAACTGTGTCTGACCATGTTAGATAAACAAGCTCAATAAATATGCAAGAAGATCAGAACCGATTTATGTCTGTCTAAAAAATAACATTTCCGACGATTATAATCTAATTCACATTATCTTTTCTTGTCGGGCCATTAGTTACTCCCTTTGCAGGTAATAACAACATATTTAAAAACAATATGATTTTATTTTTGTATGTAATTCTTTCACAAATGAGTTAACTATCCTCAAACATTAGCGCAACGTCGCAGCTCCTCAACCTGTCCGCCTATCTGTCAAATATCCTTCTCTTGTGGGCAATTTTCGGTTTAATAACAAATGGTTAAGTCAATTTCTATTAGTTTTGCTGAACGACTTTTTGCTATCTGTTCATCTTCAACCGATATTTCTAACCACATTTCTTTTTTCAAACAACATTTGAAGAGTTCGAATGCAACACACGATAAGTCCACGTTTTTTAAATTGAATAATTAATCAATAAAAGGTCGAACATATCGAATCTTGACTTCGACTAAAACTAATTTGAATTTAAAGCAACACCAAATTATGCCGATACCTATTTATGACAGTGTGTAAATGCTACACTTTTTGTTGTTAGAGTTTTGTAATTTTAAAATTGGCGTTCATCGTTTGTTGCATTCTAACTTTTTATTTATTCTGTTGCCAATTGGTTTGACCTATAGACATTACGGCCTAATGACTCTTTCGATATCCGATATTTTACCCAAATAATTATTTCGTTTTCTTTATTTTTTATTTTGCTTTTAATTATTATTGTTTTCCATACGCGGTTTCAAGCCAAGATGCCTTCGACCGGGTTTCTAATAGGTATCGTCCCTTCCTTTCTTATTACAGATCGAGCTTGCATGGGCTCCATAAATAAATGTAAGTATTGAAAGTTCTAATTATTTACTGAACAACATAATACTGACAGAAACTGTGACCAGCTTAACAATGACCAAATAGTTAAGGACACCACTGGATTCACCATGCTAGCTGATATTTGGATAATTACTCCTCACTTGAGCAACAAAGAATGCGTGGGGGCCCTTTTTTTGCATAACAAAGTAGAAATCCAAAATTAAATATAACTTTCAAGAAGTTTTTCACCCCAGCGCAAAGTCGTAATTTGCACGGACCCAGTCAAAGATGTACCATAGTCGCTTTCATCTCATTAAATGAAATACATCATTCTCTGTCTGTGGTTCTGCTTTGTTGAACAGCCTATCATGAGTAGTGCCGATGTCTATCACATTGAGAACTTAAGTGGTCTTGAATAAAACATTCAGACGGAATATAGATGTACACATCTTCTAACTGTCCGTTTACATGGTTTGTTGCAATTTGCTATTTTTGCCAATTAATTTTATTTGATTTGATTTAATACATTATATTATTTAATGAGAAAATAAAGCCATTCAACTTTGTGTTCAACTCACATCTGTTCGAAGTTCTGGTATACATAGACGCGATCCCGTCTAAAATCTCGTGACAAACAGTGAACTGGATTAGACATTGTCTTTCCCTTGTATAACGAGCTGTATCCGATTTGATGAATTGACATCTCCATTCCCATAATCACACGATTTCCATGCGCCGCCCTGCTCTAGCTTCGTCCATCACTTCTATCAGCTAATCCTTCTTTTCCCCTTCTTCTCTTTGCACTATAAACGTCTAACAAAAAGAACAGAGACAGACAATCAGCAAAGATGGAAGCATTGCCCAATGGTTGTTAGTGGTGGGGGAGGTCAACGGAGCATGGCCCCAGCTTCCTAATCCATAGGGGAATCAACTATTTCTGCCAACGAACTTCTAGCGTAGCGTTTGCTTTTTCAAACAAATACACACAAAAACAAAATAATCAACTAACCGATATTGGTTAATTCACTAAGTGGTTCATTATTCCATCCGAACTATTTTAGCTGAAGAACAGTTTTACATTTAATAGGATGTTCCTATCATTGCAAAAACTTGAATGCCCACGAGAGAACACTAGAATGCCTACTAGATACTGCCCTCGAGTATTGAAGGTCTCTATGTACAGGGGTTTGTCAGGACAACCTGACATGAGGATACTTCCACCTACAAGTAAACTCTGACTAAATATTCAAAATAACATAGTTTTAGCAGCACAAATAAGATCCACCCAGTATGGCTACTCGACACCGGCTCATACGAAAAATAGTGCACCTTTACCAAGTGATGTTGCCTATAATAACAACACTAAGATGAATACTCCACCAGAATGAGTAGATGTTTGTCATAGAATCAACTAAGACCAAGAGACCACACAGAAGGCTTGATGTAACATAGTTAACTGATCACTTGGGAGAGGAAAATTAATATTCTAACTTCTTTACTAACTCAACATTTCAGATGTAAAAAAGCACTTTAATGGTATGTTCGAATATCTACGTATCTCATATAGTAATCAAGTGTTAGCCCTAAGAAGGGGCCTCTTGATTTCTGAGTACTTCGACTGAAGTAAAATGAAACAAAAAAGTGCAATTTTCAATAAAATGGACTTAAAAATAATATTTTTTCAAAAGTTCTTAATAATACGTAGAACTTGATAAATACTTATTATTTAAGCAAACATTGTAGAACAACACAGAATTTCTTCTGCTTGATCATATTTTTTATCAGTTCCATTTTTCTAAATATCCTGCTTTTGTGTCAAAATTGAGGAAAGTAATAAAGGTGTCATAATTATCATTAGAACTTTCGATTCTTCGTCGATCTTTTTCGGGTCACAAAAAGCAAATTAACAAACGTTAAGGTAAAGAAGAACATTTCAAAACAAATAAGCCGATAACACCGTCTGTGAAGTCGTGAGAGCGTTTACAATTTAAATTATGTGACGCTAGAATTAGCATAACAGGATACATTTTATTCACGTTAACTTTTTAAATGTTGTTACTCATTTCATACGTAATCCTAATTTTTCATTGAATACTGATGCCATGAACACCGTTTGTGTTTAGCCTTTCGCAGTACTGTTTTCTCTGTTATCAACTGTCAATTTTCAATCGAAGTAATGACTGCTCGCAGTTATATTGAATATAAGAATAGTGGTTTTGTAATTATAACATACTCATTTAATTATCAAAACTAAGTAAAAATGCGAAACGGACTTAAAATCAAAGAAAATATGTCAAAGTTTTGATAATTAAATGAGTATGTTATAATTAATTGGTAATTTAAGTATTTTTATGTTACATAAATCGTATGATAGTAAACATGCGAAACGGACGTAAAAAGAAAGAAAATATGTCTATCATACGATTTATGTAACATAAAAATACTAACATTACCAAGGCACTCAAGAGAAATTAAGCAAATTCAGATTACTTTTCCAGAACTGTGAGTTTATTTGAGAATAGCAAATTAGGCTTCAGATTCAAGCGCATTTTTTACTGTCGACGTATATCTCAGCGGCAATTAATGTTGGGCCCCCAATATCATGATGAAACAAAAACAAATCGGCAACTATTCTACTTCAACAACTACCGATGCACTCTCAGCAGAAAAAAACACTTTAACATAACATGTGGTTGTTTTCTATTTACACACACACTTATATAAGATTGCAGTAAAACAGGTGAAACAAACAAACACACTTGAGGAGTAGTTTCGCATAGAACTTTAACGAAACATATGTTTTATTCCTATACGGGGGATTACAAAATGAATAAATATATACATTATTTCACTTCCTGATCTTATTTAAAAGAAACAGCAAATCGGCGTCTATTCTACTTCAGCAACAACACAAATACAATAATATGTTCGGTGACTAAACTACGGCAAAACACTGCCAACACTGTTGGGCCCGAAATATTTTGAATACATAAAAATACAAATCGGGGCTTATTCTACATTACCCACAAATTACGAAGTATTCAAACGCACACATACACACATACATATATATAAATATGTATATATATATATATATATATATATATATATATATATATATATATATGCAATACCCGTGCTTCAATGTTGGGTTCTACACATTCTAGATTAACTATACTATCCCGGGCATGACTGGGGCACGGCCCCCGTTAGTATATTAATAAGATTTACTTTTTTTATTCAAAAGTGCTCAATACTGGTAGAGCTTTATGCAGCCAAAATAACAACATTTACTTTTTCCGTGTTTATGGTTACAAATATCAGTTAGAAAAGTACTCAAGTTATTACGAGAGTTAGTAATTAAACCAGCTCAAGTGTATTAATAACATGAAAAGTTTTGTATGTGCATGTTTATATATATATTTTTTATATATAAGTCATTCCTAAACTAATTAACTGAGCATTATGAATTTTTTAATACAGCCGCTAAGCGTAAAGTGTGGTAATGTAGGCTATATTTAGTTATATTTAGTGGTAGGCAATACGCACAGATTCAATAAACACGTCGGTGGGTATGTCATTCTCAAATCGGAATATGTTTGTTTTTGGTTTGTCACGCTTCAGTTTGAAATAATATTTTCTTCGTGCAAAGTGCAGATTGAATTGACATATTATTAAAGAGGGTGTGTAAGCCTATCGCCCAGTCACGCTTACAATTGAAATAGCATTTTCGTCGGTCTGTCACACTAACATTTGAAAAATGATTTTCCCTGGTTTACATTTATATTCTTAAAGACATATATCGAAAAGGCGCATCTTAGGTTAGAAACTTGCAAACATATCAAATTTTCTCTCCGTGGATCGCCCTGTCAAGCTTATGCTTGAAAGAGCATTTTTGTCGGTCTGTCACGCTTACATTTTTAATATCATTATGTTTGTTCTGTAACGCTTTTCTATCGAATCATGCGGCAGTTTAAACTGAAATTTCCACAAGTAAACGTATACGTATGTGGATAATACTTAAATATGTATTATTAAATACTTATATATATATATATATATATATATATATATATATATATATATATATGTGTGTGTGTGTGTGTGTGTAGTCTTCGTTACAGAAACAAAAAAAGTAATTTTCATTTGACATTTTGGTAATTTAGTCGAAAATTTTTAAAAAGATGATTGTCGTAGTGTTATTTGATATATTCTAAACACTTTAATTGATATGGTATTTAAGATATTCAACGTCGATAAATTTCATTTTGTTTCAGCATAAAACTTAAAATGAATTCCCCATTACCACTATTGTTTAATGAAATTAATAAACATAAAGGTGGAACGTCGATTGGTCAAATACTCCACTTTTATATTACATACTAAGGTACTTTTCATTTTTATTATAAAATGAAAGAAAAATACGTACAGAATATTTTTAAAAATACTATTTTTTTTGTAATTAAGAAAAATTAGAAGAGGTTTATTTCTTTTCTATGACACATGTTTAATTCATCATCATCATCATCATCATCATCATCATCATCATCATCATCATCATCATCATCATCACTACCAACATGTTAACTCCTTGGCCTTTTGGCTAGGGCCAAAATGTAATATCTGTACTTAATCTGACTTAGTTTTTATGTTCTTTGTCAGTGAAAAAGAACTCTTTCTAGACCGAGGCAATTGAAATATCTTGCATATATTGTAATAAGATAGACGGGTAGACAGATGATTAAGCGTAAATTACTGCTGCTGTCTTGAAACAGAAAATAATAAAAATTCATAAAAAAATATTTTAATATAATATGTTTACGAGTGTTTGACAATAAAACTTCGCCTTAGGATTTTGTCTCTTGCGTAGAGTCAACTAGCAATTGACAATTAAAACGAATAAAGTTTTCTTGTCGGATAGTCACAATTGATATACGCGAAAATAGTAAATAGAATGTATTTGACTTAATTGGGAGGCATGAGATATCTTTAAATATATAGACAGAAAAGAACAGAGAGAATGCAATGGACAACATTCGACGCGGAGTGGACTACCGGGCAACGCCGTTAAGGCACAGCTAGCCATATATATATATATATATATATATATATATATATATATATATATATATATATATATAATTTGATTTTGTACGTTAGTTACGTATATTTTGATTTATTTATTTTCTTTTTTTCTTTCTCGCTTATTTTCTATCTGTGTAGTTCGGCCGCTATGATATATTTCGTTTCCATGGCTCTGATTTTTCTTTTAACATCTTATTATCTCCCTTTATTCCAATATTCTCATTTTTTCCTCTTCCGCCATTTCAAAATCCTCTCCTTCAACGGCTCCGATGTCTACTTTTCCCCTTTTTAGGTCTGTGCATTTCTTCTATTTTCAATTTACCCATTTTTCAAACGGCCATCCGTCAGAATCAATTTTCTATCCGTTCCACTTCCGTAATCTGGCTCGGTGTCACAACCTCAATTCGTCTTGCGTTTATCAGTTTAAAAATGGCCGAACGGCGAAACATGGCCGCTCCAGGTGTTAACTAATAAAAGACTTGTATTCAGGGCTTCCATCATTCTACAAGTCTGGACAATGTCGCTGTTTACACTTGTATTGGAAATAGATAATCAGTACATCTGCGTTGTTTCCATGGATATAGATAGATAGAAAATAGATTGAAAACACAAACAGATAGATCGATAGAAAGAAAACTAGATAGATAGATAGATAGATAGATGGATAGATAGATAGCATTATAGAGAAACAGGAAACTTTATACTTGTATTGGGCATAGATAATCAGTATATCTGCAATGCTTCCATAGATCGATAGATAGATAGATAGATAGATAGATAGATAGAATTATAGAGAGAACGGACACTTTATACTTGTATTGGCCATAGATAATCAGTACATCTGCAATGTTTCTTGGGTATAGATATATATATATATAGATAGATAGATAGTTAGATAGATAGATAGATAGATCAATAGATAGATAGATAGATAGATAGATAGATAGATAGATAGATAGATAGATAGATAGATAGATAGATATAATTATAGAGAGAACGGACACTTTATACTTGTATTGAGCATAGATAATCAGTACATCTACAATGTTTCTTGGGTATGGATAGATAGATAGATAGATAGATAGATAGATAGATAGATAGATAGATAGATAGATAGATAGATAGATAGATAGATAGATAGATAGATAAGTAGATAGATAGATAGATAGATACGCGGATAGAAAGACAGATATATTATTGAAAGGGAAATTAGATAGATATATAGATAGATAGGGAGAGAGAGAGGCAATACACTTTACATTCGTACTGGAAATAGATAATCAGTACATCGACGATGTTTCGATGGATATAAATAGATAGATAAATATATTTATAGATAGATACATAGATGCATTGATAGATAGAAAAATAGATAGATGGATAGATAGATAGATAGATAGATAGTTATATAAATAGATAAAGAGAGCAAGGACACATGCTTACATATTTTTTTTGAAAATAGATAATCAGTACATCTACATTGTCTATGGATATATATATAGAGATTAGATAGATAACTAGATATACAGATAGAAGATCATATATATATATATATATTATCAGAAATTGGTTGTTTGCTAGAAGCATTGCTGGGAGTAATAATAACAATTTTAGAAAGGTAGAAGGCAATGCAAAGTTCCGGATTGGTGTAAGTTGTAGAGGACAAAAACAAAACAAAACCGAAAATGAGTCGGATATAGATCGAAAAAGTTTTTTTTATTTTACAAGACGAACTTACAAGACAGCAAGAGTGTTAGTCTGTAATTGTCAGGATGATCAGGGATCAATTTGATAGATTTCGAGAGTCTTATCCTCTCCTTGTCAAAAAATAATAAATAAAAGAAAATCCCAGATTCCGAGAAAATGCCAAGAACGCTGGGGGGTTAAACCGGAAGTCTTCAGGATAAAGTATTCAGAGGTTAATTAAATAGATCGTAATAAGTTCTGGAGTAGTGTTGTGTAACTGTAAATTAAATGTTATATCCTATATTATTATTATTTTTTTAATTCATTTATTTATTTTATATATATATATATGTACTTGTTTGTTGTTTTTATTTATTTAATTATTTTTGTATATTTTATATTATTATTATTTTTTTCGATCTATATCCGACTTATTTGCGGTTTTGTTTTGTTTTTGTTCTTTACAACTTACAGCAATCCGGAACTTTGCATTGCCTTCTAACTTTCTAAAACTGTTATCATATATATATATATATATATATATATATATATATATATATATAGATATATATATATATATATATATATGGTACAGGTACTTTATTAGTTTTTGTAGATGTAAATCCGTTGAAACTCCAGTGTTAATTAAAGTGCTCAATAACAAGTAGAGCTGTTCTTAAGTATAACTTTTTATTTATACAAACATTATTGGTTACATACGTGCATACATGTTTCGGTTGTACTCTTCAAAGAGAGGCAACTGCTTCAGACCAAAGAAGATATATATATATATATATATATATATATATATATATATATATATATATATATATATATATATATATATATATATATACAAAAGATGTATAGAGGTGCAGTACACTTGTTTACACTTGTATTGAAAATAGGAAACTAATTCATCTTTGTTTTTCTATTAACATTGCTAAATAGCTAGATAGCTAGATACATACATGTGTACTGTCTATATATAAACAAACATATGTATGTATATTTATTTATACAAGTTTACACTTTCACTTCTAGTGACGGAAAAATGATGATTCGCCAGTGTTCGCACTAATATTAATATAAACTAATGTATCACTTCTTTAAATGGATTTAACCAACACAGTACTTGTATTAAGACCTTCAAGCCTAGACAATGTCGTTGTTTTAAACTTGTGTGGGAAATAGGTTATCAATATATTTGAGTTATTTCCATGGATATAGATACATACATATATACATACATAGTCTAAGATACATAAACATACATATGTCTCATTATATATTAAGGTATGTCTATATATTCTGTCACGATCGCGTATCGTTGTAAACGACAAGACAGCCACGCAACAGAAGTAAAAAAAAAATCAGGTCCTCAGGTTAACCGAACAAGAAGGGAATGATACTCTTTCTTACGACAGCTATAAAAATAAAAACACCTTGTGAAAGAACAGAAGAGCAACACATGTTAAGCAGTTAAAAATGACAAAGTTTATTTATACATTGTATAAAGATGGACAAGACAGACGAAAAAATAAAAATAGTACGGGACGGGGACTTAACGGATACGTAACTAGACTGAGCAAAACTATATATGCAATGCAAAATGACTCAGCTTGAGATTAAAAGTGGTTTTAACTTAAGATCTTCAAAGTCTGTATGGAACGCTTAAATCCTCGTGCAGTGGTATGCAGTTGTCGTCGGCAGGCAATTACCGGTTGCCAAGAATAATTCAGATAATTATTATCGATTGAGTATACCGTGGTTATCTCGTGTGACTATTTCTTACTACTTCTCCATGCAAACAGCTAGTTTGAAATATGTCTTATTTGAAAACATATACGCGATAATAAAAGAGGGAATCAAAAGAAGGAAAGAAACGGCAAAGCGAGAATGGAGCATGATGACGCTAAGGTTGGAAATGGTTTTAAAACAAGTTGAATAAAATTAAATGGAGGGGGAAAGCAAGAAACATATTTCACGTTGAGGTTTCTTGAGTATTATTGCCGGAATGCTGACAGAACCAGTTGCAGTGTTGGCGTCCAGATTCTTGATTAGTTTGCCAATATCAAGGACAGTTATTCGGATGCCGGTTAGAGGTTTTTTTTGTCAGTCAAAGACGGCAAGTCAAAGAGAAGGTGGTCATTATCACAAAGGATAACATTTGCTGCAATTTCCTTGCTAAAATTTTGCCCTTCATCAGATGTTGAGGAGATCCCCCCTTGTCCGTTAATGATGGTGTGGATAGAACCCTTCCAAAGCTTTAAGAGCTTGTTTGTTATTCTCAAAACCCATAGGAGGCAAGCCTCTGGTCAGCTATTCTAGATTAAACGGATTTGGGCATAGAAATATTTAGCGTTTTCTATATTAATTTTCCAATTGTTTCGGGCAGTTTTAAAAGCACATTTGATTTCAGAGCATCTATTTTGTTGAAAGATTCTTATGTGCAATAGCAGTGGCCCATTCATGGGTATAATATGGCTGACTGGTAATAGATATATATAGTGGAAGATTAAATAGTGTAAAAAGCAAACATAACTTTTTTATTATGATCATTTTGTGCCCGTCATCTAACTTAATATTTTGTTTCGGAGTATTATATTAGGTGAAAAAGGTGCTACGTTGTAGAAACCTGTTCTATATTTAATATCAAGATTGAATTAATAAATGTTCTTTATTTTAGATTGGTTTTGTTAGTATTCCCTGAGTGAAATGAAAAGTGTGCTTAAAATATATTATATGACAGAAAAGGTAATGTTGATAATTATTTATTTTAATGGCACTTGTACGCTTGTATAATGTTTAATTTTATTTGGGTTGTGTTTCCGATGATGTATATGATTAGTTTGATGCTTGTAGTTCGCACTCTTGGATTAGAACATTGCCGACTTATGAAGCTGAAAGTAACACTTTCAAGAAACAAAAACATACGTTTTTACTATTCACATATTTATTTGCACCTCTGAAAGATACAAATAGTATACTTTGGTTTCTTAAAGCACACCATGATGAGGCCGCCTCGACAGGCTTAAACCCCGACCATTAAGAAGCGCGTCTGATCCGGCAAAAATCTAAAGAGAAATAAGTCGAGCGAGACAAGAATCAGAAGTTCCCTGACAGTTCTTCCGGCTGACGTTACTACACACGACTCAGTAACCTACAGTGGTCGAAGCGTACATATTTTTTATCGAATAAGTAAAACAATCCTCACAGTTAGCTATTAGACTACTAGACCTGCGAATTTTACATCTGGTAGGTATGTTGCCCTAACTATTCAGGGTATCGTAAGTGAGCCATATTTATTAGTCCTCGTTTCTAGTATAAAAATCTAATGTTGCGCACAGATTTTCGAGTTCGACATGAATATTCCCGAGTTACACAAGATGCACTTGAAGAAGTTTGGGGCTTTTTTCGACCGAAACGTTGTGAGTTTAACATACAATATGAAAACAAGTGTGTATCCATTAGTAAAAGTATTTTCTCTCGTGTCTAAAGCAAATAAGCGTATAAAGGCATGCACCTGTCTCTGTTACAGTGTTTATGCGTATTTGACAATTGGTTAAATTTTCATGGTGTATGCTATTGTTTGTATGATCGAGATTTCTAGTTAAATTAATCTATAGTATGCATGACTACTGCTTAAACAACACACTCCTTTTAACATAAACACCAACGACCAACCAATTGAACAATTACAGAGTTTGTTTACCTTGGGCAGAATCTGTTTTCATCTAATGACGGTCAAACAGATGTAAATCAAAGAATCGGCTTAAATAGGGCCGCGTTTACTATCAATAAAACCGCCCTAACGTCTAAACGCACACCATACAAAATGAAAGCGAGAATCTATAACGCATATGTTCTTCCTGTAGTCTTATACGGACTTTAATGTGTCCACTGGACTATAAAATGATGTCAGAATGTAGAAACTTTCCAGAAATACATCATGCGTTTAACTGGTGATAAACTATCTGATCAGATCAGTATCGCAGAGTTGCAAAATCTCACTGGCATCCCGCCAATATCTTTTTCCATCAAATGTAAAGTCTTCAAATTGTTTCGGCACCTTAAGCGTTGCGATGCAGGGCTATACAACATATGTGTTAAACATAGAATACAAGGAATCTGATCGAAAGTGAGACAAAAGAAAAGATTGATAGATGACGTTTGTGAATGAACGAACATGAACATAAACCGAGTCAACACCTAGATCGTATGGCTTGGAGGACACTTAGACATGTGTGTGCGTATTCTGCAACTAGGGAGAAAACGTTTTATAATAAAGAATAGCTCTATTATTTATATGGCCTTCTCTCAGTATCATACACTATAAATGTATCTTACTTAGGTTGTTAGTCTTGTATACGTAATGGTTTTGTTTTAGTTGTGAAGTTTTTATGAAATATATTGTATATTAAAAGGTTTAAAGAGAAGTATAGCGTTGTTTGTATTCTTCGTACAAGGGTTGCTGACTGCATATTCTGATTTCACGTAGATTGAACCCTATTAAGAATCCTGTATGAATGATGTAATTATGGTAGGAAACATGTATGTACTTGTTTTTATTAGTTACTTAGGAAGTTAGATTATTTAGGTAATATATGTATTTGTGAGATTTTTTTATATGTAGTGTAATATTGTTAACCCCTCCTCTCATTGAATGGACTCTTCCATCAGGCGTTGACTATAAATGCTTCGTCATTTTAACTTTATTTAGTGTTTTACTTTTGTGAAACCCCATAGACTGGTATTGTCTTGGCCTTCGGGACATGATTTACGCCGGTCTATAGAACTGTCCTGTGCAGTTCTAGAAGGTCCACCCTCCCAGGCTTTGCCTTCTCACCCTTTGAGAAGGGGTTAGTTTATTGCTAATCGTCTGAGGCGCCCCTACCGGGGAATGTCGACGGGGCTGCCCATGCAATTTTTAAAGGCACCAAGTACTCTTCCTCTAGAATGCGCAATTCCCACTTTACGACATTGTGTCACATTCTACTTTGTGGGAAGTAGATAAATAAGGTGTTTTACTTTTGTGAATAAAACCTTTACAAAGGAATTCGGCTCTTTCTTTCTTCTCTTGACTACACGCAGAATCGGTTAAAATATAGGCAATGTCTATGTTGTTTCAGATCTTTCATATATTTGTGGAAGGGAAATACAATATATCGTCAATACATCTTTAACGATCATTACTTTTACCCACAACATAGATTTACAAACACTATCCAATAATACTTCTATTTGTTCAAATTAATGCCAATAATTTCAAAATAAAATTATATCGGTAAAACACATCTAATGTTAGAAAACAGAATATATAAGCCAACATCAGCTTGTACAGTAACATATCTCATATCATTCCCAGGGAAAAGAATAATGTTAGCGATCTATCAATTTATAAACTTAGGCACGTCTCAAGTACATGTGTAGCTATTAGACCTGCGAAATCTAAATTTGGTAAGTATGATGCCATTTCTATGGAAGTTATCGTAAGTGTCTCATATTATTAGTTTTCGATTCTAATCTGTAAGACTACCATTCTGGGTACTATCCGTTATTTCGTTATTATTTTCGCTTTCTGAATTACTAAAAAATGGTAAATTAGTTTTTCAAAGAATTTTGCATGAGTGGTTTATGATGATGGACGCGGAAAACTTATTGAGCCAGATTTTCCAGGAATATTTTCTAGGAAGATTATAGTTCGTGCTTAGTGATGTCCGATTTTTTACTTAAATCTCAACAATATTTTTAATTAGATTTTTTTTTAATCCGGTGCTTCTACAGAATTTGAACCAAACTTGATCGAAGTTAAATAATAAAACAACTTTTTTTTTGCTCAAGAGTTTTATAAAATTAGTTTTGAATAAAACTTGTCTTTTATTTTTTGTTGTTGCTGTTTGAGAGGATCTCGGTCGTCGGCAAACAGTTAATTAAAACATAGTTTAGGGTTAGTTTAGAGTTAGTTTAGGGTTCGTTTAGGGAAGGTTAGGCTTAGGTTAAAAATAACAGCCGTTCTCTGTACATTTTTCTCTTTAAACACCAGCTGTCTTTTATTCATTTTCTTCTTTCATGTAGACGAAGAAAAATGGTTGATCATTTTATGTCTTGAATTGTAGTCTGCCAGAAAATGTTGTTTGCTGAAAATTATGTAGTAGTACTCAAAATAAGGGATTAGTCATTCTCTATCTAAAACAAGTATTAGTATCCACATAAATATGCAGATTTTACCCTAAAAGGGTACAAAATCACGCCCCGGTGTTATTGTCAAATTATTGTTCTTTTTCACAGATATTTGCAAAAATTAACAGTCAATATTTTGCTGGCCCATTTCACTTAAATAGTTAATGTGTTTCATACGGTGTGCCACAAAAAAAAGCTACCCATGAAATCGTTAAGAAATTCACAATGACTTGATCAATACAACCATATTTGGTACAAATAAACTCTAGTCGATCAATATCTGACTTGTCCACTAAGGTTTTGTATTGAATTTTTAACAGTCTCCAAATAAGAAGCCAATCTAGATACGAACTGCCAAACTGTCAATGAGTATGACACTCCTCTCTAGGCACTCCCTTGATTTTACTAGTGAAAGCGCTGTTCAGTTCAGTAATAATCTACGAATTGTTTTGATAAACATTATCTTTGAGCTAAACAAAAAGATACACCTCTATTGGGAGATTAAGCTCCGGTGAGTGCGAAGTCTATTCAAAGCCACAACTTTTACTGACATCATCACTAAAATTGACCCAGATAATTAGACAGCAATAACACAAAGTTCTTTGCTATTCACGAGAAAAAACGTTAGAAGAAGTGTATTTGTATTAAATATGGTTAGATTACACAGAATAATTGTGGAGTTTATTAACGATTCCATATGTGACATATATGAAGAAGGGGGCTGTATGTAAGCTCAAGAATAAAGGGGGAACAATTGTTGATCTCGCAAGTTTTAATATTGCTATGTCACGTTCAAATTTTGTTACGGCTGAAAAATAATATTTCTAATATCGCTGAATTCATCTGTGTCCGAAATGTTAGAGTAGAGAGGGCACATAAGCAATCGATTACATTTTGACTAGTGATGTGACAATTCGTATATTTCTTCCGATTCCGATACAATCACTGATTCTGTTCAGAATTGTCGATTCTGATACAATTACCGATTTCATTTCTAGTTTTTAAATCATGTAATCTTTAAAATCATGTAATCATGTAATATGTTTGAATGGGAGTAATTTAGCGGAGACTCTTCATCTACTTTTAAAAGTAGACATCATTTTGTTTTTAATTTAATAAACTTATCAATGTTTCCCCTTTATGCATTGTATACACTATTTTTATAGACTCATTGTAAGATTTTCATTTATATGTTTTACTTCTGCCATTTCTTTTATTGATCTACTCGTGCTAGTGTTATTTTAATTAGTTATTATGATCTATAAATTTAAATTTTACTAGTAATTTAAAATCAATAAATATTTAACATTTTATCATTTGTACCAGCAATAGAAAATTAAGTTTAAAAAAAAAAAGAATTCAAAACATCATTTTTTGTAATGAGAAATTACGCTCATATTTTTCCGATTCCGATACCCCCCCAAAAATTTTTTCGATTATTTTCATTTCCTGATTCCGATTCCGATTAATCGTCGCAACACTATTTTTTATGCCGCCGTCTTCTATTCCTCCATGGTCCGACAGTTCTACTGCACCTATAAGGCGGACAGAGATTCAATTACAATTAACTACAACATATTACATCGTGCCATACACAAATTCTATTCAACACATTTCTATCGTCATCTGCTCTGCCGATGCCACCACCAACACCATCAGTACCAACACCACCATCGCAAACGTGTTTATCCTTCCGAACTTAAAGGCCTCTTGTTTACAGCCTGCAAACATGGAGGTGCGATTTAATTATTGCTGTTAATTGCTACATTGATTATGAACGGGTTTCAAAATTAATTATCCTATTTACAATTCGCCGCAGAAAAATGTTCAGCTGACACAGTTCATGGTGGCAGGTGGCAGTAGTTGGGGATGATGGGTAAACTGGAACAGAGAATGTGGCAGAACGCACTATTGATGTGGAGCGATGAAATTTTGCAGATGGTTTTCTTTTAACCAGAAATATCGAAAGTTGATATGTATCTCATTATAATGAAGCGTGTGTGCCTGTTTGAAACGGAAATTACATGTCTGAGCTTGTATATCAAATTTTAAAATATTTTCTTTTTATTTTAAATATCAAATATTAGTGTACATAATATATGAAAGGTTATGACACACCAGAAATATACCGTGTTGTTTGAAGGAGAACTGAATACTAAACAGCAAGGAAAATTAGTTTATTATTTTTATATTTTAGTACATTTAATAAAATCCTAATTGATTTCGAGATTTCTGTTCGATCACTAGAGTCGCGTGGGTTGCGCTGGAATACCAGCATATTTCGGGGGATACCACACGTTATCAAGTGTTTCTATTTCCTGATCTTTAACAAAAAATATCCGCACGAAACAGAGTTATATGCATGCAAATATTTTACACGTCAAAACATCATTTACTCTCTGTATAGGTCGATTTTGACAAATCTAGCTTTTATAAACCAGGATCTTGGTCATCCAACTATTTACTTTAAAAGACGTTATGATAATCACTGCTGCCAAGACTAAAAACTTATGAATTTTAAAAACGAATTTCTATCGGTATGCATGCGTAAAAGAAAATTTAAATATAACAACTTTATAGCCCACACTTATACCCTTCCCCACTCCAATAACCAAATCCTTCCCAGCGAACAAGGGACCAGTACTACAATAACTTGCTTCAATTGCCTTACCTGAAAATTACTAAAATAATTTTTTAAGTTGATCCTTTTCAAACCTCTATTTTAATACCTATTGAAGCCCACCCTTTTTAAATATTTTAAAATCTATATGGAGTGTTTTTCACCCATTAATCTAGATAACACTCTTTAACTATAACAACATCGCACTCCACTCTTTTTATCTTCAAATTCAATTTGGAATTTTTAACTTCAATCCTTGATCATTTACTTTTATGTACCTTCCCATTTATGACCTTGCTACTTTGACATTAAACAATTATGTATCCTTAAAGTATGCTACTTTTATTAATCTGATATTTGACCACTTTCTTATGGCGTATATATCCCTCATGTTCATTGTTTTCTTTTATTCTTTTTGGAAGTTATGTATTGTACTCCTTCTATTAACTGTTACTCCTATATTTTTTCTCTACAAATTTAGCAGTTATAATATTTGTAACCAACCGTCAACACGTGATATCTATTTCGCATCTCATTCAATCGCTCTAAATAAGTTCATTTTATTTAATTTCAATCTACTCCATTATTTTAGGTACTCTTCTCTGATTATCCTGACCCCGACCCCGATATATCGATCTTCATATCATCGTGAGACTAATAACCTCTTTTTAATATAAGTAATATTTTCAATACTTTTATCTGTCCTGTTTTTATGCAGTTCCTACCTAATTGGGATATAATTTCCTTTCTTCTTTATTTATGTAAAACGCTCGGCAATCTTTTATTTCAATTTAATATTTTAATTTTTACTTTTTTAACTTTAATTGTATTCTTATTTTTATTTGCATTTTAGTTTCCAGTTTATTTTCCTTAACCTCTGAACCCAGTCTTAACAAGTTCCCATCCTAACAGTAATTGATTAATATTAGCCTTATACCTTCAGTCGCTCTCCCTCTTAATACAACTTCTGTTGCCGTCCAATTACTAATTACAACTGAGTCGCTTGTTAGTTTCCCCTTACCATTACCACTTTATTTTCCTACTTACTCATTTTTTGCTTTAAACTCTATTTTTCAAATCTGTGTATCTATGCAGTCCCTACTCCTATAACCTTTTTTTATTTTAACCGTCTACCCTCTCTTACCAAATTACCAAATTCTACTTTTTTAACGGTTCAGTCATTTTTGTTTACGATTTTAATTTCAACGCTAGCTTTTCTTGGCTTGCTCTTTGGATTGAAACTACTTTTTATTATTTAACTTCTCATTTAACTCCATTGAAGTTTTCCTAAAGAATTTTAATACACTACTTACATGTTAAACTTAAATATTGCAACCTTTTTTAACTGGATACTTTGGGGCATGTAATGGTTTGGTCTTTCACCTAAAAATCAACGAAATTTACAATTTATGATACCAATCTTTCCTAGAGTATACCCTTCTTTCATTTTTAATGACGCTTTCAACGGTAACATTTTCCTATATTTTCAACCTTTTATTTTTGCATAGGACATTGTTTTATTTCATATTATCTTTAAATCCTTCTAAATTATGACTTTTGGTAATTTTCTTTTCATCAACTTAGCTGTTTTCAGACCTCTGACCATGAGATATCATTATTTCAAAAGCCATAGCTTAGAGAAGGAATAATACAATTAATTATATTTGAAACCCCTTTGTTTTAAACAACTGATGACTTAGTAGATATTATATTTTATACAATCTTCATTCGCATTTTTTACTTCTTTATATAATTATTCTATCTCGTATATTAGGAAACAATTTTTCATGGGAAGTTCTACTTCAAAGGTATACATTATATCTGTATTTTCCTGTAACTAAGTATATGGGTTAATTCGAAAGTATTATTTGTAAATAAAATATATATATATATAGTAGTAGTAAGTTTTTGAAAGGTTGTGGGCAATGCAAATTCCGGGTAAGATGCAAGTTGTAAGGAACAAAAACAATAACAATAAATCGAATACGAAATATGACTTCCTATTTATTTTTACTTTTTTCTAAAATCTTACATAACAGCAAGAGTGTTTTAAGCTGTTCGTGTGATGTCCGGGTGATTAAATATCACAACTTAATATTTCGGGAAAATAGACTTCCCTTTGACAAAAAGAATTAAACCAGAAGAAAAATTTCTCCGAATGTGAAGAGAATCCTACAAAACAAAATGGCTGCCAGATGTTCCTTACAACTTGCATCTTACCCGGAATTTGCATTGCCCACAGCCTTTCAAAAAACTTACTACTATAATACCCAGCAATGCTTCAAGCAAACTACCATTCTCTACTATATATATATATATATATATATATATATATATATATATATATATATATATACAAGATAATATACATGTTTGATACTATTCTAAAATTTCATACTAAGCGTTGAACAAGTGCATTAGTCAAACACAGTTACATTAGCACTTGCGGCAGGTTAAATGAGTTTGCTCCATTTGACACCGTAGGTATTATTTGGCGTTGGTGTTGCGTGATTTCAATGTCTTGAAACGCGTGAAGAAAAACATGGCCTAACCAATAGCGTGTTGTGGCCTAATTTACAAAACCTCACGGCTCGGCGAATTGTGTTATATCTTAACAAACCCCCGACGACATTGAATAGGTTTCAGATAATTAACAACATTCTCGAAGACGAGGAAATTGTTTTGTTGGTATCCGTCTTTATTTCCCTAGATTCGTTCGACCAGTCGCCATCTTTTATGTTCTGTTTTCGTACTGCAGTATTTTTTTCTCAAATTTACAAGTTGTCGTTTCCTTTTATTTAGGTTTTATTTCTATTGAATTTTTTAAATTATTTTTTATTCTTGTTTCTTCTTTTCTGTTTTTAACTATTTAGTTTTTAGATCTGTTTCATGATTATGTGCTATTTATTTTTTATTTACTTATTTCTAGATCCAATTCTATTTTTTAAAATTTTTATTCTCATTTTTCTTAATTATTTTCTTCATCTTCATTTAGTTCTTTGTTTACCTTTACTACATCTGTCTTTTCTTCATTTTCTTGTCTACTTCTTCGTTCTTTTACTCTCATTATGTTTTCTCTCTTTTTCTTCTTCATGATAATAGCTTTTTCTTCTTCTTTCTTCTTCTTGTTAATAGTTTTCTCCATTTCTATCGCATATAGTTTCTCAATAATTCTGTTTTATATTTACTTCTTCATTTTATTTATTTTTCTTCATTTTCTTGATCGTGTTGTATAATTTTCTTTGTAATGTTCTTCTTTAAAATAATTTTAATTCTTCTTTAATGCATTTATTTTTCTACTCTATTTGCCTTATTTTTATTTCATTTGTATTATTCATTTACTCAATCTTGTTGATAATCTTCTTCTCAATTTTCTTCTTCCTTTGTTTGCTTATTTTTTCCTCCATTATTTTCTTCTCATTGATAATTTACCTGTTCTCTGTTATATATTTATCTAATTTTCTTAATAATTTTCTTCTCCATTTTCTTATTTGTTATTCCGTCTTCTTCTATTTCATTTTTCTTTCATTATTTTCTTCTTCATTTTCTCTGTCTTTATTTTCTTATTCCTCTTCTTTAATCTTTTTCGGTATCTTTTTCTTCTACTTTTCACAAATCTTCTTATTTTTCTTTTGTTTGTTAATTTCTTTTCAATTATTTTTTATTTTTTTCTTCATTTCCTACTTAGTTATTTCTTCAGGATTTTTTTCTTCGCATTATTATTCTTATATTTGTAATTTATATCTACTTTCGCTTAATATTTTCTTTCTACTCAATTTTCTGATTTTTTTACTTTTTTTTTGTATTCTTCTACTTCTACTTCTCTGTCTTCTTTTTTGTTTTCGGTTTCTTTTTCTTCTTTTTCATTTTCTACTGCTTCATCCTTTTTTTTCTCTTTTTACTCATTTTCTTTTGTCCTTCTCATATCTGATATTTATCTTCTACTTCAGCTTCTATCGTTTCTCTTTCTTCTTCTGCATGTTCTTTTCTTCTTTTTTTCGTATTATTTTGCTTTTTTAAGTATTCTGCTCCATATCTCTTCTTCTAATCCATCTTCTGTTTCTCTTTCTTCTTTTTCTTCTCATTTGCTCCTCTTCTTCTCTTTTTACCTAGACTTTTTCTTCTTCTTTACCTTTACATTCTTCTTCGTCTTCTTTTTCTTTTTCTTCTTCTTCTTCTTTAGCTTCTCCTTCTTTTTCTTTCTATCCTTATTGCGTAGTGAAACTTACACTTTTTCTTTTTGTCACTTTTCTTTTATATTTTGAAAATATTATTTTTTTAATGTTTTTACTAATTCTACTTCATTTTCTTTTACTTTTCTTTTTCTGTTACTACTACTACCCTACTACTACTACACATAATAATAATACTAATACTATCACTACTACTATTACCATTACTACATCTTTTTCAAAACGCTTTTTAATACTAATATTTTATAAATCATTATTTGATTTAACATTTTTCTTTTTCAAAATTAATTTATATTTTGATTAAAGTCTTTTGTTAGTTTTTTCGTCTTTTGTTTCTAAAGTACTTGTAATTAATTACTTATTTTTATACTTGTTTTGTAGCAGTTCACTTTTTTTATCCAGATGGATGATATTTACTTCTAGAAAATAAGTAACGTCATCTCTTCTAAAATCTCAGTATTTTCCATTCTATTTTAAAATATTCTCATTGTCAATTAGTAGGGTAATCTGAATCTCATAAATCACGTTAATCAAATCTACACAAAGAGCTTCATCACGTCAGCATCATTTTTATTATTTTAATTGTTCACGTTTTTTTGCTACGACACATCAACCTTTTGAGTGTAATTAATGTCTTAACCCAATATATATTCCAATTTTTCTATTGATTCTCCTCTTTCTGCTACTACTACTACTACTATTACTACTACTATTTCTACTATTTCTTTTAAACGCTTGTTTTGTAGGTGTTCAATGGTCTCTCAAGATGCCTGATACTTTTTATAAATCATTAATTATTAATCGTTCAAAATAATTAAGCCATGCCCTTACAATAGATATAGACTTTCTCTCTCGTTCAATTTTTCTCAGCACTTCCCTATTTGACTTGAAGCTCAGAGAGGTTATTAACATTCTGACATATATAGACAATATCACTTTCAAATATCTTATGTTGTATTATTTCTTAAATCAATAATGTAACAACGACGGGGAAGCTTTGTCGCAGCTACGTTATTGTCCCCAGTCCGACAAGATAACTAAATACACGCGCAAATTGGACCGTTACTTATTTGTGACTATATTATAAGCAAATATTAGAGACAAGTGTATTAAACTAATGTTTGAAACGGTATTTTCGCCATAAGACCAGA
Source organism: Sepiola atlantica (assembly GCA_963556195.1). Classification (NCBI taxonomy): domain Eukaryota; kingdom Metazoa; phylum Mollusca; class Cephalopoda; order Sepiida; family Sepiolidae; genus Sepiola; species Sepiola atlantica. The sequence goes on from OY744516.1 coordinate 98,660,274, forward strand.
GTAAACGTAATGTTAGAGTAGTGGTAAATTCAATTAGAAGTTAGCAGAATAGAGTTATTACTGCGTTGCAATATATGACATCATGATAAGAAGTACGTTGCAAAGAAGCAATATTGATTCTGGTTTGGGGTTTACGATGTCAATGTGACCAGATGTCAGTGAATGGTAAGTGTTCTATCCTTGTGCGAAGGAGGTGTGATCTTTCTAGAATAGAGTAATTTTTATTTTTTATCCTATCCAGAATGCATCTCTCTGGGGAGCTACACACCCCCTATATAAAAAAAACCCTCTGTGACTTCGTTCGCTCCTACATGGTGGGTATGTAAATTGCTACTCATCTTGATGTAAAAAAAGAACTGGTCCGATATTCACCCTGTGCGAATTTAGCTGGCTGACTCTATAGGAGAATATTTTTACGGAATACAAAATTCACAAGTGGTTCCCAGATGCATGGATATCCCGGTCAGAGGGAGATTCCGACGTTAATTTTTGCAGAGAGGGGTTTTAAAACTATGCTAAATTGTCACCTATCTGATACTGACCGGGCAAACTATCGCTTACTTTAGATGATCTAACTAGAACCGATGTATAAATGTGATTATGCCGTATATCGATGGGCATTGCTGTAAAACGAATACTAAACACAAATAGCAAATAATGGCGTTAACTGTTGTTCTTTTTATATTTCGTAATATTTTTATAGTTAGTAGAAAATATAAGTAAAACTGTGTCAGTCGAAAACGTTTTCAGACAATAGGTCGACCAGATATATTTCGTAAACGTATCGGGTTGAGTATAAGAATAATGTGTGGCTTTCATGTCCGTCAATCCAGTTGTTGCAATCAGACCCTTAATTGGCCCTGCAATTGGTGTCCCATCGCAGCAAAGAACCAATACGCGACTTCATTCTTGGAGACGACAAAAGCTATAAAAAGTAACTTTCCAAAGAAATTCTGCGCACCCTAGGAGGCTGGGATGACCGATGGGTCATGGATGGGTAACACGCACTTGACCAAGAGAAGCAGGAAAAATGGCAAATAAAAAATAAAAAATAAAAGATACCCACACACCCGCAAACCCACGCATGCGCAAAAACAAATGAAACAACATTCTCTCAAATCGAAAGACATTTCTTCAAATGGATTCTTGAAACGCGTTATATAAAATGATAAAATGGTAAAACAACAAAATAATAAATAAATGTTGAAAAAAACATTCTACAAATGTTGGTAGCCTTACTCCTTTACATATATACTTTTCTCTCGTTGGAACTGCACTAATACTGCACTACCCTCTTTTATATATATATATATATATATATATATATATATATATATATATATATATATATATATATATATATATATATTAATTTTGTACGTACATAAAAGTAATCTATGGTCACGCATTTCTGGCTCACAGCCGTCATCAGCATGGCTAATTTAGAAAATGATTCAAACTATCGATATTGATGTCTATAGTCCGGCGTCTTACCATTAGATATGTACGATTTTTATCACCTAAATATTTAATGTATTTTTATGCAATACTTTTATATTTGATTGTAGCGTTCGTTGTTTTTTTGCTTACAACTATTTTTTGCTTACTTCTATTAAAGATTATATATATATATATATATATATATATATATATATATGTGTGTGTGTGTGTGTGTGTGTGTGTGTGTGTGTGTGTGTGTGGTCACAATTGTTTTTATTTCGTGACAAGTTATGACAACCTTTTTTTAAATGAACCTCATGCGTGGGAAATGCCAGCCAACTTAAAAGAAGCATCTTGGGATTACAGTAGGCGTAAGGTAGGTTGTGATATATTCGGTGGAAAAGAACTACGTTACCCTGAACACTATTTTTCCGCACAAATTCTATTTGTAGTTTTTACCTCTGTGTTAGCGTCCACACTTTCAAAACGCGATTACTTCGTATTAGGTGGGCAATGTTTACAACCGTCTTCGCCATGGAAGACAATTCTGACTTGAACTCATACGTAAACTTTCTTGCAGCAACTCTAGAAGTGTGTGTAAATCGAAAATTGACTGCAAAATGAATTGTTTCTGTTGTGAAGTTGTCCAACAGTAAATAACAAATAAAGGAAGTCAAGTCGAGGATTGGTTTAACAAGTGTATTAACAAAGTAAGAAATTGACTAGCACTTGGCTAGACAGTTACAAAACTGTGCTTTGTCTTTACTGTGTCTCTGGTGACTCGCACTATTTATAGTGACAACCGGTGCAGTTTCTCCTGTGTAAGAACGGCCGGTGTAGCAATTTCTATGAACTTTTTGCAGAAGTTTGATACACTTGGTTTACCTATTCTATAAATTCACAGAAATGTATTAGTGTTGGTAATTTTTTTCAATATTCTCATATATTGTCGTTTACCGATTTGCCTATGATCCGTTATACAACCGTGTCGTCATTGTAAACCCAGGTTCCTTTTATCTGCTTATTAACTACTCGGACGCCGGTGTATATAAAACTAGGTACTTTTAGATAGACAGTCACAGAAAAATATCAGAGTTACAGGTTACTTGTATAAGCGTAGCAGAGGGAAAGAAAGAGAGACACACAGAGAAAGAAAGACAGACAGACAGATACACAGACGGACATCTCGTCTTGCTACATCTAACTCCACTGTGTGTGCTTGCCTATAATTATAACATCAACATTAACAAGTCTTTCTTCCTTGAAATCTCGCTAGCTAAAATACAGTAAATCTTCGCCCAGAGAGCACATGGTTTCGTGATTTTTATCTAGTGTCACCTCTGACCCATAAGATTTTCCAATCAAACACGGCCCTCTCTATGTAACTAATCTCATATTTTTTAGTTACGTGAGCAATCGCCTAATCTGCCATTTACACATGAACGTCTGAATGCTATATCAGTGAAAAATAGCTTAAGCAACTTGGTGGCAAGATGTTGATTCACGCAATGATTAAAGTAGCTAGCCAATTTGTATTTAGTTTTGAACGTGACGGTCAATGTTTAATTTCGAGTTTTACTCAAATATCGTGAGGAGTCAATAACGGTGTCCATTAAACTTCTTTATACAATTGTTCGTAGCAATTATAATGTAGTATTAAAATATCCCGACGATACATTTAAGACAACTTTTAAAAACACGTCTGTTCTAGTCGGCAGAATAAGAGTCAACGAAATCATCCGTTAATTTTCTGTTCCTGACGTCACTTCTCGAAACCACATTTAATAAATTTCCAGTGGAATTTTTATTTGCTCTTAGATCATCTAAATTTAGCGGAATTTCTGCCTTTATAGATGAGCACACCTTCCACTTATCATTACTACTATTGAAATTGCGACATAAGCAAGTGTCTAAATCTCCCCAAACGAGAACACAATCACTAGATTTAAATAAATGTTTACCTGAAGCTCCTTTTATTCCTGTTCACACAGGGGAGGAAGAGAAACAATTAAAATACTTATGTTCTAGCCGACAAAATAAGAGCCACACAAAGGATCTGATTCGCTTATTTTACTACGCCACTTCCTTCAAACATGTGAACTTTATTTTTGTGATTTTTTAAAAGTTCTTACGTAATCTAAACTCAAGTAGAAATGTACTCTTTATCCATAAGCATATCCCCACTTATAATATGACTACAAGATTAATTGCAACTAAAGAAAGTCTACAAAGTCTGTGGAATCTGTCTAATTAGGACCCCGCCATCAGAGTTATTAGATATTTGGGCTGCTTAATCTCGGTCCTATTTGAGGGTCCTTGATGAAGTTCAGAAGCATATCTGTAATTCTGTTAGCCCTACCCGTTCTCCTTTTGTGCACCGTTTTTCTCATCGCACTCTCTTCTATGAGAACTATAATGGTATTTGGTCTTTAGAATTGTCTGATTTATTACCCCCTTCCTTTGTTTCAGCTCGTTGGACCAGTTGTCTTCATCAATTTGATGTTCAGATACCTCGGTGTAATACATCTTCTTACGCGGTTTGCTTTTCCCCCCTAAACTGCGGCTTTGTGGAACGATTCTTGCTGACTCTTTTCCTCTTAAGTATATTCTTAGTTTTTTTTCGAGACTGAGGGCGAAAAGGTATCTCCTGTCGTTGCGTGGATCACCTTTCGTGCTTTTTAGCTCATTGCATCATATAGCTTTATGCATTGTCTGGAGCAACTATCATAAAAAAGTATCGTACTCAGTTTTCTTTTTTTTATTTAGATCCACGGAATAATAAGTCTTCAGGGTTCCATATGCCACTATTCGCTAGGCTTCGCCGGACTAACAAACACGCAAACAAAATAACAACGATACGAAAAAAAACCTTCGTGCAGAAAGTGATTAAGTTACGAATGGGAAAGCGAAATAAAATGCAAAAAAAGGAATCGGACTCTGCACTGCATTCTCCGCTTTCCTGAGGTTGTAGGGAGAATATCAGCTGAAAAAATAAAATAAATAAATGACTTGAGTGCGGGTTCACGACCGACAAGGAAAAAAGATAACTGTTCGAATAAAACTTAAGGGAAGCAATGATTTATTGAATCGTGCACTCCATACCTTTTTCTCGTATGTTTACCCCTCATTGAATATATTTCTTAATTTAACCCTTCGTTATATGTATATATATATATATATATATATATATATATATATATATATATATATATATATATATATATATATGAAGAGTGCGAATGCAAAACGCTATAAATCCAATTTGTTTACATTGAGACCTTAATCAATAAAAGAACCAATATATTAAATATAGACTATGAATAAAAGCTTATTTTAATTGAAAACAAAAACTAATTATTCCGGTATCATATTATGTTAAAAATAATTTGAATGTGTGGTCGAGTGTTGAAATGTAACAATTTTTATAGTGCTAGCTTCGTACGTTTTTAAATCGCGTTATTCGCGCTTTGCATTCGAACTCTTCATATATATATATATATATATATATATATATATTATAAAGAGAGAGAGAAAGGGAGCGCGAGAGAGGTGTATGTAAAATATGTGTGTTTTCATACAGTTTCTATTTTCTATATACCACACTCTTCTGTGTTAAAACTTGATTATTGTTAATGTTAACATATAACAAGAGAGCATGTATAAATGAATGCTTAATTCCAGTGACCAAGATTTTATTAATTATACTGATGATCAGTCCATAGACATTGACATACAACCGACGAATGTGAACGACCCGGTATGTAAATGTACCAAAGGTTTTGTTTTTAAAAAATGATCAGATAGTTGAATATAACGATAGTCACTATATATCTATTTTTTTAATTCATTTTATCAGTAGATAGATGTAATCCATGGAAACGTGTTTCTGGCTCAAAACCATCATCAGCATTTTGATTTCTATTTTCTGGCGACTTACCTCCAGTTCATCACGTCTTGCCTAGAAATATGTACACTTTTTATCACCTAAAGATTCAATGTGTTTTATGTAATTGTTTTTATTAGTGATTGTAGCGTTTGTTACTTTGCGTCGCTTCTATTATGATTGTTCACTTCCTAAATTATACAGATTAATGCAGAAGATTCCATTATTAGTCTCTTGAACTTCATATATATATATATATATATATATATATATATATATATATATATATATATATATATAATAATGCAGGTAAAACATCTACAGGGTAGTAATCCAAATAATTTAAACTGGGTTTATAAAAAGTACTCAATATCACATAGAGCTTTTATATATGATTATTTTTATTTACACAGACATCGCCATGCAAGTGTCGCAGATTTTGTACATGTCTGTGTAAATAAAAATAATCATATATATATATATATATATATATATATATATATATATATATATATATGTACAAGGTAATCTCCCAAACTAATGAACGGCTCATTACGAATTTTGGAATATATATTTATAAAAAACTACAGTGAATAACATAGACATATTAATCTTTTTGTAAATTTTAACATTTTTTATGAACCAATCATTAAGCATTTCCGAATGTATATATATATATATATATATATATATATATATACATATATATACTCGGAATATATGTGTGTTTCTGTGCTGCTCTTTCTCACATCACCCCCTTCTATCGTTACTCGATCGTCCCCTCAACGATGGAGTAACTACTATTGAGCGAATCTCTAAAAAAAGTTACAATATTCTGTCTGTTTATGTTACTGCTAATTTTCGTGTGTGCGGTTACTTTAATGTTCACAATCAAGACTGGTTAATGGACTTTAATAAAAGTGAAGCTGAAATAAGTGTTTTTCATTATTTTTCCTTTGCCTATGAGCTGACTCAGATAGTCGAAAAATCATCTTGCGTACCTGATGCTGAGGAAATTTTGAAAGCCTTCCTGATCATTTCCTGACAACTTACTCAGAGCAGTGTGCATATACTATTCTCTTTCTCCTAGAATCTTCTGATCCCTCAGTTATCTCTATCAAACTCAAATCTAAATTCAGAGAAACTGCAGATCTCTTTCTATTGCAGAGTGTATCGATACTAAAGAATGCCTCATTATTTTTGTGAACTTTACAATTCATACACACACATACAGAGATAGGGTTGTAATTACCTACTGGTGAGTTTGGATTACTTACTAGACACTATCCCGCCGGTCTCTCTGTAAAAATGGTGTGTAAGGACAACCTGTCATGAGGATACTTAATCCCACAGGTAAACCCTGACCAAATATGCAATATACCATATGATTATAATCCCAAATAACATCCCCTCTACACCGCTGTACACCGGCACATACGAGGAATGGTGGACCTTCTCCAAGTAATGCTACATACAATAACATCATGTACCTAGATATTCCACTAGACTAGATGAACTCTTGACCTGAAATCTAGTAAGACAAGTGACAACAAGAAACATATACTATAACATAGTTAACTGGTGTATTAGGGAGAGATACATCAATTACTTCAATAAGAGTATATATATGTTTATACTTAGAATATAACAGAAATATGCGCTTATTCGCAACTCGAACCAGCGGTTTCCAAGACATAAAGCTTTTTGAATGTTATCTTCGGCTGAATTAGCTATCAAGAAACTTTCTGCTCAGATAATTGACGGTACGGATTACGGATCAGTGCATAATTTGGTGACATTATGACTACAAATATATATGTATACATAAAATATATGATAATAGATTATCATAGCATCAAAACTTCACTGCAGTCTCACCGTATCCCTATCATCAGATATTTTCAAGTACGTACGTATGTATGTATGTATGTATATATATATATATATATATATATATATATATATATGTATATATTATATTGCCTTAATTAATATATATATATATGTAGTATATATATGCACATATATATGTGCATACAGTTATATATATATATATATATATATATATATATACGTAGTCGTATATATATATATATATATATATATATATAAATATATATATACGTATATAAATATCTATCTGTAATCAATACGTATATATAAATGTATATAGTCATCCGAAGATAGACTGTTCGCTTTATCACAGCTCTTGAGTCGAGCTGTACTAGTTTCCAGCCCAAGCTACTACTATCTAGCACACAGTAGGTACCTCTAACCATTAGGCCACGTTGGTAAATGATATCTACAATGTATGTGTTTTAAAAACATTAAGCTCTACTTGAAATTGCTCTATTATTTCATTCACAAAAAGCATTGCATTACGCTTAATAGTAGCAGGCGATATAATTCACGAAAGTGCCCCACAGTAGAAGGATGGCTTATACATACTCATGCACGGGCAGACTGTTTCGTTGTGTCACAGCATTTAAGTAGGTATATACACATATATGTGTATACATAAAAAAGTCACAAGCATTCTTATATATATCTATATATAGATATAAGTATACTTGTTACTTTCTTTTATATATATATACAGAATGTGCTTGTTTATATACATGTTATATATATTAATGTATACATAATACATATAGATATATGCATGATACATATTTATATAGATACACACATGTATACAATATACATAAATATATATATATATATATATATATATGAAAGAGAAATATGCTGAAAGAGAACTGTAAGAGGAAAAATGAAACCAATGCGAACGCCGTAAACCAATGATGATACATGTGTGTTCTTACGATTTTCTCTACACATACATGTATACATATGCACACAGGCGCAGCTCATACATATATATGTATATATATATATATATATATATATATATATATGTATATATATGCATATACGTACGTGTAAGACGTGCATATATATATATACGTATATATATATATATATGTGTGTGTGTGTGTGTGTGTGTGTATGTGTGTGTTAGTCTATTCTCCAGTGACTTTACAACAAGTCTCCAAGTGTACGCAAATGTGCAAAAACTACTGCCCAAATACCCGGAAGATGTATCAATTACGCGAGCAATATGATGTAATCTAGTATAATGGCTGTCCACATTGCATTAGTTAGGAGTTATCGTTCCTGGTTGCGCGGTCGTCCTCAAACGCCCCGAGGAAAACACCGCTATCTTTTTTTTTTCTGCATTTCATTTTTTCCTCTTTTTACTCCCGCCATTTAAATAATGTTTATTTATAATGTTTTAGACATGTATTTATTTGTTTTCATTGGCTTTTTAAAATGTATTTATACTTTGCTTTTTACTTCGGTTTTACAAAATGCATATAATTATATGTGCTGCGGTTTGCATGTTTGACAGAAAAACAAGAACAACCTTAACAAACGCGTGACGCTGTGAGTTCCTATCGTTTATCGATTAGTACTAAGTTTGTCGTCACGTGTGTAAACCAAAGTTTGAACCCTATCGGCGTCACATTGTGCTGGTCATGTCTTTTAACGAAAAGGATATCGGACATAATACCAAACTTCATTTTCAATGATGTTTTGTTCTGCGACTCTAATTCGTCAATCCATCGTCTAAACAAAATATGTCTACTGCAAATGGATCATGTCGTTGTCCTTAAACTGAATCCTGCATTGGGCCCCAGATTTGGGAGCTTGCTGTAGTATTCAAGAACAAGTTCGTTTGCGCTGCTCTAACCTGACCTGAATTGATAGTAATTTCAATGTCTCATCTCTAAGTTAGTAGAATAATTTGTGGAATGGATATGCACTACATCCGGTGGTAAAGTCCCAATTGGGAGCTTGAGATAATGTAAAGTCATCCGCTATTAATACATTTGTTTGTCAGTTGATTTGAGTGAAGTTGGTAGAAATTGAAGGATAGCAAGTAAGTTCTTCTCAAACTACTCCTGAATTTTACCAACTAAAACAAGCATGATATATAGCAGAAATCATGAACTGAACAGATTTATGTATGTGCTTTTTATTACTTAAGCTATCAAGAACCAATATATAGCGGACTGACTTTATTTTATATATAAGATAGATATATAGTCGAAATTAAGTTTACTGTAATTCTGTCTGATATAATAGATTTACCTACGACGCATTACCTGTTTTATTGCACGTGACTCGCTGTCGAAGACGTGACTCACTGTCTTCATTAACTTGAAATATATTCAATAGGTATGATACCATTAAAGAGCAGTATAACAAATGAATCGGTTTGTATATTCGTTCAATACCTTGGCTAGCCTTGTGATAGTAGCCATCACCTTCGACCGGACGGATAGAGATATCCTTAGTTCGATTTGCTGTAGTGTGCTGCATGGAATGTTATAGTCCGAGTCGGAGTGGTAGTACTTGTTAGGGTCCCTTGCGTAGTTTAATAGAATTTGTTCTGGGTATGACGGTAAGTTTCATCTACTTTAATTCGGGATCTTTGAGAAATTTATTGTCACTCCCTCAAGTACCCGTTATTCGCAGTTTCATCCTGGTGCTTCTATGGCTTCCATCTATGTGTTGACTAGAATCTAGGCGTTGTTTAGTATTTATTTAGAACATATATTATTACAAAACAAATTAATGTATGAATATTTAACGTTATTTACAACTTGACGCATGACAACCTATACGAAATGTCTAAATTCAGTTTCAAACGACAACAACAAAAGAAAAAGTAATGAAAACCACGCAGGCATTTCTGACGTAAAGCATCATTCAGTTACATTTCTTGGGGTGCGTAATACATTAAAACGGTAGTAAAATAGTAAGCTTCCTACAATGTAGTAGCACTTATTATACACACTCAGACACACACACACACACACACACATATATATATATATATATATATATATATATATATATATATATATATAGATTACCTACTAGACACTATCCTCGAGTTGTTACGGTCTCTCAGTACAAAGGTTTGTCACAAAACCCGACATCAGGGTACTTCACCCTGCAAATATACCCTGACCAAAAATTCAAAATAACATAGTATTCGTAGCACAAATAATATCCCCTAGACACGGCTATATACTTGCTCATACGAGGAATAGTGCACCTTCTCCTAGTGACGTTCCCTCAAGTAACAACACGTAGCTGGATACTCCACCATGCTAGATGAATTCTTGTCCTGGAATCCTGTAACACAAAAGGAACTACAAAAAAGATATACTACAATATATGTAACTGGTTAATTGGGGAGAGGAAAATCAATGTACTTAACTTCTTTGCTAACTCAACGTTAAAGAGGTAAAGGAGAACTTGAATAGAATATTCGAATCTCTATACATCTCGTATAGAAATTAAGCGTTAGTCTCAGAAAAGGGCACTTTGATTTGTGAGGACATCGACTGAATTAGAGTGAAATAAAAACAATATATATATATCTATATATATATATAAGACAAGTTCATTTTATCTTTCAATAATCATGGATTTTATTTTCAATTTTTATCTTTTCACATCTTCAAAAAGCATAACCTTCCTGTGAGATGTATATTACGACTCATTACTCTGAAGATGACCCAACCAACACTTCTTTCAATATCGGCTCTGCTACACCTCACGATTATCAGAAAAATCCACAAATGTCCACAAATGTTAATTTAAAAGAACCGTAAAACTCTACTCCTAACACACGTACGTTGTCTCCCGATGTTCTCTAATAAAAAACGGACAAACACTCGACAATGTTTAAAAAATAAACTTCTTTTTAAAAGTTCATTGGTCCTTATTATAAATCAAAAAGCGTATTAACTCTAGTAATACGTACTCTCTATCTCTGATGTATTTATATCATTAATATATGAGGAAAGCCAAAAACATATGTTATCATGCCATACTTTCTTGGTCATATGTAACATAGCCCGAATCTAATGAGGTGTGTAGAGCATGAAGCGTCCTTAAAGTGAGTCACTTACTCGACTTACATTAGCGTCTATACACACTTCACATAGCTTCCCTACATACTTGAAAACAAAATTCTGCCACTTATCACGGTTTGAGCCCGGTATGTCAGCTCTTAAATGAGGCATACCATTCTCTACTCTTTCACGTAGCAATCGATGTATGCTTCTCCACCACTCGCAATCTGATTCAGCCACTAATAACTCTGTGAGTATTTAGAGGAAGGGTGACTCTTTTTTACAGTAAACGTTGCCATCTAATTTACATAGTGTATGTATACAGTTTTTATTTTACGAAAATTGCTCCAGAAAAGGCATGAAGCCACTTGATGTTAGAGACTAACAAGAACGAAACATGATTATCACAAACACGGGAGATGCATATTTGCCTTAGTCTTGAAAACACCAAAGCTATAAGTAGGAAGAAAACAGTCAACAGGAAGATAATTCCACAAGCCTGCAGTTTTTGGAAAAAAGCAACTGGGATAAGAAGCTGCATTACAATGAGGTATCAACACAAAAAATTGATGGAGACAACTAGGCCAAGGAGTCAACGAGCTGGAGCAAAATAAGCAGGGAATAGAGTAGCAATTTTGAAAAAGTACAGTAAAACACTTGTGTAATTTAGATAGCTAAACAATTATTTTCATGGCTAATATAGAAGTAATGAGACTTATTAGTTATTCAAGAATAATGTCTGAACACATATGTCTCTGTTCATGCATTTTCGAATGAAATCAATAAATACATAGTGGCTGTTGTTGTGACTCAACAGGTCACGGGTAGACATGCTAAACTATAACATAGAATTAGAACATGTAATGTATATTAAAATGCAGTAGCATTTAGATTGCAAATAAACACCTTAGTATCAACTTATTTGCAAAATAAAGTGTTTAGAAATCATATTGTTACATTTTGAAATGAAATTGGCTTTCATTTTCTAGATTCTAATCTTAATTTAATTTTCTCTGGTCGGCCTATCTTTTTGGTGTTTCTCCTTATATTCTTTCTTCCGTTTTCTCGTGAGTCCTCTGATTTTTCTGAAAATTCTCCATTATATTTCCATAATTCTTTTTACAAGTATTCTGCAGAAAACCAACTGATCCGAATAATGCAGTAAATTCTCATGAATCTAATCAGCATGGTACGGCTTTTCCAGCAGGCTTCATTCTTTTATTGTCATAAGTTTATCTGATTCTTTCTGGAATCTCATACCCTGTACATGATACTGCATTCACCCTGGGAGGGTGAAATCGACTTCCTCTAAAGGAGAAAGTTTCATCGGAGTATCAAATTCACAAGTGATCCCCAATCGCATTATATTACGGTTAGGGGAAGATGACTACGTTAGACTTTAGCAGTTATTGCAGAGGGATGTCTACGCCCTCCCTCATTAAGCGCCTAATATTCCTAAATAGTCACCCTATCTTGTACTCACCAGACTCAACGTTGCTTACTTTCGGCGATCTAACGAGAACTGACGTGTCAACGTAATTATGCCACATTTTCTAGCATCATGTACTCACAGGAAAGACGTCGTTAAAATAACTAACATCCATAAGCGAAAGTGATGCTATGGAACGGACTGGATACAAAATAAGACGTAATTTACCGTCGCTAGCATATGGCTATAGTCACGGCCCAATAAACATCTGGTTTGTCTTATAAGTAAACTAGTGTCGACTATAGTTGAGTTCGACCTGACAGCTTGATTTTCATTAGCTATTGCACAAATATGTGGGAGATGACACCGTTTATTTCCCAGGATTACTCCACTTAACCGTGATCCTCACCTGATGAGTGTTTAGCAAATAGGGGCATCAATTATCATTTTCCAAGTTTTGGTATGACTCGACCGAAGATTGAACCTTGGTCTCCCGGCCCATTGGTTAAAATTCTTACCATCATGCAAAATAGGGCCGGTTTATATGATTTTAAAATATACCTAAATGCCCACAAAAGCTATATTTCTCTGTAAATCTGTAACATTGCCTTCAGTAGTTTTTATTAAAAATGCACAAAAAGTAATTGAACTAAAGTTCAAGATAGTACTGCGGAAATATAAAAGCTTTTACTCCGAGAGAATGTCTGTAGGTTTTGCTCACATGTCGTTTGGTTGCTAGTTTACACAAGACCCAGAAGAAAACACGTATACTAATTATAGTTTAGGATTTAAAGTCTCTATCTTTCATTACTGTGAGTAACACGATTAGTATTCTCATTTTCAGTTAATTCTTGCTCGAGAATATACACTGATACTCAAATACCTGTATATATGTACACATGCGTGTGTATGCCTCTACGAGCTCACTGTGGTGGATTACAGTATGCCTTTGTGCCTGTGTATTTATTCGCTTGCCCTATTCCGCGGCCTGCCCTATCTTGTCTCTATATAGGTGTCTACTAACGAGGGTAGAGTAAGTCACAAATTCGGTTTTTAATGTGGAAAGGGTAACTCCGGATTAGAGAAAATGTAAATTGCCTGAGTCTAGAAGGATTTCTCTTTTACTGACCGCGAACAGAAAAGTTGAAGTGCTGTATCAAAATATATATTAGACTTTGTTCTCAGCCAATAAGCTAAGTCCTCGTGTCTCTTCTCCCCTTCTTTCTCTCTCACTCTCTCTCACCTTCTCTGTATATTTATCTTTATTAATTCAACACTCATGTTAATAAGTATTCGTCGTAGGTTCCTTGTTTAGAAACAAGGCCTACTTTTGATTGTAATTTTGCAAATTCACACTGAAATGTCTTTGTTTCTGAAATCTTAATAAAGTATGCTCTCAATTGGTTGAGACTAATATGATGAAATCGTTATAACGAATAGGTTTTAATAATTTTTATTCGTATGATTCTACTTTGATTTTTATAGTTCCGAGTACTCTGTTCAGTAAATGTATGACTAAATTACGTTTCCTGTCATATCGAGTTAAAGACAGTAGAAGGCCGGAAAATATAACTGCCGAAACGGTGCCAACATGCCAGTAAGCAATATAGCAACAACAACAATCTGAAACAGGTAAATACTTTTCAATCGTCAATATTCTTTAAATCTTGCTTATTATCAACCAAGGATCATTTATGGTCGGAATTTAACATATGCACGCTGGAACCTTTATAGTTATCAAATCTTAATAACATTTTCTCTCTAGTTCCGAAACTCACGCTATAGACATTTCTAACAAAATTAGATTTTTTATTCACTTTTTTTTTATAGCTCTGACTTTTGTGATCTTCGCCACTAAATGTATAACTAATTTACGTATTATGTTTTATTCTGTTCAAATACATGCTGTCATATCTCGAAATTTACATAAGCGGTAACCATTTTGGAATTTTGAACTGATGAGAATCAACTAAAGAAAGCGGGAGAGTACAGCTGTCGAAACGATTTGAACATCGCAGTACCCATGACAGATTGACAATCCGAAACATTTAGGTATATTTATATAACAAGAGCCTATCTCAGAAATATTGTAAATTGAGATTTTTTTTCATCAATGGTTTATTTGTGTATTTATTTATTTAAAAGAAAATATTTGGCTCTTCTGCCTGATTGTGTTAGTGAAATGAAATTTAACGCAATTTAAAGAATGTAAAGCCATCTCCCTTAATTGGGTTAGCCGTAGGGGTACACGACACCCACGCCGCCTCTCGAGCGTCAACAACACGCCTCTCAATCCATTTACTGTAAATTCACAAAATAATGAATAAAAAGTAATCAATGGGCATATAAATAAAGAAAGAAAGAAAAAAAGAAACACACCAAGAAAGAAATAAAACTCGGGCATAAATAACCCAATAACAGAAAGTGAAGAATAAAAAACAACAACACATAAACAAAGGAAATATATAAATACGTGCGGAAGATCGCCGTTCATTGCCTGTGGTAATTTCGTATTGGAAAATACACACAAACACACACACACACATACACACACACACACACACACACACACACACACACATATATATATATATATATATATATCCAAACAATAATAAACAATGAAAGTACACGCTCTACAATATGATTGAATTAGGTAATATTTCGAAACAGTTCTCTTCACGTTCATGCAAAAATTCACATAGTAGAACACATCTTTAGTTGGGGAAATTATCATTTATATGAAACAAAAACGACTATTGCAGCATGGTTACAAAGAAAAGCAATGTAATCGATTTCTATACAGAAAGTTGCTTTATCTGCCCATTTTAACGTTTCCACAAAGGGGCCCTCTTTATTTACTTCTTTTTTCCGAGTAGCCTTGACACAGTATTGGCAGCAGCTTTACTAACTTCATTACAACGATCAAAATTATTTACTAATAAAAATGGCAAAAAATTCATTGACTTTGCTGGTGACACTTTAAAGTATTTTCCCATTAACACACCGTAGGTTCGGAGGCTGTTCTAAATTGCAAGCTCTTAGTTTCTCGTCTAACAATCTGAAAATATCAATATCATCTTCTGTCATCGAATGTACTATTCTTCTTCTTCTTCTTCTTCTTCTTCTTCTTCTTCTTCTTATTATTATTATTATTATTATTATAGTAGTCGTTGTTTCATTATTATTATTATTATTATTATTATTATTATTATTATTATTATTATTATTATTATTATCATTATTATTATATGTACTCACTAGGAGTTTTCATACAAATGATCGTCATTGATGTATCACTGATAATAACCGGTGGTGTTCCCTGGAGGCTGAGTGGCAACAAGTCTCCACATATTATTATTATTATTATTATTATTATTATTATTATTATTATTATTATTATTATTATTATTATTATTATTATTACTATTTTTATTGTTAAAATTATTACATACCATATGTCACCGTAATATTTATTGTTGTTATCGTACTTTTTATGATTACAATTTTTAATTTTTATTTTATTTTGATTTCTTAATTTTTGATTATTTATTTTATTTTATTATCACAGATTATCATTATTATCATTATTATTATTGTTATTATAATTATTATTATTATTATTATTATTATTATTATTATTATTATTATTATTATTATTATTATTATTATTATTTTTATTATTATTATTATTATTATTATTATTATTTGCACTCATTAGAAGTACTCACACAAGTCATCGTCAGTGATTGCTCATTGATAACAACCGGTGGTGTTCCGTGGCGTTTGAGTGACCACAAGCCTCCTATATTTCCAGTACTCTCCATTTCTGTGTTCGATAACCATTGCAAATTGCTTTGGCGTATCGCGACAGTCGATAACCGTTTATTCTTATTATTTGTACTCCCTAAAAGTACTCACACAGGTCGTAATCAGTGATTGCTCACCGATTAGAACCGGGTGTATTCCCTGGAGTCTAGGTTACAAGAAGTCTCCTCAGATTTCCAGTATTCTCCACCTCTTTTCGAGAGCAACTGCAAATAACATTGTAGTATCGAAACAGCTGTTTACCATTGATTTCTCGCTGGTAAGGACCATAAGTCTTCTCTGAGATTTGGATGTCAATAAGCCTCCTCAAGGTCCCAGCACTCTCTGCACTTCCAGTGGTGGTCTGGTTTGTGCTGTCTCTCCTCGGTCTTCTCATCCTCCTTGACCCTATACCATCTTTTTAGTGAGCATGGGAAGGGGGAGGAGGAAGCGGGAAGGAGATCAAGGGAGGAGAGTTAATTGTGTGTCTTGCTATTTCTGTTCCTGGGTTTATTTTTGTGTGATATCAGCTGAGGCCGGTGTAATTTATTGGGGGACTCATAAAGTGATATTTCTTGTTGTTTCTGTTTTGTTCCTGTATTGTTCTTTTCGTGGTTTTGTTTCCATGCTGTTGTATATTATATGTAACCCTTCGTAGCTTATGCGGGTTGGTTTCCGCATTTGAAAGGGTTTCTTAAGATTCCAGTTGTTTTGATCATTGCCGTCTTTTGTATAGTTTCAATAATCACTTTTGATTGCAATTTCTCCCAGGTTTTTTGTGATTGTTCCTAGTGCTCCTACGAATATTGGTATCATACTGACTTTCTCATGCTCCATAATCGTTTCAGTTCTCTGGCTAGTTCCGTGTATTTGCTTCGTTTTTCCGTTTCTTTGATCTTCACTCTGTGGTCCGCTGGAACGGCGAAGTCAACGAGTTTGCAATATTTTTCTTTCTCGTTGATTATTATACCATCCGATCTACTTGTTTGTGTGGTTTTGTCTGTTTGTATATCGATAATCCAGATTATTTTGTGTTTTTAGTTTTCTAGTATTGTTTCTGGTTGATATCTGTACGATTTGTCTGCATATTCGAAATTCAATTGTGTACACAGTTTTAGGTGTACTGCTTTCTTTACACCGTCATGTCTTTTCTTGTATTCTTTTGGGGCTAGTTTGCTACATTCACTTATTATATGATTTACTGTTTCGTCTCTTTGTCCACACAGTCTGCATTTACTGTTTTCCTTGGTGTTATCTATTTCAGCTTTTCTGTAGTTTTTCCTAATCGCATTGTTCTGTGAAGCCATCAGTAAAGATTCCGTTTCTCTGTTCAAGTGCCCTTTTCTTAACGATGTCCAGCTATTTTCGTTAGTTTATTATCTTTTCAGTCTTCTGAAGCGTCCATGTTTTTATTCACACTTTTCTTTTATTGTCGTTCTGTCATTGGTTTCGGTGCTTCCTGAGTTGCTAGTTATTATTATTTTTAGTAACTAGGAGTTCTCACACAGGTCATCAGTGATTGCTCACATACAACCGGTGGTATTCCCTGGATCTGAGTGAAAACAAGTATCTCCAGATTTCCAGTATTCTCCACCTCTGTTCGATAGCCACCGCAAATAATCTTGTACTATCGCAACAGCCGTTTACCATTGATTTCTCGCTGGTAAGGACCACTGGTCTTCTCTGGGATTTTGGGGGACAATAGGCCTCATTAAGGTCCCAGCACTCTCTGCACTTCCAGTGAAGGTCTTATGTATGCTGTCCTTCCTAGGTCTTCTCATCCTCCTTGACCTCATGCAAACATTTTTTTGTGGTGTCAGCCTTAGCTGGTACCATTTTTTAAAAACTGTTTTTATTTATTTATTTATTGAATTCTTTTTCGGATCTTATGGTGTTTTTGCTATTTTTTTCATTGGTTCATTTTTGTGTCGTGTCAGCTGAGGCCGGTCTAATTTAACATGAAGTGATATTTCTTGCATTTTCTGTTTCTTTGTTTGTGATGTGGTGTTCTTTCTATGGTTTTGTTTTCTTCTTGTTGTAAATTCCATGTGAGCCTTTGTAGCTATACGGGTTGGTTTCCGCATTCGAAGATTTTTCTCAAGATTGCAGCTGTTTGATCATTGCCGTCCTTTGTATAGTTTCAATGATCCCTTTGATTCCAATTTCTCTAGTTTTATTTTTCAGTTTTTGGGGGATTGCCCCTACGATTATTGGTATTATACTGACTTTCTTCATGCTCGAAATTCCTTTTAGTTTTATGTCTAGTTCCGTGTATTTGCTTCGTTTTTCCGTTTCTTTGATTTTTACTTTGTGGTCTCCTTGAACTGCGAAGTCTAAGATTGTTCAAGATATTTCTTCTTGTTGATCATTATAACATCCGGTCTCTTTGCTTGTATGAGTTTGTCCGTTTGTATATCCATACTCAGATGCTTTTGCGTTACTGTTTCTGTTTATATTTGTACCATTAGTTTTCGTATTCGAAATTATATTGTTTGCACATATTATTATTATTATTATTATTATTATTATAATTATTATTATTATTATTATTATTATTATTATTATTATTATTATTATTATTATTATTATTCAATTTTTTGTGTGTAAGTCCATACCAAAAGTAAGAAATGTTATTTCCTCTTACTTTAATAATTTTACAATTGCTGACGTTTGAATTGCGTATCCTTGTGTGTAAATTTTAAATGTATTCGTATGTACGTAAACACGATGGATCTGCTACATATATGATTTTATTAGACTGAAATATATTTTACTTAACAGAAGACATTCACACCCACAACATGTTATAGACAGAGATACATTCGTCCCCTCACAACATGTCATCTTGTCAACTGGCTAATAGCTGACCATCTTAAATCTGAAGGCGAACACAATTAGAAGTCTCATCTAGACTGATTTGATCGGACGATCAATGAAATTCGAATATATTAACATGTAACGGTATGTTCATAAGTGATGTTTGTTTTTTAGTCACGTGACTCTTATAGATAAAAAAATTGCTTTATTCTTCAATATGTAAATATAGAGAACATACACTTTACTTTGGACATCAGGAAATCAACCCTATCAAAGTTACGATTGAAACTTGTTCGGGATGTGTAAGCATGGTATGTTTGTATAAATGAAACTCATTTTATATATAAACAGCTGTATTCATTATTGAGCCCTATTATGTAAACATAGTAAGATCCTCCAGACTTTTACGTATTGAATTCCAACATTACCTAGATTACTATGTATGTACTACCCCCACCCCCGCCCCCACACACATCTATCTATCTATCTATCTATCTATCTATCTATCTATCTATCTATCTATCTATCTATATATATATATACATATATATATATATATATATATGGGGAAAATTACACGATAATTCATGAAAATGAAATGCCGTGAAATGTGTGAAAAATGACAAACGGAAAACAGGTTAAAGTGCAGGAGAAAAACACAAACAAGTGATTTGACCGGTTTCGTTCGTGCTGGCGAACGTCTTCAGAAAAAGTGAAGATTTGGAGATAATTTTATTTTGAAGGCACACACATGGGATGAGGAAAAGAATGATCCGATTGGACCATATGAAAAGACTTTAAGTGACATTGAAATATGACAATTGGGTGACACATTCTTCTTTGTTTCTTCTTCTTCTTTTTATATTTTCCTTTATTTTCTTTTTCTTTTTCACTTTCGAACTTACTGAGCTAGTATGGGGGAGATGGTGGGGGAGGGAGTAAAAGGCGATTTCAAATTCGAATTTTTGATCTGTAAAAACGTCTTTGTCAAGAAAATACAGACTTTTTTTCCGTGACATGCTGAAATCTAGCCGTAGTCTTCTGCTCTTTATTGGATATAGACGAAACACGAACAGAAGACTACGGCTAAATAACAGCATACCACGTGAAACAAGTCTTTTATATGTCGAAAATGCTAATTTAAAATTTAAATAAGTAAATGCATTTATTTATGGAATATAAATGAATACATTTATTTATATTGAAAAATCTACATTTCTACTTTTTTCAAACTTAAATTATTTAAAAAACAATGGAAATGCCCTTTTACTTATATATATATATATATATATATATATATATATATATATATATATATATCAAAGCTACGAATTAAACACGGCTTGAATGTGTAGCAATGCAATATATTTATGAACAAACAATTATATTGTATTTATATATATATATATACGTATAAATATATATATATATATATATATATATACATACATACATATTATATTATATATATATATATATATATATATATATATACTTAAAATAGCAACTTAAGTTCAATTAATTGTATATAGTAGATAGTTAAACAGACATTTAGAAACAAATTATCTTTAGTTATGGATATGTTTTTTGTTTATTTTTCATTAAATTAAATGTGACTATTGCACGTTTGCGAATGTATGTTCTCTTCAATATACATACAACTTCTAAATTATTAACTGCACTCTTTTCATAATTCTATGTACTTCTATGCCATCAATCAATATAATCACATATGTTCTTCTTCCATCGATAGCATTACACCTTTTGCATTATGCTTGTCATTTCTTACGTTCTTTTTCTTCCATTTATTTTAAGAATACTTTTTGTCTGATTATTTACCCGCGTTCCTCTTCAACCATTAACTTTTAGCTGCCATCTTTTTTTTTAATCTTTTCGTTTGTCGTTATTTAATTCTAGCCCCTTAATCCATGTTGCATTACAAAAAATACCATTGTGCTATCGCTTAATTACTCTTCGACCGGAAGGCCTAATCAGAATGTTTGCAATGCATTATGGGATTGTTTATACCCTCACCCGAGAAAAGAACATAACAAGAAAAACAGGAATTTTAAAATATGTCCGGTGTCCGCAAAGTGCTTATGCACTATTAGATCTCAAATAATTCTAATAATATAACGCTTGTTCGCTACATTCGCTACTTCAAGTTTGTTTTGTTTTCAATTTTATGTTCGTTAGAACGAGTGTCTGTTTGTACGCATATGCTATTTTAACTGATTTTATTAATTTAACAGCATTTCATAATTACATTATCGTGCGACTTTGAAATATTAAAACAATTGTACTAAAGTAGGCGGAAAAGTATATCTATCGAAACAGTGTTAACATGACAGTAAGTAACAACGGAACAACAGTTAGAAATTCTCAAATAACAACAGTCGCTCTTCTTAGAAATACTGCAAAATAACACGAGTTCAGATTTTCAGAATGTTTGTACAAACCTGATATATAATTGTTAAGTCTGCACCATTCACTAAGTGTCAAGACTGAAGCAAGTCCAGAGCTGTTAAAGTCTCTTCTTTTTATAATTAAAATAACAACAACAATTACAACAAAGGCGCCCTCTGGGCCAATCAAAAACTTCACCCAATGGCTGTAACTTGATACATTGCATCCCTCCATTCTTAGATGGATCACTAAACATAGTCTCTTAACGTAAATGTAGCTCTCCTTACACGCTCAGATCTCCTAGGAATAGGCGATGCTTTCTGTTTGAAGTCTATAGGTTCCACCTCAGCCTCATCCTGTTTTACCAATTCAGGAACTCTTCCTCAGTAGACTCCCTTGTACTGATTGTCACCATGTCCTCTGCGGCATCATTCATATCAGTCACATTCTCCTCTGGGACCAGGATTGTCCTTTTAATGATCTGGTCTGCATGTCTCTGTGTAACTCCTCTCTCGGTCTCTACCTCAAAATTGACATTGCCCAACTGCCTCGTAATGATGTCCTCCAGCCACCGTTGACCAGGGCCAAACTTCCTCACAAGGAATGAATCATTCACCCCATGATTTCGGCACGGTGTCATGATCTTAGTACCCCCCAACGTTGACCAGGGCCAAAATTATTATCGCAGCCATTTACCAAATTTGTCCACACGACTTGCGCCACTGCACAGTCTAATGAAGAAAGGCACAGTTTGGAAGTGGGAAGCCTGCCAACAAAAAGCTTTTGAAGAGACAAAGCCAATGCTGTGTACAGCACCCCTTCTGGCTCATTTTGACCCATCTAAGCCCATACTTGTACAAGTGGATGTTTCTTCCCGATAGCTTGGGAGCTGTGTTGGCTCATAGGATGGAAGATGGCAGTGAAAAGCCAGTATGTTACATCTCCCGAACGCTCTCAGATGCTGAACAGAATTATGCACCCATTGGAAAGGAAGGGCTTGCCATTGCTTTTGCAGTGAAGAAGTTATATCAATATATGTTTGGAAACCCCTTCACGATGTTCACCGATCACAAACCGTTGTTGGGTCTATTTGCAGAGAACAAGCCAATTCCTGCTATGGCAGCTGCCCGGGTTCAGCGTTGGGCCTTATTCCTGGCTGCTTATAATTACAAACTAGAATATCGAACTGGAGGCCTCAATAGTAATGCGGACTGTTTGAGTCGTCTTCCACTGGACGCTCAGGAAAAAGATATATCTAAATCCACTAATGAAATATTTATGATGGACTTTGTGGAAGCTCCAGCGAAGGTTGAAGATGCGAGAGCAGAGACTAGGAAAGATCCGATCTTGAGTCGGGTATACAAATTCACCAGGAATGGCTAGAATGGGGTCAGTTGAAGTGAACAGTTAAAGCCCTATTTTAATAAACGTGAGGAACTGACCTGTGAAGATGGCGTGTTACTGTGGGGAAGCAGGATTATCATTCCTCTTAAGTTGAGAGGAAAAGTGTTGCAGCTATTACACCAGACTCATGTAGACATTCTGAGGATGAAAGCATTAGCTAGAAGCTATGTATGGTGGCCAAAACTGGATGAAGATATTGAGTGGACAGCCAAGGGGTGTGAAAGTTGTGTGCTAAATCAGACACAGCTCAGCAGAACTCCGATTCATTGTTGGGAGTATCCAAGTCAGCCCTGGGAAAGAATTCACATATACTATGCTGGTACAGTTTTTGGACACATGTTCTTAATAGTGATTGATGCCTACGCCAAATGGATGGAGGTTTGCATAATGAAGACATCCACTGTTGCAGCTACCATTGAGAAGTTATGGGGAATCTTTGCGACTCATGGTTTGCCTCTGCTGGTTGTGAGTGACAACGACCCTTGTTTCTCCAGTGATGAATTCAGGAGGTTTTTAGATGCAAATGGGGTAAAACACATATTCACGGCTCCTTACCATCCTTCCTCCAACGGCCAGGCTGAACGCAGTGTGCGTACATTCAAGGAAACAATGAAGAGGATGGACAAAGACACAAGCACATCTCTTGAAACAAAAATCAACAGATTCCTTTTTAACTACAGGACAGCTCCACACACAGTAACTAGGGTTCCTCCAGCTGAATTGGTGTTCAAGCGACAATTAAGAAGGGCATTTCATATGTTACAGCGAAACAAGTTTAAAAGCAGGGTGTACAACTACAGAATGGAGAAGGGTACTAAGATCATGACACCGTGCCGAAATCATGGGGTGAATGATTCATTCCTTGTGAGGAAGTTTGGCCCTGGTCAACGGTGGCTGGAGGGCATCATTACGAGGCAGTTGGGTAATGCCAATTTTGAGGTAGAGACCGAGAGAGGAGTTACACGGAAACATTCAGACCAGATCATTAAAAGGACAATCCTGGTCCCAGAGGAGAATGTGACTGATATGAATGATGCCGCAAAGGACATAGTGACCATCAGTACAAGGGAGTCTACCGAGGAAGGAGTTCCTGAATTGGTAAAACAGGATGAGGCTGAGGTGGAACCTATAGACTTCAAACAGAAAGCATCGCCTATTCCTAGGAGATCTGAGCGTGTAAAGAGAGCTCCATTCAAGTTTAGAGACTATGTTTAGTGATCCATCTAAGAATGGAGGGATATAATGTATCAAGTTACAGTCATTGGGTGAAGTTTTTGATTGGCCCAGAGGCGCCTTTGTTGTAATTGTTGTTGTTATTTTAAAGAATTTACCTTGTTGCTGCCTGCACTTTCTGCGGGGGTGTCCTTTCTTATGACATCTCTACCATTCACTATTTTTAAATTTACATTTATCTGCCGTGTGTATGGTACTACCACATCTGTAACACTCCCGTCTCAAGGGTAATTTGTGTATTGGGTTTTCATAATCGGGAAATGTTTCCTGCATTGATATAGAATATTTCCGGGCTGATTCGATTGACACTGCTATTTAAATAGCTTGATTCAGCGTTAGATTCCTTTCGGTTTGTAGGCGTTCCTGGATTTTCACATCTTTAATTCCAGAGACTAAGCGGTCCCGTATGTATTCACCAACCCTCTCTTCAAAATTGCAGTGTTCGGACATTTTCCTTAATGCGGCCACATAGTCACTTATAGACTCTTCCTCCCTTTTGTCGCTCGTGGTGAACAAGAATCTATCATGAATCACAATAGGTGCTGGTTTAATATGTCTCTGCATCATCCCAACTAGTTCATCAAACGTTTTCTTTTCCGGGCGATTATCTGCTAAACCTCTTAACACAGCATAGTGTTTTGCACCAATAACCGATAATAAAATAGCCTTTTTCTTCCATTCACTCTCAATATCATTGGCTATAAAAAAAACTCCACACGTTCAATGTAGTTAATCCAGGACTCTTCAACATCGTTCCATTCCCGTAAAGTGCCCATCAACGCCATTAAAAAAAATTCATGCTTCTGGGAACTCCGAACACATCCAATGAGTGTGTTGATTTTTTTTTCTTAAAAACTTCCAGCACATGTTAGTGTTAATCTTCCAAATCCCTTCCTCGCATATTCTTCTACTACTTCGTCGCCAATTGTTAAGTCTGCACCATTCACTAAGTGTCAAGACTGAAGCAAGTCCAGACCTGTTAAAGTCTATTCTTTTTATAATCAAAATAACAACAACAATTACAACAAAGGCGCCCTCTGGGCCAATCAAAAACTTCACCCAATGGCTGTAACTTGATACATTACAATAATAACGTCATTTATGTAATTTAAACTTCAGCTAGAATTAATGTAGTTTTGAAAACCTTATCAAACCACATTTGAAAATAAAATATAGGGCAGTAACGTTTTAGTTAACATTTTACTTTGTAGTTATGTTTTAGCTACCATCCCTTCAATGTTTTTTCTCTCACCCGTAATGGTAGTGTTCTATCGTGGGTGAAGATTTCCTTCATTTTAAAATCAATTACGATATAAGGGAGACAACCCAATTCGTAATTTAATTTTATATTTGCAAAGTTTTCCCCCCCAGAAACAGTCAAGCAGCAGCGATTAATTCTACAAATATAATCATCTATTGTATTTGTGTTTTTTACATACTAGACAACTGAACTACACCCGGGGATTTGCATAAACTCTGACCCCGTGCGCTATCACCCTATCTGTCAAATCATGCCTTTTATACCATATCTATCTTTTGTTGTTTTTCTCATGTTTATACAAAAATTGCTTTCCGTCATGTTACATCAGATCTTTTGCGATAATTTCACAAACGCTAATTTTCATTAATGGTTTGATCCAAATTAGCAAAAGCTTATTTTGATAACTCTTTTCCTCATGTTCTAATTTACCCATTGTTCGTCTTATTGCTGTTAGAACAAAGGACTATTTTTATTTCGAATCTCGTTCCATTGTGTTTAAAATGATTAAATCGAATTTATTATTATAATTATAATAATTATTATAACTAAACTAATAATAATAATAATAATAATAATAATAATAATAATAATAATAATAATAATAATTATTATTATTATTATTATTATTATTATTATTATTATTATTATTATTATTATTATTATTATTATTATTATTATTATTATTATTTACATACTAAGGATGTTAACCCAAGTCATCATCGGTGATTGTTCACTGACAATAACTGGTGGTGGCTGAATGATATCACGTCTCTCACATTGTAATTATTCTAGAGGTATTATTATTATTATTATTATTATTATTATTATTATTATTATTATTATTATTATTATTATTATTATTATTATTATTCATAATATTATTATCATTATTATTATTGTTATGGTTTTATTTCTCACACAGGTCATCATCAGTGATTGCTAACTTATAATTCTTCTTCTTCTTATTATTATTACAAAGTCCTGATATGAGACAACTGTGCATATGTTTTGTTACCGAATATGTCCTCTGTTTTCTTTCATTTTATTACAGTAGTACCTACCAGTGTCCGATTACTGGATTGAATATAATTTTATTTTCACTAGGATCAAGGTATAGTATATGTTATTATAGAATTCTATAACAAAGTAGAACTCATTCTTCACTGAGGTATGTTATCCCAATCCCGAGTACTTCATTTTACAAGTTATATTTTCCTCTCATCAAAACTGACCTTGGCTCTATCTCTGCCCCTGTAATTATACAAGTGCATAGGGAGTATACACTGCTTGTACTGTTAAAAGAAGTTGATAATGGTACTCTGAATGAAACTAAAAATCTATCACAATCTAAAAGATTCAGAAACATTAACAAATCTGTCATCAATGTATTTGATATAGAGGTTTATCTCAATATATACTATGAACTATTAGAATCTGAGTTATTTCTGTTTTATATTAACACTAGCTGGCGTTACCAGTTTGCTGTCGCGTTGTAATGTTCGCTACTTGAAATAAAGATGTTAAATTGTTAGCATTTCATTCATAATTTTCTGTAAACCACGAGGCAAGCTATTTTGTATTAATTCATATGAATATAACTATACACATTTCGGTGATGTTGATAAATATTTCCTTTTTTAAATTATACGTACTGAAATGAAAAAAAAAGCAAGCCATTCGCTTGAACGATGGTGCACGCGACTGCTACATTGTTTATATATATATATATATATATATATATATATATATATATATATATATATATATATATATATATGAGAAAAGAAGGATTAGAGTAATCCGACGTAATGGGAAATGAAAAAGGGAACACAAGAGATATGTTTTTATACATTCATCAACGTTTCGTCTTTATTGTAAGACTTCTTCAGGATGATAATTTTAACAAAAATGTCAATTCCCCTACGTGAATTGAAAAAAAGATTGAGCAAACACAAAAGGGACATAAAAAACAATAACTCTCCCAGTACACTTTTTTCCCACGTATTAGAATACGATCATGTTTTCAAGTATGAACAGGCCAACATCACCAAACATATTAATAACAAAGCTCGGCGAAGACTACTTGAAACAGCACAGTTTCTAACACCATTAGACAACGAAATGGTTTCTACAATCTATCCTCCTTAATAAGCAAAATTATCCTGACCGAACAAAAACTAAACCTAGATCATGGCTGACCTATCTTCTCATCGTTCTCAATTGTACTTATATACTCCCCGCATACACACTCACATACTAACTCCTTCTCACATATATATTCATTCACATACTCATGAATCTCTTACTACGAATCAAAACTACTTAACTACAAATAACAGCGTTACCAATGAACACAATCTACACATCATCAGACATATTTAGATATTTAACCCCCTTTTGTCCTCAATTTAATCTCAAACCACTAACACATCCTGAACGAAACTACTTATCTCTTCCCAAAATTAAAATCATTTTTCGTTTTCTTTTTCTTTCTTGTCCTGTTCTACACATTCTTTCAAACTCACTTATATTCACACATTCTTGACATAGCCATCTGCTCAATACTCCTCCCTCCCTCCTTCCCTCCAGTTTAAAAAAATTCAAACAACAAAATCTCCACTACAAAATCTCCCCTCTCCCCTCTCACCTATCTCACCATTTCGACTACTTATTTCATACTCTTACCCACCCCGCCCATTTTCAAGTTATCTTGATTTCTTCAAATCTTTTTCTAAAACTATGATACCACATAATACCAACCACACAGAGTTTTCCACTTGCCTCCTCTTTCCCCAGCCCCTCAAAATCCATGCAACACCTCACCACGACAAAAATCTCACTCCCTTTCCTCTCTCCCATCTTTAGGCAAATTCACTAATACACTCACCCTCCACTTTGTCAATGATGCCTTAATGGTACCAACTCAAATTGTGTCCATATTCATTCCACTGTTCACCACTACTGACTTCTCGCAGCCTGGACCCTCGTCCAGCGCCCTTAGTAGCCACGGCTACTATTTTTCCTTATAAACCCATCATGTCAACCCAATATTTCGATGTACTTGCATGACATTCTTTTTTAAAGTATCATCCTGAGGAAGTCTTACAATCAAGCCGAAACGTTGATGAATATATAAAAAAAATATCTTTTGATTTTTCATTTTTTATTTCTCATATACACACATATATATATATATATATATATATATATATATATATATATATATATATATATATATATATATATACAAGACAATGATATTTTAATTGAAATTATAATGGAATTACACCAAACATTAATTTATTATCAACTATTAAAAAAAAATAGTAATGCAAATTCGGCATACACTAGCTGTGTATTCTTTTACCTGTTAGTCGCGACCTTTTTTGTTGGATCGCAAAAAAATATTGTTGAATATGTGAGATAGATTTAGAATTAATAATATAATTAAGTCTACTTTAAGTAATTTAGCCCCTTTACAGAGTACCGACCCCTTTTACATAAAGAAGGTTGACTTTCGCAGGGAATTTTTTTGTATTGTTCTATATAGTTCTTTGGAGTCTTATATGTCCTTTTTGAGTAATCTACAAAATACGACGTTCTTTTTTTTCTTTCCTTTCCACACAGTTCACCCCAAACAAGGACATTTGCCACTGTAGACGTTTGGGGCTACTGAGAATTAGAGTGCAAGTTTTAGGGATTCTCTTAAATTGAGAGCTGCGCAGCGAGATTCTAGTTCAGATTAGTTAAACATTTATGCATGTCGGTATAGTCGGGGAATCAGAGAGCAGAGAGGGAGTTCCAAATGCTGGCAGCACAAGGATAGAAGCTATTAAAGTAATAAGCCATTCGCTATCTGGGAACTACAGCAGTAAATGGATCGGATATTGCTGACGGGCAAATTAATCGGGGGTATTCACGTAGAAGGGGCACGAGTGCAGCATATTCGTTGGAGCACATTCCATTAAAGTACTTGTAAAACAATCAGAGGGGTGCAGCATTGCGGCGATGGAACAAAGGCTGGAGCATGCTTGATAGTTGGGAGAGTATATATATATATATATATATATATATATATATATATATATATATATATATATATATATATATATATATATGCATATAAATATATATATATATATTCAGAGAGAAAGATAGAGAGGGAGAGATGTGCTATTTAGCAGGCAATACAATGCAAAGGTGTATATATATACATACACACACACACACACACACATATATATATATATATATATATATCGGTACACTTGCATAGAGAATACATTTAGCACAGCACACATTTAAATAAAATGTGCATAGAATTAAGTTTGCTGTACAAATATGTTATATAGTAAATAGATATATACATATATATATATATATATATGTGTTTATTAGTTATATACAAACACACACACACATATATATATATACATACATATATATATATATATATGTGTGTTTATTAGTTATATACAAACACACACACACACATATATATATATATACATACATATATATATATATATGTGTGTTTATTAGTTATATACAAACACACACACACACACACATATATATATATATATATATATATATATATATATATATATATATATATATATATAACTAATAAACATGACAAGATTGATGATCGTCAGATGGCCGGTCTCTTATCCGTAGATAAAGTCTAAAGTTGGGATAGATTTGGTGAAAAGTTGGAAAATCTAATTAAATCTTGATAGATATCAGCACGGGTGAAAATTCCAGGTTGCCATCGGACGACATCGACGCCATTAATTCAACACCGATTAATTCAATATGGAGGATGTTCATGCACCGAACGCTGGTGTAGCAGTCGCGAGGAAATGTTGAGAATAAAAAAAAAATGAAAAACGACAAGAAAGTCTAATTATATTCTGTGCGCTATTTTCAATGCCGAGAAAACGAAAGAAAAAAGGGATTTTTTCGAACATAAACTGAAAGATCGCAAAGAGAATTAAGTGAGGGAAAGGTGAAACACAAATAAGAGTGACACAGAGAGAGGTAGAAATCGAGAGAGAGAGAGAGAGAGAAAGAGAAGCAGAGAAACAGAGAATAAGGAAGGAACAGGGAGAAAGTGAAAAAGTGTGAAAATGCGGGGAAAGTAAGAATGCAAACAGCATGGTATGTTTAAGGCATCTAATGTGTGTATTTCAGTTAGATTAACTTCAATTAACTTTCAATTTAATATGTGTTCAATCTCACTCCTTTTCTACGCCCCTAACGCACATTAATAAAACTGTCATCATTTAGATTTGATATAGAGGTTTATCTCGAAATATCATCTGAATATATACTATAAACTATTAGAATTTGAGTTATTTTATTTTAAAACAAGCTGGCGTTACCAGTTCGCTGTCGCTTTGTAATGTTCACTACCTTAACTAAATATATTAACTAGTATGCATTTCATTCATAACTTTGTTGTAAAAGACGAGACAATAATTTCGCATTTAGTGATACGAATATAACCATTACCATTTCAGTGATTTTGATACACATTTTTTCTTTTAAATTATACGTACTGAAATAAAAAGAAATAAAACAAGCCATTCGCTTGATCGATAGGGCACGGTGTTGGGGAGGGGGACTTTTTTACAACTTACAAATGAATAGCAACTTGTTGAAAGTCAAGGCTGGAGCGAAAAAATTGTTATATTTCAATCGAGATAATAATGTATTTAAAACAATAGAAAAATTGGTACAAAAACGAGTCTCTAATCTAGAAGGTTCCGCACTGCCAGGGAAGTGACAACCCCTGCCAAATTGTCGCAATGTTGCATCTTTGTGCTTGTCTTACACCACTTTATTGGAATCTGCTCTGACGAACTCTGGCACTTGTGCCCCTTCTACGTAAATTCCCCCTGACTAACCCGACAAGTAGCAAATAGTACACTTCAGTGTAGAGGTCCCCAGATTTAACAGTTTCTCTCCTTCGACGTCTACACTTTTGAATTCCTTCATGTTTCCTGCTTCCTTGACTGTACTAACATTCATGAATTTAAATGTAATGCGAACACACATCGCAGAAATCGCGGTTTTCAACTCACTACTTAGACTGTCTCTTTAGGCATGGCTCCTAATATAGTCCTTGGTTTGGAATGAACAAGAATGATAAAAAAAATAAAATAAGATAAAATAAATCTCTCCAGAAATTATATCTTCGTGAATCAGCACTCATTATAAACTCTGAGACAATTAAACAACGTAACGGCTTTTACAGTTTATCCCCTGAAATTCGCAAAATAGTACAAAACAAATAAAACTTTAATTTAGATCCAGGTTAACTGTTTTTACACCGCACTCCATGAAAAAACATTGTACAAAAAATCGAGATGAAAAAATAATCCACTTGATAGACGAACCACATCTTTTTTTATTTAAATGTCTATGGTTGTTTCGACAAAGAGAATACACGCATAACGTATTTTTATATTTTAATTTTTATATTTTTTTTAAATGAGTTATCTTGAGAAAGGTTTTTCATATAGACAAAATAATAAAAATCGAAAGCATTTTTTTATTCATGCAAACATTGTAAAACTAACAGACTTTGTCTGTTTAATTATTTGATTTTATATTTTTTGATTTTTCTGATGTCGAAAACGTACGTAATACCTGTGGAATATTTATTAGTTGTTTTATTGTAATACAAAAAGTATTACAATATTCATTTAACGATTTATGAGTCCCCTTAACGAATTATTAAGGAAACATAGATATGGACAAAATATTGCGAGACGGCTTTCCAGAAAATAAAAGAAGTCTACTCTCAGATGAAATCATCCTTGAGACTGATGGTAGTAAATACGGAGTGTGTGCTGCACTGATGCACAAATATGAAGATGGTACTACTAAACCGATCGCGCACGCTTCGGGGATTCTTCTACCGACTGTGAAAATTATTAATCAGATCGATAAAGAAGCATTATCGGTGGTGTTTGGAGTTAAAAATACCATCGCGTTTTACATAGTAGATCATTTATACTTCAAACAGACCAGACACAGTTAGTAACTATATTTGGATAAAAAAGGCATCCCTACCCACACTATTAACCGTTTACAGCGATGGGTGTAACCCTACTGAACTATCATTTGATGATGGAATACATCGACCCAAAATACATGGGCATGCGTATGAACTGTCAAGATAAATCCCCAAAAATGAATACATTTTAAAAGAGACCGTCGTAGCAGCACTAAAAGAGGAAAAAGAAATCTCAGGTCTGTTCGTAAACAATATCCGAGAATTACCTATAACATTGGAACAAATAAAAAAAGAAAGCATAACAAATTGGTTAATATTAAAAATAAAGGACCAGACGAGATTGAACGAAAGAAAGAAAAAGGGAACCAAGAGTTCACCTTTCTCAATATGCGCAAACACTTTACTGATAGATAAAATTTAATACGATAATCTCTACGTAAAGTTAGGCTGAAACAATTTCATACCAGTCATCCTGGCATGTCCCTGATGAAATCACTCATGCGATGGTACGTATACTGACGAGGAATGGACAAGGACATAGACAGTTTTGTAAAACTATGCATAGGTTGTCAATTGGATGCAAGGTCGCCTCCAACCAAAACGAATCCTTGGCCAATAACGGATTTGCCGTGGGCACGTCTACATTTAGAGTATGCTGGACCGATTAATAGCTAGTATGACTTGATCGAAATTAAGTCTATGGTCGAAATAGCTGTTGGAGGAATGGCATGATTCAGAAAATGATTGACAAAGTTGTCTACACCATCAAAAGTCAAACATTCGTGAGTAAAAGCCACATTAACAAAATTAGACCAAAATATGTTGTAAATAATGAAAAAAGCGAGGAAGAAGTCCCAATGCATTATCTATGTTATGCTTTTGACATGCCACTACCCACTATTGTACACGAAACTATGTATGAACCTACTGGGCGAGCCTTATGAGCTGAAAAAATTTGTCTTCGACCCAAACTGGAAATAACCCAATTCGGGATTCCAAGATTGACGCAACGCAAGTGTTGTCAGAATACCGTAACTTCATCGGGGACGTGACCGACAGTTTGTTCGTTGATTTCAATCGCGAGATATGTAAAACTCTCCCGTTTGTCTTGTAAACAATATCCAGTCCGGGAGGGCGGTCTTACATGATTATGTAATAAAGTAAAGTAAATTCGTATGAATCAGAATGGTACAACATTGTTGGCCGGTTTCATCCTGTTGTCTGCATTCTTGCAGTAGATGCCAGATAGTCGTTGCAACATCCCTAAGTGAAAGTAGTATTATGAAATCGACTGGATTCGAACTTGGCACACCCAGGTCGTCAGTCCGGGTCGTTAGCCACTTACTCATATCACCTGTGAATGGCTGCTACGAATATTAAAAGTGTCGGGTAAATGATACAGCACTGTTTACCGCCAACATTTCCTGAGAAATCTCGCCTTCGTTGTCCGGGCGAAAAGCGGGTTATGGCATTCCTTCCTTCGTGAAGGAACTCGAGTGCCCCAATGAATTTCTTGAGGTGTCAAAAGTAACCAAGATAAAAAAAAATAAACACAGATCTTACACCAAGAAATGGTGAATATCCAGGAATAGAGCACCGAATAAGTAATCTGGCACGAATAGACGCACATTGCACAGATACGCACCTAGCCGGAAAAAAAATAAATATTGAATGTCGACTGATGTTAAGTGCCCAGTTAATTCTATGACATATTGGAAAATAACATTGTTACTATCAAACACAAGAACATACTCAAACAATTGTGAGGCGACATTAAAAGAAAAAAAAGAAGAAAAAAGAGGCAAGGGGCTTTCAGTTTTTATAATGAATGTTAGTTGACTCGAAACCACCTGCATGAGTTACTTTTATCCAGTGCTCAGCTGAAGATGGAGATGCCATCTTTTCAAATAGACGCCCTAGGGGTGTGGCTACATTTACAGCTAAAGCACACTCTCACTTCGTAGGTGGAGACGTACGTGTCAGAACTTGCTTTATTATATCAACACGAAATTCAGATCTAAGTCGACTAGCGATCAGGTCCGAGAAAACCACCCGTCAAATTAATATATTTATATATCAGTGTTGTCGTCATTCTAGTAAGTACAGCAGAGATACAACACAGGGTCCCTGCTGCAGCTCCGTCTGTTATTATCGGCGAAAATGCCCCGGAATATGTTGAGCATTTCCCATACATTCGAAGACATCTCTCAACCAATGCTAACATCCAAGAGGAATTACAATACCGACTGTAATGCGCCAGAGTATTCCAAAAGTAGGACATACTGGCGGAAATGAAAAAGTAGTCATGCGTCCGACGCTTCTCTTTCTCTCAGAGTCCTAAAAGACGTATCACCACCACCTCGTTCCATCAACGCCGCTTACGGAGAATCCTGCTCATCTACAAAAGAGAACACACGTACCACTCTCAGCGTCTTCCAGGAGCCGATAGCCAGCACTGTCGAAGCTATCGCCATTAAGAAGAAGCTGACATATTACGGATGGACTTTATTTCTGAAGCACATTTTCTATAGTCAGTGAGAAGGAAAGTGCAGTCACGGAAGCAAGAAAAAGGATTTGAAGATATTCTGAAAGCCAAACTTAATGAATACAAGACCACTATGATAACGTGGGAGAGCCAAGTCTGGGAGAAGCCATCCTGCAGATAGATAACCGGCGAGTGAACATCGACCTCTGAAGATATTGTTTTGCTGTCATCGAGAAGAAATAAAGCAGACGGAAAGAGACAGAAGACCAACCCATCAAGCCGACGACAAATTGACCAACAGAAAAAAGTCGTCTTCATTACGGAAGGATAGGTAAGATAAGTATCGGGCTCGTCAGCAATCTACCTACCCACAATAACACAAGCCATAACACGACCGCTATCAACACAGCTGAGTGGCATATATATATATATATATATATATATATATATATATATATATGTGTGTGTGTGTGTGTAACAAAGAAATAATAAAAAAAAGAAAATGTTTATATGTTCACTGTCGTTTAGACTTCATTGTGATAACACTTTCTCAATATGATTGGTATGAACAATAAAGTCGAAACGGCAATGAATATAAACCATTGTTTTCCTTTTTTAATTCTGGATTACGTTTTATTAATAATTTCGTAACTATTATATATATATATATATATATATATATATATATATATATATATATATATATGTATATATATATATATATATATATATATATATATGTGTGTGTGTGTGTGTACATATATACATGATATATAAAGTGACATCAACAATTCATGACCGATTAATATTTTGTAATCATGTTCTAAAAAAGCAACATTCTAAACAATGTTCGATGTGTACACGTGTTTCAGAAAATCGTTATCATCACTATTACACGAGGGTAACATTTTACGAATTAATAAGATTCCTCAACTTTAAAACATTAAATTATTTTCACAACATCGGACGCCACTTTAGGAAGGAATATTACGAAAAAAAAGGTTAATACCTCTTATCTGTCTTAAGCTCTGTCGGGGCGTGTTATATCAAGCGAAATATATATATATATATATATATATATATATATATATATATATATATACATATATATATATATATATATATATATATATATTCGAATAGATGCATCATCTTAATGTGTACATATATCGATCTCTCGTTTTGTGTTTATTTATCTATGTTTCCATTTTAACTGGACTTCCCTTCCGCCACATCTCTGTCTTTCTCTGTCTCTCTCTCTCTCTCTCTCTCTATATATATATATATATATATATATATATATATATATATATATATATATGTGTGTGTGTCTGTGTCTTTGTATATGTATGTTTGTATATTTTGAAATTTTGGCAAAAGCCTTATTGAAAATAAAATGAAATAATTCACTGTTGTCTTTTTCCATTTGTTTCACTCTATAGAAAGAGATGCAATTATTTAGTTTGGCATTTAAGTTTAATGTTTTTTTAGTTTTTGTTTTAATTAGGAGAAAAAAACTGATTTCTTCCAAAGTTGATTGATTGTTCCTTTGGTTATGGATACGATATATTTCATTCTCATTTTGTTTTTAAATTTATTATCGATCTGTAACATCCGATACAGACCTCTATTATTAATTGGTTTTGTAGGCAGCGAAATTAATGACCCAAGAAAACCTTAAATTATTTTCATTAAAAAAATATGGCGGCTGTAATAACACGATAATGAGTTTGTGTTGTTTTTTTTCATATATATGCGACCACGTATTCTATAACATGTTCTGTCAGTGAGACCGTCCGATGATCTGATGATGTTAAGTTTTATAAATCCCTAAACGAATACCTGTCTCAGGACGGTAAAATTAATTTCCTACAAAGAACAGTGGTGCACAACTTATATATCCCCTTCATATATTAACATAACGATATAATGATGATTAACATTCGGTGTAAAATCATTAATCTATTTTTTTTTTCGATTCTAGAAAATGTCTTACATTTAAGTTTAAGGTGTCATTAAAAGAAATTGATGTTCAGGGAATTTTGTTTGACTGATGTTAAATGACTATAGATCAAATTCAATGCAAATCTGATATATTTGAAATTAAAAGGAGAGGAGTTGTCTATATTATTCCCCTTAAACTTTAAAATACTCTAGAAAAAACTGACATTCGGCGAATAATTAAAAAAAATATGTAGAAATCTATTGTAAAAAATTCATAAAAATTGGACGTATTTGAATTTTCGGAAGGGCTTCCATCACCTTTTCTTTCTACGTGTGCCTACCCATTTAGTTGTGATTTTTATAGACCATAGCTACTTTTCAAGACTTTCCTGTCTGTGGAACACATTATTACGGGAGTGTTCCCCTGCAGATTACAACATAGTCGGCTTCAAATCCAATGCCTAAGATTAAAATAATCAAAATACAGCCCATATGTATACATTTTACGCCTAGCAGCTGTGTTCCAAAAGTCATAATGATCTGTTCATTAGTTTAAGACTGCATCATATCCACAAAATATATTATCATATAAACACACCTAACTTTATGTAGATAAATACTAGTGTATTAAAACATATGGTTCGCGATTTAACGAGATACTATACTAACATATTCATATAAAATGTTTCACATATAAATGAATATTATTATTTTTGTTGGTCCAAATACAAACTATTCACCGTGTACTTTTTATCAATAAGTGCGTGGGTGTCTTTCAGAAGTAATTTCAGGCGGCGGGGTAAATCTGAGGTGGGTGTCTGCCTTGTTATTTAATCAATCGCTTTCCCTGAGAACTTGAAATTGTTTCGGTCTGAAGATTGGAAACGACCCGGATTTCACTCGCTAACTTTTAAGTCACAAGATAGAAGTACATATGTATATATATATTTTATATATTCTAGACTTTCTAATCTTTCCTGAATTCTACTGGAATCCAATACCATTCACTATATGATACAAAATTCTAATCGGAATTTTTCAACAACTTTACTGATACTCATTACTACAATGATTTTCCATTATTGAAAACATGTTTGACTATTTTGGCTTCAAGCATGAAACAAAATTTGTTTTGTAAAGTTGTTAAATGAATACGTACCAATAATTATAAATTAGTGTTTTTATTTCTGAGGATAAGAGTAAATTATTTCAAAATCCATGAATTAAACGACATTCTCATATTTTATTACATGTTTAAAAATTCGATGATTATAATAAACTTGTAAAGTATGTAATGTTAACTTTATATATAATATATATAAATATATATATATATATATATATATATATATATATATATAAAGATAATACACAAAAGATATAAGAGGCAACTAATATCTTTAAAAGTGAACATCTGGTTAAAACTGATGTTCAATATACTGGATAGAGCATGTATAGCACTAGATCGAGTGAAAGAATAAAATAAGGTGCGAATCAAATTGTATTAGCATTCAATGTTCAGGCGAAGTACTTTAAAGTCCTTAACTCATGAGTTTTCAAAGAAAATCTTCTCCTCAGAGGACCATTACCGCAATGACATTACTGCAG
Organism: Sepiola atlantica; assembly: GCA_963556195.1. Taxonomy (NCBI): domain Eukaryota; kingdom Metazoa; phylum Mollusca; class Cephalopoda; order Sepiida; family Sepiolidae; genus Sepiola; species Sepiola atlantica. Next base: position 98,698,951 of record OY744516.1, read on the forward strand.
GTAATAAAATTAAACTTTGAAAATACATTAAAAAATATTTACATAAAAATACATAAACGTATATAAAACATCAAATATATCGGCCTAAAATATACTTTTTGCTAAACTTATACAGTTCATCCAAGTCATAAACTTTAAAACAGCTTCAAGAAAGATATCAAAGAGGTTGATTAAAAAAATATCCAGGCGGTGAATGGTATTACAAAAACGAAGAAGATCTTCTTTGAACACTCATGAGTTAAGGACTTTAAAATACTTTGCTTGAACATTGAATTCAAATAAAATTGGATTCGCACCTTATTTTATTCTTTCACTTCATCTTGTGATATATATATATATATATATATATATATATATATATATATATGAGAAAGGAAGGATGAGAGTAATCCGACGTAATGAGAAATGAAAAAGGAAAAACCAAGAGATATTTTTTTATATATTCATCATCTTTATTGTAAGACTTCCTCTGGATGATAATTTTGAGAAAAATGTCATGCAAGTACACCGAAATATTGGGTTGACATGATGGGTTGATACGGAAAAGTAGTAGCCGTGGCTACTAAGAGCGCTGGACGAGGGTCCAGGCTGCGAGAAGCCAGTCAGTTGCAGAGAGTGAAATGAATATGGAAAGCTTTGTGTGGGTACCATTAAGGCAGCAATGAACAAGGGGAGGTGTGAGAGTGTTAGTGAATTTGCCTTATGTGTGAGAGAGAGGAGAGGGAGGGCTGAGGTTTTGGTCGTGGTGAGGTGTGGCATGGATTTTGATACATTGGTCTTTATAGACCGCATAGTTTTCATCGGTAAGCAAACAGTTTGAATGGAAGCATCTTATTTAAATTCGTCCAAGTATTTATTTAAGGAATTCTGTCTACTCGACTCTATTCGATAGTTATTACTTTCATCAGTCCGTCTTGAGCAATGTTTGAAGTAAAATATGTGTAAGTCTGCCACGCTTAACTTTACAATTCCGTTACTATTGGAGGGTTTCGCTTATTACAACTACTATTATTATCTTGGTTCTTGCGTTCACGACATTTTCGCCGATGCGATCTCTGACGGGGTTTAGCTGCATCTTTTAAACATAAGCTTGCAATTGTCAGAGTATAACATTATTACTCGGAATCAAGCTGCATGAGGATGAAGGCATGCACGACGTACATTACTTCAAAACATAATTCCTAGTTGGCGGCTATATGTAGCATCAGGTTGATTTGTGGTGTAACGAATAAAGGCGTTAAGTTACAATCAGTTCTAAATGGAGGGGAAAGCTTCAATCCTCACTACAGGCGATCATCATCATATCTCATGCCAATACTAAATCAATTGCTGGACATTAAGAAAACAGTTTATCAATTCGTAGTCAGTACAAGTAGTTCCATCACTGCTGTCACTTAGTATGTGTACCCTTGTCTGTCTCGGTTGCCCACCAAGTTAGTTGCTTCTTGTTGCTGGTCCCCACCACTGGATGTTGTTAGCTGTGTTTCCAACCTTCGCCCTTCTCGATTCAGAGTCACCCAGTCCTTTATTAGGATATACATTACATGTAGGAGATGTTCTCTGGGTTCTTTGTTAGCCTTGTTCGAGTAGTCATAGTTATCATTCTAACTGTTAGTTCGGTAATTCTGTGACCGTGTATCGTTAATTTTGTTTATGTTCATAAAACTGCTTGTTGATTTTAATATGTCTCTTGGTTGTCAATGGGAAGACAAAATGTGTCTTCTGTCGGTTTCCTATTAATGTTTTTGGATTCTCACATGTGCATTGTTTAAGATCGTAGAAGGTGCCATGCCAACCTATATGTACACCGCTAATAGTGGGGTTGATTCTAGTGTTGAAGTGATTCTGTGGTAAGAATTATTAAGTTCTGGGTCGATTAATTTGTCATGCCACGATCCAGCCCAAACTATAGGCGAAAGTTTGAATTACCAACTGGACATCATCTTCGAGTGTCTTCAGTCTCTCTGTTCAAGGGTTTGTCAAGACAACCTGATATAAGGATACCTCACCCTACAAGTACACCCTGATCAAATATTCAAAATAACATAGTATTAGAAGTCCAAGTAAGATCCCCTCGACACAGCTATACACTAGCTCATACGAAGAATGGTGCACCTTCTCCAAGTAAAATTACCCCAAGTAACATATCTAAACTGGGTATTCCACCAGACTAGATGGATTCTTATCCTGGAATTCGGTAAGACACCGAGAGACCTAAAGAAAGATATACTAGAACATATGTAACTGGTCAATTATGGAGTAGAAAATTAATGTACTTTACTTCTTTACTACGTATGAGAGGTAAAAAAGAACATCAATAGTACATTTGAATATCTATTTATCTCATATAAAGATACAGAGTTAACCACAGGAAGGGGCCCTAAGATTTCTGAGAATTTCGACCGAAGTTAAATGAAACAAAATAGGCGATAATAACTAATAATACAATTAAAATATATATAAATTTTGTATAGGTTCCGAGGTTCGGCTATTTCGTTTCAATGTTCAAACAGATTCACCTGAAGGAGGTTAGTAGATACATCGGCCAACACCTTTTGAAAATAACGTCCAAGATGACGACAGCAGTTCTGAATAATTATAACGAAAACGTACCTGTACAGTATTCAACAAGTTATACATAGATAATTAATTAATATAAACCGGCTGGCCTCCTATAAATTTCACATGATGCCAGATACGAACTATTCTGATATATAGTAATGATATTTACGAGATGTATAATAACACAAAATATATCCACTTCAAGTTATAAATAAATGGCGAGATCTTAAACGAGAAAAAATGATAACAAGTAGGTTGTTAACAAAAGTATGTATTTAAATAATGCACAATAGTAATGTTTGCCAGGGACTACGTCTGGATTTGTCATCGACTCTTTTTATGAGCAGCATTATTCATAGTGTCCTGAAAAGTCTATGTCGTGACAAAATAGGGAAGATCATCATAATAATATAATAAACGTTGTGGATTCTTTTTGTGGATATTTAGGGCGAATGCAGACATGGCGGTACTCAGTTTGAAATTCGTATAGATTCCCGAGTTCGACTAGCGTATTCCAAAGATCAAAAATATGTACCGGAAGAAGGTGAAACGTTGTGAAAATAGCAACCAAGATGAGAATTAAAATAATAAATTAAGATTGATCGTTCTAAACATTAGGCCTACAATCATTACTCTCATCATCGTCAGAATCTATCACATGAATATGATTTTAGAAAATATCTTTAATACTTAATCGCAATAAGCCAGATAATCAATCTTCATTTCATAGACTCTGAAACACTCGCCGATTCGAACGTACCACATGCTGTTAACGCCAAGGCAACTATATACACATCAAATTAAATCAAATCAGATCGAATTTATTGGCCTCAAAATAGTAAAGTGAAACAAGTCATGTAAAATATAGGCAGAAACGTGCATGTTTACACACAGTCTGAATGTCTTTTTACGACGATCACAACCTGGCTGGCGGCTTCACGAAGCAGCAACATAATAATAAGATGAGCGATAAATATGTTCGGGAAATAAAATGTATTCATTTTACAATAACAATATATATATATATATATATATATATATATATATATTTCCGCCATAAACTACTTAACATTTGTTCAATAATGTAAAGGAGAGATCACTTCGAGGATTATATTGATCAGGCCGCAGCGCGTTTGGGACCCATCATGCTGATAGCTTGATCAGTCCGAAATTATAAGGGACAATTCAAATTGCCGACCCATAGAAAATGTTTAAGGATGTAGCTATCTGATTGACAGTTATTCGCCGATCTTTTTCAATTAAATTTTGTAGCAGACTCGTGTTTCCGTGAGTGTTTTTATGTTCTTGGTATTCTCGAGCGAGGGTGATCTTCAAAGTCGTCTCTTTCTTCTTTTAATAACTGAATACACTTGCAGACTGTAGTCTTTTATGGAGCAAGATTTCCATAAACTTTTTCTAAAGCCTTAAATATCTGTGTTTCTTTCAATTCGTGGTTTACCAAACATTTGATATTCGACCTTATCTCAAAATATCTGACCGCAAGTAAGTAAAATCAAGGTCAATTATAGTTGATCATTCTGTTAATTTTAATATACAAACGATGTACAATGATTCACCGCTTACCAAGTCCAAAAGACCAAATCGCTTTGTCGTGTGGCCTTTTGGACTTAATAAGCGGTCAATCATTGCACATCGTTATTATATTAAAATTAACAGAATGATCAAATGTTATTAAAAACTTTATTAAAACAGAACGACTAAAATGTTTGCATAAAAAAATATTAAAAATTATCAAAATATTTTCTCCGAATATTATTTTATACATAAAGTATTTGATTTTGTAAAATGTTGACTTGAAATATCAAAAATGTGTCTAATTCATTATGAATAAAGTAATTATTTGTAAATTTAGTTTTTTTATATTTTTGTACTTTTTACATTTGATTTGATATAAATAAATAAATTATGTTTTTTTTCTAATAATATGTATAGTTGCTAATTACTGGACATTACTAAGAAATGTCTCACTAAAAGTTTTCTTGTTAATTATGATTTAGTAATAATTTTGCTGTACACATGCCCGTCCAAGAGGTTGTAGGACACAGAAGAGGATACTCCCACTAGATTTTGAAGTCGATTTTTACTCTGTCAAGGCTGGACTAAATGATCTGAGCGACACTTACTCAGGTGTGGAAACAGTTCTCCATCTTAGGACATGTTTGACGGATAGAAGATTGCGCCAGGAATGGGGTTCTATCTGGAGTGGTAGTTTAGAATACAATTATTTTGATGAATCTCTATGAGAACACAACTTCTTTGTCTTGATCGGTCCATCCATATGTCACGTGTAAGTTTGAAAGAGATTTTTAGGCGAGGCACGACTCTTTATAAAGGTTATATCGTACGGTGATGTGTTCGTTGATACTTCTATTTATCTGTCACGGTTAATATTTTTCAAATGCTTCAACGTGTCTATATAAAAGACGCCGTATTTATGTTGGTCACATTGTTGGTCTGTTATCCTCAAGTGTCAATAATGAATACACCCTAACATGAAGTAGTACTGATACATCTAGGTAGACACCACTCAGTGCACTTGTTCTTGCATTTAAAAGCTTGACTCCGGAATCTAGTAAATGATGGCCTCTACACATCCTTATAGCTCTTTTTTTGCAAAGAATACGTTGCTAGTATTTCCATTTTATCATTATTAAAATGTAAGGTATTTAACTGAGTTTGAATACTTGGTTCTTCACTGTAAGACGATCACTGCAAAAACTATTTTACCTTTCTTTCTCTTTGTGCATAGCATCAGGCGAGATTTCCATGAACAGAGTTTCGTAGCAAGGGCTTCCGTCTGAAGGAAACACCATACTATGAGACTGCTTCCTTTCAGATTACAGCATGGTAGTCTTAATATACAATGTCAATAAATATTTGTCATAGACAGTATTCTTAGCAATAAAAGTTAGTTCTTTCCATGAATAATTTTCAATCCTTTTATAATATTCTTCATCATTCAATTATGAACCATTCCATCATCCATGACTTTGTATTTTTTTCATGATTAACCGCGCAAGTTGAATGAATGCATCTTAGCATTATTCGTTCTTTTTCTGAATTTACATTTTTTATCGATTTGTTGCATCCACAACAGACTTTTATTATTAATTGGTTTTCTAGGCAACTAGATTAATGACCCAAGAAAAGCTTAAATTGTTTTCATTCGAAGTTTTGTAAATGTCCGTTTTAATAATAATATAATTGCTTTTGCTGTGTCTTTACTTTATATATTGGTTCTCTTTGTGATCTGTGAAATAACAAACAATGAATGCTATTTGTATCCTTCGATATGATGTCGGTCTATGAATAAAGCCTGCCATTTCTTCTCCAAGGTCAAGTATGATATCGCTTCGGGAAACAGCAGTTGTTCCTCGTTGAAACGTTGTAAGTTGTATTTCAATGGGTAGTTGGAAAAGTGCTCATAGTAATTATGCAGCAGAAGAAATATGTGTGGCTTTCTCTTTCGTTTCTATTATATAGTAACAAATAACTAAAACTTCAACAGCTTATTTTACAAATATCGTCGTACTCTTTGATATTGTACTCTTTCACAGTACGGTAAAGTTAAAAATATGAAACTCCCCCTCTCTCTCTTTCTCTCTCTCCCTCTCTTTCTCTCTCCCCCTCTCTCTTTATATATATATACTCTATGAAATATTTTTTATTCAATATTTAAGTGTATTTAGTTACAGACAATGTTGGGTCGGACATACGTCACCATCCGTGCAGGAAGTGGTGTTTTCAGGCGGTCAGACGGGTTCGAACGCAGTTTATAGATTCAAAACAGTATCACGATCCTTAATCTATTAAGTCAACTGAAATCGCCACAAACATTACTGAAATTAAGATACATTTAAAACCAGCGGCAGCGTTCAAACGTTCTGAGATCAAAGAGTGCTTAAACACGCGGGGATGTAAGCTTTGCTGTAATAGCTTAACCACCTCAGATTTGTATAATTTCAGACAGTGCTCGACATTAAATATTTATTTATCTTAAAGGCGGCCATTAATATGTATATGTTTTAATTGAATATTAAAGTGTATTTACATACAGACAACGTTATTTCGGAATTACGTCCTCATCTGTGCAGGAATATATATATATATATATATATATATATATATATATATATATATATATATATATATATATAAATATATCAAGGGAGACGCGAGAGCGCTCTATCCCTTAATATACCTTACGAATTGCCTATGCTGGAAATGTCATTTCTTTGATCGATCATAACTCAAAAACCAATAAACAAAATTCGTTAAAACTTTGCACAACATTTTTATTTGATAGGTTCTGTGTGTAGAATTTAAGCATCATTAGTCAAGGCAACTCAGAGATCCAGAAAGTTCAATCATGAAATCATGTTATCGTGCTTACGTACGTACGTACGTATGTGCCAACCTGTATCTCATCAACTTTTTGATGAATTCAGCTGATTGTTGGCAGAGATAGAGGTTCTAGGGTCTAGTTGACGCCATTTTAATTTCAGTTTACCATATTCCTTAGTTTTCCAGAAAATTCGAAAATACCTTATGAGAAGGCATTGTATTGAAGCATAACCTTTACAAAAGTAGTGACATTCCATGAAAAATGCCAGTGTACTGAAATCATATGCCCTTAATAGGGTTAAGATGAAAATTCATATACACTAAATGCACAAACGCAAGGAAATTTCTCAAATTTTTACACTTTTATTGTCATGAAGGGTATGACTACATATCAACCAAACCATTTCATTATCACATCACTACAGTATAAATCTCTATGCATGAGTGGATGATGTGTGTGAGATGCGCTGAAGAAAAATTCATACCAGTAAAATACATAGCCCTGTTGTGCTCGCATATCGTTAATGACAATAAAAGTGTAAACATTTGGGAATTTCCTTGCTTTTGTACATTTAGTGTATATGGATGTTCATCTTAACCCTATTAAGGGCATATGATATCAGTATACTGGCATTTTTCATGGAATATATATATATATATATATATATATATATATATATATATATATATATATATATATATATATATATATATATATATAGTGTATACTGATAATTCTTAGTAAACATGAAAATATGTATGTGGATGATATATTTCTTTTAAGAGATAATGATTAAAGCTTTGTGTAAGTTGATAAGTATGAGAGTAATGCAACGAGTCTCTAATTTGACCAACATTGAAAAAATTATATTCTATTCCAGATCGAATACTTTCTGAGACTTACTATATTGGTAAAAAAACAACATAGGCTTTACTTCTTTCAAATGTAATATAGATCTCACGGTACCCACATGGATAATGATGTTGGATAACTGTGACTCGGGTCCTGGTTCAAATAGTTCGAACAGCAGTACAGTTCTATATGAAAGATCGAAAACTAAATAGACGATTGTAAGGTATCGCCTTTGCCCTGTATTTAATTGTTTGCTTTTGTTCTTAACATATTTTACCACTCCGGGTATTTGTATTGCCTTCCACCTTCTTAATACCTATTTCGTTCTATTTTCAAGCAATGCTTCAAGAAAGCTACAATTCACTGTTAATATTTATTTATACATATATATATATATATATATATATATATATATATATATATATATATATATATAGAGAGAGAGAGAGAGAGAGAGAGAGAGAGAGAGAAAGAGAGAGAGTACGTGTGCCTCTCAATGAACAAAGTCAAAATAAAGCCGTAATTATAACTTTCAGCTGATCTTCCAATTTCTTCATCTGTCGTAAAACCAAACTTTTCTTATGTACTTTCAATATCCGGGAACACTTGTAGTTAATTCTATTCTTACCGACAAACAAATCAGATATTTTTAATACGTTTAGACTGTTTTTCAATGCTGTTCTTATTTTTACGACATTACATACTATTTTCATTTACTACGTATATTGCGCAATAGAAATTAAGGGGAATATGTAGTATTTCCCTATACTCTGCTGCTCATCAGTAAATTGGTCATTCATTATCAACAAGAAATAAGGATTGAAAAAGTTCAAAAATAAGTACCCAGCAATATATATATATATATATATATATATATATATATATATATATATATATATATATATATATATAGTCTAAAGAAGCTTTGAGTTATTTTAAACAAAAAGACAAAAAAAAAAAGAAAGAAAAATGCAGTTTAAATTCCCAGAGAAACTAACTAAATCCGAAATAGTGTAGACTTAACATTTGTTGGAAAATTCATAAATAAATAATATATAATAGTAAGTAAATAAAATAAAAATGGGGATTTAGTATCTAACAGTGAAACAAAAGCAGGATACCTTAACGTAAGCATCTAATATTAACACGGGGATCTTCAGCTGTTTACCATGAAACTGTTTCGGAGATTTAAAAACAGGACAGTTATATGCATGGCTCTCCAATGGTACAGATAAAACTACCATTTCCCCAATAATTCAGCCTAAAATGTTACTTATATATACATAAATAAATAATAAAATAATAATAATAATAATAATATACTACCTTAAAACTACCGTGTGATATGGTAATTTGCATATCAAATAATATTCTTTATAACAATAGTAATACTAGTAATAATAATAATAATAATAATAATAATAAAATACTATCTAAACACTACACCTACGAACCATTCTGCGATATGGTAGCTAGAAATAAAATTATATAGGAATTAAGGTTATATTAAAAAAAAAAAAAAAAAAAAAAAAAAAAAAAGCTTTAGCACCTTTGGTACCAGAAAGGCAAATAGATAAGAGGAAGGAAACCTAGCCATACAGATCCAAATACCCAATATATAGTCTAAAGAAGCTTTGAGTTATTTTAAACAAAAAGACAAAAAAAAAAAGAAAGAAAAATGCAGTTTAAATTCCCAGAGAAACTAACTAAATCCGAAATAGTGTAGACTTAACATTTGTTGGAAAATTCATAAATAAATAATATATAATAGTAAGTAAATAAAATAAAAATGGGGATTTAGTATCTAACAGTGAAACAAAAGCAGGATACCTTAACGTAAGCATCTAATATTAACACGGGGATCTTCAGCTGTTTATATAGCTATATATATATATATATATATATATATATATATGTTAGTATGAAAATATAAGTATAGCGAGTAAGCTACACAGAAACGGTTACGTTTCATTCCGAGGTGGATTAATATTCAACTGTAGTTTTTATATCTAACTAATGCGGACTTTAACTACTTATTAATTAAATTCTAGTGTTTTATTACTCGCTATCTATCTATTTGTGTCATCAGTCAATGAGCGTCACTCTCTGTATTTGAGATGAATTTCAGTTCTAATACTTTGAAATCAATCAAATGAAAAAGGCGTCACATATGGTGTTCCCTGTAGTCTACGTGAAAAACAAGTCTTCCCAGATGTCCATCATTCTTTGTATTTGTTGCGCTAATGCTACAGTTGTTCGTCATTGATTTAAAACCTTTACCTTTTCTGGAATTTGAGTGGAAATCAAGCTCCCCAAGGTTCTAGTTATCTCTGAATATTGTGAGCTGAGGACTGGTCGGTGTCATTTATCATAGGTCTTTCCTCCCTTTTTGGCACTCTGCACTTATTCGGGTGGTACTAACCAAGACTAATCTCCTCACATGTGTGTGTGTCTTACTGTTTGTCTATTTTGTTTTTCTGCCGAGACGGAATGTCAGCTTATTTGTTTTCTAACAGATTATACGCTACGCCCTTTTACTCTTTCGCGGTCGATTTTATAAAGATTTCTTTTGGAAACAAGCGTATACAAATTATTTGTTATGAGATATTTGCCCCTCTGAAACTTGAAGTAAATGCTATTCTGAATCTATCAATACTTTATATATATACAAATATATATATATAATATATATATATATATATATATATATATTATATACATATATATATATATATATATATATATATATATATATATATATATATATATATATATATATATATATATACAACCCAACCCGAGTAAGCGGTTCAAAGATTGTCTAAAAGATGATGTGACAAGCCTTGAATTTTATATTTGAAAAAGGGAAAGGATAGTTACATCTATACTGGGTTTACAAAAGCTATTTATGAAGGCCTCGTGTTTTTCAAAAAGTATATACCGGAACACCAGCAGATAAAAAGAGAACCAAGGAAGATACGGGACGTTGTATATATATATATATATATATATATATATATATCTGGTTGAACAGGAGTGCCAACTTCTGTTTATTCCTTTTGTGATCCAATCTTTCTATTCGTCGAAACATTAGATCTTGTATTATTAATCAAAGAGTGTAGGAAATCTCCATATTTGACGCAAACGTTTTCGACCCTCATTGGTCGTCTTCAGGCGGATGATTGAACAATGCAAAATAAAATTGGTGTATTTATTTAAGAAGACGTTTCCATGTGATTAAAAACATTAAACACATTCAACAGCATTTCAACACGCCTTCGCACCCCTCATAACGGGCATGGTTGATGTTGGGCTTTTTTAATGGAATGAACAATGCTTCCATTATGGGGATGCGAATACCGCAAAATGACACAACCAGGATGGATGTATTACCGGTTAATATATTTATAAAATTATCTTTGGAGATGTCCTGTTCTGTAAGGTGTTTGTAAATGGAGCTTTGAGAGGAGGTTACGTGGCAAGTTAGTCGACGTGAAATACTGGTTCTAGTCATGCCAGTATACGTGTTGTTGGCGGAGACACATTCTCCGATAGGACTTTTATATATATATATATATATATATATATATATATATATATATATATATATATATGGGTGTGTGTGTGTATATCTCTCTCTCTATCTCTCTCTCTCTCTATATATATATATATATATATTTATATATTAGTACTTCATGTATCCACATAAAATATTATAAGGAGATATAATTTTTATGCGTCAGTTTTCAGTATATATATATATATATATATATATATATATATATATATATATATATATATATATATATATATTGAAAATGAAAAAAAAGAAACCAAAAATATTATGTATGTATTCCTCCACGTTTTGTCTTTATTTCAAGACTTCCTAAGGATGATTGATCTAAAGAAAATAACACGCAATGTACAAAATGTTTGAAACAATTGTAGTAGAAGGAGAAAAGCTTAAACATATCGCTTATAAAAATACAAATGTATGAGTTACAAATAGATGGTAGCAATGGGATCAGTTGACTTAACCGTGGAAAGTGTGGTCGAAAATGGTGGCAGTCGGCGTTATGAAACAATTAGAGAGGGTGAGTGAGCGCGCGTTATGTAAGCCGAAAAAAGGTCGCTTATGAAAATATAAATAATGGGCTCAAGAATATCGTAGCAGTGAAAGAAATTATATTAACTGTGGTAGGTGTGGGAGGCAAAGTTGGTAGCGGTCGGAGTTATTTCAACCATGAGGGAGGAAGAGGAAACTTGCTTATTGTTTAATGTTTGTTTTATAGTTTGTGATGTAGTTTGTATAGTCGGAATTCCTAGTTTATTTAAAGCGTTGCAAATTATTGTATTAGGTGAATGCGTAAGTAGAATAATATGTCTATTTATGAGAGAAATGTCCAGTGTGTGAGATTTTTGTTTATTGTTTTATTTAAATATTTGTAGTGTTTTTTCTTTGCATTCAATATAAAATGTGTAGTGTATTGCAATGTTTTCAAAGAATTAGTGATGTATTTGAATTCTTCGTCTAGATATTGTGAACTACAGTTTCGATAAGTGTTTTTATTTGTAGTTATGGTGTGAATAACAATGTATATAGTCGTTTTGTGACTGGTTTTGCGATTGAATTTAAATGATAAGTTATTGTTGGATTTAAAAGTAAATTTGTCTAAACTTGTGTCGAGTTATTTTTCTCTGTTTCATAAGTACATATTATAGAGGGTTCGACTGTGTTAAATTTGGTTTTGATACTTTGAATTTGTGTGTCTTCGGGTGGAAAAATTAGAATGACATCTATATATCTAAAGTATTCAGTGTTTGGAGGTAATCTAAATATGAAATGGGCCAGACCCTAGGTATTCTAAGAATAGACAGGCTAGTACTCCATTTAGAGGATGACTTATAGAGAGTCTTAAATTTTGCTTTCATAACTTTGATGTTTAAGTGAAAATACGTCATGTCAGTGATAAGTCTGATCATCTCTATTAAATTTTGATAGGAAACAGTAGGTTGATGTCTACCGATTCCATATATCAGTGGGTACATAGGGATGTCCGGTTTTATAGTTTTGGGGAGGCCGTATAATGTAGGAATTTGCTTTTTTTATTTCTCATTTTCCATTAAATTGGAATATTAGTTCCATTGTTATCATATTTTCCAGCAAGAGTGTGTGCCTGTTTGTTTAATACTTGTCTGTTTTTATGTGTTTTTGAATCTGGTATTTTATTAGAAGATAACCTTTTCTTTCTCTCTCTGTCTATATATATATATATATATATATATATATATATATATATATATATATATATATATATATATTCTAAATATGTATACATATAATTATACAAAATATAAGTTCATCAACGTTAGTGTTCCTATTTTCTTGCTATATGGGACAACATACATATTAAAGTATATCTATTTGTTCTGGGATTGAGCCATGCTTTAACGAAGTGCGTTTTAACTGGTCTAATTAGTCTTAATTACTACGTAACTGAATAAATACCTCCTATATTACTTATGCATTTAACTCTGTCCATCTAACTCGATATTTATTCAATTGCTCTTTAATATTTCTATGAGAATTAAGAGCAAGAGTGACTCTCTTTTTCAGCGTCGTCATCTCATTAACATATGTGTCTCTGTACACACCACATTCACGTAACTAAATTACGTGATACACTAATAAGTCTCTTCACTTACATAATAATAATAACAATACTAATAATAATAATAATAATAATAATAATAATAATAATAATAATAATAATAATAATAATAATAATAATAATAATCCATATATTAACACAATAGCGTGTGTGTTCCTGTGTCACGCTTACATCGAAAGCTCTACACATGCGTGCCGCACCTAGATTTTTAAAAGTCACTTAATTTTCGTAGCATGTTCACCTTTTGCGCAACGGTTAGCGACGTAGGATTTTAACCTCGGCATTTTACCTCAGCCCGAATGGTTTATAGTACGATCTCAACCAACCTCAAAGATTGTTTTTCCACATCGAAGGAGGGAGATGGGGAGGTGACGACCGGTAAGACACATATTAATACGATAGCGTGTTTGTTATTTTGTGTGTCACACTTACATCAAAAGCAACCACCTTCCGAATATGTGTATGCTACTGATGAATTGGAGACAAATTTAATCTAATCTAAAACATTTACAAAGTAATGTACGGATTAGGAACAAGATAATTAGTATTGAAAACATCATTTCGTGTAATTTACACGGGTCTCGATAGTAATAATTATAATAATTATAATAATAGCCTCGGCTGGCATCACACAAAAAGTGCTGTGATTGGTAAGAATGATGTAAAGACAGATGATACAGTACCGTAATCAGATATCTAGTGGGTGGGTGCAGAGGGTACTTTGAGTTGGTGATTGCTACGCGAATTTTAGAGTATATCAAGAGTCGTTGCTAGTGATAGATCAACACTGTTATGATAACGCAAAGTTATTTGTAATAGTTAACGAAACAAGTAGATTATGCTAGAAATCTCGTTCGACTTGTTGTCACCCAGACACTAGGGGATATCACTTGTTATTGACAGATAAGAAATGTTGTGCAAACTCTTACCAAGGAAAAATAATAATAAATAAAATATTTTTAAAATACTAAGAATCCATAACAAAGTAATAATAAATAAAATTAATGCTGATAATAAATAAAACAATGAATTAATAATAAAAAAAATAATACATTAAATGATAATAATAATAATACTAATAATAATAATACTAATAATGATACTAATAATAATAATGAATAAAACATCATATTAATGATTAATGATAACATTATACTGGTAATAAACACTATATACTAGCAATGAATAAGAAACTAACAAATCCTAAATAATAATAATAATGAATAAAATATTAATAACAAATAAATAAACTTAAATATGAAATTAAAGAAATTGTAAGAATAAATGAAAATTATTGTTGTAGATTGATTTTTTATGAGGTAATTAGAATGCAACTATAAAGTATATATACATATAAATATATATTAACATATATGTATGTACATATATATATTTGTCTATATATATATATATATATATATATATATATATATATATTTGTGTGTGTACACTCACATAAATACATCAATACATGCGTGAATAAGTAAAAAAGTAGGTGGCAGAGAAAGGAATAAGTGAACAATTATAGTACGTGGTTTAACCAATCTTTTTATTTATTGATACGATTATTGTGTTTATTCTTTTAATCAAATAGGGGACATCATGAAAGAAAATAGGTAGCATATATTTCAAGTTACTTCTATCAATAATGATGTAACAAAAGATGTTCGTAAAACAGATAAATAAGTATAACGAAAATAAACATTCTTATTTTAGTTGCTTGCTTTGATGGGAAAGATTAGCGAAGGAGACTTTTGAAAACATCTTGAATTTATTATCAAAGAAAAAGGTATGTTTTCAAAATGAGCAGAAACAATTATATGAAAAAAACTATGTCTAAATGCAAATTTATTACATATATACATGTATATATATGTATATATAGATGTATATATGCATATATATATATATATATATATATATATATATATATAGATAGATAGATAGATAGATAGATAGATAGATAGAGAGAGAGAGAGAGAGAGAATATATATAAAGGTGTCTGAACGTGTAATTATAATCCAATGGTTCGTGATCACTGAGTTCACATCTCCTGAGTCGTCACTGATTCATTCTAGTTGCAAGGAGAAGTGCGAGACAACGTGGAACAATGCTGAGATAAATGAATATCATATATAGCTGTTGGTATTTATAGGTAGTCTCTCATTTATGTATTGTCCAGGCTCAGCGTCATTTAACTCATATATATATATATAAATATATATATATATATATATATATATATACATACATATATATATACATATATATATATATATATATATATATATATATATATATATATATATATATATATATAAAGTGATGACGTTATTCCAACTGTATCTTCGGCGAGAGTAAGAACATAACTATATGCATCAATCATAGGCTACTAAACTCACCACTCTATTCTGCATATCCACTCGAGCGTGTTTGAAGACATTTATTATTTTTCTCCATTTAACAATAAATACTACTTTTAGACCAGCATCACAGCCTCTCCCTAAAACATACTCTATAGAGCTGGTTGCAGACACTTTACCTCCGATATTTTCATATTCTCCCCTACATCACCTGGAATTAATAAACAACATATACTTTAGAAAAACGTAACCGTTATTATTTTCTATTCATATTCAATTAATTTAATACATAATCCAATACATTCCGTTATTTCTTACTATTACGTATAGACTTCATCTCATTCGTGTATTTACGGGAAACATTAAAAGAACTTAATCATTTATACTTTATATTGATTCAAAATGTCGGCTACAATGTCGTCATAGAATCGATTTTAGACATTTGCCTCAGCAATCTTTGTTTGTTTCAGCTATAATTTATTTTTTTACCTTATACACTTAGACAATGTAATGCATAACATCTTTAAGGCTGAGACTTTTTTTTCAAAATACTTACAGCGTAACACGAACTATATTTTTCATTTCGCCAACATTCAATTGTAGATAATAATTCCACGGAAGCACATAATATCAGTTTCTCTACGAACCGTCCTCTACTATTTAACAGACAACGCAAGTTTATTATTTCACTTTTGATCATCCATACATACCTAACATTTATCTTGCATTTGTGTTTTCATTTTCACGTTTAGTATTCTACTGTATTTATTTCGGGGGTATATTTTACGGTAAACGTTTTCTTTTCTTCTTTACATTTACGTATTATAACCGTCCACTTTCTCTCTCACTCTCTCTTTCTCTCTTTCCCTCTCTCTCTCTGTATTCGCAACAATGTCTAATAAATGTGTTTACATTTTCGCCGACTTAAATAATCGCGACACGCAACAGTATCTTCGAGGCAATACACATTAATCAGATACGTGCAATTTTATGCCAACATTCGATTTAAATTAGCATTGGTCGATTTATATAAGTATATTTCATTATGATTATACGTCATTTACGAATGACGGTTTTTGTTTAATTTAAAAAGGCTTCGAGATTAATTTCGAACACAGGCAAGCATAACATTTAAAACATTATTTTCATCTACATTTTTCTATTCATCGAACACTATTCGATATTAATTCATATCAAATATTATTCAATTTAATTTTAGTATTTGTTTACATAAATTCTTCGACGCAAAACCTGATACTGATATTCAAAAACAATAATTTCTATTTTCTAAATATACTTTAACGTAAAGTGCAGTATCCGTTACTTTGTCCTTTCTGTTCTCATTCAGTGAAGGAGAATTTTTTTCTAGACTGCGGCAATTTTTTCATTACTTTCCAAATATTTATCAATTTTAGAATAAATCCTTCTAGACTCCGGCAATTTTCCCCAGGAGATGGATTTTTAAAACATTAAACACCACTATAGTATAGCTCTCCCCTCGTGGAGAAACAACCAAATAGCAACAACATAGCCAATGGTAAAAGTGCCGATTCATTAACAGTTAATAAATCGAAAACCAAATCACCACAACAAATTATTTAAATCAATCGCCATATATTTCAATCAAATAAATATTTAGACAAAACGTTAATTTTCAATGTTGGTAAATTTAATCTTCCACTAAAGGGGCATTCTGGAGGGAGATAAAAATTGCTCCAATCTAGAAGTATTTTCCTTCACTGACTTTAGAAACCTTCACGCATATTCTTGGATCATATTTACTTTAAGAGAAGAGCAGTGGTTTTTACTTGGTCGAATAAACGGCTACTTACAATCGTAGAGGGCGGAAGTCACCGAAAATTACAGAAATCCGTGTTGTTTGATTCACAACATCGATAAATCCTACTTTAATCACCTATATTAACGGGTTGTTTTCAAATGCTTGTTGACAGATTAATACCCTAATACTTACATATTTTATCCCGATCCTGCTAGTATATATATATCTATCTATATATATATATATATATATATATATATATATATACATACATATATCTATATATATATATATATATATATATATATATATATATATATACATATATATATGTGTGTGTGTGTGTGTGTGTGTGTGTGGGTGTGTGTATATATATATATATATGTATATATGTGTGTGTATATATATATATATATATATATATATATATATATATATATATATATATATATATATATATATATATATTCCTACGGCAATGGGTGGTGGACACATCCGTACGCGCTCCGGCTACTGAGTCAATTATAACTTTCGTATTGGGTTTCAACCGTGTGTCAGACAGGGATTGTCTTCTCTAATACTGATGGCTGCAGGTTTTGCATGACACACATGTGTAAGGTAATTCGAAAATATTGTTTATAAATAATTTCACATATATATATATATATATATATATATATATATATATATATATATATATATATATATGCAACGTACAGTATACTAATATTCAAGACCTCATAAAAACTTCGAAAATGTTAATTTATATATTTCTGTTTTATATCCGCACATGTTATCTACAAGACATCATATTTGACCTTCATCTGATATCAGCACAGGTGAGTTTTTAATAAGTGTGAATCTCCGTAAATAGCGACATGTTTTTTTCGCTTTTTACACTATACGCCATCATGATTATCTCCAGTGTAAGATGTCCTTTTACGTCAGAGACTAACACTTGTTTAACCTATACACATAACACCACACACACACACATATATATATATATATATATATATATATATATATATATATATATATATATATATATATATATATATATATATAATCCTATTTAATATACTAGCAAGTGAACTCGACGTTACCTGGGAATGCAAATATTCGTAATGTATGAGAAGACGGAATTACACCTTGTATACATGGTGGAACACGAGATGAAATAAAGTAATGATAACAAGTAGAGCTTTACCTCAGTTGATTAATTCCTTAAATGATAGTCTTGTAACTTTTTATGGGCGATGGATAATAGAAAGACTCAACTTTGCGACA
Source organism: Sepiola atlantica (assembly GCA_963556195.1). NCBI lineage: Eukaryota > Metazoa > Mollusca > Cephalopoda > Sepiida > Sepiolidae > Sepiola > Sepiola atlantica. Next base: position 98,717,836 of record OY744516.1, read on the forward strand.
GATTCTGGTTTTGTAACTCGGAATTTACAAATATGTTCATAAAAAAAACTGTTAGCCATTACATTTTACTTTGAATGTTTTTTTTAATGGGAGGACGGCAATTAATAATTATTTTTAACCATTATTTTTAATTATTAACATATAAGAAATTCAAACTCGTTAATAATTAGATTTTTAATAACACATTTTTATAATTCGATCGTTTTAATAAAGATAATCAACCCAAACTTTTTATAATTAGAATCTTTTTTTATTACACATGGAGTATTGTTGTCACATCT
>OY744516.1:98723116-98783116 GCA_963556195.1 Sepiola atlantica
AATATTTTGCATAACTTTTAATCAGTCTGTAACGGTTAATTTTGAAATATCATTGTTATAGGTCTATCACGCTTTCGTTTGAAATGAGATAGCATTTTTGTTGGCAACTCGCTCTAAAATCTAATATTTTCGTATATCTGTCACACTTAAGTTTGAAGTACTATTTTTAGGGCTGTAACGGTTAAGTTTGAAGTAGCATTTTCGTTGTCTGTGACGCTTAAGTTTGTAGCTTTGTAAGTCTGTCACACTTAAGCTCGAAATAGGATTGTCGTTGGTTTGCCATATTTAGTTGGAATCAACATTTTCGAGTGTCTGTCACGCTTAAATTTTTAATATGATTTTCATTGGTCCGCCACCCTTTTGTTTGAAATGGGATATTCCTTGGTCCGCCACCCGTTTACATTTGAGATAGCATTTTTGTCGGTCTGTCACGCTTAAGTTTGTAAATTTAAATCATTTTAATCATTAAACGCGGAAATTGAATTGAATATTCTTAAGAAAATGCGTTCTTTTTTTTTTCGTAAAAATGTTCGTTCTAATTTCTCCCATTGTTATCTGAAACTATGTCATCTGAATTGCTAACATTCTTCCGACGTATTTATAAAACATATTTAATATAATAATAATAATAATAATAATAATAATAATAATAATAATAATAATAATAATAATAATAATAATAATAATAACAATAAATACTACTACTACTAATAATAATAACAATAATGCTAATAGTAATAATAATAACAACTAGTAATGCTAATTCTCCTCTTTTCTCTATAATTGTTATCTTCAGTCTTTATATAAATCTAACTACTTCCCGCTATCCTTCTTCATTTTTTTTCTTTTTTTTCTTTTTCAGCCTTTCTTCTTCCCACTCTCCCCTCATTACTTATAATTCATCCATCCCGCTATTCTTTTTCTCCCTCTGCTTCCTTTCCCCGCGTTATCTACTTATCTTTCCCCTACTCGTCTACTCATTTTCTTGCCCATTCTTCTGATTTATCCTCTCCCTCACTTTCCATCTTCCGCTTCCATACAGCCTGCCCCCGCCCTCTCCCTGCAATCATGGTTAATTCCTCTCTCTTTTCGTTTTTCGAGCATTCTTCTTCTTTTTCTTCGTCTCGCTATCTTCATACTCTCTTCCCATCACTCTATCTCTTTCTTCTACTTGCCATCTTCACCCTTTTTGCTCTCCTCTTCCTTCCGTTCTTGTACTTTTCACTATACGCCCCCATTGTCACCATCTATTTTCTTATTCTTCTTATTACTTCTCATAATATAGTCTTCAGCCTTCTTCATCAGTATGATGATGCTGATCATCATCATCATCATCCTCTTTTTCATCATCATCATCATCATCATCATCATCATCATCATCATCATCATCATCATCATCATCATCTTTTTCTTATTTTTGTCTTCTTCTTCTTGGGAGAGTGTAATTGTCATAATGCATCCAACAGCGAACAATGTAGTCGTCTATGTCGAGTACATATCCCATCTGATCGATTGTATGGGATTGGTTCCAATCACACATTAATACAATTTAGAAAAGTATGAATGCACAACCCACTCCAGCTATGAGTAAACTAGTGAATTGTATTTAATTAATCGTACACAATCTATGTTTTGATATTAAGGGTCGAACATTATTTTGTAAGTTTTGAAACATGTAAAACCCCTTTTCCTCTTTTTCTCCTTTCGTTGATTTTCTGATTCTTTTTCTCCTTCTTTATCGTTTTCTTTTACATCTCCTCCGCTTCTACTTATACTTCTTTTTATTTCTTCTTCTTCTTCTTCCTTTGTCTTTTTATTTATTCCTCTTCATCTTCACATTCTCCTCTTCGTCTTTCTATTTCATGTTCATTCTCTGTCTTCGTGTCTTTTTTTCTTTTCTTTTAATTTTTTTCTTCTGCTCTTTTTTCTTTTCTCCATTCTGTCCTCCTCCTTCTGTTTATTCTCATCCTTCTCCCTATACATATTCTTCTTGTTCAGCTGCTACTTTTCTTCTCTTTTATCCTCCCCTCCTGACTTTTTTCCTACCTACCCCATCCATTCTCTTCTCCTGCTCATCCTCTTGTTACTTCTCAACATTATACCTTTTCTCCTTTTTCTCATTGTTTTCTAACTCATACTGCTTTATTTTAATCGTTTTCTACTTTTTCCTAATCTCATTTCTTCATCTACGCTCTCCTTAGTTGCCCCTCTTTTCGCCCTCATCATTTATTCTCTCACCTGTATTTCTGTTCACTTCGGATATATTCTCCCTTACCTTCACTATCGTTTGTTTTCTTTATACTGAGGTCTCTCATTGTATTCCGTTATCTTCTTAACCTGGTCCCAGGTATGATCTGCAATTGCATCCTTCAGTGAGACCCCGATTTGGGGCATTGAGGAGTGTGGAGTAACCTCTTGGTAACCATTACTTCCAGGTCCACTCTCACCTAGAATACTTGTACATTTAAGACTCAAATGAGGCTGGTATAATTTAATTGGTAGGGTTCTGGTGCGGGTGGATATTAATTTTATTTATCATATAATGAGGTGTTTCTTTAAAATGATATACAATAAGTTATATGTTTTGTGATTAGTCTAATTGACTAGTAAAAATTTCTTCTGTTAGATAAATATAATTAATCCTCGGAAGGATAATAAACTATTACATATAACCTTGGGATCTGTGTCCGATCCTACACTCACCTCATTACACAGACATTGAAATTACCCTGCAATTTATACTTTAGTTCTGTCTTACCTATTTCTCAAACCTTAAGTCTATCGAAGGTTACATTGACCGAAACATTGTGAGAATATCATCCAAGCAGAGAAAAGTAATCCGAATATTTTAATTTAAAGAATACTATTTATTCACTTCTTGTTCTTGTTCTTGTTCTTGTTCTTGTTCTTGTTCTTGTTCTTGTTCTTGTTCTTCTTCTTCTTCTTCTTCTTCTTCTTCTTCATGTTATAACCAACCTAATAATAATAATATTTTTTTAATATTCTTCTTCTTATTTTTCTTCTTTATATTCTTCTTCTTCTTTTTATTATTATTATTATTATTATTATTATTATATTATTTTTTCTCACTAAGAGTTATCACGCAAGTTATCGTCAGTGATTGCTCACCGACAAAAACCGGTGGTATTCCCTGGAATCTGAGTGACAACATGCCTCCACAGATTTCCAGTATTCTCCATCTATGATTTTGCGTTATCGCTTTTCATTGCTTACTTGCTATAGACGTGTCAATATACTGCCACAGTACCCTACATCAAAAAACATTGCAACATTTGTTTTTTAGTGGTTTTAGTTTAAGCTGGGTCTATCTACAACGTACAAGAAATTGGACAAGATCCGATTATGGTAAAGTATCAAATTTCGAATATTGTTTTGGTTTACAAGTCATTGTCTATGTACATGCGAACCAGTAACTCGGTCAGTTTCATGATCAATCAATACATCCTGAGTTTTTACTTGTTTTCAGGTTCAATCTTTAACATGAAAAGGGTTACATGTGATAACAAATAAACCCATATTCCATATTAAGGGGTACCCGACCCCTAAACCCCTCATTACATTCACATTGGTACCCTTACTCCAAAACATCTTATTGCACTAACTCAGGTTCACAAACAGCCATGTGGGTGATTTTTTATATGGGTATCTGTAGTGAATTATTACATTTTTCAATTAATAGGCCCCTTTACTTCTGTATAAAAATGAAATTGTTTTATAGGCTATAGGATTCCTGAGAAAACAACTGAAACACCCAAAGAAACCACGTTTCATCTCATCAAAATCTGCCTTCACAAACAGATCATTAGCCCAATATACTAATACACATATATTTTCGTAAATTTTCAGGGGAAAACCTGAGTTCAGCCGCCAGTAAAGAAACTTGTCTGGTATGCGAACAGGATTTGGACTGTAATAATACCGTGGCGCTCTAAGAAAAGAGTGCTGCATGTGTCACCCGTGCAAGTATCGAAAAAAGTGTAAACGTCATTGTCGAAGCCGGAACTAGTGTTCACATAAACAAAAAGGGCATTGCTTTAGCCTAAAAAAGGGCGATGCTGCTCGACCAGTAAGATAGGGCTCCCGTGTTTCTTTGATGAGACGATATGACAGTACAACGCATTGCTTTTTCTGTGGAACTGATACAACGAAAAAAGATTATAAACGAAAAAGAGAAATAATGATATACTATGAAAATACTGATCCATTTGCTCAAATCTTGGTGATTGCAAAACAACAGAGGATGAGTGGGCCACTGCTGTTCAAGTTACTAATCTTCATGCTGCAGACTGTGTGTACCACCAGTTATGTAACGTCAACTTCCATACAATGCGAAGCATACCAAGACAGTTCACGTCAGTTGAATTAACCAAACGACGAAAAGGTGGAAGCCAAACGACAGCCATCGGGATCAAGCATTCGAAAGGGTGTGTGTATTTATGAGGGAAACCGATGAAAAACAGATAACAATATCGGATATTGTCGCTTAAATGGGAGAATACTTACGAGGTAATAAGCCAACTACATATGGAAATAAGTACCTCAAGGAAAAGCTGATAAGTCGATATGGAAATTCTTAATTTGTGACCAAAGGCCGTTGTGGTGTTGCACACATTGTGACATTCTTCGTGAATACTACAATTCTCTGCCGACAGATGATAAGGAAGCACAAAAACGAGCAATTCTCAAAACCGCAGCTAGACTCATCACAGCTTTCTTTCACTTCAACCAGACTACTCCCTACTGGCAAGGCATGATGCCCGTGATGCATAATGAGTGCGAATAAATAGGACGTTACTGGATGGTAGTAGACTGAAGGAGACCATGGAGACAGTATATGTCCTATGAACTGTCTCTACCCGATGTCTTTGTTTGAAATTAAAAGACGGGAATACCTACAGCTCGATTGCAAATGATGATGCCTCATTTACTGTTGAACACTATGGGAGAGCAACTGTCGTGTTTGATAGTTAACAAGTTTGCCCAAAAATAAATGACTGTACTCATCAGAAGCGAAGTCGAAATCTGAATGGGTGAAAGGTGAACATCATCGAAGTAAAAAAAATTGCTGAGAAAAAGGAAGACTTTTATGAAATGTGAAAAACAAGCAGGCGCTGATCCAGTCGATCATGAAACGAATGCGGCAGAAAGGTTGAGGAAGGAGATGCCGATGTTGAGATTGCAAAGGCAGCCATCAATATGTCTGCTTTCAAATCAAGCACCTGCATTGGAGAAAACACAAACGTTCTCTTTCTGTTCCTAAAATATGTTTCTAAATGTACTGCATTTTATATTTGCTCTTAGAAAACGAAATCGTACATCGACAATGTCAAGGTTCACAAGCAGGTGCTTGCTGAATCAGTTTGTTATGATCTGTTGTTCCTGCATGCCTTTACGGGATGTGATTCGGTGTCCAGGGTATTCGGAATAAGAAAGACGTTGGGATACCAACGAATGGTCAAGAGAGAAAAGACAATGACAGACTGTTCAAAATAATTTCCTCTACCAAAGCAAAGACAGGATGTGGTGGAAATCAATGATTGTAAGACAATAGTAACTTTGTTCAATGCGGAGCGAGAAAATCTCCCTGGCATTTATTAGATACAATATGCTCTGCAAGGAAGTTGCGAGAGTTAAGACGTTCGTCACATCAGAACGACTCCCAACAACGCCATCTGCCTGGAAATTAGATTTGTTGCGGACTTACTACCAGATTATGTAGTGGATGGGATGTAGTTATATGGTGCCATCTGAGTGAAGGTTGAATGTTGAAGGGAGCAAACATGTTCCAGTGATGACGAAGAACCCTGCTCCACATGCACTGATTCAGATGATTCATTGCAACTGCTCAGAGGGATTCAATAACCTTAAGTGTACCTGCAAGAGGCATGGACAAAAATGCAGAAGTGCATGTGGACATTGGCAAGACGGAACTTGTGACAATATGAAAAATGATCCAGTGAAAGATGATGATGAAGAGTTAAAAGTTTTGAAAAAACACTGTGGCGTAAGTGAATCAGGGTCGATACAACAAGAGTAATGAGTGTTTGGGTACCGATTGATATTGTATAAGGGTGTATTTGGCATCACCGGTAACCCTTGGATGGGAAAGATTAATCTGAAAACTTGGGTACAAAACTAAGATTTATTGATTGATCATAAAAAAATGACTGAATCTAGTTGGTACTTCAAAGGTAAATGGAAAATGACTTGTAAACCAAAAAAAGTCATATTCGAAATTTGACACTTTTCTCATAATTGGATCTTCTCCAACTTTTAGTATGTTGTAGACTAGACCCAACCTGGTACAAAAACAACAAAAAACAAACTGTTGCGATTTTGGGGGTCAATCAGTATATTGACCCGTCTACAAGCAAATACCATTTGTCTTCTCTGGGGTTTGGCTGACAATAAGTGCCTTACCGAGGTTCCAGTACTCTCCGCCTCTTACCAGGGGAGGTCTAGTTAGTGCTTTCTCTACTCGATCTTACCATTCTGTTAGATCCTTCTAGATCCGACTATTTTGTGTGAATGCGTCGTTTCGTGCTATAACACTTTTGCTGTTGTTTTGTTATTTTGGGGGTTTTGGTGGAAGAACAGTTAATGTAATCTCTTGCAATTTATGTACTCTTGGGTTCACGTGGTGGTGTTCTTTCCGTGGTTTTTGCTTTCTTTCGACGGAAACCTCAATGTGACTTGTTAGCGTACGCAGTGTATGTGGGTCGGTTTCCGCATTCGATGATTTAACTCAAGATTTTTGTTGTTTTCATCATTGAACTACGCTGTATAGTCTCAGTCTTCCCTGTGATTCCAATTTTTCCCAGTCTTTTTCCCAAGTATATCACGACTGCTTTTATGATTATTGGTATTATATCGACTGTCTTTATTTTCCATATCTTTTTCAGTTTTCTTGAAAATTTCGTTTATTGGTCTAGTTTTTCTTTCCCATTGACTTTCATCCTGTTGACTGCAGGAGCAGCAAACTCTACAAGTTGGCAGTATTTTTCCTTCTTATTAATGATGATGACAACCGGTCTCTTTATTCAGATTAGTTTATCTGTTTGTACTTGTAGTCCATATAGGATTTAGTGAGTTGTTTTTTCCATTACTCTCTCCGGTGTGTATCTGTACCATTTTTCTGCATTTTTAACATGCATTATTGTACATAATTTCAAGTTTATTGCTTTCTCCACATTGCCGTGTGTGTTTTCGTATTCTTTTTAGGCTAGGTTGGCGCAGTCACTTATTATTATTATTATAATTATTATTATTATTATTATTATTATTATTATTATTATTATTATTATTATTATTATTATTATTATTATTATTATTATTATTATTTTTATTATTATTATTATTAATAATGTTATACTTATTATTATTAATATTTCCAGTACATTTTGTCTCTTTCGACAACTGTTGCAAATATTTTTTTGTTATTGCAACAACCGTTTACCATTGATTTTTTGCTGGCATAGCTCGTTAGTCTTCTCTAGAATTTGAGTGGCAAAATATCTCCGCATTGTACCAGTATTCTCTTCACCCTTCCAGTGTAGGTTTGATTGGTAATCTGCCTTCTCGATCTTTTTATCCTTCTTTACTTTTCACATCCAATTTAGAGGGGGGGGGTAGTTTGTAATTTTTATGAAAATTTCATTTCCATATGGCTTTCACCTGGAATACAAGTAATTTTCAGACACCAGTCTACAGGATAAATAGAATTTTTCCTAGAAACAAAATTAAACTATCACGGATACATTTGTGCAATAGCTCAATCTTCCCTTACCTTTACCATTGTTAGGTAATTTCGATGTTTGTGTAGTGACACAGACATCGAAATTACCTAACCATTGATACCTTATGGCTAGCTACTCTATTTTTAAATTATATCTACTAGTCAATCTTTCTGACCTCAAACATTCTGACACAAGACTGCATTCGGTAGTGAGGTCTTAATTTGAGGTCTTTGTGGAGTATGGAGTTATCCCTCATTTTCCGTTAAACACGGGCCCATTTTGATCGGAAGCTATAGTATTCACACGACTGCATCTTCTGGGTTAAATAGAATGCATCAGTTATTTATTTATGAATTATTTCCGAACAAACAAAAACTAACGAGAATCTATGAATTATTTTTTTTTTAATATTTAGGAACCGAAGCATACTTATCTATATCAAACTTAGTTTGTTCGGTATTAATAATACAAGAAGTCCGTAAAACTAAACAATCAAACTGCTGTATCCCTCCTTCTCCCTATTCCATAATTTTTTCTCGGACACCTTCTTTAAGAGTTGAGAAAAATAGAGGGTCTCGTTTTGAGTTACAACCACATTGATATACCGAGATTACAAAGGCACCAGATGTACCCTCTTGTATCAAAATCCAAACAAATATTTCAAAGGGAAGATAACTCTGACCCAACAGCTCAATTAATTTTTCCTCTTCATAATTCTAAATTATCCTTCTCTCTTCCCTTCTTGTTCTTCTCACAACGCCTCTTCGGCTTCCTACTCGATCTTCTCATCTATAATTTGTCCTAGTGTATCGAGTCTGATTGCTCATTCCTTTATTTTTCTTCGTCCTTCCCCCTCTTATCTACTTTCGTAATCGTCTCTCCATTTTGACTTCTTCTTCTCGTCGCCTATCTTCTGCCTCCTACTCGCTCTTCTCCTCATCTTTATCATATTCTCCTCAATATTTTTCACTACACCTTCTCTTATTTCACTCTTCCTTCCTCTTCCCTTTATTCCTCTCCCAGCTCATCCTTCTATTCTATCTTCCCTAATCTCCTTACCGCTCCACCCCATTCTTACCTTTATTGTCGATGAAAATTGTTTATCCCCTACGAAAAGTCTATTATTCTATTTTCATTATTTAATAATCGATGTATTCCTTTCCAAATCCCGCTGCCGCTCGCGCCTCCATCCCAACCGTTGAAAACGAACGTATCTAATTATTTGCGACCGTTGAAAAAAGGCCTAATAAATGCAGTAACAGAACAACAAACAGATAAATAGATAAACAATTACCAATAAATTAACTAAATGAAAAAGAAAATAAACAAATACAAACTGGAAGAATGAAATTGACGAAGAAATAAAAGAAAAATATATTAAAATGAAATATAAATTGACGAAATAAAAACAGTGAATATCGAAATAAGACGAAGGAAAATTCGCAATTAAATGAAAATGTTGGCCGCAGTAATAACGACAATGATGAACTTAAAAGAAACGTTATTATTTATTTCTTGGATTCTTTTAGATAAGGATTGATAAATTGTATTATGTATTCTTTTCTTTTATTGTATGTTATTCTCACCACATTTCGGCCGATGATACCTCCAACCGTCTGTAGGTGCGTATGGTTGAACTCGGGAATCTTCATTGAGAACTATGCCACATTTTGAACTGACTTATTTATGTAATCCACGTTCCCGTGCCGTCAGCTATGGCCTGGTAGACGTGTGAACTAATTCTTAATTATATTCTATGTATCGCCAATACCGAGGATCGACACTTCAACCTCTAGGAGACCGTCAGTTAGAAGTGAGTATTACTTAGCAATTGTTCCATTGCGCCATCGGTCTATGTAGACAATTCTATTATAGTAATATCAATGATTCCTGAGTTCCACAAAAAGATTCCTACGTTCGACAAGAATCGCCTGACGATGGCCGCAGGTTATATCGGCCGAAACGTTGTGAGAACAACATCCAAGATACGAACAGCAAGCTGAATAATACAAATTATACAATTTATTTTTTACTTGTTGTTGTTATTATTGTTGTTGTTGTTGTTCCCCACCGTGAACTCTGAGTTACATCAAGTCTATCCAGATGTCCAGCACTCCATATCTCTTTCGATAACCATGCCCAGACACTTTTCTAATTCACAATAGTCGTCTACAGGCGATTTCTCACTGGGATACACCCGTGGTCTTCTCTGCAAGTTGAGTGGCAATACGCCAACCTAAAGTTTCAATACTCTGATCACACTTTACGTTGTGATTTCTATCCCTTTTATGTCCATCCCACTTGACCCTTCATTTCTATTCTGTCTGCTTTTACCCGCAGCTGGATCTACTTATTATTATTATTATTATTATTATTATTATTATTATTATTATTATTATTATTATTATTATTATTATTATTATTATTATTATTTCATAGTCCTAACTTTTCCATGTTTTTAGTTGGAGTTTATATTTTTTTGAACATCAAATCAATTTTCTTGACATTAGATATTCAAGCTGCCCCTTAACGCTTCCGTCGTTCCTAACAGACAAGCATTTTGCAGAATTGGAAAATAAATTGTCTCATCAAACTGTTTAACCAATTGAAGTGTGACTTTACGTTATAGTTCCAAGCTTTCCTATTAAAATGAGAATCACCTTTACCTCTTTACATTTCCATAGTCTAACTAATCCCCGTTTTAGATCTTGATATTTGTTTCGTGTTCTTTTACCCGCACTATGGTATCGAAGGGGCAGGCTATATCAAGGATTAAGCAAGTTCTCTTGTTTGTGTTTAAAAAGATTAAGTCGGGGTTGTAATGTTCAAGGACCATATCAGTCTGTATGTCCATACCCCAAAGAAGTTTGGCATTGGCGTTCTCCTGTACCACTTCTGGCTTATGCTCATACCACTTCTCATTGTAATCCAATTCATAAAGTTTGCATATATTCCGGTGTAGTACTTGCACGAATTTGTCGTGTCGCCATATTTATATTGGTGTTGTGCGAGTATTGGGCATTCAAATACAGTATGTGCTAAGGTTTCTTCCTATTCATTACACAATCAGCATATCGATTATTCTGCAGTTGTTTTTCAATGTAATGTTTGATAAACCTAGTGCGGGTGGTTTCTGTCTGGGCTGCCATTAAGGTTGTCTCGGTAGATCTTTTGAGATCACCCCTGACCAACCAATTCCAGCTGCCATTATTTCTAAATGCAGTATTCGTAAAGAATACACTGTGTAATTTCTTACCAAATAATTGTAAACCTCTCTCTCGTAACCTTTGATTCATTTTCATCCCAGTTCTTAGTATTTCCTCTTTTTTAACTGTACGAAGAAGAATGTCATTACTCTTAGAAATATATTTATATAGACAACCTTCTTCTATATTGAAACATCTTCAACACTAAGTAGACCTCGACCACCTTCGTTTCTATGTAGATACCATTAATATGCGTCTCTTTTCTTTGCAAAAGCGACATAAATTGTAAGCATTTTCTGTGTTTTGGTATCAAAATATTTTAAGTCCTCTATATTACAGTCAGGTTTACTGGCAGTACTGCTCTGACATTGACAACAGAGATTGTATTTCTACGTGGAGGTGTGATTTCAGAATACTCCTTACTCTTCTGTTGTACTCAGCTGTGATTTTGTTTTTCATTACCTTGTTTATAATCTTATCCACCTCCAGTATTCCTAAGTATTTGTAACCCTCTCACTGTCTACATTCTTTATCATATCTGTTGTTGGGAGTTCAATGACATCTAAGTTGATATGTTTTCCACTTTTTAATATAAAAAAAATGGCGGATATACTAGTGCCAAATTCTATTCGTATGTCGTCACTAATTAACTTAATCGTGTTAATTAGGGTATCAAGTTGGGTTTTATTCTTTCCAAAAACCTTAAGGCCATCCCTGAATAGTAAGGTGTTGACTGTAGGAAGTCCTTTCTCAAGTTAATATTCTGCCTTCACAGTACGTAAGAGAAGTGTAATTGAGATCAAACTAATGACAAATAGCAAAGGGGGAAGACTATCGCCCTGGAAAATCTATCTCCTGATTTTCACTTTACCTAATGCAACACCTCCTGAAGTTAAATTGGTTTCCTAATTATTCATGCTACTCTTTAAAGCTGTTTGAATGTTGGGGGATATTCCGAAAATCTTCAGGCATATGCGTATCCATGAATGAAGAGCAATGTCAAATGCTTTTTTATAATCCACCCACCTCATGGCAAGGTTAGTAGTTATTCGTTTGCAGTTCCTTATAATTATTTTATTGAACAGAAGCTGATATTTGGTGCCATGTTGTCTTTTTCGGCAGCATTTCTGTTCCTCAGGCATAATATTGTTTTGGTCAATACATTCCGACAATATGCTAATAAAACTTTTCCACATAACTGAGAGGCAAGTGATCGGTCTAAAGTTTGTCACTTCACCCCTTTTTGTTTTACCTTTATGATCAAGACTCTGGTGCTTTTTGTCAGCCATTAAGGAAAGCTATTTGTCGTCAAACAGCCATTCATCATTTCTGCAAAAAGTATCCTAGGACTCAGTCAGGTTGAGGTGCTTTCCTACTTGAACGCTTTTAAACCCTCTCTTTCAGTATATCAACGGTGACTGTAATATTCGTGTGTCCCTCTACTCTAGAAGACACCTCCCTTTCAATATATTTATCTATTCTGTATCATCTTGATGCTTTACTTCTATTTCCCAAATGCCTTTCCAGAATGCAGTAGATTTGTCAGCATCAGGTATAACGTCATTCCCTATTTCAATGCCTTCTAGTTATTAACACAGGAGTTACTGGTTGTTCTTAAACAGTCTGTTTTGTCGATACTGATCTACTCTGTCGTTGAAACGTTTAACTTTGGCGATCTTAGCTATGACCCGCTGTTTCAGTTCTTCAATTACACACTTGTAACTTTTTCGGTGTATGTAAAATTTACGGATTAGTCTTTTACTGACGCTCTGACTTTTGAGTTCGCCGTTTCGACACCTTGCGCTTTACTTAAATCCTTTCTATGTTGTTTTATCTGACCATTTAAACGTTTCCTCCACAAGGTCTATTTCTTTACTTCTTTTTTCCGTTTTTCTACTCCGAGTAGATTTGATACAGTATTGTCAGCAGCTTTAATAACTTCATAACACTGATCACAATGTTCCTTCTGTAGCATTCTTATTGAGATACCATCTCTAGGAGTATGGCTATCGAAAGCTGACGATCCAATCCTAGCCATGAAATCTAGTTAAACCATGCCAGATGTCAACCTGGTATTTACAACTACCATCAGGTAGTTGCTATCCTTAGAGATGTTGCGTTCGCTATAGCTTACTGGAGATTAATAATCCAGTTGCTTCGCGGCTTATTATCATCATAATCATCATCACTATTAATTACTATGATTATCATTATTACTACCACAACTATTATTACATTTTTTATAAGAAAAAAAACTAAGAATCTTTGCAATTAATTCTAATAACTTACAAGCTGCAACACTTTCAATAGTAGGCGATCCACTGTAAAAAAACAAGCTGCCAAATAACTTGGTTTCATACAGAAATCCGCGTGGCAATTAATAAGAATCTCGACGAAGAGCCACCATCCTTTTTTGATACACTCCACCTCTTTCGATAACCATTGCTAATGATCTAGCGTGATCGCAACAGTCGCTTACCATTCATTTTTCGCTGGAAGCGAGCATTAGTTTTCTATTTGATTTGGGTTGCAATAAGCTTCCTCAACGTCCCAGTTACGGGGTGGTGATGCCCTGGTTTGTGATGTCCTTCCGCGGTTTTGCCTTCCTGCTAGACTCTTCATGAATATTCCCTGTGGTATCAGCCGATGCACTTTTTTCGGGGGGGGGGGGGTTGTATTTTTATGAAATTTCTTGCAGTTAAAGTTTCTTTGGTTCATGTAGTGATGAGCTTTTAATGTTTTATTTTTATTGCCATCTCCGCAGTTTATGTGGGTTGGTTTCTGCATTAAAGAAGTTTCCTTTAAATTTCAGATTATTATGATTATGTTGGTGTTCAAACACAAATATTTATAAGTGATGGCTCATAGACTATAACAAATTATGTTCCTCGAAGTCTTAGTGACAACGCGTCGCCCAGATTTCCACCACTTTCCGTCTCTTTCGATAACCGTTGAAAATCATGTTCTGTTATGGAAATAGCCGTTGAAAACGACCGTTCTCTTTATCTGGAATGTTAGTGTAGACAAGCCTTTCCAAGGTTCCAGTTGTCATCGGTATATTCCAGTAGATGTCTAGTTGGAAATCTCCCTCCTCGGTTTTTCGATCCACTTTGATCCTTCATGAACGTTGTATTCCTTATCAAACAAGGTTACTACATCATTATGTTTAGGAGACTATCGGATTAGGTGATTTCCGGCAATTTCATTTCCATTGGATTCTTGTAATCTACTTTCTATGTTTCTTGTTATAATTCTTCCTCAACCAATACGTTGTGTTTTGGCGTTTGTTGGCTGCTTGGGTTGGTTTCAGAACTCAATGACATTCTTCAGCGTTTCGGTCACTTTCATCAGTACTATGTGCTGTTTGATGGAAATCAGCCACCATCTCTGATTCCAACCTCTCCCCTATTTTCTTTCTAGATTTTATGAGACTTCTCCTATTGCTCCTACAACAATAGGTATTAGACTAATGTTTAATATCCCTTTCAGTTCTTTCGCAAGTTCCGAGCATTTTCTTAGTTTTTTTTTCTGTCTCATTGACCTTTACCATGTGACGTGCTGTGATGCCTACATTTTCGATTTGGTAGTTTTCTATATTCTTGATTATTACTATCACGTCTGCTCTTCTTGAATGAATGAGAGTGTCCGTTTTTACTTCCATGTCCCAGAGTATTTTATGGTATTCGTTTTCTAATACTGTATTCGATTTGCATAATTTATCTGCTGGTTCAAAGAGCAGGCGTTTTCATAATTTCCCATGAACTGCTTTCTCCATGCAATCATGTCGGTGTTGTGTTCTTTTTGGGCTAGTTAGTGCATGTATTTATTATGTTAATTTCTGTTTTGCCTTTTGTCCACACATCCTTCTTCTTCTTCTTCTTCTTCTTCTTCTTCTTCTACTTCTACTTCTTTTTCTTCTTCTTCTTTTTATTTTATTATCATTATTATTATTAGTAGTATAATTATTTTTATTAGTAGTAGTGGTAGTAGTAGTGGTAATAGTAGTGGCAGTAGTAGTAGTATTATACAGTTTCGTTTTCAGTTCCTTCTACAATAATTCCCTGGGCCATTACTAGAGACCTATGCTGTAATACGTTCATGGATGTATCAATCATTAGGTGCTTCCTTTCATTAATTACTATTACTTTAATGACACTATCCTTAGGCAATAAAGAGCTCTGTTCAGTGGTATTATCATTATCTAATCTCATCTAGGATCAACAGGAATCGTGCTCACGTATTATCTATGCCGTTACCGATTATCCCATTATATATTATTATGGCTTTAAGGCGTTTCAGCTTTTTAATTTAAATTTTTGATTTACTTCTATTATAATTATTTTCTCACTAAGAATTCTCACACCAGCTGTTATCATTGATCCCTCGATCGTAAAAGAACGTGTTTTTTTTTCTTTGGGCCTTAAGTGACAGCAAGTATCTAAGGATTTCCAGCACTATCTGTTCAATATGATTATTATTGTAACTAACTTTGTGTTCTTGCACTGGTGATTTCTTCCTGATAGCGTGTAACATTACGTGAGGAATTTTCTAAACCCTAAGAGATTAATCCTCATGATATATTCGACATCTCAAGGTTTAGCATGCCACAATTAGTGCACATCTAACAAATAGTTTTGGGAGAAAATCAAGGGTTTGTTGTTTTGAATATAAACATCAATAAATAAAGTAGAAATATAACATATCGTTATTTAAAGGATGTATAATCCTGATTTTGGTGGAATTCAATTAAGTAGTTTTTTTTTATTTCATAAGTTATCTATAGAGAGGCAGATAGAAAGGGTTGTTATAAACAAACAGAATATGCTCATCTTTCTTTATTCCGTTTTTTTCTTCAAAATGGTGTCTGTTGCAAATTATTGGGATTATAGTAAGTTTTGTTTCATCATGCCTCTACAGGGAACGAGTGAGGCAAGCATCACTACATACATGGACGTAATTCCTATGATTACGAATGTGTCTTACAAGACATGTCAACATTACACGGCTGCTATTTGCTGCGGTGGAAAAGACGCAATCGTAATGTTAAACCAACATTTCTGGGACGACCAATAAAAATATTTAACTATAATAGTCTTACTGAATATCAAACTACATTGAGAGTTTGTTTTCATAAACATCCGCCCTCCTTAGTAGACAATGGAGTTCTGAACCTCAGACTAGGCAAGGGCTTTGTACCAGCCCTCGGCCGTCTGTGCTCTCTTCTATCCCTACACTGCTGGTCTCTCCTCTCATCACTCCTCTTGGAGCATGCCTTTACAGCTTTTCTTTTGTGGTCTTCTGCCATGCACTCTTAGCTTACTTGGTCGATGCTACCTGCCCCCATGTCTCGCATCCACATTAAGCGGCTCCTTTTCTGAGATGTAGGTTCGAATCCTGTACGACTCACGACTTTTTGTTTACTTTGTAGTATTCGTTGTTTATTTCAAGTGAGTTAGTTTGCGCCAGCATCTATGTCACTACTGCCACGTCTTAGTTTGGCGATCATAATAATGATATTTTGCCTAATTTAAATGGTCTAAACATTGCATAATATATCGGGATAGTGAAGCAGTTCAGTCATACTCATTTTAAGACTCAGCGAAAAACTGTGCAATTTATATAGGAGAAGTCCTCCTGCCAGTCTGAATCCGGCTGCGAGTTCGCCATAAAGAACATCCCTTTGGGATCTTCCAATCATCCATTCACCTTGAAATGTAATCTGTTGTTTTAAGTATAAACAGAAGTAGTGATAAAAGAGTAGTAATATTTAAAACCGGGATCTTAAGGTTGAATTATGTGAAGTAGTTCTCTTTTTAGTTAATAAGTTATATTCATAGAGGCAGACACATAGGTTAATTATTTATTTAAAAAATAAGCAACACAAAATATGTTTATCTCTTCTTTAGTACGAGGTGCAGGCTGTGTCGGTTTATTTTACAAGGCGGCCCCTAATTTTTATAATTGGCAATATGGTATTCTTCACGCTCCCTAGTCCCTTCATATTTTATACATTTACGTAAGTTTTATGAATTTACGTATGTTTGGTGGTTTCTCCAGATTCGCTTTTTTTACTACCTTGGATAGCGATGTCTAGTAGTTGGATGTTATTTATTTCAATCTAGTTGATTAGCATCGTGGTACTTTCAATACCTCTACAATTCTGTAAGCGTGTTAAAAATGTGACGTGACAAGTAGTTTAGAATGATACTTTGTAGATACAGATCTGGGATAATCAGACGTGTTTTCGGAGTTTTGCCCAGTTTCCATGCGTGAAGAGGGTGACAGAAAGGCTGTAAATATGTCATTTGATAGGGTGATTATGCGTAAGTTACAGTAGTAAATAACTTAACGAATACTAAAAATAAGAATAGATCTACGAATAGAAACCTCAGAGCTAGATATGTGTGTTATTGTTTTCTTTGTTTCAAAAACTATTACCGCTGCTACTTAAGGGAATGTGAGAGACAAACAACTCTACACACAGGACTAACTACTACGAGACTCGACAATATAACAGAGCTACTACGGGATTATTTTGCGGTCGGGAAAGATTCGACCGTAGTGCTACACTAACACTTATGAGACGCCCAGTAATGCATATTTAATTAGTATCACTAAATATCAAAACTGTTCGAATAAGATTTTCTTTGTATAGTTTTTTAAATATATTTCCTTTTTTATTAAAGCAAATGACAAATAGAATAAAGGCAAATTACATTTGATACATTTTCATAACCCCTAAAACTAGACACCACGACGTCACTTCCTCCCTGTCTTTCTTTACTGTTGTTCTCACACTGCACACAATTGAAGACAACTTATCTTTTAAATCTGATCTTTTTGCATTTACGTTTTTGTATTTATTACTTTTTAAAAATAAATGCGGGATAAATAAAAATGACAACGTCACTTCCTATTTTCCTGACTTGATTTCCGTTCTAACACTGCATAAACCTGTCACTGTTTTATCTTTTAAACTCGATCCGTTTTGCATTTATTTCTTTTATATTTGCTTTTGTTTCAAACTAAAAGACAGATAAAATAAAGGCGGCATTACTTTGAACATATTCCCACAACATAAAAGACAACGAAGTCACTTGTATTTGCCTGTATTAATTTTCTTTATCACACTGCATAACTCGCATGCCGTCTGATCTTTTGAACTCGGAATTTCTTTAGCGTTTTCTTTTTCATATATTTATTTGTTCTTTCAAATTAAAAGACAGAAAAAATAAAGGCGAGATTACTTCGAACGTATTTTCATCACCCTACAAAACTAAAGACATCGATGCCATTTCCTCTCTGTCTGCTTTTATTTCCCTTCTTACATTGAATACATTTCTAGTCGTCTTATTTTTTCTAGACAAAAAAAACTGATAAATTAAAAGCGGGACTAATTTTTACATATGTTTCATAACCCAAAGAACGAGAGACAAACACGTCACTGCCTATTTTGCTTCACTCCTATTTTTAACCCTCATCTTTTAAACCTGTTAATTTTACGTTTACTCTTAAATCGCTGTCTCTATTTTGGTGGTTAGCGTTAAGCATATGTTTGAAGTAATTCGGTCTATACTTATGTCTTTTAATTTGTTAACGAAATAATTAATATAAACTTTTTTCTTTTTTTTTTCAAATTAAACCACATACAATGAAGACGAAAATACTTTGAACATATTTTCGTAAATATAAGAAGACAAAAGCGGCGCTAAACCTTTCTACTTAAGGAATTTATTTAGACCGTCCTGGGATGGGTATTCTAATGTATATATATATATATATATATATATATATATATATATATATATATATATACAGGGTGAGCGAAAGGTAGGTGGACAGCATTTGGAATAGGTTACTGTATCAGTTATATTAATGCAATTAGTTATTATAACTTTGTTATAACTATGGTTTGTGTGTTATTAATGTGTTGTATAATTAAAATTATATAATTTTGTTGTAATTTTAATTTTACATGTTTTCTTTGTTTTCAGATTGTTAAGAGAACCCATAATGCCAACTTATATATATATGTATATATATATGTATATATATATATATATATATATATATATATATATATATATATATATGGCTGATGAGTTTGATCGCACACGTGTAAGTGTTTGCTCTAAAAAAATTTGTTTGTTCTTTCGTTTATTTTCACCTTAAAATGAAACTGATGTATGATGTGGGTGTTTTTCAAGACACTCTAATCTAATAACTCTTATTATTTGTGAACTTTTTCTGATGATTTTGTAGTGTTGTAGAGACGATATTGACATACAAATGTTGTTTGGCACAAAACAAATGAAACGGACCGTTAAATATATCTCACAGAAATTTGGAATTTTGGGAAATGTGAAAAAAATAAAAGTGATAAAACAAACCATGGTTATTGGAATATAATAAAAAAACTGTTCTATATATATATATATATATATATATATATATATATATATATATATATATATATATATATTATCAAAAGCTTCTAACGCTCCATGCATAAATGTATCTAGTGGTATCGTTCTTCATTTTGCTTTTGTATAACCGAGCATATTCATTAAAATAAATTCCTTATTTAAAACTGGTTATATAACTATATGAATTCATGAAAAAAACAAAATATCGATTATTCAAATAAATTCCTACATCAATATATAGTTTAGGAGAAAGAGTTATCAACTTACCCGTTAACTATGTATGACTGAGTTATTCCACTTCATCGCCTACGGACGTTTTGCCAATGAGCTATATTGTATCTTATGTTTTGTTGTGTAATTTTTGCGATAAAGGTTTTTATAAATAAAGATCATAAAATAAAGAGGGTAATGCTTTGAACATATTTTCGTAAATCTAACCCTAACCTACAAAACTAAAGACATCGATTCAATAACCTGCTAAACCAATACTAAATGTTTTCACAAAAATCATAAACAAAATTAAAAAGTAAAAAGATATAAAATAATAAAAAATCACATCAATAAACTGACAATGCACTAAGGAAAACTGGAAATATTAAAATTACAATATAAAAATTAAAATTAAATATTTTCTCTTGCATTTTTTAAAGATTTGCGCAGAACAATGTAATGAATTATTATTTGTGCACTTCTATTCTCTCGTTTCTTTCGAATCGTTCGGCTTTTTATAGCTTGTTATTTACATTAGAAATTGGCGGCCATGTTTAAACATTAATATGCGACATCTAATGCTATTTTCTCTCTAGCACCAAATGACCTTACAGGTTTTCATTTTTAAATTTTTCAAAAATCTCAGCCATTTTTGTTCTTGTGATTCATGTGCCTTGCATGGCTACAATTAAGTTGTATTTAGTGTAATTTCTTCAACTCTTTTTCTTTCGTTTTTGTCTTTTTTTAATTCATTGTTTTGTAATTCCTTTTAATTTTGTTCTATTATTTATTTATTTCGTGATATTTTGCGATGATTTTTCTTTTTCCCCCTCTTTCGTCTATCCTTTTTTCTTTAATTGATTTGCTTTTATATGGTTTTCTTCGCGATCGGATTCTTTCTTTTCTTCTTGGTTTTGATTCTGTTTTCTCTATTTGTCTTCATGTTTTTTAAATTACTTTTCTCTTATATTGTACCTTTCCTTCCTCAGTTGTTCCTCATTATAGAATAATAATATGACATTCAGTGTTGAGAGAAGGAGTTTATAGGGTTCGTAAAAATTTTTTGCGGCGACGTCGGTGATCGGATTTTTATAGTTATATATTTTTCTAGTTATGTATCTAAATAATTATTTTCAATTGTACAGGGTGTTCCAGAAATCTTGGGCACATTTCAGATTTTTATATGAACTGTAGTAACTTTGAACTGGTCTCATTTTAAAGCTGAATTCATTATTATTTTGTAATGCTAATGACTTTTCCCATATTTTCTGATC
Source organism: Sepiola atlantica (assembly GCA_963556195.1). Lineage (NCBI taxonomy): Eukaryota > Metazoa > Mollusca > Cephalopoda > Sepiida > Sepiolidae > Sepiola > Sepiola atlantica. The sequence goes on from OY744516.1 coordinate 98,743,990, forward strand.
AAGTGATCGCCTCTTACTTAACAAGAAAATGCGTTCTTTTTACTGGAAAAGGCGTTTTGCGTTTTGGATTTGCAAAATATGAATTGTGGACACTTGTTCAACGTACATTTCGCACACAATTACGAAAAAAGTCACCATAGCAGGAGGTTCATATTGCGAGAGCATAGTGCATTCATCCAGGATTGTTATTTGTGCCCAACTAAGAGAACGGAACTTCTGGAACAACATGTATTATTATTTCCATTGCTTTTCATTTCTTTTCTTTGTACATCTTTCTATCGATATTATAATTTTTCCTTTCCTGATTTTCTTATGTAATACTCTCTATTATAATATATATATATATATATATATATATATATATATATATATATATATATATATATATATATATATATATATATATATATAAATATATATATATGTATGTATACATATATTTTTGTTCTTGCAATTTACGTCGCTTACTTGGCTACAATTATGTTTTATTTTGTGTTTCTTAATTTTGTCTTTATTTTATTCAGTGTTTTGTAAGACTTTTTATTCACAATTTTCTTTACATTTTCGTATTTTTTTCTTTATATTTTCCAATAATTTCTGTATTTAATTTATTCATATTTTTAAATAATTTTCGTATTTTAGATCTTTATATTTTCCAATAATTTTCGTATTTTATTTCTTTATATTTTCCAATAATTTTCGTATTTAATTTCTTTATATTTTCTAATAATTTTCGTATTTAATTTATTTATATTTTCCAATAATTATTGTATTTAATTTATTTATATTTTAAAATAATTTTCGCGTTTTATTTCTTTATATTTTCCAATAATTTTCGTATTTAATTTCTTTATATTTCCAATAATTCTCGTATTTTATTTATTTATATATTGTTAATAATTTACGTATTTTATTTCTTTATATTTTACAGTAATTTTCGTATTTCATTTCTTTGGATATTCCAAGAATTTTCGTATTTCATTTCTTTATATTTTCCAAGAATTTTCGTATTTAATTTATTCATATTTTCCAATAATTTCATCTCGTTTTTTTTTCTTACTCTGTAATCCTTTATTTCTGTTTCATATAACTAATTAGTTTGCTTTTTTCTGTTTATTTTTGTCGTGATTTTATCCTTTTTTTGATGATTAATTAATTGATATATTCTGTTACTTTTTTAAAATTTCTATTTTCTGGATCGTTTTCTAATTTTCTATTACTATTTATCATGGCTTCAATTAAGTTGTTTGTGTTTTTCATTTTGTTTGCTTTCGTTTTTTTCTATTACTCGCCTTAAATGCCGAATAAATAAATGTTATAAAAAATGTGTCTATATATAATATAATGACCGGAGCAATGCTAGAAAAATAAATTCGTTGTAGGTGTTTCTTGTGTGGTTATTGACTTTTAGATAGACACACATTTTAGTTTTTTTCTTCTATATTCTATATTTTAATTCATGTAAAATTAAGTATATATATATATATATATATATATATATATATATATATATATATATATATATATATATAGGTTTATATGTTTTTATTTATAGGTTACACCTCAAAACTAACAAACCACTATATATTTTGGATCATGACTGTTAGACGTGAGCGGGGATTAGAGTGAGTTATATATATATATATATATATATATATATATATATATATATATATATATAATTTACATTTTAGGGAGGAAATAGCGTTGGAATTCCTTGTTTAAAATTAGTATACCTAATTGATAAATATTCCTTAATTAAAATTTTTTTGGAATTTTTCTTTTAAATTAAGGACCATAATTTGGGATAAATCGTCTATTTCAAAGGTCAAATATATCAGATTGGCATGCAATTTGATACACATTCATAAGCTTCTTAGAATTGAAATTCATTCTTAAGACAACGTAAGCTTTACCTTCAAACTTTAAACATCTGGAATCAAAATCATGTAATTGATTCTTATCAAAATTGCTATAGGGATTCAAGATATAAGATTAAGTGGCATTATATATGTTTCCGCATTTTTATACACTTCAATCAATTAGTCCGTTTCCCCCTATTTTCTGTCCAACATTTTTTGCAATCATTTGATATTTTTCCTACGTTTTTATTTTTCATTTTTAACCTCCATTCTTACTTTTCCTGTCTTTTCGTATTCTGTTTCGGTTGTATCTATCCTTTTTTTCAGTTCTTACTTCTTTTTTCCATCCATGTTACTTAAGTTCTTGGTAACATTTATTTTCTTTCAACATTATTTTTTTCTTTGTCTCTTCTCTTTTCATCTTTCTATATCTATTCACGTATTTCTTTCAAACTTCCTTCTTCCTTCCTCGCTTTCTGTTCAATCTTTACGTTTCTCTGTGCTTCAGCGTTTCTTTTTTCATCACGATTCTAGTAATTTCTTTCACGAATTGCTTTCTTTCAATTTTTGTTCGTTCGAATTTTATTCTTTTGCATTTTTCCTCCTTTCTTTTTCAGTTTATTCGTTTTTCTTTTCGTCATTGCAACACTTTACATATTTTTTTATTCGTCTAGTTTTCTATTTATTGATGTTTTTTTTCGTTTTTGTCGATTTATATGAATGTCTTTTGCATTTATAAAGTCAATGCGTTTCGTTGTTTACAAGAGAAACTGCATGAACTGAATGACCAGGATATTTCCAGACGTTCTTCGATTAAATAATTTCGAAGCTCAAGTAAAAATTGTCTTTTCATTTCTTTTATTTATTTGTCTATCTTTACTTTTATTAGCACGACATTAAACTGCTCAGATAACGTTGAGAAATGTGTCCGCTTGTACCCTACCTCAATCCCCCAAACATGTATTATCTAGTACGTTCTATTTTAGTTTAGTGCTTACTATATTTTAAAAACAAATCTACTACTGAATCTGTTATGCAAGTCTTGCAGCTACCACAGTATGTTCAGTCTTTCAGTAACTTCAGTTGATGGAAGAGATACTAAACGAGGATTCGTTCTTGACAATCAGTCCAGCAGGAACTGGGTAATTTCGGTGCCCTTTTATTTGTCGGGATGAGATAGAAGTCCTAAGTAGTCCTAGGAGGTGCACCCTCCCAGGCCTTGCCTCCCCTCTTTGGGGTTGAGTAAGTTTATTGCTTACTGCCTGAGGCGCTCTGACCGGATAATGCCGACGGGGTTGCTTAGGCTATTTTTCCTAGACCAAAGTGCTCCTTTTTTAGCGGCGCTGGCTAGACTCTCCCATACCTTGTGCCAAATATTCCTGCGGTAGAAAGGAAGTGCATAGCTGTTGTGCACGTCTTAATTTAATGCTGGATTTCTCGTTACGGTGTTAATACAAGTGTTATCACTGACCCTAGCAGACTATTCGAATGTCTTCTGTTCCAAGAATTTTCCAGCATCCTAGGTGCAAAACGTATACGACTAAAAGCTATAATCGATTCTCTTACGGCATGAAAGAACACTTCATCGCATTTTGAAAGCTGGAAGATTCTACATATTCCTACAGCTGAATTGTTAAGTACGTGCAAACCTTATGGCTAGTAGACGTATGCAAACAAAACATGGATGCATAAATGAATATATAGATTATTATCAGTAATAAGGATTATATAAAACTAGAATAATACCAGTCCCAGGACGAGTATAAGCAATATGTAAAGAATTATTCTTTATTTTTTATTTTTTTGGGGGGTGGGGGGGGGGTAAGATGCGGTTTCTCCCTGTTGCTAAATGGTAAAGTTAAAAAAATATCATAATGTGCACACATTACGTAATGCGTTGCCTAAAATACGTATCTCTATAAAGCATAAGTACACTGGTTGAGGTGTTTACCCATACATACATGTTGTTGGCGTCTACGTGCAGACACCAGGTTAAGATTTACTTACATGATGTTACTCAAAATCTGACGTCGAGCAATTCTTTCGCTATTAAATATTTTTTATCTCGCTTGTTTCTATTTGGAGGAGCTAGTTTGGGAGGTATGTAAAAATATTTTTACATCCCCCACTTAAGAATTCCCTGGAATCTAAGAGATCAACCAATTTGATAAAATGTTTTCTATTTATTAATCCATGATCACGGAATATAATGAATCCCTTATTATTTTTTAAAATCTTAGTTAAAATGTATTATTTTGTAAAAAGTAAATACACCTTTAATAAAGTTACAGATATACTACAAAATTGAGAACTTTGGGCAGTAGAGCGTAACACCTTAGGATCATTAAAAACAGGTGCCTGTCTTTTGCATCCCTTTTTACATACTTTTTCTGCATTCCATATTCCCCAACCATTTGAAATACTAATGCTCCCATTCACCCAAAACGTTTTGGATATCAAACAAAACTACATCCAATAGTGAAACCTTAATTTACAAGCTTTGGAGAATGCGAAGTCTTCTTTATCTACCAATACACCTTCTTTCCACTCTGACCTGAAATAGTAATAGTATCTAGTGATCCATCTGTAGTGTAAATCGAAACTATTCAATTCAATTTTCAAATCAATTCAATACAATTTTACAAATAATAAAACAAGCATGCTTCAGTTGCCATGTAGGGAAAGGGTGCTAGAAATTCGTATATAAGAGGATACAGTAGCCTTTCATCTGTCAAAATTCGCATTGAATTGCTGCATCGGTTGCGCATTGCTTACACACCCCTTAAGCAAAGGTAAGGTTGAAAGATCCTGATCGAGAAAGTGACTCTCTATCAGTCGAAATCACCGATGAAACAGGTTCTGAATATACACGAGTACACATGTTTCTGGTGTGGGGAGATCGTACTATTTTGTGAGAAGATTGTAGGCCAAAATGAAATCACCGTGTAGTCGTTGGGGCTCAAGGGATAACATGTTAAGCTTCTTGAATCGGCTTTCGTATGGCAGATCCAATAGTCCTTGCACCATTCAGGTGGACAGTCTTTCAACATTCTCCAGATGTGCATTCGATATGGAGCAGAGGCCTTGGCAGACGAGGAAGACATAAAGTGGGAGCAATATTTAAGGGGTGAGTTTACAGAAGGAGCGTCGAATGAAACATAGTGTGCTCATTGCTTTGTTTGCCACCTGAATGCAATGTTTACATGGCTTGATAGACGAGTCGACCAAAATTCTAATTATTTTGTCAATTTCCTCTCTTTGAGTAATTCCGTATTGTCAGCGAAAATAAGACCTGAGTCAGAAGGAGAACCCACTGCAGTATGACAACATTTATCGCATTGAGGTATAAGTTCTATGCAATGGACCATTTCTAGGCATGTTAAAGGTTTGACTTGACATTGTCAATGTAGCTTTTTCAGGCTAATAATTTGACATCTGATAAATGTAAAAACCGAAACAGAAAGTGTATATATGTTTGTCGCTGTTTTGTCTTTTTTGAGAGTCTCTCTCATGATTACTTGTTCGTAGAAAACATAAAAGTCAGAATTTGAAAATAAGTGGTGTATCTATGATGTGGAAAGAATATTTTTTATTCTCTTTTCGTTAAAATTCAAAATATGTAGTGCGTATATGAAGTCGAATGAAGGTTTTTTTGTTATTTGAAATATCAGGGTTATGTAAAAGGTTTGCAAAAATTAGCCAGCTTAGATGTACATGTAAGTGTTGTTCAGTCAGTATGAGTTTGCTAATTACAGGGGATAATATGTAGAAGTTTTTACATTGTTTAATTGTGTCAGAGTTTAGAACGAGTACTGATTCAAGTATTAAGCAAAAATTATTTAAAACGAATTTAATGTGTCTAGCGTTTAAAAGTTAAAAGAATGATCATGTTGTAATATATGATAGAATAGTTCATTTAAGGAATTGTTGTTTATTAGTCTCTTTACGTTCATACAGCGTCACAGCTTAACGAGTACTGAATAATCTATGGTTTCGTGGTCACAATATATTCACCTAACACTTATCGTTGGCTAGTTATCGATCTTGAAGTAATATTTTTTAAGCTCTTTGCATCAAGTGGCTTCATGTCTTGTCGGAAGCAATTTCCATAAAAAAAACATTATTTTCGAGTAGTTTTGGCCTGGGTAAATACTGACTCATTAGTATAAGATACTAGATCGACGAGGACTTGAACTCGCCATTACGATTGTCTAACACGTGGCTGTATCTTATAGATCAAACATACATCCCTGTAAAGCAAGCCACACCGAGACAAATAGTCTCGTTTGTATATTATTTTTCTCTATATATACCCTATGTTTACTGTCTCCCTTTTCACACTCCATACCTGCATCTCTCTGTTTCGCATCCTCCTCCTCTCTCTCTCTCTTTCTCTCTCTCTCTCTCTCTTACACTATCGGCCCTTTTATTCGTAGAACATAGGTTCTCCAAGTAAGATGCGCCTGTTGACCAACGGACAATGCCCCGGCGCCGACCTGGTTGAACAAAATGGTCCGATCGGAAATGTCGTATTTGACGGGCCTTAGTGACTGTCTAAGGTGATTGTCGCTCGGGCAACAGCGAGATTTCATGGGTCTCACTCGTTTAATGTTTACGCCTCGATAGCACCCAAACCGCAGTCGTACTGCCGCCGACACTCCCCACGTTTCGTATATACTTCTCTCTTTTCGCCGTTCTTAAATACGACTTGTTAATCAATAGGTAGGTATGGTCATTTCGAAATCTTAGTCTATTAGATTTTCGTTTCCTTCTTCGAATTATTTATTCTATTTTGTTTATTTGCTCTTGTTTTTCTTCTTATTATTTTGTTCTTGTGTTTTGTTCTTCTTCATTTCTTCTTCGTCTACTTCTTCGTATTCTTCTTCTCTTTTCTTCTCTGGTCTCGTTGCTCCTGTTTTTTTTATTTTTCCATTTTGTTTTTCTCTTTTCCTTTTTTTGTTCTTTTATTGCTTTCTTATCTTCCTCCGACTTTGTGCACTATTCCCTTTTTAAAGGTTTCTTCCCTTTCTTCTATTCCTTCCTCATTTTTTTGTTCTTCTTTCTTCTTATTATTCATAACAGTTATCGTTTCGTTTTTCTTTTTCTGTTTTTTTCTTCTTCCCCTGTCAACGTTCTTTCATCTTATGTTCTTCCTAAACATTTACTTTTATCCTTCTCGTTTTTCTTTCCTTCCTTTTGGTTTTCTTCTTCTTCTTCCTCTTCTTCTTCATCATCATCATCATCATCATCATCATCATCATCATCATCATCATCATCATCATCATCATCATCATCATCATCATCATCATCATCAATACTATTATTTTTATTTTTATTATTATCATTGACCCCAGCTAACGTTATTCTACTACTTCTCATGTTTAGTCAGCTTTTTTATTCTTTGTATCTTTTTTCTTTATGTTTTCTCTTGATTTCGTTATGTTCTCTTTTCTATTTTGTTTTCTTTAATTTTCAGTTTTTATTTTTTGAACAACTTTCTTATGATTCTTCTTTTTTTCTGTATTCGTGTTTTCCTTATTAGTTTAATTGGCAATTGTCGTTACCTTTTTTCGCTTTTATTTTCTTTGTTTTCTTTCCTTTGCCATTTCTTAAGATGTCTTCTCTTTCTTTTCGTACTTCATCTTCTTATTTTTCTCATTCTTTTCCTAATCTTTTTTTCGTATATTTCTTCTTCTCTTTAACCTTCTTTCTCCTTTTACTTGTTTAGCTTTCCATTGTTTTCTCTTTTCTCCAATCCTGTTTTCTTTTACGAATGAACATTTCCTCTCCGTATTTACCTCTTCTTTGTTATTTATTTTTCTTCATCTTCTTTTTGTATTCCTTTTTACTCCTCTTCTTTTTGCGTTTCCTTCTTTTACACTCTAATCATTATCACCTTTTCGCTTTTTTTTTTTTAATCCTCCACATTTTCTACACTTTCTTTCATTTGTTCTCATGTTTCCATTTTATGCAGTTTTCTTCTTCTCTCTTTGCGTTTTTCACTTATTTTTTTCTTTATCTCTTTTTCAATTTATTTTTCTTTTAACTCCCTTATTGTCAACAATCCCATCCCCGTTCGCGTATTCAAGTATTCAAATCCGCCCTCTCACGATTTCTGTCCAGGTCTTCGCAATTTGCCGTCGGAAATAAAAGTCAGTACGAGAAGGGCTTTGACATTAAACCAGTCGATGGCTATTTATTAGTGGTCGTCTCATTTTCGAACGTGTTCGCTCGATGAAGAAACACTCAGAGGGCGATAAAAAGCGCGCGCTTCGATTCGAATGCAAGCATCTAACTTATTTCCGGCGCCAGTGAATCTGAGACCCCTAGCACCCAAATTATAGAATGAACAATCTTGTGAAAAAAAAAATTAAACTCAAAAGTAAGTTAGCACTTTTTTCATTTTTTTTAAGATGGTTTCTTGACAGCACAGTAACACGTACAGCATATAGTCCCTTACTGTTCGAAATAAATACCTGGGGTCAGTTTGCTGCTAAACGTACCCTACCATTCATTTACCTATTGAGAAAAATATTAACCCACCATTTTCTTAAACTGTAAATTAGTAAATTAGATTCACTTGATCTCTAGACTATTTTAAAAAGTTTTTGTATTTTTTGATTATGTCTGTTTGTAGAAAAATTGAAAAATGTGATTGGTTGAAAAAAAAACGAATAGGCAGATTACGCATTCTTAAGGCAGTACTTTTAAAGATGTCGATACACAGTTCGAATATCATATATGCCTAACGGATTTCTTAAACACTGCTTACATGTTTTATAATTTAAAAAAATAATATAACATGATAACATAAAAACATCACATTAATATATTTTAAACTAGGTCACATTTTTCTGATAATACGCAAAAACTAGACTTAAAGGTTATTCAACGAAATATTTTACTAAAACAAATACATTGTAATGTTTATTTACTAATAAAACAATACACAGATAAATTAATCGTAGTTACTGACGCCATCATGTAACAATACAAAGTACCGCATTTTTTCGCAGGAGTTTCAAAAATATTTTTTCGTACTAGCTATAAATCGGTATAAGCTAGTAAAATATTGAAATTGACATACCCGGGTGTTGTCCTAATACCGCTCAAGACGCGAATAGATATTCATCGTAAGTGATAGGTTGTTTTGCTACTGTATTCACTGAAGAAAAAAAGAACATGTGATATGCCGTAAAAATACAGTCAACTCATTTCGATTATTTAAATGAATAAATGCGAAAGTGTGCCCACTGTATCCTAACAATATTAACATCAAAACGATTTATGCTTATTTAATTCTATGATACAAAATAAAAATTTGAAATATCGTATATATAGTAATCTCCCTGCACCCACACTCAGCTTTGAATATACTTTATTTGTATATTTATTTTATAAGCAGCTTCTATTCTGTAATATACATTTTTAATTTTCATTATCATATTTTCTTATATTACACACAATACTTTCGTCGATAGTAAAACGTCTGATGAGACTGCGATGCTGAGACTATCTACTAAACTTTTACATTAGCCAAAAAGTATAGGAACCAAAAATAGCATGTTTGTTTATTTATTTGTTAATGTTTAATGACATTTCATCCATCTGGTAATGGCAGCTTAAACAGTTTTTTCCTTTCAGAATCAGACAGTTTTTTCCAATGTTTGGTTTTTATTAGTATTCAATTTGACTATTCAAAATGCGTGAGTGATTTTGTTTGATTTTTAGATTTTATTTAAGATAATATTTGAGTCATTCTTTTCAAGAGAGTGTGTTAAAATTGTTTGGTTGTTAAGATCATTATATGGGTCAGTATTCTATGGTCGATACGTATATCTGTTAGTGTTGTGTTTTCCTTTCGATCGAGTATAATGTTTTTGCTTTCTGTTTCGACTATGGGTTGATGTTAAGTTTTAAGGAAATATGTTTCATATTATTTTAATTTCATGTATTCTTTTATTTTTATTTTAAAATTATGTTTGTCCTTGTGTAGGTCTTATTCGCGAATTTATCTGCATTTTTATTCTCTTTAATACCGATATGTCTTGCTATCCAGGCCAGGATAATAGTAGAATGACTTAATTTATATGCCTCTCAGACACAGTTCCTCTCTATAAATTACTAGAGAAAACGTGTCAAACTTGGCATGGCGGATGGCACTTCTCCAGAGAGTCTAACATTCAAACTATATAGACTGATATTCTCAGGCACCATGAGTTGGAATAAGTACACAGGAGATTTTGCTAAGTCTGCTGCAAAGAAGGTAGCCTTCCTATACCTGGCTAAAAAAGCTCTTACATCTGCCACGACCCTATATCATTATTAACCAACCATTCGCTCATGTATAGAGCACATCAAACACTAGTCACTCTCTCTTTCAAATACTAAAAAAAGACTTCATAACCTAATAGGGCCAGCACTGTATGCCAAACTCTAGCCCTAACGTCACGCAGCGGAATAACATCCCAGTGCTTGGCACTTCCACGAAATGTGCTCCTATAGAATTCCCAACGTAAAGACTCCCGACCTACTCGAGTAGCAGCAAAATCCCACTCCTTCACTGTACATATTCCTAAATGCCGGTAGATTTTCTACTCTGATAGATGTATAATATGGGACTGCTTGTCTTTGCTACTCCATCACTGCTCCTTTCTTTCACGACCGTGCGAACATGCAGCAATTTAAATGTTTACAAATACTTGCTCTTCTGCTCCAAAACAAGTCTTTCCCACGAGAAATCTGACTCTTATGACAGTAGCCGCTGACTCTTCAGTAGTAATATACTTTACTTCCAGTGAAATAAAATGTTTTAAAATTAACAAAAATAACATCTTTTTGTGCTTTGACTAAATTATGATATGTTCCAGTATACTGACAATGTTCAATCTCATTTCTTCTTGGGCAATGAGGGAAGACAAAATGCACCTTTCCTGTAACGAGTATTCCGGCTAGTATAGGAATAAAAAGGAAAAGGAAGTTAATGTTCAAACAGAACAAGACAGATAGATGATATATTAAGCGTATTAACATTAAAGCGAACAGTTTAAGTAGATGCGGTCATTGTCATTTTGCGACAGAAATCATGGCGGATATAGAAAGAACGGCTTCTTTGAGCGAAGATTCATTTCATGTCGGGAAAACTGTATTCTCTCGCGATTCGCCGACCCCAACCTTGAAATGCACATCTAACACTACCGCGTGACGAAGAAGACAGGGAAGACAGAGAAGCCAGCAATTAAATGTTTAATTCGTCTTCTAGAAGATTGATGGTCGAGATAATGATCCACATGAGTTGGTTGAGGGAGGCAGCGACTGGAATCTCGATGCAGACGTGTTTCCCGGGTTCTGTACGAACCAGCAGAAACTATCTTGATTAGTGGTGTCTTTAATCACGAGAAACCTTTCTATAGATTGACAGCGTATCGAATAGAGTGGACGTGTGAGAGACGATCGAGGTATAGGTGGGTGTTCCCAGCGCCTCACTTCACCACACGCTGCTGAATGCTGTTTTTCTCGATGTATTTGACCGAAGAGGCTGGGAGTTGGGAGGCCGGTAGTAGGGTGTCTGGCCAAAGACAGAATCGTTCATCTCAGAGAGGGAAATTAAATCTGAAGTTTAGTTGAGCGAACGTCCAAGATAAGATCGAAAATAAATCGGAACTCCCTGAAGTCATTTAAACAAATTCAAGCCATCGTTCATATGCAGCTAGTTAAATAAAATTAGACAGATAACTAGACACAAGTAACAACACACAACAGTTACACATGAAAACAATATATATATATATATATATATATATATATATATATATAATTATTTCAGAATAAATATTTAATTATCTACAGACGTATAGTTTTATCCTTACAAAATCATCAGTGTAAACATAACTATTGAAACTAGTCCAACGATTCGAACCTCGAAACAAGAGTCACCTTAAGGTCAACATTTCGACGCCCTAATCAATGAGGCTAATCTGAATAGCTATGAGAAGTGATGAGAAATATATCCGATCATGCCTAGCAAGCGGGCAACGATAGTCAGCCGTTCTAACTTTCTAACAAGAATGGTCATGTATATATATATATATATATATATATATATATATATATATATATTATATTATATTATATTATGCATATATATATATATATATATACACATATATATATATATATGTGTGTGTGTGTATGTGTGTTTGTAGTATTTTGAAGGAACGTATATATGTATTTAATATATATATATATATATATATATATATATATGAAAAGCTTGCATGCAAAACGCAATGAACGCCATTTTCAAAGTTACCGAGCATTCTTTTCAAATAAATATTTCATTTAAACACTCGACCACACCCATCAATCATATTTAATATAAAATGATACCGGTATAATTTCTTTTTGCTTTCAATTTAAATAAGATTTTAGTCGAAGTCAAGATTTCATGTATTCATCCTTTCATTGTTTACTCTAAAAATGTTATATTTCTCGCGTTTTGCATTTGAATTAATCTCTCTCTCCCTCTCGCTCTCTCTCTCTCTCTCTATATATATATATATATATATATATATATATATATATATATATATATATATATAACGTTATCTGTAGGTACTTTAATATTTAATAAAAAAAAGATTCAGAGTAATAGCCCCTTTTCTTTAAATAAATCTTAATTGTCCAGCACCATCTGAAAATATAAAAATCTTAGGTCGTTAAGCTATGGAAACAAAGCTTTCACGCTGGCGTGTTTAAGCACTCTTTGATCTTAGAATATTTGACCCCTGCCGCTGGCTTTAATGTATCTTAATTTCAGTAATATAGGTGGCGATTGCCGTTGGCTTAATTGATTGGGGGTAGGATCGTAATTCCCTTCGGAATCTACGAACTGCGTTCGAACCCGTCTGACTGCGTGAAACAACCACTTACTGAGGACGTAAGCCCGAAACAACGTTGTCTGTAGGTAAATACACTTTAATATTTAATAACAAATATTCGTATTATATATATATATATATGTATATATATTAGATGCTTACGTTAAAGTCTCCTGTTTTTGTTTCACTGTTAGATACTTAATCCATCTTTTTATTTTATTTACTTACTATTATATATTTTATTTATTTATGAATTTTCCAACGAATGTTAAGTCTGCACTATTTTGGATTTAGTTAGTTTCTCTGGGAATTAAAACTGCATTTTCTTTTTTTTTTTGTCTTTTTGTTTAAAATAACTCAAAGCTTCTTTAGACTATATATATATATATATATATATTTCTTTGTCTCAAAGACAAACAGACATTTTAATACGTTTGTATTGTGCTTAATTTATTTTTGTTCATTTTTTCTAAATTTCAATTCGACTGTAAGTTTTTTTTTGGGGGGGGGGCTCTTGATTTAGTAAACATATCTCATGTGAGTTTTTTTAAATGTATTTGTTCATGTAATTTGACTTGTCGTTATCTTTGTCAAGAGCTTATTTGGAACATTTTCTATCCTCTTTCACATGTCTTTTGAGAGAGTGTATGTTGCTATTGCTACTGAATGAACGGTTTCTCGGATAAGCAGCAAAGTTGAGATGAATACCATGTATTTCTCTGGATTCTGCTGCGTAACGCGCGTAAGATGTAAATAGGCACAGAATTTTGAAAACAATCAAAATCAATAAATTAAAAAACAACATAAAACCATGTCCCCAAATGTGTTTGTCCGTGGGAAAAAGTGAATTACAGGTATTTCATGATATATAAAAAAAAATAAAGTTAAAGAAAAGAATGCAAGTATGGTTGTGGTCGTTAAACGGTATATAAATATAAAAAAAATAAAAGCAGAGGTGAAAGATATGGTTATAGATTGATTGTTTTTTGTTCATTGGAGAACCTATAAAATATATATGCATTAAAGCTTGTATTTCGAATTCCTTGATCTTGCAATGTAGAACATTTACGGTTATTATGAAGAATACATACTTTATGTATATATATATATATATATATATATATTTATATATATATATATATATATATATATATATATATATATGTATTTATATATATATATGTATTTATATATATATATATAAGTGTAGACATATATATATGTATTTATATATATATATGTGTGTGTATTTATATATATATATATATATATATTTATATATGTATATATATATTTATTTATATATGTATATATATATATGTATTTATATTTATACGTATTTATATATATATACATATATATATATATATGTATTTATATATATGTATTCATATATATATGCATATATATATATATATATATATATATATATATATGTGTGTGTGTGTGTGTTTAGTTATTTTATTGCTTTTACTGGTATAGAACAGTGCTTTTTTTAGTATTTTCCCACTTCGTAAGCGGTTAAAATATGAAGAATATTGGATTCAGTCGCCATTAATCTATTGTGTCATTATTTTTATTCTCTCTCTCTTTCTCTCTCTTTTTCTCTCTCTTTCTCTGTATATATATATATATATATATATATATATATATATATATATATATATATATATATACGTAGTAATTTATAAATTTACGTACATAAATGAAATCGATGGGCACAGGTTTATGGCTATCAGCCGTAACCAGCATGGCTACTCTGGGCAAGGATCAAACTCTCGATCTAAGTGCCTATAGTCTGATGCATTGCTATCCGGCTATGATGCATTTCACAAATACAGGGTGACCCCCCCCCCAAAAAAAACGGGCCCCAAATCTAATTAGGCCCCATTTCTTAGTGTTTCGTCCGAATGAAATTAATTTTGGGGCATAACTAGTTTATTATATTCACAACATCATATCAAAACACTAGGGTATTTGGCCTTTTTTTCTCCGTTTTACAGCATGTGTTCTAGATAGACTCCTTTTAGCTCCGTGCATTTCTTGAGGCGAAGAACGAAGTTGTCCATGTCGTTCTTACAGACTGAATTGGGAATGGCTCTCATCTCTTCCCTGATGGCTTCCTTGAGTTCCGTGATGGTTCTGGGTTTCCTTGCGTACATTCTGTCCTTAAGATAGCTGAAAGGAAATAATCTGGGGGGCTTAGGTCCGGGCTATGGGGGAGCCATTCTAAATTAGTCTTGAGACTGATCACTCGGCCTCCGAAATTCTCTGTCAGCCAATCTCAGGACAGGTTTGAGGTGTGAGAACTTGCTCCGTCTTGCTGGAACCAGAACTTTCTCATTAGCGACGGGTAGAGGGTCTGAAGCTCACTCTTGAAGGTTTTGAGGACCTCCACATACCGCTCCTTGGTGACTGTCACTGCTGCGCCAGATTCTTCGATGAAGATTGGTCCGATGATGCCTCTGACCGAGATTGCAGCCCACACCGTGCCATTAGGAGAGTGAAGGGGCTTGGTGGCTACTTCATTGGGTATGAAGCACCCCCAGAAGACATTTGTCTTGGAGTTCGCCTTTCCGTCAAGATGGAAGTGGGCTTCATCTGAGGTCCAAAAGAGGTTAAGGAAACCTGGTGTCTCCTCGATATTATCAAGCATCTTGACTGCTATATCGCTCCTCTGCTTCTGGTCTAAGGCTGTAAGGGTCTGCAGCGTCTGTATTCTGTATGGGTAAGCCCTGATATCGTTCACCACACTCTCCTGCAAGTCTCAAGGGAGATACCGACGGACTGACTTCGCTTCCGCACAGAGCGTTTCGGACTCTCCTGGAGAGACTCTCTCACACTTTCGACCAGCTCGGCTGTCCACTTCTTGGGACGTGCCGAGTGGCATGGACGGTTTTCACTGGAAGCGTTGAATTTCTCCACGGTCCCATACTTCTCGAATGGTCCACCCAGTTTTGAATTATGCTTTTGGATGGAGTCTTTTCACATCCGAACTGATGCATGAAACTGTCCTGGGTTTTCTTAAACGAGCCTGTCTTGTAGTAAAATTTAACACAGTATATTCTTTGTCCCAGCTCCCACTGAGGTATTGGTGTACTCACGGTCGTTGATTCTGCCATGTCCTGTAAAATAAGGGCAATCGGTGAATAAATAAAGGAGATATCACATAAAGTGTACACGGGGCCCGTTTTCTTTTGAGTCACCCTGTATATACGCTTGTTATCCTTTATAAACGATATATTTATTCTACTCACAGTCAATTTTGTCTTGTCAAATGATAGATAGTTAGACACCAATGGTCTCGAGCTGTGGTAGTGGATTTTGAATCGGGTTTGATTCACTCGTTTCGTGAAGCAACACTTGTATGTCATGAAATGACGAAACTGCTGCATGTGGACCACTATATATATATATATATATATATATATATATATATATATATATATATATATATATATATAAATGTGTTTTCTTTAATGGCGCAGGACTTAATGTCCCCTCGCTGTATTGAACACAACATTATGCCTCCGAATTATATTTTTCCCACCCGTTTGAAGAGAAACGCCGCACGATTCCTTAATGCTGTCGGACCATCATTTTGGTGGGCGTACTCTTGGTTTTGCGTTATAGAATTATTTATTATATATATATATATATATATATGTATAATGATGAAGATTATAGAAATAACATTCTAACGTTATGGAAAATGGAAAATAAAAAGGAAAAGTATAAATATACATATGAATATTTTCTATTTTCCTTAATATATATACATATATATATATATATATATATATATATATATATATATATATATATATATATATATATATATATATATATATATATAAAAGAATGGAACAAGAAACCCATGGATCATATTTACATCAATTTGACCGAAACATTAGATGGACAATTCGGAAAATTGAAAAAATAAAAAAAAACGCATCAAACAAAACCTCTCCGTTTTATTTAATAATGTTTGCCTTAATGAAAATATGCTGCCTAAATACACATAATTTAAACTACATGATGCAGCCGCACAACATGACACGGATACTTGGAACTTCAGACTTAACTTAATTAATCGACAAATTGCCACTGCCCAAGAAGTTATTACCCAGCAAACCTCTGAAATTAACAAACTTGAAAACAAACTTAAGAATACTGTCACCACTGATCAATACATTGTAATCCAGCTACGCCTCACTGAAATAACTAATAACTTCGAATATTCACACAGAATCACTATCCAAAAGAAACTCAACTCTCTCTACAAAGGCTCCATCTTTCTTCCGAACAAAACACAGAACTTTATTAACTTATCCGACCATGAACTCACCGAACAACACACGGAATTTCTTAACCTCGGACCTAACTGCCATTTATTTGGTAGATACAACCACCAAAATAAAAAGGCCGAAATCGAACTCCTTTTTGAAAGCATCATCAAACTGGAAACCGAACAACATATTACTACACATCCCGGAATTAAGGATTTACTCAAGGCTGAACACATAAAAAAAACAGATACAATAAAAAACAAAAATCTACATCAATCTTAATACATAATTTAAAGAAAGCTGCACATAAACTTCAAAACCATCCAAACATAATTGTTAAAAAAGCAGATAAAACGAACATCTATGTCGTTCTAAACAAATCAGACTATTACACTAAATTACAAACAATTTTAGATGACCATTCGAAATTTAAACAAATTAAAAGAAACCCTATACATAAACGCAAGACAAAAGTAAACAAACTTATTGCAGCCAATAATGCCGTAATTGATAACATTAAACTCCCAAAAATAATTGGAGATTATAAACCAGGTTACTTGTACAGTACTGTAAAAATTCATAAACTACCCCCATATATCAATTAACTAAAACTATTAATGATCTTATATCCCCTTATTTACCTAGTAAATATAGTGTAAAATCCACACATGAGCTCTTACACATACTGCATACCCAAAAACAGATAATAAAATCACTGCATCACTCGACGTTGAAAGTCTGTTTACAAATGTCCCTGTATACAAAACAATTGATATAATAATTAATAACATATATAATAACCAATCCCTCCCCCTCTAAAAATTGATCCTGAAATACTTAAAAAGTTATTATTAATTTGCACAACTGAAGTCCCTTTCCATGACCATAAGGGCAACATATATACCCAAATTGACGGAGTTGCTATGGGATCTGTCCTTGGACCGACCTTTAGTAATTTTTACATGGCCGACCTCGAAATAAAATATTTAATATAATCACTAAACCTTCCATTTATGCCCCATACGTTGATGATATTCTTATTTTAGTAAATAGTATAGATGAAATAAACCAGCTACAAGATACTTTTCAAAATAGTTCAGTTCTTAAATTCACTCATGAGCTTAATGTTAACAATTAATTCCGTTTTTAGATGTTCTCATTGACTTCAACACTGATGCATTCATCACCTCTCCCTATAAAAAAAACCTACATCTATTAACACCTGTATTTTAAGTTTTAAAAGCGAATGCCCTTTTAGATATAAAATTGCTATGGTCAAAAATCTATTAAACCGTGCAAAATTAATCTCCTCATCCCAAAAAATATTTTTTAAAGAATTATAAAACATTAAGCAAGTCCTAATTAATAATCAATTTCCCAATTATATGGTTGATGAACAAATAACATTAATGATTAGAAATTTAGATAACCGTACTAATAATAAGCTAAATAATTCCCACTACATAGATCTATTCTATTGTAACCAAATGCATCCGAAATTTAAATTGAATGAATAAGCTCTTAAAAATATAATACATCGCTATATATCTCCCACCAATTCTGATGATAAAATACGATTTATCATTTATTATAAAAAAATGAAAACATCAAACCATGTTGTTAAACATAACACTTCTCAAACCCAACATACACTAGGAAGAACCAATGTAATATATCAGTTCCAATGCCCTATGGGAGAATGTATCTCCGACAACAATAAAAAAAAACTAATTCTTACATAGGTTTCACTTCCACAACACTATCCCGAAGACTCACCCTACATCTCTCCGACACTAGCTCTATATGCCAGCAACTAAAAAAACATAATTATAATTAATAATGTAAATTATGAAACTAGTCGCAACATTTTAAAGTGTCTAGCATAATAATTAACATTACCAAATTCTTCGCCATTAGGTTGTTATGCGTTTGAATTGTATGCACTTTCTTTAATGTCATCAATTTCTTAACGGTTTAAACAGTCAAACTTTGAAATCTCTCATATGTGTAGAACGCAATCACGCTCTCATGTACATTTATACTTTACGACGCTTTTTAAAATTATAAACTACTCGTCGTTATAATTCAAGAATGAGCACAACAGTAAAGTCATAATTTGTAAAGACACTAAAACTAATAGCGCCTGAAGATGATTTGACGATTCAAATCGAAAGTACTTGCAAAAAAGAAAAAAAGAAGTGAACAAGAAACCCATGGATCATATTTACATCAATTTGACCAAAACATTAGATGGACAATTCGGAAAATTGAAAAAATAAAAAATAGTCGCATCAAACAAAACCACTCCGTGTTATTTAATAATGTTTGCCTAAATGAAAATATGCTGCCTAAATACACACAATATATATATATATATACATGTGCGGGGCGGTATTAATAAAATAGTATTTACGTAAGAGACATTGAAACGTTTTCACGGTATTAGAAATTCATTTTATTAATGGCTGGCTTTTCTGTTTTATTTGTGGGACTTCGAGTCTTTGTAATTTTGGTTTGATGTTTCCGTGTGTTAATTTAGTGGTGTTTACAACGAACATGTTTTCGAAATTAATAAGCAAGCCAGTAATGTTTACCTTCTAGGTGTTATGGTATTAAATTAATTAGACTTAATAGTTGGACCCCTATAGTCATTGCAGCTGTGTTCCAAAAGTCATAATTATCGGTGAATTTAGGAGTGAATCTTTGAAGTAAAATATATAAACATATATATATATATATATATATATATATATATATATATATACAGTCCTCAATGATGTAATCACTGATAGCAGAAATTATGGTTTTCAGTTAGCATTCAAGAAACAGGATATAAATTGCGAGTGCTAACACTAGCGAAGCATAATATTTTCCCGTCGTTTCTGACGTAGGGAGTATACTAAATTGTAACTTGTATTATTTGAATGAGTCGAAATACTGTTCTCATCGTTGATGTTATTCTCACAACGTTTCGGCCGATGTAATCTCCGACTTTCTTGGATACATCTTGTCCAACTCGGGGACGTTCTTGTTCAACACGGGAATCTGTATGAGATTTCGAACGCAATCCTTTATTTACTACACGGGAGTAGCTTGCTTTCGTTACGTCAGACAAGGTCGTGGAGAAGTCTTAAGCAATTCCCAATTGTATTCTTAGTATCACCTACACTCAGGATTGAATCTTCAACGTTTTTTTTTTATGGAAACAGCTCTAGACAAAATATGAATCTACTTGATGCAAGGAGCCTTAAAATACTACTTCATGGTCAAAAATTAACCAACAATAAGTGTTTGATGGATATTCTCCCAACTTCGTCAGAAATATCATTGATGGAATGTGAGAAATAAATGACACAATAAGGGTAACGAGAGTAACGAGGCTGCCGAAAGTAAACTCAACGTTACCTTTCTACTCTCTTTCCAGAAAATGGTAATTCAAAATGTGTATTTCTATCCGTTACGGCATAGGTTTTTGCGGAATTCGACAAGATGCACCACAAGAAGCTTGGGTGTTACATCGGCCAAAACGTTGATGAGAACTGTAGTCCGAATTAACGAAATAATACAAATTATCATTCCCGATCTCAAAAATACCAAAATATAGTGTGTAACTGTTATTATCTTCACAGTAAGTTATATTGAAATATTAAACCATTTTTATTATGCCCACCGTTTTTATAAAAAAATACATATTTAGCACCTGACCAATTTGGAAGCAGTCACATTATAGGTTTTATAATCGTTTAAAAAACTGGTTTCATAAAATACACATATTCCTCATAGGGAAATCGAAGTGTTATTGATTCTCATGTGACTTAGCAACATTACACTGATTATATAGTTACATATAGCTATAAGATAGAATGTTTTCTATATACAGTTTTGTGAATTTTTTTCTGGCATATAATATCCATTTAAGATTACATAGCACACAATGTCTGCGTATGAAAAAAAAAGTCAAATGCCAAATAGGTTGTTATATAGCGGCTAATGTTGAAGTCTAGTCCTCGTTTTAGCACTATTTTCTGATTATTCATCACAAAACATTCACAGCAAGAAGTCGCTTTTCTACTTCAAAAAATAAAATTCCTATCTTCCTCGGTATGCTTAGCGCCAGGCGAAATTTCCACGAATAGAGGTTCCTTGCAAGGGTATCCCGTCTGTTGGACATATTACCGCGGAACTGCTTCCCTGCGGAGTACAATTTAATCAATTTTTAACAGATTCTCTTTACAAACGTTTCCGAATATAAACCACTGTAGTTTATACTATGAATAATTCTCAAACCTCGAGGTGCTTAATTTTAAAATAACAATCATTTATCATCACTTTTATATAAGCACCTCTTAAATGTTAATAAATACAAGAAAACTAATGTGTCACTGTTACCGTGTTGCCGAGAATATATATTCTAAAATTCATCGGTTTAATTAAGTTTAGGAGTTTATTCTGTACATGCAAATATATAAATATTCCATGATAAATGCCAGTATACAGAAATCATATGCCCTAAATAGTATTAAGATGAAAATTCATATACACTAAATGTACAAAAGCAAGGAAATTCCCAAATTTTACACTTTTATTGTCATTAAGGGTATGACTACATATCAACCAAACCATTTCATTATCACATCACTACAGTATAAATCTCTATGCATGAGTGGATGAAGTGTGTGAGGTGCGCTGAAGAAAAATTCCTACCAGTAAAATACATAGCCCTGTTGTGCTCGCATACCCTTAATGACAATAAAAGTGTAAACATTTGTGAATTTGTTTGCTTTTGTACATTTAGTGTATATGAATTTTCATCTTAACCCTATTAAGGGCATATGATTTCAGTATACTGGCATTTATCATGTAGTATCACTACGTTTGTAAAGGTTATGCTTCAATACAATGGTCATTTTTAAGGTTTTTTTGAATTTAAAACATTTATACGGACCAAAACCTGGGTTTAGTATACGGAACGTTTATGTTTTTGTCTTTTAAGGGAAGTAGGGTCTGATCAACTCTGCTGGGAAGCCATGAAATTAAATACTGTCTTGTTTTTAAATTCCCGAAACAGTTTTTCATGGTAAACAACTCATGACCCCTTAAATAATGTTAGAAGTTAACTAATATAATAACTGTAACAGCTAAATTGACTTACATGAGTTATTTTCCACTGAACGACTTGGGACTTAAGGTGTTTTTTTTTAAATATAGTTTTAATGGTTGAGAAACTGCCAAGACTATATATATATATATATATATATATATATATATATATATATATATATATATATATACTAACAGGATATTTTTGCCCGGCGCTGACTAGGAAAATTATAAACGAATAAATTAAACAGCCGACAGCACGTAAGTATTTCACATCAGATAGTTATAATTTTTAGATAAAACGTCGGTTTTTAATTGTGGAAAGTGTATTCAACCACGAAAAGGAGAACTTCGGAGTGGAACAAAAATAGACAAATGTTTGGTTTTTAATTTTGGAAAATTGATCAACCCGCAAAAAAGACCAAATTACCACAGTGTAAAAGAAGTTCACTTTAACTGACCGATTATAGAAAAGGGTACATTTGTCGGAACGTGATATGTGTTAGATCTGTTATTGTAGTTTTCTCCTCGAAAATTGAAGGCAACCTATTCTAGACTGCGAAAAATGTTGTATATGTTGTTAATCTGCAAAATAAAATGAATGTTTTTAGGTTTTCGCTACATTAAGAAGTGACATTGTGTCTAGGTATTCCCGCTTGCGGAGCCAAGTTAACTTGATAGGACAGAATTTGAAAAATTCTGTAAACATTGCTGGGTCATTATTTTTTATTTTTCTGTTCACTAGTATTTAGCATATAATTTTTTTTTATTTTTCTTGTTATATTTTTTTATTATTCAAAAATAACTTGTCAAATATGTTTTAAAAAGGAAAAGTGTACAATAATAAATTCTAATCTCCCTTGTGCATAGCTGAGCGAATACGTACTTTGGATATGTTCGAAATCGGTTTTTAGTATTTGTAAAATACGAAAATAATGAATCATGAGTAAAAAGGTATATATCAATAATAGTTTATGATGCCGAATATGCAAGTATTAATCATGTTCTGTGAAAATACTAAATAACTTACATAATTAAGTGTGGAAAATAGGTTTTCCTTACATGTAGAATATCTATTCCGGTATTCTCTCAATGTTGTGAAGACAGTGCTGATTGGTTGGTTTTCGTAATATGAAACTGTTCTTTGCAAATGTAGTTACTTGTGAAATAAGTTCACCGGTGAAATGAGTTGCGTGGCAGGACTTAAATGATAGTCGGAAATATCTTTGTTACCCTCTTAGTCGAATACGTATTGGGGAGAGTAAGACTTGCGGGTTTCAAAGTAGTTTTTATGATGATTGAATTTATTGAAAGATTCTGTAAACATGTTCGAGTGAAGTTTATGAAAGAAGGTGTGCGTTTCTTAGCATAGCGTGTATTATTTTTCAGGTTACATAGACGGAATAAACAAGACTACTTTATATAGAAGATTGTATATTGATTTCTATACACAGAGAGAGAAAGTAGAGGAGAGTGGTATATATACACATTTATATTATAAATATAACATAATATAATGTTATAAATTCATATATATATATATATATATATATATATATATATATATATATATATATATATATATATATATATATGAGAGAGAGAGGGGGTGAGATATGGTATATATCCTGGAGCAGTGTTTGTGTCGTGAATCTAATTTCGCAGATAAAATTAAGTTTGAGATTAAGCGAGAATTCCTAATGTAATCGACTCAGGCAAACAAACGACGACGAAAGACACGAAGTAAATATTTTCATTAATAACCCGAGAAAACCGTGTGTCGGCTTCGACGATACTGGATATTCCGCTTAATTGCTTAGAGTGCTTCTTCATGAGATGCAATGTAATAACAGATCATGTGTTTGGATATTTAAACTGAAAAAAAATACATAATGTATCTATAGAATTCAATTAACAAAAAAATGTATGATTATAAAATCTAGTTTTTATTGATATATGTGTACTACATATATACAATCTATTCTCAAATCAGCCGTTTATTTATGTATAATGTGTTGTTTGGCATTTCGTGTGATGTTTTAAGAAATGTTTATTGAAGGTTTAACCGCCACTTTTACTGTTACCCGTATTAACATTATTATTATTTACTCAGTCGAAGGTTCCACTAAAAAAGATTAAGTTAGTCTGTGGGGCAGGGGATAAACATAGAATGCCAAAAAATAGAAAAAAGTGACACTTATATAATTCGAAGCGCGGTCTCCTAAGATTGACCGCTTGACACGACCTTCATTTTAGAAAACTTTTGTAAAAGGCAAGTACGTTCAGAGAAAGCTGAAATTTCAGCTTCTGTATAAACGTACGGGCTCGTTACTAAAAATTACTAGCAAATACATAACATAATGTTGGAAATATTTTTACATGTATATATATATATATATATATATATATATATATATGTATATCTTGAAAAAGAGACAGACAGACAGACATATATTCGTTCATAGTTAGCGTGTCAACCTTATATTCGAGCGACACCCGACCGATAGTAAACATGCTTTCTCCTAAGCCATCCACTCATACAACGAAAATTGAAGAAATTCAAATGTCCAAGTATCACACGGACTAATTGGCATGATTGTAAATAAACTTTGTTTACATAACGATATTCGGGACATGCTAATGCTGCAGGATATATATATATATATATATATATATATATATATATGTATATATATATATAAATATAAATACATATGTGTATATATAATTATATATATATATATATATATATATATATATATATATATATATATATATACACACACATATATAATTGATAACATTATTTAAGAATTCTACGTCAACAATCGTCTTACATACGATAGTTTCAGAGACGATTAAGAATCCTATTTAATGTTTATTATATATATATATATATATATATATATATATATATATATATATATATATATATATATATAAAGTGGTGTACTAAAAGCGAACTTTTGGGAAAGGTAAAACCTATTGTGAAAAGTATACAACTCAATATCCAGGATAGAGCAGGTAGATATGAAGAAGAATGGAAAGGAATTAGAGAAGCAAGAGCCAAATCAAATTTCAATTCAATTGCTCAGAGCAAAGTATATTCCGCAAAAAGGCAATTTATTCAAGTTAAATTTTTTCTTAAGCCAGGCTTTTCAAAGATCAACATCTTATCATCAGAGAAAGTCGCTGGGATAGATAAGTTGGCAAAAGCCAAGATTTAAAATTTTAAAAAGTAAAATAAAAGTTGTAGGGAAAGAAACACAGGGCAAAACTCTGCCCGAATGCAAGCAAATGTCCGATTGCTAAAAAGTCCGGTGTCGAAAAGTCCAGCGGAGAAAATGAAACGTAGATAGGTAGGTCGTTAAAAGGCACGAGAGGTATATATATATATATATATATATATATATATATATATATATATATATATATATATATATATATAGTTCGGCAGCAAGTCATTTTTATGCAAGTTTCATTGAAGAGCATGGAGCTCTGCTTTTGTTCATTCTTTCGTGTCAATCTCTCGACGCGGTGAGCAATTCTGTGGTTCACAATCTGTGTGTTCCTCAGGGCCATACACTTAGGGCACTAACAGAAATTCTGAGTTAATGTATTAACATCCTTTTAATAATTCACAAACATTTGAAAACCACGTAAACACACATATAACAAAATAAACCTTATAACGGAGGACACATGGAACGTATGTTAAGTTATTTCAACCATTTTACTACTACTACTACTACTACTACTAATAATAATAATAATATTTATCTCAGCAATAATTCTTAATCTTCTCATAGGGTGTTTCAGTTCTAAACTGACACTCATTGCATCTCGTTAACTTTTATTCTCGGGTGGCTTTTGTCCTTGATAATAAACGATTTATTAATACAACAACTATAGATTTATTGAATAAATGCACTTCTAGCGTTCGGATTTTCCGTGAAACTGCAGTAAAGTGTAAAGACAAGTCCCTTTTAAATATGTATTAGTCTGTCTAAAACATTTTAGATATCATTTGAGGTGGCAGGATAGTGTAGTCATTGTAAATGCCGCCTTACCATGCCTCTTGTAAATTCTAGCCTAATTTACTAACATTTACCAAATCATAACTGCCTTCTCTTTGATTTAAGACAAATTCTAGTTAATAACACTTACATAATACATTCCGAAACCTATTTAAAATATTTAAACAACTGGAAGCTATGTATATAAATACACAACGACCTACAATTAATAACATCACTATAAAACCAGTGGCAATTAATTAAATGCGATTTTATTCTGTGATGCTACCCCGGAGTCGCTAAATTCAAATTGTCAACGTCTGTAATGGAACATGCGCGTTTTTACGCCGTCTTTTAAAACATATCTTCATTCTCCAGCTGTTTTTGTTCATTTGCTTTTGACACCTAGAGATGATTCGACGTAGAATCGCAAACATTATTGGTACCTATGTAACATTTATGAATTTTTTGGTTTGAGTACAAAAAAGACCACCATAAATTGTTTTTTTAAATAAAAAGGTATAATTAAACATACGCATTCTGTTATTTTTAACAAGGTTTGCATAATGAGAAAATGCTGCGTAAATATACACAATATATATATATATATATATATATATATATATATATATATATATATATATATAGATATAAGAGAATGATAGATATAAATATATATGTATATATATATATATATATATATATATATATATATATATATATATATATGTATATATCATGTCAGATATATTTTATATTCTAATTTAAGTAAAGTAGAACATTTTTTTAAGTTAATCACAAGGATCAATGAAGTGCATATTTTGTACCCATGGGAGATATGAAATATCAAGGCGATTGGTAATTTAAAAAAATACAAATCATTCAAAAGAAGTGTCACCTTTCTCTATTTTTCATCAAAGTATATAAACACGCTTCTTATATGTGTATGTTTAGATCTGCAAAAACGCACCTTGATCGAGTATCATGATTAAAATTAAAAGTAGAAAGGCATACACACAATTTAAATATCAAAATATATTAAAACCTGTATAGATGTGTAAGTACGTGAACATATACTCTATCGTTACTTCCATGGATGTTGCACGACTAAGAACCAACCTCTGGTTTCTCCTTGTAAAACATGTACAATTAGAACACGTTTTCAATCCCAACGAAAACTATTTCTCTTTTTACTAGCGTAACGTTGAATTTCCACAAACATAACCTCTTTATAATTGCTTCCAGTCTATGATACATATTACCACTAAACGGTTTCATCATCAGATTACATCATATATGCAGATAAGTTGTAAGATGTAGTACTCTGACTGACATTTTTAATTTAATAACGCAGAAAAAAGATATATATATAAATAATATATAAAAACACTTTTTTACATTGTTTTCTTTAAACCCACCGTATTAATTTCCATTGATAAAATAAGTTATACTGACCCCCTCTTGTAAATGAATGGCACGTTTTTAAATTACGAATCACCTGGACATTTTTCATCTCACCTGAGTTTCGACATTTGCAATATGAGGTGGAATTAATCTGACATCTTATGAAATTATTTAACAAATGCTCTATTCTGGTGATTTTTGATTTTCGTTATACATAAAGTAATAGTTTATGAATATATATTTATGCCAATTAAGCTACACAAAATAATCAGTGATGAGTCATCCTATAGAAAACAGAACAATAGAATAAGAAAAAGGAAGTAAAATAAACCGAGCCTTTGTTCATGAGAAGCTTAACGATTGGTTAAGAGCACAACAGAGAATCTGATTGGTTAACTAGCTAAACGTGTATGTTAAAACACCCGGCAGAATCAACTCCATGCATTTTAGCCTGACGATATTCTCCGGGGATACAACGCGGAAGCCTCTGTGTAGCTTAATTGACATGAATATATGTTCATAACTTACTACCTAGCTCTACTCACGTATCCAGCACTGTTCAAGTAAATACTAAAAATTGATACATAAAAAAGTGTATCTCTCCTTAAACAGTTTATATAGATACATGAAATAATAATAATAATATATATATATATATGTATATATGTGTGTGTGTGTATATATATATATATATATATACATATATATATATATATATATATATATATATATATATATATGTGTGTATATACATACACATATATATATACATATATATATATATATATATATATATATATATATATATATATATATATATATATATATATATGAATAGGTAGCGAGTGAAGAGATCACTGTCGTATCGTATTCTCTTTCCAGTGCAAAATGTATCCGTTTTTAGGGACCGCGAAGATCTTGTCACGAAATCCCTAATCTCCTTTTTTTCTGAAGTGAGAGCGAGTGTCTTCGGATTAGTGAGACGCGAATGCGAGTTGAGCGGTGCTTTGGCAAGTTGATCCCGGATCAAAGTATGAAATGTATCAAGGACAAAGGCAGAATACGCCAAGATGGATAAAGAAAGAAGAAAAAAAAGAACGCTATTTAACGTATCATGAATGCAACGTGAGAATTGAGACGCTATTCGAATACTATATATACATGTGTGTGTGTTTCTGTGTATGTGTATCGTTATGAAGTTCATATTATATGGTATTTATGAGATTACAATGTTTAATATCAAGGATATGATATTTTTGAGTTCTAGCAGAGAGGCAGGATTATATTTTGATATTGACTGACAGATTACCAATTAAAGTGACACATGCACTTATATATTCATATACATATATATGTAATATACAGTATCTAAATAAATTATATATATATATATACATATATATATATATATATATATATATATATATAAATATATATGAAATAAAAATAATGCTACGTCCTATTCAGGGCGACCTAATGTAATATTCTGTACCCCTTAAGAAGTAGAAAACATCTAAAAACAGAACTGCTTTCATCGCCAATAAAAACAAAAAAAACTACGAAACATATATATATATATATATGTATACACGTATGAATGTCTACAGTAGAGACATTAAATACCTATAACACACTGTCTGCTAGTGTCTAAGGTCTCTCTCTCTACAGTAGTTTTGTTCTGGACAACATGGCATGATCATACTTCTCCCTACAAATACACTCTGACGAAATATAAAAAAACAACGTACTATTCGATGCCCGAATAAAATACCCTCGCTACAGACTGATTAAAATGTGATGTTGCATCTATTAACAGCACTAAGTTGGGCAATCCCACAGACCAGATGAATTCCTGTCCTGGAATCCGGCAAGACCAATAAACCACAAGACAAATATACTATAACCAAAACTGCTAAATTATAGATAGGTAAATTACTGTTAATCACGTTTTTACTTACTCAACGTGTTAGAGGTAGTTGAGCATCTTGATTGAACACACAAATGTATATGTATCTCATATAGAAATCAATTATTAGCCTAAGATATGGGCTCCTTGATAACTGAGAACTTATCGAAGTAAAATGATATATATACATATATATATATATATATATATATATATATATATATATATATATATATAAATATACAGAATGTCTATTTGATTAAACTTCAATTAACATATTCATTCATAGAACTCTACTTCTACCACAATGAAGACTGACTTACCTTTCTCGTTTACTGTGCCACGGACAGAGCATCTTTGTAAAGGTTCCCCACCTGTGGAACACGTTACCGCCAGACTACTTCCATGATGAATATTATTGCTCCTTTTAAAATAAAATCTAAAGAAAGTCTTGTCATGGACAACCTCATAAATAATTACACACAGTGTTTTTAAACAAAATCCGCAGCTTTGATAAAGAGAATGATTGCCGGATTAGGCCACCAATGATTGACTTCCGAAAGGAAACAGATGTGCCGGAAATACTGTGAGTTTGGGGCAAATGAATTTCGACCTCTTTGCCGGCAGATACTCGAACAGGACTGTCACGGTGGAGTCTACTGTAAACTTTATTACGTGATCATTTATTTGCGCTCCAAGAATTCAACGTTACAACAGCTTGTGTACCATCGCTTCTACTATTTTCATTAATATCTGTTCTCTTCATCAACACTGAGTAGAGTAACCAATTTTAAAGCTAACAGACAGGATCAATGCAATAGAGTGTTACTCTTCCAATTATACAGCGAATTAGAAATAGTACAGAAAGTAAGAGTATCGATACATTAAATCAAAACATACCTGGTACAAAACAATATTTAGGGATGTACAGTTGGACTCAAAGTGGAAAAAAAGATGTGATATCAAATGCAACGAGAAACACACTATAATGAAGAAGAAACACATTTGTGATATAACATTGAAGCCATTAGAAGAGAGATGCAATCTTCTTGGAGAATCATGCATATATATATATATATATATATATATATATGTATATATATATATATATATATATGTGTGTGTGTGTGTGTGTTTAGGTGGCAAGTTATTATTTAAGCAGGCTCTGTTAAACAACACGGAATATTGTATAGCTTTTTTGTGAAGTTTTCGAATCGTCGAGCAATCCATGGGGGTTCGGGTACTAGTTTATATAGTATTTCGCCTATTTTACGTAATTCGGCAATGTCTCTAGCGCTTTCGACCTTCTTGGTTGTTCTCAAGAGTAGTTTGTATTATTATAAATGAGAACACGTTAGTATTTTAGCATAAACTGACTTAAAATATTAGAAGCAATATTCATTCAATCCAAATAGCCAAATATTTACGAAATAGCTTTCAACACCGGTACTAACATACTAAACGTATTTCATAATCAAATAGAAAATAAAGTAATAAAAATAATTATAATTAATAAATAACAATACTAATAAAAATTAAATAAATAAATAAATAATAAAACAAAAAAACAAACACATAGAATAAATATAATATAACCAGACAAAAGTAAACATACAATAATTATCACTTTTCCTTTATTCACCCTTCAAGATATATATAAAAAGAATAACTCAAGTGATCTCATTTATAATTACAAAAAATACTCTTGAGAGCGACCAATAAGGTCGAAAGCGGTAGTTAAATGGCCGACTCACGAACAATCGTCGAAATACTACGTAAAATACCGCCCGAAACTCGAATAATTACTCGACGATTTGAAAACCTCACAAAAAAGCTACGCAGACGCAAAAATTCCGTGTTTTTTTAACAAAGTCTGCTTATATATATATATATA
The DNA here is from genome assembly GCA_963556195.1 of Sepiola atlantica. NCBI lineage: Eukaryota > Metazoa > Mollusca > Cephalopoda > Sepiida > Sepiolidae > Sepiola > Sepiola atlantica. Next base: position 98,775,341 of record OY744516.1, read on the forward strand.
TATATATATATATATATATATATATATATATATAAAATGTGTAGGTATATGTGTGTCTCTGGTTTAATAATAAGAAGTAATCTACCTAAAATAGGCCTCGATGTTCGTTTGAAGTTGAGGAGATAACGATGATAATGTGGAGATGCCTAGCGGTGTGTATAACAAATCTATACACGCCTAAAACGAAACGTTATTTAACAGTAGTTCATGCCATTGATTAACGCTAGTACTCTTATAGTGTGTCTCATCTTTCGGCTACTAATGATTTCCATCTGATTTACACTCATTCTTAAATTGCTTTTTGCCTTAGTATATGGGGTCTTTAATAAGAAATAAAACTAAGAACGTTCATATCCTGCAAACATACAACACTTGGTAAATAAATAAAAGAACATTTTAAAAAGTTTTATAAATAAATACTAATTGATAAAAGCAATTTGTCACCGAAAAAAAAATAAAACGAAATTAAAAACAAAATAAATCTCTGAAAGTATTTTTAAAATCTCGGTCCGATAATTTTATTATCTCGAGGGAAAGGATGTCGACGTAAAGCCTTTAAATACCGAACGACGCCAAAGAAAACAATGAAAGCGACGAAGAAACAGTGGAATGAAAGAGAGAGTCTCGAAGAGGAATGGTAAGGAGACAGAGAAAGCGTCTACGGTCCTCTTCTCACGCTCTCCTCCGGTTAATTCGCCTAAGAAGCCTTACGTGACTCTAACTCGATTCGTTTCATTCGGCCGCTTTCTGTTTTAAGTACTTAACAATTTGTCTCTCGCGAAATCTCGGATTTAACGCGAAGTGGCGCAGTAATCCTTGATGTTCAAGAGCAATTTAAAGAGACTGGGTGTATTGATATTTGACGAATAGCACTGGGTATGGTAAATAGATATAAGTATTAGTCCCACCAAAAGTGCTAAGTCTATGCGATGTTTTTTCATCGAATTTCATTTATCTATCTATCCATCTATATATCTATCTATTCATCTATCTATCTGTCTCTGTTCGTATTTTTCTATATCTCGCTCTATCTATTTATCTACTCACCTCTCGCGCGCTCTCTCTCTCTCACTTTCTCTCTCTCTCTCTCTCTCTCTCTCTCTCTCTATATATATATATATATATATATATATATATCTATATATATATATATATATATATATATATATATATATATATATATATATATCTATATATATATATATATATATATACATATATATATATATATATATATATATATATATATATATATATATATATATATATATATATATATATATGAGAAAAGAAAGGATGAGAGTAATCCGACGTAATGGGAAATGAAAAAGGAAAAGCCAAGTGATATTTTTTTTATATATTAATCAACGTTTCGTCTTTATTGTAAGACTTCCTCATGATGTCATGCAAGTACATCGAAGTACTTCTCGCAGCCCGGACCCTGGTCCAGTGCTCTTAGTAGCAATGACTACTACTTTTCCTCATCAACCCATCATGTCAACCCAATATTTCGATGTACTTGCATGACATTCTTCTTAAAATTATCATCCTGAGGAAGTCTTACAATAAAGACGAAAAGTTGAATATATAAAAAATATCTCTTGGTTATTCCTTTTTCATTTCCCATATATATATATATATATATATATATATATATATATATATATATATATATATATATATATATATATCCTAGTACTTTCATTATCTAGCTAGCTAGTTATCTGTCTATCCAATATAGAAACCTAGGTAAAGTGTATATCCATAGAGTTAGAATCGTTACTATTTGTTTAAATGTGCTAAATAATAGAGTAATGTATTTACTTATTATAAATGTTTTATTCATACAAACATAATTTGGCTACATATTTAAAAATATGTTTCAGTCATAGCTTTTTTTTAAAGCTATGACTGAAACATATTCGTTAAGCCAGCATACTTTTTCTTTATGCTTTCGTCTTGTTGAAACGAGAGACTTTATTATTATCATTTTGATTATCATTATTATTTGTACTCACTAGGAGTTCTCATACAGATCATCGTCAGTGACTGCTAACCGACAACAATCAGTGGTAGTTCCTGGACTCTGAGTGACAACAAGCCTCCCCAGATTTCCAGTATTCTTCACCTCTTTTCGATAACCACCACAAATAACCTTGCGGTATTATTATTATTATTATTATTATTATTATTATTATTATTATTATTATTATTGTTATAACTGTTCTTATTAGTAGTATTTCCGTTACAATATACTATTATTATTTATTATTAGTAGTTGTTTTAGAATTATTATTATTGTTTATTATTACTATTGTTTTTATTATCATTATTATTATTGTTTATTATTTGTATTATTATTTTTATTATTATTATTATTATTATTTATGGTAATAATAATAATTATTATTATTTGATCATTATTATTATTTTTATTATTTTTATAATTATTATAAGTTTACGTATGGGTATATATGCATGTTAGTGTATATATGCATATACTTTTATATGCATGTGTATTGATTATTTCTATACATATGCATTATTATGTATATTCATATTACTTATGTGTTTATGTCGAGTTTATGTACCTATATATAGACGTATATTTATGAGTGCGTGTGTTGTCTGTATATCTGCATGCACATATGTGCGTACCTATATTCTAATTTTGGATATGTGCATTTATATCCGTGTATTCATGTAGGTTTACGAGAAATATCCTAATTTAACCTAATTCAAATGTGTTTTATTTTCCAACTAAGGGAGTGTGTATCCCAATAAAAAAATGCTATTTGTGCACGTATTTGCCTGTTAAGAGTGGTGTGTTTTGTGTGCAGTTGCTGATTGCGTAAGACAGTGATATGTATATCTCCCTAAATACCGTTTGCGTATCGGCCTTGCATTGCTTCATTCCGTTTGTTGAAGATTGACACATTTTAACAGTAGTGATCAGACAGTAATGATCTCATGTAAACTTGCTTAATTTTTATTTGAGGGAGGTTTGAGATGTTAATTCAATTTTAGTAAAAATAAAGATTTAACGGTAAGTATCTTAACTATATATTTTAATCACAAAAAGTACATGCTACATTATATTTCGATATTGGGATCAATACTTGTAAATAGTTGTAATTTGCAATTTACTAATCAATTCACTCATTTCTTAGTATATCTTTCTGTTTCACACCCTATCTCGCACTCCGTGTTGTTTGACCCTCGTACATATTTATAAAGGTTCTATCACCCTCACCCCCTTCACTGCTTCTCTGTCTCTTTTCTATTAGTTGTAGTTACACTTTTAGTATCTATATTAGTAGTCGTAGTATTGTGACAGTCATACGTGGACGAACTATGTTTCTTTTTCGCAAGCTTAAACTCTTCTACGCGGAGTGATTGATAATTATCCAATCAGAATACTTTACGATGAACTGTTTGTACTCTTTTTTTCTAGCTTTTCAGAAGTCGGATAGTAAACGTTAATTAAACCAACGTGCAATGTTCTCGTCCAGGTCGAAAAAGATTTGGCATGCGCGGGAAAGTGTAATGTAAGAACCAACCGGGGCAGATGTAAGAGCGCCTTCCCGACTCTTCGAGCTATGGTGTTGCTTTTATACTTGTTACAATAAAAACCGTTCGTGGTCCCTTGTATAAATAAAACTGATTTCAGCTGTAGAAGTTTGTCTTTATAATCAATTTAAGGTCACCCCATGTTCTACTTACTAAACGCATGCCTTCACTACCCTACAAAAGGGACACTTTTCTTCCCACAAAATGGTGATCTCCGAGCTTTTTAACACTTTCATTAAATGGGGCAGGACGGTTGGGAGTTAGTTTTCGTTGCATTTGATTCAGTCAGTAGCAAGAATTTAGGTCAAGCAAATATCGAGTATTTGGGCATCGTTTCTCGTTTTTTTTAGCTACTACTATTGTGATATCTAGAGCTCGTCGGATGCCATTGTTGAGGGCGCTATGTAAAGGGAATTTGCATTATTATTATTATTATTCCTAGTATTAGTAGTAGTAGTAGTTGTGATAGACAAGCGTATGGTTGCAAGGAAACACGGACAACTTGAATAGGATTAATCAAATATATTTATTTACCCCAAAGCAAAGATCGTTCTTTTTATTCTTAATTCCTTGATGACGACGGCGACGGTTAAGTTGTTTATCTTAATTCTTGATGACGGCGGCGACGGCGACGGTTAAGTTGTTATCTTAATTTTTGATGACGGCGGCGACGGCGACGGCGACGGAGTGACCTTTTTTCTACGTGTTCACTCGTTGGTCGCTAGCTGGGGAAAAAGGTGGCGGCTACCTCCAACTAGCGCCAAGCCCCTTTTCTTGTTTTCCTTTTTGTAGCTCTCCGGAAACGGTGAACGCTCAGCATGTCGCTGTCCAACATTAGTTCCGGATAGAGTGAGATCTGTTATATAACAAATGCCCCCTCAGATCTCAATCAGGTTTGTGAACTAGTCCGTGGGATATCCTCAGTTCATGACAAAGTCCTTGAAGCGTGCAGGTAGTCGTCCTCTCGTCATTCTCGCTGGTAGCGGAGTACTGTCTGTATTGCTCTCTTGTAATATTGTAGGGTGTATGTCGTGAGTTGGTGACTGCGGTTCGACGTGATTTTTGTGGTTGGTACATGGTGAGAGGGGTAAGGGTGTGTTGCATAGGTGTGGTGGTCGAGGGGCCAGTTGTCTGATATGTGCGCGGTGGATCCAGGCTGTATCACCCTTTTCATCTTGCACCTGGCACATCACATCATTTGACTTTGTGACCGTGAAATTCCCCACCCAAAGTAGATGAGATGCTCGGGCCGGTCCTGATTGTGGCCGATGAAGTAAGACCCTTTCACCCACTTGTATTGAGTCTTTGCAAGTAGGATTATGCGCATTCCTCTCAAGTTTGTGGTCAGCCTCGTCGTTGGCCAGAGTGACATGGTGGTGAACCTGCCTCAGCAGGGCATTGATCTCCATGCCATATGCCCCCGGATCGTCGCTTCTGATTTGTTTATTGTGAAGCATAGGCAAACCAATGTTGGGATGACGACCAGTGATTGCGTAATGGGGGGAGACACCGGTAGCGCTATTGACCGTGGCGTTCATGGACGAGACCACAGATCCCAGGACGTCAGTCCACTCGCAATTTCTGTCCTCGCATAGCATATATAGCGCGTTTTTCATCGTTCGATGTTGTCGCTCGATGTTGCCTTAGCTCTGTGGTCTCCACGGACAGTGGAGTTCCTGCGTGATAGCCAACTGGTCGCAGAATCGTCTGTACACTTCTCCCGTGAAGTGTGTGCCACGGTCAGATGAAACAATCCGTGGAATCTCCCTGTGTCGAAGGAAGAATTGATACAACCCACGGGATGCGTCAATGGCACGGTCCCTTGCGCATGGTATGGCCGTGAAGTACCGACTAAAGCTGTCCAAAATTGTCAGGATGTAACGTTTTCCTTTCGAGTTTGGCATTGTCACAAAGTCTATGAAGACCGACTCAAATGGTTTCTTTCCGCGTTTGCAGTGACCCATGGGCCAGTGGGTGCGTTTGCCATAGTTCCCTTTGCATTTTGCGCATGTTACGCAAGAATCAACGTAGGCCTTGATGTCGCGGTTCTTGAACTCCCACCAATAACTGGACATGAGTTCTTGCATGCGCGTGATGCCCGAGTGATTGGTGCCTTCATGTGCTTGCAAGAGGTATCTGGCACGAAGTTTATACGGCACAACCAGTTTGGGGGAGTTGTTGCTGTCCCGAATCATTAAAACGGAGGTGCCTGGCTCCAGAAAACATTGTTGGAAGTGTCTATTGAAGAGCGTAGCACGGTGATCGTCGGGATCAATATGTGGTTTATCCGGTGAGGGTGACTGGAGGGCACTGATGATCTTCGCTAATGTTTCATCCTTCTGTTGTTCTTCTGCAATGCCCAAGTGATTGCAGATTCTCTCTGTAGGGATGGAGGATGACGAATGATATGCAAAGAACGCATTGCTGATGTGTTCTTGTGCACGGGTGCCTTGTGGTGAGTGAGTCTTAGGAATCAACCGTAAACCGTTAAGTTCGCTGAGGCACCAAGACGGTATATACATGCGTATAACTGCCCTACTGCTGGGGTCGGGTCATACGGAGTTTTGGCCTTCTTCTGCCCGCAACCTCTACTGAGCATGTCAGCCCAAATGTTCGATTCGCCCTCGATGTATTCGAGAACAAAATCGTAGCGCGAAATTTCTTCTTGCCATCTCCGTATTTTGGCATTATTAAATACCCGCTGATCCAGATACGTCAATGACCTGTGGTCGGTGAAAAGAACAAAGGGGCGGTTTCGGAGAAAATAATCAAACTTAATTATCGCCCACTTGATAGCGTATGCCTCCCGTTCCGTCGTGGACCAGTTCTGTTCCGTGGGGTTGAATGCATGTGAAGCAACAGCTATGATATTCTTCTTCCCGTTGTCAGCTTCTTGCATTAGGATCGCACCACATGCGACATCGCTAGCGTCGGTGGTGAGTGTGAACAGCTTTGAAAAATCCGGGAATGAAATGATTGGTGGAGAGGCAAGCCGTTCTTTGATTCTTCTGAAGGCTTTGTCGGCACTCTCAGTCCAGAGAAAAGGTTTATTGGCCCTGTTGAGGTCATGAATGGGAGACATGAGTTTTGAAAATGTGTCCAATCGGATTTGTTCCTGCAAGCGCGTTTCAAGGAATTGCCTAATCCATACCAACCGCCCGATAAGGCTTTGTAGTTCCTTTTTCGAAGTTGGGGGCTTCATTTCTCGGATAGCCCGAACGTATTCAGGATCAGGCTTGAAACCGTCACTGGTTATAATGCGTCCGAGGAATTTTGCCTCAGGTGCAAGAAATGAGCATTTTTCCGGGTTTAGCTTGAGACCAAAATCCCGAGGGCGGTAAAAAGCTGTTCCAGAGCGAATATGTATTCATTGAATGTTCTTGCATGTACCAAGTTGTCGTCGATGTACGACGAGATGTTATCGCGTGAACTGACTGTGGCTAAAGCTTCCGCTACGCAACGTGAAAAGATCTGTCCGGCAGAGGTAAGACCGAAGGCCAGGCGAGTGTACTGGTAGCACTGGTCCTTCCATGTAAACGCGGTTTTGTGACGGTCCTGCTGGTCGATTTCGATTTGCCAGTAACCGCTGCGAAGATCCAGAGAAGCAAAGTAGGTGTTGCCCCTGCCGATCTTGTTAAATAGATGGTCTATCCTCGGTATTGGGTAAGGGTCCAGATCGACTAAGACCTTGTTCAGTGTTCTCTTGAAATTAGCCACTACGCGAACTGAACCGTTTTTCTTGCGCACAGCGAACACTGGGCTGTTAAAGCCCCTGGGGTCACTGCATTTTTCGACAACGCCTTCATTCGCCATGCGTCTGATTTCGTTATCGACATCGGCTTCCAAGGCCTGGGCGATCGGGTGTTGCTTCTGACTGCGGGATTGGCCGTTGGTCGGTATCCGGATGGGTCGGATGAACGTCCCTGGTTTGTTGTCATTCGAGCCGATGATGTCAGCGAATTTGATAAGAAGGTTCGCCGTATCCTCCAATTCGTCCCGGTTTGGGTGATTCGGCAGCGATAGCCCAGTGTTCTGCTTCAGCCAAGTTAATTTATCTTCCAGTGTCTGGGCGTTGGGTTGAGGTTCCGACTTGAGACTCTGGAATACAGCAGTTTGGGGTTCACATGCAGGAACGTGGGTCGACGATGTCGGCGGCGCGATGGTCGCGGCGTGTGATAAGGAACCTGAGGGAAATGTGCGCCTGAT
>OY744516.1:98788116-98805616 GCA_963556195.1 Sepiola atlantica
TTATTTATTTATATATTTTTTTAAATATTTTCTATTACTTTAAAAAAAAAAAATTATTTATTGTACTTAGCCATTTATTTATCGTTTTTAAAATTATTATTATTTATTTATTCATTTATCTTTATCTATTTATTTATTTATTTAATTTTTTTCTCCCAGTTTGTTGATTTATTTATTTATTTATTATGTTTTTTGTAAAGTGGGTATTTGACCTATGTTGTTATATTATTTGTTATTATTATATGGTGATGTTTTTTGTTAGATTATTAGTTTTTAGTATTAATTAAGGGTAAAATTAAGATAAAATCAATACAACAAGAGTGAGATGTGAAACTATATCAGACTAGAAATGAAGATCCTAATTCGAGTCGGTGATTTATTTGCGGAGATAGTTTTGCTATTAGTATCGATTCTTTTATTCAAAGGTTGCCAACGTTTCTCTCCGTAGCTAGGATATCAATCTTGAATGATTTGTTTGTGTTGCCACATGCGTGGATGTGCTTGTGGAAGGAAGAGGTGCGTGTTTGTAGGTGTTCTTTGACTATAATATGTAGGGGTATCACCGTACTAACAATGTATATTTTGTTGCATGTGGTGCACTATAAACGGTATACAGTGTAAGTACGGTGGCATTTGTATGTGGTATTCATGGGGTAGTTCGCCAGGGTGCAGGGAGTATTGTTGTAATTGGTGTTCCGTGTTGTCAATTGTTGTCGTAGAGAAGGACCGGTGTGTGTAAGTTGAATATCGAGTGTTTCCTTCCTTATAACTTTGCGGGTAGATGTGGTGATCCTGTCGTTGAAATGCGGCAAATTCAGGAAGCAGGTGTTGGAAAGAGCGTGTTGCGTCCGTCTTCGGGTTTTCCGAGGTTTCCTAAGGTGTTCAATGATGGATGTAGGGTATCCATTGGTCTCTAGTACCTGTTGGAATTTCGCGCTGTAGGTGGTTTTGTCAGCCTCAATGCTGCATTTCTCACGGATGCGAGTTAGCTCATTCCTAGCATAGCCTATTTTAGCCCTATGAAGAAGTGCTGATCTGTAATTTATGAATATGTCTCTACATGCGGGCTTTTTGTACAATTAAGTGGTTAAGGCCTCTTCTTCAGAGATGTTGAAGCTGAAATCTAAAAGTGGTAATGATCCAGAGTCTTCAGGGTGTTCTATTGTAAATCGTATGTGGGAGTCAGTGTTGTTGACTGTTTTATTTTATTTTATAAATTTATAAAGCTTACCTAAAACGTCACTTCATCAACGCTTGTAGCAACATGTCTTACAGAAAATCAAACTAACAATTAAAAAGCTCGTCGTAGAGTAACATCTACTGAAAAAAGAGCCACCGGTTGATATGTTAGCAGCATAAAAGGGAGAGCCACAAAATGGCACCCACAAACCAAAACACTGGTACATACACATATACATATAACTATACATTAATATACATATACACATAATACACATATATACCTATATACATGCATATATATTCATATATATATATATATACATATACATATATAAATATATACTTATATATACACACATATTTATATATAAATATATACCTATATATACATACACATATACATATATATACATATACATATATATACATATACATATATATATATACATACATATATATATATACATACATATATATACGTGTATATACATATATATATGTATATATATATAAATATATATATATACATATATAAATACATACATATATATATATATGTACATACATATACATGTATACTGCACACACACGCATATATATATATATATAAATATAAAGATATATAAATATATATATATATATATATATATCTTGATATATCTTGATAATATCAGTTATTAAATATAAATATGAGTAATTATAACGCCATACAATGCATTGTAGTTTATATTTGTTTTTCAATTTAATTTTCGAAAATATACTTTTACATCAGAATTTCAAATGAAGATACCTTAAAATAATTTTTTTTTCTTACTTTTCTTCATCTCTTCATTAGGTGTAATGATTTACCAACGGGATAAAAATCGATCGCACCCTTACTGTTTTCATATTAAAGTTCTTTTTAATAATTATAACTTTTTATTAAATATATGTTTTTATTTATAGAAACATTATCTGCAGACATCTTTTTGTCAAAGCCATTGTTCGACAAACCTCGTCGAGGCAACAGTTTTTCTTTATGGCTGCATTCGGTGCGGACTTGTTTGCATTTTACATTTCTATTAAATCAATGTATACTTCATTTTCACAGATGAAGTTATGAAGCTATGACGTCATCTAATGTGCATGGAAGCTAAAAAACATATCCACTGAGTTTTAGTAGTATATGGATACATATGATATGATAAACAGTTCCTCGTGAAAAAGGGAACATTCAAAACATTCAAGCGTGAATTATTTGTGGACACAACGCTATCAAGGATATCGTCTGACGGTTCGCCGAGATTGCGGGCTACACGTCAATATCTGAACCAGTTTGCCTCGATAGAGGGGGTGACAAACAAATCGATTTTATGACGGTGTTTTTGTTTTTTGTAAACAGCAAGACGCTAATATAGGATGCAACTCAGGTCGACACTTGTGCGCCCTCATCAGTAACGGAATCGGCGACAAAGCCTAGACAAGTAACAGCATCAGGAGACGACAACAACCGATTGCCGCAATGTTGGATGTCTGTGCTTGTTTTACAAGTACTTCCACGGAATATGCTCCTACGAACTTGCTGCACATGTAGGCCCCCCTTCACATAAATACCATCAGACAAACCCGACTAGCAGGACAATTTTACCTCCTCCTTGTAGATGTGCCCTTATGCCGGAAAATGTTGGACTCTAATAGTTTCTTTCTTAGTACCTTTGGTATTCCCTCCCTGATTTTTTCACCCCGAGTGTACCAATACACTGACATTCAAATGTGATGTGAACAAACATCTTGCTGGCCAACTCTCGACTTAGGATGCCCCCTAAACATCTGGACCTTAATCATAACAGCTTCTTACGTCTCAGAGGGAAGGTGTCTTGTTTTGGGCGCATAAACGTATGTATGTATAAAAAAGAACCAAAAATATAGAGAAAAAAACATTGTTCAGATCGAAAGAAACTGAAACAGTCAGCTATATCATAAAAGTTATAAAAATCTCTTAAATACACACCCACATGTAATTGCACTAGCCCCGGTTGCGACCACACAAAATGATCGTTAGCAGTCTAGGAAGATGGAAATACTGCGGACGGTGGGCATCATTGAAACCTCTACTGGATTTGCACGGAGGCTTATTATTGCCACATAAATCCCAAATAAAATACCCGATGGAAATTAGTGAGAACTCTATGATAGATGACTGTTAGGATAACGCGAAACTATTTGCAACGGTTATCGAGACAAGATAAAATTGCTGGAAAGTATGAGAAACCTATTGTCACTCAGACTGCAGGGAACGCCACTTGTTATTCAGTGAGCAATAATTACATGTGTGAACACTGCAATATAGAAAATAATTATAAAATAAGTATTATAATGATAATAATAATGTTAATAATACTAATAATGATAATAATATGAATATGAATAATAATAATAATGATGAAGATGATAATGATGATAATAATAATCATGATGCTTACAATAATAATGGTGCTAATGATGATGTTAACAACAACAACAACAATAATAATAATAATAATAATAATAATAATAATAATAATAATAATAATAATAATAATAAAATCACACACAAATCTAGTAGCATCGGCATATGTTGCTGCCTTAAAAAAACTGGTTAGAAAAAAATTAAGGAGGAAGGAAAGGCTGAAAAGGAGACCCACTATCCAGACATCTACTGAAAAAGTATGCAGAGTATTAAAATTCAAAAGAGACGGTTGTTGCCAGCAATACATCAATGATATAAAGCTATTGCGATAATACAGAATGAGCTGTAACGTTTATGGAAAGACGAGTAGAGTGCTTGATATCCGGCAGAATTTTTGTCACTGAGACTCCAGGGAACACTGTGTGCTATTTTCAGTGGAGAATCAATGATAATTACACGTTTGAAAAGTCCCAGTGAGTAAAAGTAATCGTAATAATAAATATATAATAATTTCAATAAAACTAAACTAATATTCGCTAAATCAGAGTTGACAATAAAACAAATATTACAGTAATAGACATAGTTGTAAATGACATTTTCAAAGTGAAAGCGAAAATGAAAGTAGAATAAATAAAAGAATGACATTGATTTCATAAAGTTTTTCGAAAGTTTTTCACCCTCTCCTCCCTCGATTTTTTATTTAATCTTTTTCTATGTTCTTATTTCCTGTACTTCTCGATCTTCTTTAGAAATTGAAAATTCGACTAAACAACCCGAAGCAATGGCCGCTTCACTCAATTTCGGTAATTGTTGCTAACGAAGCTTCAATCAATTGGCTTTTCTGGCGGGAATTTTTTCGCACCAAATTTAGAACGCATACAAGCGAACATCATGGCGTACACATCTGAGACGAAAATACACAAATAGGTTTTCGGTAAACAGACATACCCACTCTTTCCGTTCCTCATCCTATATATATATATATATATATATATATATATATATATATATATATATATATATATATACACATAAGCTTATAAAACACTTTTCCACATATGTGCGTGTATATTTGTGTTGATACATACACACACGAACGCACACACACACATCCACACACACACACATATATATATATATACATATATATATATTGTTTGTTTCATTTTACTTCAGTTGAATTTCTCAGAAATAAAGGGACCCCTTCCTGGGGCTTACCGTTGGGCTCTATATGAGATACATAGATATATCAATAGCCCATTAATATTCTCCTTTACCTGTCAAACGTTCAGTTATAAAATAAGTTAAGAATTTTAATTTTCTTCTCCCTAATTGACCAGTTAAATATGTTATAATATACATTTATTGTGGTCCCTTGGTGTTACTAGATTCCAGGACAATAATTCATCTATCCTGCTGGAGTATCCAACAAAGGGCTGTTACTTGAGGTAACATTACTTCGAGAAGGTGCACCATTCCTTGTATCATCCGGTGAATAGTCGTAACGAGATGATCTTATTTAGGGCTTTGAATACTATGTTATTTTGAATATTTAGTCACGGTTAACTTGTCTAGTAAAGTATCCTTATGTAAGGTTATCCTGACAAACCTTGTACAGAAAAACCGTAGACACTCGGGGATGGTGTCTAGTAGGTAATCGTATGTGTAAAGATATATATATATATATATATATGAGTGTATATGTGAGTGTTTGTGTATATATCTGTGCGTAGCATCTGTTTTGTCTATTTACTATAAACTGATTTATATAAGTCAAGATATTAGCTTGTTTGCGGGCTTGATAGTAATTTATATATACATATATATATATATATTTATATGTATATATATATGTATATATACATTTATATATATGTATATATATACATATATACATATATATATGTATATATATATATATATATATATATATATATATATACATATATATATATTTACACAAACTCACAAACGCAAGCATATATGGAGAAGATTTTAGCATATAAATAAATCTAAGATAAAATGAAATTGTTAATATATAGAATTAGTCTATACGAATGTAAACAGACAAGTAAGCAATAAAGACCCAAAGCAACTATAAAGTCAACCGATACATAAGGCATGGAACTGACTTTAATACGTGGTGAGCGTATTGTATAATAATGCATTTTTATACAGAAAAACGTTGACCAAATCCGGGAGAACGGGTGGAAAAAGAAGAAAATATGTAGAAAAGAGAGGAAGATGAGAAAAGGAGGGGGAAGCTTAAGGAGAAATTGATTAGGTCGGTGAGATAAATGAAACATTGAATTAGCGTTACTTAGGTAGAGAGATAGAGAAAGTAAATTTATTTTCAGTAATTTTTGAGAAACGAGTTTTTGCTCTGAATATTTTACAGCGGCGAACTACAGATTGGAGCTGCGTCGAGAATTTGCCATCAATATTACGAAAGAGTAGAAAGAGACTAGCAACATCTCTTCTGTAAGAATATGCCACAGAGAAAGGAAGGGACACCCCATCACATTATTAAGTTGGTGTTCTACTTTTTAAATGCAGACAAGAGGGCTCTAAGCAGCACCTACCCAAGATCTTAGAACGTACTTGACTCTTATACGGGGCGAATTATATACCTTCTGGAGCGATTGAATGGTTCAACCATTTTCCCAGCTACCTTAGCAACGGTGTTTATGCAGGCCTTTCATTTCAGGTCTGGATTGAAGGTCAGCCCTAGAAGCGTCTCAAATTATGGGGCTTCTTAAAGTAATAAGCTATTCATTACAACTGGAGCAAAGTGAGGATCCGAGCGTTAATGGTGAAACGAGAGAATCTTGGTTTTAGACGTATTAAAAGTAACCAGCCACTCTTTCCCACATTGTACGAAGTGCTCCAACTAGGAAGTGAGAGAATCAGAAAAATCCTGGTCGTCAATGCTCTTCGAAGTGTTGCCATAGTTAGTTGTATTATATGCATAAATGTCAACGAATGATCTTAGTGTGTAATTTGGGTGATCATTGATGCAAATCAAGAAAGAAGGTTCGGCCCATAATTGATGTTGAGGCTTCGATACTGTGCTTCAAACTTCTGCCCATCAGCGACTACTTTTACAAAACATATCAGGTAAAAAGTATTTGATAGTTGATAAGACATTTCCAGATATTTCGTAGCAGGAATCTTATGAGATAAACATTTGTGCCAAACTCGATCAAAAAAGTAGATTGTTTTTGTTTAAATTTGATTCACCACGGATTCAAGTAACTTGCTCATGACGCACAGTAAACTGATTTGTCTGTACAGAGATGCAGAAGACAGATCTCCAATATTTACAAATACTGGTTAGACTGACGAAGGTTTTCGAGGTGATGGCTAGAATTTCTTTTTTAAGCAACGATCGGACAGTCTTGTACAAAAGAAGTTCTTTAAGTAATGATTATAATTTTTTTAAGGACTAGTTGCCTTGTTGACATTAACATTCTTGATAAGTTTGGCAACATGCCGGTCATATATATAGACGTCGCTCTGAGTGTTTAGCCATCGGGGTAAATTCAGGAGCTGGGTGACTCTGGTGTCCAAGGATGGAATTTGATGCAAAGTTCTTTGAAAAAAGTTTGGTTTTATCGGATTCTAAAGAAATCACATCATATCCATCGATGATGTTTGGAATAGAGTTTCTGCAGCTGTTTAGCCACTCTAGAATTAGCGGAATTGACATATGATATGCTTGATTTTCTAACACCACTTTGGAATTCTTGCAGGCAGTCTTCAAAGCGGGTTAGCTTTCAGAACATCTATTTCGTTAAAAGCAATAGTTTTGTTTTATGTGACCAATTGCGGCGGGCCACTCAGAGGTGTTTCACGGCTGTCTGTTTTGTTTATGTTTGCATTTATTTGAGGGTATTTAGCGGATAATACTGTGGGTTAACACACCAGTTTAACCGAATGCGATACAATACAGACTTTTTCCGAAACTCGAATGCAGAGGAATTTCTGATATGAAAGATATGAAGCTGTCCAGTCAGACATCGTGTATCTATACACGTTGCGATGAAGAGGGACATCAGAAGTTGTATTGCACTTTGTTTTCGTCTTAATTGAGACAACTGAAGGATTGGAAATCTCAGAGGAGTTAAAAAAATTTGAGGAGTTCTATACAGAACAAGCTGTAAGGAAAAGATCAAAAAGACTTGACAAATGTCCGTCAGCATAGGGTACGCGAATAAGTTTTTCAACAATCTGCGTGAGATCATTAGCAAGGGGTAAATCGTGGCAAAACTTCCTCCACTATCAGTAGTGTTTTACTGGACTATCAATTCAACATTGTGAACATTAAAATCACTACATGCATGAATGCTGGTAGAAGGATACACAGAGAAGATATGATCAATTTTCTCAAAGATACACTCAAAGATTGTAATTTAGTAATTGCGCTGACGATGCAGGGCAACGATAAATTCGGTGGTGTGAGCAAGTGCTACTTGGAAACACATACAGATAAATTTAGGGTCTTTTCTGGAGATACCCTTTCCATAAATCCCACTTGTCAGAAACATCGCTCTTAGAAAGTGAGGACTAAAAGACCGGCTTAAGGGGAAGGATTGTTATGGGGCTGTCAAAAGTGCATCCACAGATGGAAGATTGCATGACATATTTTAGATACTTGGTGATTTTCTGTTTCCATAATGGTGCAAATGCTTCGCAAACAACAAGAAAAACTATTTGCAGTCGACGGTGAGAATGATTTAGCATAGAAATGTACGAAAGTGGTTGGTAAAGTTTATAGTTTGCTATGTTAGCCTTAATTATGAAGAACACTCAAGCAGACCATCCTCTACAGATGACGGCCATATAAGAACATTAATTAAGAATAACCCACAAGAACTTAGAGAAAAACTTGCCATATAAGAATCCACCATTTATGAGCATGTACTAAAACTGGGGTACACAAACAGATACGGTGGTTGTGTGTCAACTTATTACAATTCGGCGCGGACTGTCAGGCCAACTTGATATTTCGAGTCTAGCACGACTACTGTAACGCAGGCTGCACAGAACATGATCTGTTTTTACAAATTATTGTACAGCCAGGTATGAGATATTTTAGAAAATAAGAAGTACTAGTTGATTACAGGCTCCGAAAATATTTGTTAAAATTTAGGCACATATCATTATGCCTAAATACACTTACTTTAACATGTGGACAATTATTGTAAGTTTATACTTGTTGTGGGCGATACCACGTTAACTAAATGGAAAACGACGCGGGCTGAGGACTTGGGTGTTCCGGATTCGAATCCAGTTTGTTCAATAGAACCACTTTAATCGAAACCCACACATTACCTTGTGTCTAACCCCGTGTGGAGGAGGTAAATATAATACTTGTTGAGTGACCTTAATGGGCTACAAGGAAATTAGACAACAAGGAAGTAATTAACATAAGTATGTATTTAGAGAAAGTACAGAGGAAATGCATTGCCAGGGGCTGCTGGGTTTGTCATCGGGAGTCTCTCTGTTAACTTTATTTATGCAAGAGCCCATAAAGTGACGGAATAAAGTAGATCACAACAACAATATTATACACTATATGTGCGAATATATGAATGTCTCTCTGATGAGAAATATGTAGGGTCCATCGATACCCGATTTAGGGGGCAGCTTTTTTTTGCTCATATTGACTAAATACACACGCCCTGTTAGAAATCTACTGCTCATACATTTACTGTATACAGTTATAAAAGGAACACACAATTTCGTATCATGCTGATGAAAGAAAGGTGGGCTCCGTCTACCGAACTAGAACGCTGCTAACACCTGCCAGTGTCCTATATCTCTACAAATCAACTATTCGACAATACATGAAGTATTGTCACATCTAGGCTGGTTTACTTAACGCTATCCTCTCCCTAACAATCAAGCATACTCCAGCTTCTGTCCAAAAGCCGCAATGTTGCATCCCTGTTCTGGCTCTACAAGTACTTTAATAGAATATGCTGCACTGGTGCCCTTTCTACGTAAATACACCTGATCAAACCGCCAGTAAGCAAGATTCCACTCCTTCATTGTTGAGGCCCCCAGATGCCAGATAACTTTCTATTCTTATAGTTTTTTTTTGTTCGTACTGCTGGCTTTTGGAAGTCCCTTCCTGCTTCCTATTTCCTTGGCCGTACTTACATAAAGATACTTAAATATAATGTAAACAAACGTCCCGCTGCAAAACTCCACATATAGGATTCCCTAAATCCACAGTAGCTCCCTACGTCTCAGTGGCATTGTGCATTGTTAGGGGTGAACTAAAGTAAAAACAAAATGTATAAAATCAAAAGGATGCGTGTGATGGATGCATGTATATTTCGGAATCTTTAAGACAGTGATTGCTATTGTGATTATTCAGATTATAGTTCTCATTTTCGATGTTATTCTCACAACGTTTCGGTGGATGTAACCTTCCAACTTCGTCAGGTGCTTCTCGTCGAACTCGGAAATATTTATTTCGAACTCGAGAATCTGTACGGATTTTTATGTTAACATGGAGCGCAATAGTGGTAAGTAATAATCAGTTTGAAGTGACAGTCTTCTGTAGCTTGAAAGCCCACTCCTTAGTAAAGGCGATACTAAAAATATTTTTTAAAAAATGCTTCTACCATTGTCATGGCTAAGAGTAAAAGCTCAGTCTACACCCGTAAATGAAATAAAGGCTTCATTTCGAAAATCTGTACATATTTCCGAGTTTAATAAGACGCACCTGACGAAGGTCGAAGTTTACACCAGTGGAAACGTTGTAAGAATACTAATTATACACAGTTTGCATACATGTTTGCAATATCACACTATTGACGTTGTGTGATGTTTCAGTATACGCATTCTCTGATTTGTGCAGATTAACCGGTCGGTGGCCCACCACGGAAATAGCTGGAGTCTTGTCGTGTAAAATAACCCGTAGCAGCAGTAGAGGTCGTAGTAGTGTTTCTCTCTTTATGTTTCAATTTAGTTTTGTTGCAACCTTCTTTTATTTTGTTTGTTATGAATGTTATACATAATGGGAGCACACAATGGTTTGAGTATTGGCAATTCATTAGGAGTTTTCGGTTGGTGTTTATTTTACATTAATGTCAAACACATCTTGTTTCTGATAAGTTCATAGGACCGAGTTTTACTCCAAATCTAAAAAGGAAGACGTTTATCTAGTTTGTTTTTAACGTCGCTGGTAAAACAGTTGGATCATGTTACTCTTCCAGAAAGTACCGATCATTAGATGCAAACATGTACGTATATAGGAGTTAGAAACGTGTAAGGATTAAATACTGCTGTATATCTGACACACAGATGACTATTTCCTGCTTTGCCAGAGTACACAATCCACTTTGAAATATATGTAAGAGTTTTCTCTTCTCTTAACTATACTATTTTTCTCACAAAATAGACATTGCTACTCTATCTGTATTTCCCTGGAAGGTGCTAGACTAAGCTATTATATTTACTGGCTCACCGTAAGACATTAGCAAACTACCTCGTTTTTTTCTATCACAAACGGAAATACTTTCACCCCTCTATGTGCCTAGCGTCAGGCAAAATGTCCATGTACAACGCATCTTTGCAGGGGCTTCCCACCTGTTAAACACATTACCACGAGAATGATTCTCTTCTGATTATAATTTGGTAGTCTTCAAGATGAATATCAACAAATTGTATTCATGGATCACCCCATAAGCAGTCACTCTCAGTTCATATGTTGGTACTCTCATAGTGTTGGTATTCTTTCGGCTGGTTATCATTTCCATCAAAAGTATGTCCCTAATAGTAAGGAAAAAAGACACGTGCGGTTTTGAGAAATTAACAATACCTCAGAATACGTTGACGACTTTTAAAATATCATTCATGTGAAGAATGTGAGTATTTTTATTGCTAATTATCATATCTTTAAACACAATGAATTTTCCGTAAATCGTGTTCTCATACTGACAGTAGAATATACGAAGATTTTAGATTGAGACCACTCTCAGAACCAAAGGCCCCATACAGCTGTGGCAGCTGCAAAAGAGCCTTCCCATCCAGGATAGGTATGCACACTCACAGAATACGCGGCAATTCGGCAACGGACTAATCTGAGGCGCAGAACTCTATTGTCCCCTGAAACAGACGGATGCCGACAATAGATTGACTAAATATAATACAATTTTAAACCATTTTGTTTCTTGTGTCAGTTAAGGCGTTTCCCTGAGAGTTTTACAGTGGTAATCAAAGTTCCCGCAAGATAAAGAAAGAATAAGTATAACTAATATGCCTTTTTAGTAATAGGTATCCAAAGAAAATGTCAGTACTTACGTTTTATGGTCTGTGTTTCACCGAATACTTCCAAGACTGGCAAATGTTTACGAACTTCACCGAACAAATTCAATGTATTACTAGCGTTTTTTTTGGCAACGACATTTTTTAACTAAGAAATAGTTAATTTGATCTTGTATTAAGTGTATTCTGTAATGTTGTTTCGCTACTTCTACACAATAAAACTCTAAACAAACCCTAATCTAACTCTTACCTAATCCTAACCTTACCCATACTTAAGTTTTAAGTTTACTTCGTCAAAAAATCAGTTTACTTCAGTTCGTATTGTCTCAAAGCATCGGTACTCGTTCTGACTTTCACCGTGTGTAGTCGGAACTGCTTACATAACCACTACGTCAAAAATCTAAATGTCCGGATTCCTCTTATTAAAACTCTCCGAAATTTTTTTACATAGTTAAGACATTTTAGAAAAAGAAAAGAAATGTGTTTGGTATGATCGTGACTTGCAGTGAAGTAAGATTTGCCATCTATGATTATGGTTATTCGTGCCAAATTACGGTCGCTCATGTGTGTTTAACAAATCCTCTCTGATTAGTTGTTGCCGGGACTCTCAATTTGTAAGGGTGTTTAAGCTAGTGGTCGACACAACATCTATTCGCCTACTCGTTAAAGTCCAATCATTCTTTATTTGGGGACTTAATAGTACAACCGACTTCTCAATCACAAAAAAGCTTCGTGTCAACTTATAATCGACTTGATCTCTTACCGAAAAACGTGCTTCTATTAACATTCAACCTTACGAACAAACAGTATTTCGTGCAGTGTTGGTCCACATGATCTGATATAGTTGTAAGGTTTAATAAAATCAAACTGTAATCAATAATGAACAATGCATTTTGTTATTTTCCATATGTAGATATCAAGCCATTTTGCTTTATTTTGTTTCAAGCTACCTTTTTCTTCTTCTTTCGTGTGAATCAGATGATTATGGTGTTGGCATTAGTTTCCCCGTTGTTTTTCTAGTTAGAAATCTTTCTGAAAAGACATCGGGTACTTACGGGAAGGAACACAAGAAGGTTGCCAACATCCCTAAGCGTAAGTGGTAATGTGGAATGGACTTGATTCGAACTTTGAACACCCAGGTATTCAGTCCTTGTCGATATACACTCAACCACTGTCACCTCCTTCAGACAACCTATGTGAGGTGGGCAGGCGAGCATCGCACTTTTATTGTGACGTCATAAGTAAATTTGGAGAAAAATGATCATTACATGAGTCAAACGACATAGTAAAGTGTCATCATGTGTACATGTGGAAAATACTTTTTTCATTATTGGAAACGACAAAAACGAAAATGGCGTTATATGTACATTTTGGAACTAAAAATACTTATTTCATTATTACAACGAGATAAGACAAAATAGCATTAGATGTACATTTAGAAAACAAAAAAATACTATTTTCGTTATGAAAACGATGTGAATCAAAATAGCATTATATGCACATTTGGAAAAAAAATACTTTTTTAATTATTCAAACAACATACAACAAAAACGCATAATGCACATTTGGAAAACTATTCTTTTCATCATTGAACCTACGTAAAATAAAATGACATTATATGTACATTTGGAAATGAAAATACTTTTTCAGTACTTAATCTAATTTGTTTTCCTTAAACCATACACACCAGAATCTACGCGAACGTAGCGATATACAGTGAATCAACATAAGGCCAGTTTAACCTCTAAGAATATAGGCCAATACAAGTTAAACAAAGATAGATAAACGGTTTCAATGAAAACATATTTTTAAAATGTTCTGATCTGCTCTGTATTTTCCGATTTACTGCATATGAGAGATTTTGTTTTGGCAGCCGTATCATAGAGAATTTAGAGAGGTAGCGAAGTCGAGCTGTCAATTCGTCTTGCGAGAATAGTTCATTCAATACTGGCGTTTAGTTAAACGGGTAATGGATCGGAAACATCTGAAAGAAGGTCATTAAAATATGTCAGATTTGCTTCAGATCTTGTGTAATTTGTATCGTCCGATATCTATAGACAAAACCCACATCATTGGTTGAATGCTCTCCTTCATACGAGTCAAGTGAGTCTTTATAATAGAAAACAAAACATTCATCATTTTGAGAAATGGGTGTATTTCTTATCGTCTGTCTATCTATCTATCTATCTATCTATCTATATATTCGTTAGATTTTCCTGAGAAACGTCGGGTTGGGGGTTCTATATCTATCTATCTATCTATCTATCTATCTATCTATCTATCTATATATATATATATATATATATATATATATATATATATATATATCTGTTTCTCTCTGTCTATATGTATCTGTTTCTCTCTGTTTCTCTCACTGTCTCTCTCTTTCTCTCTCTCTCTCTCTCTATATATATATATATATATATATATATATATATATATATATATCCGTATGTATATTAATAACTCCTAAACTGATGAACATATCATTATGAATAAGATAATATATATTACAGACAACTCTGTGAGTGACGTGGGCGTTTTATTATTTGTAACATGATCATTGAGAGTATTTGCTCTCAAAGTCAAATAACATGTTTTAAAATAAGAAAGATACAAACTATTTATTAGAGAAACGAATTGCTTTACATCAAATGTAAAGTTATATTAAATAACAAAAGTTTCACCTGATCGCTGCGCGCATGCACGATAGCTAATCATATATCTTTACTTAGTACAATCCTTTTTTTAATCAGCTTATGATAAAATTATGGGATACGTATTCCCGAAAACACGGTAAGTAATGTGAGCATATCATTTTTTTGCAAATTTTAACTTTTTGATAGGGTATCCACGAAATCACCTATACTCCCTTAATTATAATAAGCGGGATACGATTTTCTTCCAAATAAATAACGTTTAGTTGTTTTAGATGTAAAAAATAAATTACGTTTCATCGCTTATGGAATGAATAGAGTAAACATTTTCATCTTATATGATTTTTAATTTTATTTCTATACTAATTTAAATACGAAACGATGTTTCTTAATGTCCATTATTCAATTTGATTAACCCATAACCCACCTAGCGACCCATGACACACGATGTTCTAACCTACTGTTATTAACAACATATCAACAGACTAGTATGCACGATACATTTTTATATCTCCAAAAAGAAATATAATTCACAACAAAAAGAGAAAGTCTACGCTTAACAAGGACTTATCCAAGTCGACAGCTCGTTTATGTATTTAATGTAAATAAATAATTCATAATAAAGAAAAAAGCACACATCGTTTTTGACTTTCTTCATTTCTATATTAATAGATATCTTATATTTTTATATATATCTAAGCAGGAAAATGTGTAGCTCAAAATGCTGGACATCGTTGTGTCACGTGTCTACTTTTTCAACGGATAAAAGTGTTACTTTAAAATCAGTAGTAAGTTGCAGTATTCTTGAGTTGACTTTTAAAACTCCACTGATGGCGATATTAACTCTAAATATAATAAAATTACTTAAAACTTCCAGCAGGGCATTGTTAACGTAACGAGATATATCTAAAAAGTTTACCTAATAAATTGTTCGAGTTCGACAAGATTTGCCTGAGGAACGTCGCGTTGGGAGTTCCCTTCTTTTAAGAAGATAGAAACACTGTATGTCTCTTATTTATTGTCTTTAAAAATAAAAAAATACAACAACATATCTATCTCTGACAAAAGAGGAAAAGTAAAATCGTCGTTTAGACTCATCGGTTCACATGACTTTTACTGTGTGGGAAGTTAAATATTTTTATGATTCTGCACAAAACCACAAAGACTGTAAGTCGAGTCATGTGTGTCTGATACGTTGTTTACTTAGCATTGTTTTCGTATTGTTGGCGAAGAATTTCCTTAAAAGAGCTGTTTTTTTACTACGCGAAATTGTCTATGTATTTTTAGAACTAAAACTAGGTTTACAAAATAATTACTTATTGCAGTCGTTGCGTACAGAAATATCGGATCAAATAAAATTGAGACACCATAGAATGGGCAACAACCAAAAGGATACTTTTGGCTTAACACCGCTTTTTCTTTTATTTCCGGTGTAAAACAATGAAAAACTAGGCGAGCAGAAGCTAAACTAAAGTTAGTACTCATTATCAACATTATTATTAATTTTTCATATGGAACCATGGCCTTATTATGTCCTGGTGGTAACACACACGTATCTCATGCCTTTCGCTCTCTGTATTTCTAATCATTACTCATTAGTGTTGACTTAAATATTTTTGGATTAAGGCACATATTTTCATTGACCGTCTCTTGTTGTTTCGCCCAATTATTTTCTTTTTTCTCCGAGGTTCAGCCATCGATCCTTCCTTATTTTATATTTTCTTTCTTACATTATACATTTTTATATCCGTAAATTTCTGTGACTTCCGTTTTGCCAAGTCACTCTCTCCCCTTCTCTCTTTTTTACAAAGCGCCTGCAATTATCACCTTCGGGTGCAGTACAGGTAATTATTTTTCTAGTCTTATGATCCAAGTGTTTGAGTTTTATTCTTCCGCCCAGCCTATGAATCCTCTATATCTAAATATCAATAATGTCCATGCATTTATTCCATTATCTTTATAACTGGAAACACAAGTCGCATACTTTTGCTCGTATATATGACACACTCTCATACACTAGACTATCCTCAACAGAGAATAATGTTTTGGAGGATAGTATAATAACAACAACAGAACAGATACTACACTACCCCCAAAGTAGTAGGAATTGCCTAAAAAGATTTCGTCATGACAAAAGAGGAGATAATATGCTATGTATCAATTTTTAAAAATTGATCTTTAGATAGTTTCCAACAAGATTAAAGGCGAAACACGTGTGCACGGATAATTATATATATATATATATATATATATATATATGATCCCCGTTTTCATATTTAACGCTCAAGTTAAGGTCCCCCGTTTTTGTTTCACTGTTAGATACTTGAATCCCCTTTTGTATTTATGAATTTTCAAACATCGGGTCGGCTTATTCAAGTGCTAAGTCTGCGATAATTTGGATTTACTAAGTTTCTCTGGGAATTTTAACTGCATTTGCTTTCTTTGTTTAAAATGACTCAAAGCTTCTTTAGACTATGTATATATATATATATATATATATATATATATATATATATATATATATATATATATATATATATGATGTTAGTTGAGATCAATATAATTTGAACATTGTTCCAAGTATTCAAAACGAAATACAATTCGGCGTGCGATCGTTTCCAAGACATTTTGGGAATATTTCATTGTTCATTATTTTTGTTGATACCAAAATGTCTATTCGTCAGCTATTTTTATAACATCACATACAGAAGTCTCTTGAGAAAAACATGAGATTCCAGTACCAAACTTCAACACGAGTGAAAGGACAACAAATTGTATAATAACTCAAAACATTTAAAACATTCAGAGCATTCACCATATATATGAGGCGCCTAGAGGAGTAACATGTTATGCGCTATACATATCGAAATCCGTTTTATTATAACATTTGACTCCCTCGAGGTTTCCCTACCGTGAGAGTTTCTTGGGTGGACGATTTGAAACTGACAACAAG
>OY744516.1:98810616-98828116 GCA_963556195.1 Sepiola atlantica
GCTGCCCTTTTAAATATAGGTATACTAACTATATGGAGAGTATTAGAAAAGCTTGTAGGATATGAATCTATAAATCTACCACTTCTTTATCTGAATATATATAAAAGAACTTAAAGACAAAACAACTAAGTACACCTATAGAATGGTCAAACAAACGCAAAATATGCAATTTATATATACTGAAACATTTGAAATAATAAAATATAGAAGAAATATATAAACAAGAGAAATGAGATAATAGGCGGCTATTTACATAAAAGCAAATATAAATATAGTTCATATCACGGTAGAAAGCGAATGAGTTAATAGAGTATATATAAATACAAAACAATACCTGTATCGCTCATAGAATAAACAAACATGTGAACGGAATATCTATAAATAAACAATAGAGGACTTATGACCGTATAATAAATACAGATATATTACAATGTAACTAAAAACTATGTTGTATCCCGCTAAAATCGAAACTGACTTACTTTATAAATAAATACTATAATGTAAAGACAATAAAATTCTAATAAAAAATAGTAACAAACATCTATAAAAATGGTACGTTTCATTCTGCAAAATAATGTGCAACCATGGAATGAATAATGTTATAATATCATCGGAAAAGATGTTTAATTACTGATTATAAACAAAACATTCTAAATATAAAAGTATATGATAGATAGATTACATAAATAAATTAAATGGAAAAATATTATATCATGTTAGGATCATAATGCACTTGAATAGATGGGCACCAATGTCAAGGGTATCATATAATATCTAACGGAATTATAACTAGCAGGATATTGAATTGATAAAAAATCATACATAATAATATTGTAATATGATTTAAAATTAGATAAGGGATAACGAAAAAGGATCTGCATATATTATTATCTTAAATTAGAATGGAATATTATTATACGATTGGGTGTTATTCACATAAGAAGTTAAACCCAATTATTTTTTAAATGAATAAACAATCGTAGTAAATGGAAAAATGATACGCAAAAGTTCCTATTCTCCTAATAAGATGGAAAGAGTGTGAATTTAGTACATATACAATACAATTAGTATTAAATTAATAATTGCATAAATATAATACTTTGATACAATTAAAAAGGCATTGACGAATATCCAAGTGATAGACACAGTGATAAATATGAACACTAACTTTATTAAGTATAGAAAAAGTGTTTATAATTAAATATGAAAATATTTTCTAAAATATTGTAAATACTACCGATAATCTCCAAAATATACTTGGTGAACTTTGTTATTAATGGGCTAGAAAATAGATAAATATGCGTGTTTCCTGTGATCCGGGCAATACGGAAGTCATCTTAATTTACAGATATAAAAGTATAATTTAACTAAGGAAAAGAAATTAAGGAATAAGATGACTATAAACCCGCAGAAAAAATAAATAACTAGGCGAACCAACAGGAGACGTCAGTGAAAATATATATTTTAATGCGGGAATTTTCAGATTAATAATAAAAGTTGTTGATGAATGATTAGAAATACAAATGAATAAAATGGTATAATACATACATGTTACCACCTGGATATAACAAAACCATATATATATATATATATATATATATATATATATATATATATATATATATATAATGTTGATAATGAGTACTAGTTGAAATTTAGGCTTGGCTCGCTTATTTTTTAATTTTTTTTTTTACTTTTGCTTAGTTTTGTACAATTAGCAGTGAAAATAGCCACATCAAGAAATACATGCACAAGACAATGTTATATATTGGTGTTTGCCGATACAATTGTATGCTAAATAAAAAAATAAGTTTATGAAATGCCGTGAATCTGTTCCTTATAACATTTTGATATCGTAAAAAATTCCATAAAAAAATGAAATTTAGCATAGCTCGGGCCTTACACTATTGAGCTATAATAATTGCGCTATTTTATATAAGTTATATTGAATTTATATAAAGGATTCTAAATATATATGAAAAATACACACATGTATATATATAATATATATATATATATATATATATATATATATATATAATATACATATATATATATATATATTGATTATAGTATTTTATTAAAAATTATAATAACATTAAAAACAAGTTAAGTATTAGCTCTTATACCCGATTTAATTGTGCAATGTTGTGTGTATTCTTCATAGGAACTTTTAGGATGAAGATGACTACCTTCTCTAGATAGCAATTACTGAATCTCTCTTGATGGAGGTGATTGCGATGTGAATTGTTTATTTTTCTGAACTTTCGTTTGTCTCATCGCTATGCATTTTTTTATTAGGAACTCTCTGGTTGTTGACGAGTCCGTGGAAGAAAGATCATATATATATATTTTTCTGTTTCTTTTTTATTTTGTATAACTAATATAAGTTAGCAAGACATTTATACGGAATAAAACTTAGGTTTAGTATACGGAACGTTTATGTTTTTGTCTTTTAAGTGAAGTGGGGTCTGATCAACTATGCTGGGAAGCCATGAAATTTAATACTGTCTTGTTTTTAAATTCCCGAAACAGTTGTTCATGGTAAACAACTGATGATCCCTTAAATAATGTTAGAAGCAAACTAATATAATAACTGAAAAAGTTAAATTTACTTACATGAGTTATTTTCAACTGAACGACTTGGGACTTAAGTTTTTTGTTTTTTTTAAATATAGTTTTAATGGTTGAGCAACTTCCAAGACTATATATATATATATATATATATATATATATATATATATATACATAGAGAGAGAGGGGGTAGGGCTTTTGGGTATGTTCAAAATAAATCATTAAAGTGCTCGATCGCAAAGGAATATGACAGCTAAAGTACATTTTACTAATTTCAAAATTCTACGTTACATGATCTATTTCATTGAAATATACTAAGCTTTTATTGTTGTTATCCATTGATTTTTGCCTCCCTTAGGTAACTCTTTTCACTTTTAAAGATACCCCCTCTATAACCCCACCATAGCGAATAAACTAGAATTATGACAATAGTTTTACACTCAAATAAAAGCAGCATTCCAAAATCATAGAAAAGTTAAATAAATATAATCCTCAACGTGTTTAATAACAAGAATACACTCTTTCATCCGAAATGTGGCAAACTTAACGTCCAATACCCTACACTACACACTATCACCGTGAATATAAATATAGAAGAGAATATGAGAAGAGAAGCATACACCATCAATTATCAACAAGTTAATATTCTAAATTAGACTACGTTACGATTGAGACGCATATAAACATATAGGTTGCCCCTATATACTCGGTACTTTCTCCAAAAGGGACACTTCAGTGAATTCACTGGATAACGTTACGTTTATCTTTGAACTCTATTCCTCGAGTTGTTTTAATTTCGTAAGTCGCTGATTATTTGAATCGGTCCTAACGACCTTTTTAACAACAATAAAAGGTCAGATTTATTTTCAATAAAACAGTATCGTACGTCTACGTAGTATGTAACGTATAGTCGTTTAAAAAATTAAGGTTATGTATATATATATATATATATATATATATATATATATACATATATATCTTGTCGCGGTCTGTAACGCTATGTTTGTTTAATTTTGGATCAGACGCCATCTTAGAAAAAGATGACAGCAGCAGCAGCAGTTTCTTAACCCCTTGCATGCATCGTAAGACGGAAAACTACTGGCTGCTGCATGTGATTGCCGTCGCAGATGCTCTTATAAACTCTTCGTCTGGCAAATGGAAAAATATTGGGTTTCACCGAAGATTCTAGAAAATATATCACAACAAACAGTTTAAGCTGTATCTTCTATCTTTTTGGATAGAATAATTACAAATATAATTTGTTGGGATAGTAAATTATATTACATATATAGTCCAGCAGGTTCTGCACTGGATTGGGCGCCGAATGATTTCCTACAGGAATTATTTGTCGTAACTAATACATTCAGTAAAACCAGCGACTGTCATGGCACATTCTCTCAAACTACTAATGCGATTAAAACTTTCCTTCCTGCTCCATCCCCTGAACTCAAGCCTACCTCTCCAATCTCCTGTTCCGGCTTCGACCCCAGAACCAGCACAAGCGGCTCCTGCTCCATCTCACTCGGCTCCCGCTGCACTAGCAAGCCTGAGCAGACTCCAGCTCTCTGCAACAATCTCCAGCAGTCCTGAGCAGACTCTAACGATCCACAGTATCCCGCAATGACTACCCGGGAACTCTGCAAGATAACACTCACCGGCAAGCTGCAACAGCTATCCCGGCACTTTGCAGCACGTCACTACCTGGCAGGCACAGCACTTTTCAGTTGTCCCGACGTTCTGCAGCACACCCCGTAGCCCTGCCACCTAGCGACGACACACTTGCACGAGCTTCCTGCAGCGCAGGTTTCAGCTGACTCCTGCAACACCTGCAGCGCCAGCTCACTTCTGCATCAACTTCATGCGGCTTCTTTTACAGCTCTCTCCAGCAACGAATGTTCATTCCAGCAGCACCTTCTCTAGCTCCTTTTCCAGTGACGTCATTCCATCCTTTCCTGCTTCCAGTGACGTCACCGCTGTTATTTTTTACTTTTCCTTCTCAACCAGTTATTACCTCGTTCTTCTTTTTTAAACTGTTCATCTACGTTTGTCGTCTCTTCTTTGATATTGTCGTAATTTGCCTGTGGCCACCTTCTTAGTTGCAACACCCGCAACAATATATATATATATATATATATATATATATATATATATATATATATATATATATATATATATATATATATATATATATATATATATATATATGGGAAGAGAAGGATGAAGGTAATCCGACGTGATGGGAAAATGAAAAAGGAAAACCAAAAAAATGGATGTTTTTTATGTGTACATCAACGTTTCGTCTTTATTTATAAGACTTCATCAGGATGATAAAATAGAGAAAAAATGTCATGCATGTACAGATACATGTAGGGTAGACATATTGGGAGGAGAAATAAAATGAAATAATGGCCACTATTGGGTGGACGTCCGTACTTGTTGGAGAAATAGAAATTAATGTTGAAGAAAATGAGTGGGGAAAAAATGGAAGGATGGGGTGAGTAAGGACTACTGTGGCTGGTGGTAAGAGAAAGGGGTGGGGGATGATCCGGGGTAAAGTGGATGGTAGAGAGGGAGTGGAGGCAAGAGGGTGGAGGGAGGTATATATATATATATATATAATATATATATATATATATATATACAGAGAGCGAGAAATTGACAGATTGACAGATAGATAGATAAATAATATATATATATATATATATATATATATATATATATGTATATAATTATATATAGATGTATACTCAATCTCAAGTGTGACGATGTTTAGTAGATGTCAACTTTTTGTTACTTCAGCGCTCATGACGTCATAAAGGATCTCTTCTTTACGTTGTCAACTTGATTAAGTCGATAACGTCTTCCCGTTTTATAAGATTATCTGGGTGTCGTCCAATTTTGTTTAAATCAGTGACGTCAGCCCTTATTTCTATTCATGCAGAGAAAGAAACATACCAGATAACACACAATGCCCACAGAGAGTTAATACTATATTAGACCCTTCTTGTTTAGACAGTTTGTACATATACCATAACGCTATTTTATATTCTGTCCTCTCTCTTTTTACTCCTTTTTTTAAATCCCTCGTTTTTTAAAAAAATCCTTGATACAACCTTTGTTAAGAGAGAGCGAAACCGGTTGGCTGGCGTTTCTTTTTCTTGATTAACTTTTAATCATGAACGATAAAATTCGTCTTCCCTTCATGCTTGCGATACTAAAATTGTGTACTCCCAAAACATCATGAAATATATATATATATATATATATATATATATATATTCATATATATACGTATACATATATATATGTATATGTATATATATTATTATTATTTAATGTATACAAATAACATGTTATAAGGAGATATATTTTTATGTATCAATTCGCAGTATTTACTTCAACAGTGCTCGATTCCTGAGTAGAGCTAGGTAGTAAGGTATTAACATATATTTATGGCAATTAAGCTACACAGAGCCGTCCGCGTTTCATCCTTGGAAGGAATCGTCAGGCTTAAAGGCATGGATTTAGTGTTCCTGATTGTTTTTTATATACACGTCTAGCTAGTTAACCAATTCGATTCTTTATTGTTCTTTTATACAATCGTTAAGTTTCTCATAAACACCCGTTCTAATATATGTTGCTTCTTATTTTCTATTCTATTGTTTTTTTTTTACTATAGGGGTCCTACCCATGTTTTCTGGGATTGTCAATATAATGAGTTACCTTATTTAAACACGTGCTTGCGTGTATTTCTGTTTTAGGTTTAAGTTTTTATGTGCAAACGTTTTAGTTTAGGATAGTTTTTTATTATCATGTATTCATTTATGATGTATTGTTGACCTAAAGTAAATGTTATTCTGTGCAAGCAGTTGTTTGCAATTTCACTTAAACAGTTTCATTGGTTTTGGGGTATTAAAAGTTTAGGATTTCAAACTTTTCATTGAGCCATAATCTAGACGGGTCGTCTAAAGTTCTACATGTTCTCGGCTGTCGTATTATTTAGCATTCAATTATAGGAGAGCGTCCGTTTTCCTTGAGCTTCCGATGAGTGTTTGCTAGTGCTGTTTTAATTTGGTGTTCTTTGTTTTTA
The DNA here is from genome assembly GCA_963556195.1 of Sepiola atlantica. Classification (NCBI taxonomy): domain Eukaryota; kingdom Metazoa; phylum Mollusca; class Cephalopoda; order Sepiida; family Sepiolidae; genus Sepiola; species Sepiola atlantica. The sequence goes on from OY744516.1 coordinate 98,817,281, forward strand.
AATGTTCTGCTGTGATCGTAATATCTGATTTTAAACCCACGTAGTACCTCTTGTTATTCGGCCTTTTTTTCAAATATTGTGGCTTGGTAAACAATTCTTCTGGTTAGGCATTTATTTTGTAGAGTACAAAGTGTACGATTTATGCAGTTACATTTTTTATCTTCATTACTAACTTTTTTATTTCTATACTAGCAGGACCCGTGTCCCGGCGTTGCCCGGGGAAATATAACAGCCTGATTTTAATTTTTAAGTTAAATAAATAGATTCAGAAAATAAATCATTTCACTGGAAGTAATTTAAGAAATTAAAATAGGAGCCTACCCTTGAACATCCTACATAAAACTGCCCATGGCTAAAGCAAGGTCAAGTCCAGTTTAGACCAATCATTGCCAATGATTGTCCTTGGGACTTGTTAATTGTCATGGCAAAACACAATTTAACTGGGAACTGAAGCCTTTTAAATTCTATTGCAGAATCCGACGGAATAATGGGTATTCTGGGAAGGGATGTCAGTTTGCTCCTTGCCACACCAGTTAGTATTACAGCTTCTATCACATAAGGTTTCATGCGTTTAACACACAGTCTCGTTCCATTACATAGCCTTGGAACATCAAGATTCCGGAGTAACATAATTGGGCATCCAGCTTTCAGCTTTAATTTGTGTGTTGGCATACCAATCAATTCTAATGAATTTTAAAATTCTGTAGGGTATTGTACAGCCTGGTCGTCATCGAGAGAAGAATCCACAGAAGTGAAAGTTTGTTTATCACCTGGAATTTCATCAAGCAGTTGTTGATTGATGACATGTACCATGTCATATTTAGTAGCTAGAATTGCTCTCTCCGTTAGCCATTCAGGATGCACATAGTTTTCGGCTATATTTGGATAAACTTTGCTACTAAGTTCTGTGAGTGATGAAACAATTGAGCCAATACCTGGAGTAATAACAATCGTGCCATTGTTGGTTGTTGCAAGCTTGCCATCATCTATTTTTAGGAGTAGGGAGACAAACTCACCAGCCATTGGGTCACTATTGAGATGTACACGCATGTTTGTAAATAACGTTACAGTCTTTATGTACTTCCACAAATATGACAATTTAATGCAAGCATTAAGCTTGTCAGCGGGACTTCCCCATGGAACAATAGGAAGCGTTTGTCGGAAGTCACCTGATAATAAAAGTGTTATGCCGCAATGTTCTATCTAGAGCTTCGAACGCTTGTTTATGTGCCATTGTACATTCATCCCATACGATCAAGGAACAATTCTGTAAAACTTTAGCTGGATCTGATCCTCTTTCTATTTGACAAATTGGATCAGCATCTTTTGTTAAGGATAATGGCAACTTAAATGTGGAGTGAGCTTTCCTACCACCAGGAAGAAGAGTGGTTGCAATATGAAGTTGCTCATTATTTAGTTGTGCTATACAATCTCGAACAATTGATGCTTGCTCATGAGTTTGATAACTAATTTCACGCGTCCATGCAGTAATGACCGGATGTGTATTAGATCGATTAGGTGAGGTAAGACCCAATTTTGTCAGTGATTTACCATTCATCCTATAAGTCATAGTTTCTATATGTACTAAAGCCATATTGAAGATGTCGTCCGAAAGTGTTATATCAACTTGAGGCTGTTGATTGCGTTTCCTAAGAAGGAAATCTTCCGTAAAAGCTTCTTTGTGTACATCCCAAAGTCGATTTGGATGAGACACTGCACATGATCGCAAACAAATGTCTCAAATTGTTTGCAGAATCAGATATAGATGCTTCCTGTAGTGTAGCATCCCAGTGGTTATCATCTTCAAGTAGTCCCGGTGCACTACATGCATCCCTGAATGTAGTCATAACTTGACCATTGATCGTTTTTAGGTTATTAGAGCTCTGTGTACCTCTAACATTGTGTAGAAGCAGTCTCAAACAGAAGCAGTGAAATTGATTTGGATGCACGGTGCATACCTTGGCCAAAACTTGTGTTTTATTAACGCACGGATAGCCTGGAACTGGCTTACCCTGTAATCGTTGCTTGAATACCTTAGTGTTTGTGTCCCAGGTATAATAAAGTGGAACTTCTGAGTACAAAAGTGTACATGCCAAAAAATCTGTTTTACACAATTTGAAGAAAGCTGTTAGAGTGGTTGAAGGTGGATTTGCAACTCTATCTGCCGCAGTACTTTCTGTAAAGTATATCCGCTGTCCATTTTCTAGATGAACTGATAGGTGAATTACTGGGGGATGATATACATGTATGTGAACGTTAAGTATTCTCCAAATGGTTTCATTTGTTGATATGTAACGTCCCGTATCGTATCTCTTAACTTCATCATGAGCATTACTTTCAATTGTGAAGGTATCTTGATCACTACCTTTATTTACATATTTACAAATGTATTTTATTGATTTCACGCTGTTGCAATATTCAACATTGATATGTGCACTAAAAATCTTACAAAGCAGTTTATTATGTGGTACAACGCATCGGTTGTCTACAGGAACTGTTATGTTGCCAGGTAGGGTAACTGTCATCTCAAAACCTCCAGCTTAAGGAGATAGTCGTCGATATTGTGGGTAGCCATTTGTATCCGATTGAGTTTCACTCAAGAAGTGTCTGGGATATCTCTTACTGCAGTGTCCATCTTTGAGACAGAGTGAACATCTGTTTATGTTTCCACATGGTCCATGAATCATATGGTGCCTAATGATATCATGTAAAAGCGGATCTGCTACTGGATCCGGAATTTCCACACTGATAACTAAAGCTGTGTCAGAGGATCTCAATTTTTGTTGCACCTCCATTATGCTCCATCGCCATCTGAAATTGTTCCTATTCGGTTTGTTTATGTTTTGTTTATTTTCTCAAAGTATTTAACGGTTAGGGAACTTTTCCCAAAAAAGCAATTGTATATATATATTGTATTATATAAAGGCCAGTTGTCTGTATGTCTGTCTGTCTGTCTGTCTGTCTGTTTGTATGTCCAGCTACTCCTCGAAAACTACTCGCCAAACTGTCGACAAGTTGATATCTTTAAGACCAGACAACACCTGGGAGCATAATATCTCAAAATTACGAAAAAAAAATGTCCCCGGGGGTCAACGGGGCCAGTTTTCGGGGGCGGGTCTGGTTTTTTAAAACTTTTTCAATGTTATTTACTGGTGATTTGGAAATCAGCCAATGTATTCATGTAACAGCTTGATAAAAATGCAATGTCCGGTTGTATCAAGTCATCCCATAACTTCTGTCCGGATGTATCAATAACAGTGAAACAAGGGTTGCTCAATCACATCCGCACCTAGGAACCTAAACTTATATTTTTTTAAATAAAAATAGTTCTTTGGGGGGAGGTGGGAGAATTTTTTTTTGGGGGGGGGAGTAGTTGGGTGGGGCGGAATTATCAACATCTTCATCCTGTGGGGGTGCTTATACAATATAGGACCCGGAGGCTTCTGAAGTATATGGACCTGGGCGGGGGTGTTCTTCTGCAGTATAGGCACCAGGGGGGGAGGCGCTTCTACAGTATAGAACCCAAGGGCTTCTGCAGTATAGTAACCAGGGGTGCTTCTACAATATAAGACCCGAATGCTTCTGCATAATAGGGACCATGGGTGCTTATGCAGTATAGGGACCAGGGCTGCTTCTACAGTATAGGTACCAGGAGTGCGTCTACAGTATAGGACCCAGCACCGGGGGTGCTTCTACAATATAGGACCCGAATGCTTCTACAGAATAAGGTCCATGGGTGCTTATGCAGTATAGGCACCGGGGGTGCTTCTACAGTATAAGATCCAGAGGCTTCTGCAGTACAGGGACGGGGGTGGGGTGCTTCTGCAGTATAGCCACTGGGCCAGCTTCTACAGTATAGGACCCAGCACCGGGGGGGGGGTCTTCGTCAATTTAGGACCCAGAGGCTTCGGCGTTGTCCGGGAGAAAAGTGCTAAATGTCCTAGATAGAGCTACTGTAGTGTTTCTCTTCAGACTATTGTGCAGATGAAAAGGAGGGGGGATCAATAAGAGTGATTTTAGTAGTGCTCTGGAGGCCATCTTGATTTTTTAAATACTGGGCGTTGTCCAAGAGAAAAGTACTCAATATCCTATTTTGCTTGCGGAGAGGAGGAGGGAGTGCCCCGGGCAACGCCGGGTACCCCTGCTAGTCTATTATATAAAGGCCAGTTGTCTGTATGTCTGTCTATTTGTCTGTATGGCCAGCTACTCCTCAAAAACTACTCGGCAAACTGTCGACAAGTCGACATCTTTAGGACCGGACAACACCTGGGAGCATTATATCTCAAAATTACGAAAAAAAAAACTCACCGGGGGTCAACGGGGCCAGTTTACTGGTGATTTTGAAATCAGCCAATGTATTCATGTTGTTATTGTGTGCCTTAATTATCATTTCTAGGTTTTCGCAGAACCGGTACCCAAGTTTTACGTTATTTTTATTGGATATCTTATGCCTTAGATTAGTAACGGAGAAGTGTTTTTCAATAAAATTTAGGGATTTCTTGCCCAGTTTAATCTTTAGCATCTGATCATTGGACGGTGTATACCAGATTATATTTATTTTCCTTTTATTTTCAAGTTTATTGTAATAATTTGTGTCTCATTACTTATATTTAATTTCGATATCATGGAAACTACTATGTTTTAGAGCTGTATTGTAAATGTTGCTTGATTTTTTAAATACATTTTCGTGGCTAGAATTTTTGATAGGCCTACGTTCGAGAGAATTCGGAATCTGTTTTATGATTGATGAGGGGTAATTGAAATTTAAGTTTACCGATATTGTTTAGCGTTATCTTTCAAATATGGTTCGTAAGTATTTTTTATTTAGGTTTAACCTGACATCTAAAAAGTGAATTATTTTTTTCATTTCCATATGTATCAGTTTCTTGAAGTTTTATCCGTTGACTTTGTTGGAACCCATTATTATCACTAAACTATCATCTCTGAGATGATAGGTGAAATTTATATTTATGAATTGATTGTCCCTATTGTCATAAGAATTAGACTATAATATATATATATATATATATATATATATATATATATATATATATATAGTAGCCATTGTATTGTTGTTGTTCCCTATATGTAACTCCAATTAAACTCCACTAAAATACTAAAACAAATATTTATGCGATCCACTGTATTTGGCATAACTATAGCTTAATTTATCCCGTATCACGTGATTATTTCCTGTGGCCTTGAGGATAGAGCAAAAGTGTACGAAGTCTGGATTGACTCTGCTAACCGGATTCGCGCCATGTAACTCTCTGAAATGATCGCTTTCTTTACACTGATGAGAGCATCAGCTTGAAACGATGTCGTATGTAGGTATACATAATTTAATATTTATTTATGAATATTGTTATATAAATATATATATATGTATATGTCATTTAATATATATATATATATATATATTTATTTTCATGTCGTCATCTAGTGGGTCTGGTGACAAGCTAGCAATAGATGACATGTAACCAGTTATATAATTATTTGTTATATTCTCTATTCTCAGCCGTTCCCAGTCCGTCAAACTCTGCTCGTCTTTCTTCATCCTTCTCGTCTTTCCGCCACTCTCATTTCTCTCTATCTCTCCTCTTTCTCTTCTTATATTTTATTATTTACCTCATTCGCCTCCTCTGACTATTTCTTCCATCAATGAACATTTATTTACCTTCTTTATCATTTGTAACGTCATTCAGTGTGCACAGTTTAAAAAAAAACAAGCAAGAAAGATAACGAAATCTAAAGCACCCCCTACCGAGGTAAGCTGGTTTATGATTTCTATACGTTTGCGTTTAGATAGGAAACATATAATAACTTATAGACAAACATACATACAATCTGTGTACTTTATATATAGATGGATCATATTATTTACAATCAACACCAATAGAAGATGTTGCTGGAATATTTCATTTTCTTTTCTTAGTGACGTGTATCACTATTAAAATGGTTTCTATTGATTAACTATCTTCATTTGAAGACATACTTCGGTTCCTCATTTGAAGATCTAAACTTTCTAAAGGCCTATTATTATTATTATTATTATTATTATTATTATTATTATTATTATTATTATTATTATTATTATTATTATTATTATTATTATTAATACTTCATAGGAATCAGCGATATTTTTATTCACGCGTTGTTTCTGTATTTTTCGTTTGTACCCAGAATTACATTTCATGAACTGACTTCCCCTTTAAACACTCTTTTGAATGACTTAACCTCGGTATTCTATCTCTCTCTCCATATCTCTCTCTCTCTCTCTTTCTCTCTCTCTCTTTCTTAGTTAGATTATCTAATAATTTGTTTCTAGCTTTATCCCTCTCTCTATTATCCCCGTATCATCATTATGCCCTCTCTCCCTTTCTCTCTCGTTTTACAACTTTCATTGTCATTCTATATATTTCTGTCTTGCTAATCCTCCCCCCCCTCTCTCCCTTCACTGTTTCTCTCTCTTTCTCTCTCTGTGTCTCTTTGACATTTATCGCTTTTTATTAAAAAAATGAACTGCACCCACGTTTATTCAAATAAAACTCATGAGATTTTCTTAAGAGAAAATAAATACACAACATTTACAACGCGTATAGTTGCGTTGGCGTATATATATACATATATATATACACATATGTGTGTGTCTACATACCTACACACATACAGACACACTCTGACACGCCTCCATATATATATATATATATATATATATATATATATATATATATATATATATATATATATATATGAATGGGTTATATTAAGGCAACCCTCTTTTATTTAAACCAACATTGTAAAGAATACATTTTCAATACATAACATTACATATAACACCAGTAACAACATTTTAAAATGCTCAAACTTATCATGTGATGTTAATTCTGGTGTGTCGAAATTAATATTGTTAACGTCTTTGCTGGAACTGTACGAGTCAGTTCTGTTTGCATCTAACTGACTTTACATGCCCTTTTGTATGCCTTTTGAAATTCCCTTTTTTCTCCGTTTTAGTTCATTTGTTTTCGTCACCTTCAGATGATTCGACAAGAATAAAAAAAAAATTACGTGATACATAGACATATATATGTATATATGTGTATACATACATGCATTATTTAAAAAAAAGGAAAGTAATAAGATCTTTGAAGCACGCATAAAATGTATTTAAATGACATTTTTTAATATTCAACATGATAAAATAATTTATTTAATTTTTTTTTGTTTTGCAAGCTTTCGGTGAATAACCTCTTTGTCAGGCGAGACTGTTCTTTAGTTTTTTTTCCTTCTCTATTTCGATGGTATTAAATGCGAGGACTCCAATCCACGGTAGAGTAAAAAAACATGTCTAGTTGTTAGGGACGTAAGTTTAAAAGTGAAGTCTGGTCAATGATTAGCGCTGATGGGTCTTTTTGAATAAGAAGATTTATGTGTACATGGAGAAGGAATAAAAGAAACAGAATGATATAGCTGGCGAGAGAAAGAAAGAGAGAGTAAATATAATGATATAGCTATCAGAAAAGGACTAGTTTTGGGATGTTTACTTTTAATTTTGTAAAAAATAAACTGGCTTTACAAACTGAATTGGTGGCCTGGCAGCTCACATTATTTCTAGTATAAATTGATTATATGGATATTTGCTTAATGAATTTAAATGTAAGGTCCAAGCAACATGTGCCATTAATTAAGACCTGTATCATAATAGACACTATTTTTTTATATTTTAGGATTTATATATCAATATGTAAAAGTGTTTTTAACTTAATGTTTTAATACTAAAATACAATTATGATAATATAGGTTCGATATTTTAACATCCGTGAAAATATAATGTAAGGTTGTGCTTATCAAGTGAACTGAAATAATGTTTCGGTGAGATAACAGATATAAACAGAATATATCTAATGCAATATTTGTATTTTTCTACTCACGCTTTATTTTCCTCTTCAATCAATCGGGTGTTATATGCTGTCTATGTTTTTCTTATATTACGAAGTTAAAACCTCCGTTTCAAAATTAGCTGGAAGTATTAGAAAAAATATGAGAGTTATGATATTCTGTACATAGCTAGAATAGATCATTAAAAAAGTGTAACGAATGACCAACAGATGTAAATAAGATGACGTAGTGTAAGCATCGACATTAATTGAAGTAATTATTAAGACTAACGGGACTCCGTGGAAATTCTACGGTGTTTTCTACATCAATATGTATAATTTACTGTTAATAATATTCCGGTGCTAAAAATATGCACATATTTTACTCGATAACTTTAACGTGGCGGGGTGGAATTATATACATTTATTCATCTTAATTCGTTGCCTGAGGTAAAAGCCGTCTTCCGCGGTCGCCATCTCACACCGGTCCTCTCTTACTCGTCCACTTTTTCCCGCTCGCCCCTTCCTCATCAATCCATCCCCTCACCCCGTTTCTTCTCTCACTGTTGCCCGGGACAAAAGTAACTACAAACTATGCCCCCCCTTTTTATGTATATGTAGCTCACCGTTAAAAAAGTCTGACGTAAAGCGATCTCATTATTATAAAAAAGGGGTGTCAGAGCGTGACACAGATAGGTAGTTAGGTATGTAGGTAGGTAGGTAAGTAGGTAGGTAGGTAGACGCTATCGTATTAATATATAGATGTGGTTCCACAGCAAGGAAACTGCCGTACAATAACAGTCATTTTTGATCGGAAAAAATCAGAGTTTATTCGAAACATGTTATGTTTTTGTCGCAATTCTGAAGTCCTTCTATAACGCCGAAATGCAATGGGGTGTAAGGAAGCACATACATGTAATACTAGCACAAATAATTTAACATTTTATTCGTATATGCAGTGTATATGATATGTCGTAAATTATTAGAAAATTAATAATTGAGAAAATACAACTAATATAAAATCGGTCTTTGCCGTAATTTAAATAATTTGCCATTAACCGTTTATAATAATTCGTAACTAATATGTTGTAAAGTTTGGAATAAGTGAAATATTATGACGATGTGCATGCGTAGTGAACGTAAGGGGTGTAGCAAAAAACGGATGTGCTATACCATATAAAATACCCAAGTTTAATGCGTGGCGGGCGTAGTACATGTTAATGAGAAAGTGCAAACTCCGCCATATTTTCTTTAATAAAATAAAAGCAAATACTAAATATTGATCAGGACTAAATATTGAATCCGATTAATGGAAAAAAGGTATTGTTTCCCGATAGGGAACAACTACTTGGAAACACAAATTACGAAGAATATGTATGTAGCTTTTGTTCATGAAGCTATACGTGCAATGAAATAAGGGAAACTCTCAATTTACTAAATATATACAACACTAATTCGGCTATATCATTCTTTTAATTATTAATCTATATTCACATTTTACACAGCATTTTACAATATAATCGCCAATATTTTATAGAGATTTTCCATTTATAAACAAAACTAGTTTATCGCCTCAGCATCTTCTTTTGACGCCCCTCATCAATGAGGATGCTGGTCGACTTCTGGTTGTGGTGGTACCTGTCTGTAGTGCGGAAGTGACTGACGATTCCGATCCTAAATTGTATAAACTTTCCGAAGTGAGTACACGTTTTTTTGCGATTGGTCTATTTGCCCTAGTTGGAAGGTCAACTAGATCCCGTTGTTGTTCGCTCTTCTTCTTTCTTCTAGTTGGTCGCACAGTGGTCGGCTTCGGGGCTTGATGCTCCAGGATAGCCATGGCTGAGCTTAGGAGGTTATCATATTTAATTTGAGTTGTGTGTTTGGGCGTTTTCATAGGTGACCTGATTTGGATAGCCCCAATATTTTATTCTAATTTTTCTTTATTCCATGTGATGCATAATTACTGGTATTACCGTTGTTTTAATTATCTATGTTTTATTCAGCTCTTTAGAAATTGTCAAGTATTTGCTTAGATATTCTAACTATTTAATGTGTGGACTGCTGGAACGGCGAAACTACGATTTGATAAGTTTTTTTCTTGTTGACTATTATTATTATTATTATTATTATTATTATTATTATTATTATTATTATTATTATTAGTTCTTACACACTCGGTGTAATAATAACAACAACAACAACAACAACAACAACAACAGCAGCAACAGCAACAACAGCAGCAACAACAACAACAACAACAACAACAACAACAACCACAACAACAACAACAACAACAACAACAATAATAATAATAATAATAATAATAATAATAATAATAATAATGATAATGATGATGATGATGATGATGATGATGATGATGATGATGATGATGATAATAATAATAATAATAATGATGATGATGATGATGATGATGATGATGATGATGATGATGATGATGATGATGATGATAATAATAATAAAAAAAAAAAAAAAAAAAAAAAAAAAAAAAGCAACTCTGACTAACCACAGGTGAGTTGACATAGCAATCGACCCCCAAAATATAGAAATAATACATGAATTGAGAAAGTTGAAACCTCCGGAATTCCTATAATATAATCTTTCTCCAAACCCTAAAACACATATATCAGTACCAGTCCTGGCAGGTGCAAATGAAAATTGACGTTAGGACGGATGGAAAATTGACTTTATTTAGACATTGTAATTTGTGTTGTTCATTTTAATATATCCAGAATCTCACTGTCCCTGTATGCTAAGTAATAAATTAATAGACTCTTCGACCTTTGTCTCTACTTCCGACTAATTCGTTTCAATCTGTAAACCGGGTCCGAACCAAACGTCAAAAATCTAATCCGGGCCCTCCGGCTTCAAAGAGCAGGCCGTTAGTTTTGCTGAGGTTAATAACAGCCCTTATAACCTCTTTGTAACGGGAATCGCTCTA
>OY744516.1:98833116-98840616 GCA_963556195.1 Sepiola atlantica
GAAGCTGTCTGGGTGATTTATGATGAAGTTTTAATAGTTATTTGTGTGTGAGTAAAATTACTCGTATTTATAGTATGCTTTTTGTGAGAGTTAGTTAGGTAGGACGTAATGTAGGAAATTATGTAATCAGATTAATCTAATTAGTATTTCAAGAAACGCGCATCAGTTATTGGTATTAAGCTTTATTATCTTGGAATTATATGTAGAGCATGTGTTACGAGTTCTATAATGTTTGCTTGCACGGAGGAAAACATCGTCTTTACTTTTTTATATATTGATATGTATGAAGAAGCGAAAAAGAAAAAAGCAAATTAATCATAGGAATACATCATCAAAAACAAGAGTTTTTCAGATCGTTCGGATTAACGAAATTCACGTTGATCCAAAAGAAACCGGCAAATAGCTCGTTTTAGTGATTGCTTACTGTGTTTAATTTGTTGTTCCTTTTGTCTTTTTCATATATCCTGTTTTCACGGCATTTCATTTTATAATATATAGCATATTTATCTTAATACATACCCCCATATATATATATATATATATATATATATATATATATATATATATATATATATATATATATATATTACCATTTTTAATACGATCGTTATTTCTCTTATGTATAACTATTATTACTGTTTTATTGATATTATTACTGTAAACATTGATATAAATACATGTGTCGCTACTACTATTACTATAACTATTGATGTGATTATTTAAAAAATTTTTTATTAAGATAAATATTAGTAATAGTAGTACTTATATAAACAAATGGTTTAACTATATGTCTAACGTGTCATATGTGTTTATATTTTTTTTTCATGTGTTTTATAAATGTGCTTTTTAAATGTTCTTTGTGAATTATGTAAAGAATCTTGATGCGTTCCTTCTAAATTTCTGTTGGTATCCTAACTACATGGCGTATATGAAAAAACATATTGTGAATTATATTGCGAATCATATTGTGATATTATGAGAAAAATAAGAACATTAAATATTATTCCTAATTGTCTCTGAAACGATCGTAAGCCATATCATTGATGACTTTAAATTCTTTGGAATCGTAATAATGTTATAAATCTGTTGATTTATTTACTTATCTAAAGTCATTCTCTCTCTCTCTTTATATATATATATATACATACATATATATATGTATATATATATATATATATATATATATATATATATATATATATATATATATACATAATTATGTGTGTGCGTGTTGTTAAACCGCTGCTTTGTGGTTAACCCTCGTGTTTGCATAGGTTCGCAAAGAGAACATAAAAAAACGTACATGATTCAAATCTGTGCTTACAAAGAAAGACTGACATTAGCTAACGCCGCTTTTACCAAACTCGGTAACTTAGACTACGCTTTACACATCTTCAAACAAGCTACACCCTCTTCTAAGTCTAGTCTATGTTTATATTCTTTTCATACAAGAGTGTTGAATTCACCCATAGTGTTGTTTTCCGTTTCGTCTATTTTTTCATAGTGTACATTATATATTATCTTGGGTCTTGTTTATCGTAGAGTTGATGTAGGTTGTTGTAATCGCATGATTTCTTTGAGGCTGTATACAGTCATTCGATTTTGCATTGTTATATTGTCCTTTCGTCCTCACATTTAATGATAGAAGTTTCTAAAAAAAGGGAGGAATAATTGCTGATTTCTGGGGCGGAATCGACCCATCTAATACTTACTGTTGGCTAGTTTTTTTCACCTTGAAGCAGTAATATTTTAAGCATCTTACATCCAGTGGCTACATGCCTGGTCTGGAGCGAGTTCAATGAACATAAGTTTCATTTCCGTAATCGTCTAATGTGTTATTGTGCTCAATTTTCAGTCCTTTTATAAATAATCACTTTTTGAAATTCATTCCACGTTTCGATCTTTTCCACATATTTTACCATTGCGCTGTTGCGTGGTGACGGTAATCAGCCACTCTATTTCTTTAATGTCTATCCAAGACTTCTAATTGTATCGTCTATGTAATCCTTGCTATTAAGAGTTTTCTTCCTCCTTCTTTCATTTTTACAGTAAACATTATCCGTCAGATGTAATGCTTTGGGTATAATAATTCATTTTTTCTACGGCATAATGCCGACGAACACAGGTGGGTCGAACTACAAGAGGCGACACATCCCTAAAGAAAAACAAACACTAACGTCGTTGAAGTACTCTCCTGGGCGGGATTAACATTCGATCGTCGACCGCTCGTTAATTTGATATTCCCTACAAACTTCCTCTTTCAGAGTAAAGCGGCTCACCCAGTTCACGGGCTGCGCCATTGAATAATTAGATTATTGGTCCTTCTTTTATTCAGTTTATGAAGCGGCCAGATAACCTTAAGAACGTATTGCCCAGAAGTATATTGATGTTTACTATAATGCTTCTGTAAAATCTAGTTTTAATAGGCTATCTCATTTTTATGAGGTATTCTTTTTAATATTCCTTCAATGTGTGTTGTTTGATGATGCCCGTTTCGTAAATGCGCACGTATTTAAAGTGTTCGAATTGCCAAAGTGTCTTCATCGTCTACATAGCTTTCCTTGTTATGTTTGTTTTATATTTGATCACATTTTCCTATCTAATATTTTATGTCTATATCCTCCTTCTTTGCATGTCTTGAAGCATGTGGTCCTACAACAGTTTCCCACTTTTTTACGCAGTCCTTTGCATTATTGTTGCACTCTGCGAGATGTTTCAAGCTGCTTCGCTTTGACAGTAAAGGGATAACAATGCAGTGTTGCATCGTATGGTTCTCCTCTCAACATTAACAGATGGTTGAGTCAGTTTTGTAGCCCCATCTACTCATGGCATGTTTTGATCGCCCAATTCCCGTTCTTAGGCGGTAGAGTGTTTGCCACCGAAGCCAGGGCACTACTGAACCGGGAAAAAATGCCTCAGAAAGTGGGGGATTCATATGTCAGTAGTAGAGGGCCTCTCTGTAGCCGTTATGTTCACAGCTGTGGTCTTGTATCTTGCTAAGGTGTTGCTGGGGGTCTCACATGTGTATACTCTGATGAAAAATTATACTTGCCTTTATCAGCATTTATTAGTATCTATAACTCCTGCTTTTTTGCTAGTAATTTCACACTACATGAGTTGTTGTATTTGTTATTTGCATCTTTAAATACATAATCCATTAGAGCATACATACAGAACATACTGTTTACGGGTATCTTAGTGATACCAAAAAACAGTGGCGATAGTAAGTCTCCCTGGAAAACATATCCCTTACCATTATTTCTGTCAGGTGTTGTTTTCTATTGTCTTTTAAAAAAAATTTCTTTTTCTTCGTTTTTGCTGGGGATAGGGATTCATACCGGATTGGCAAAAACGCACTATTTCACAGACTCTAACCGATAAATATTTGTAGTATTATAACCGTCCCATTAAATTCAATTCTTTGGATCCCTCTTCCACTTGGTTCACCGGGTATATTCGCCAAGTAGATTTTGAAATTATTTGTAATGGGCTGAGTGACTTCTATGATAACTGAAATGATTGAAATCTTCCTAACATTTCAGTATCTTTTCATCTCTAAGTAAAAGTCGGCAATTTTCCACGAAGTCATATACTTTGCTAGGTAAACATCTTAACATCAATCATTCAATTGTCAATGTTTGGACGATCATATCATATTCGATTTAATAGTAGACCCTAATCATGAATGATCTCTTTTTGTGTTAGCTTCAATTCATTTAGCATCTTTTGGCCGAAGTATAACAAGCCAAGTTCCCCTCTAGAAGGTTTCCATTTCTCTGCCTTTGGGTAGAAGTTTGCTGCTATTAAAAGAATAGCACATCTCTCCGCTGTTGCTGTTATTGTGTTCCACGAGGTTGGTAAGCAGATTATAAGTTGTTAATTGTTTGTGTTCGTTCCGTTCCAACTTCCTTTTCAGACTTACGGGCATATTTCGTTAATTATCCACATCGTTATGTTCGTTATCTGTGTTCATGTACGTAATGAATTGCTTGTAACCAGAATCCATATATTCCATTGTGGCCAGGGTTTTTTCAGTTTGCCATATTTTTTAGGTCATTTGAAGGTTCCTATGTCAATTCCAATTTACTTTTACTACTGGGTGTCGTTTTTTATGTTTATTTATATTGAAAGTTTGTTATTTTTCCCATATATTGCTCCAGAGGTGGGTACTTCCTGCCGCGTGCGGTTGCTCTGTCTTTTGCTTATCTCACTGTATGTTTATTATTATTATTATTATTATTATTATTATTATTATTATTATTATTATTATTATTATTATTATTATTGTTGTTGTTAATAATAATAATAACAGTAATTGTTGTAGTAATAGTAGTAATAATAATTGTAGTAGTACTCTGTAGCAGTTCTCAAACGAGTCATTATCAAGTATTGTCTACTGGCAACACCAGGTAATAGAATCTGACTGACAATAAGTCACACCAGATTTCCAGTACTCTTCGTATATTTTGAAACACATTGCAATTTACTTTGCGTAACAGCGAAAGTGTTTACCATTAATTTAGCGCTGCTAACGAATGTTTATTTTCTCTAGAATTTCCAGAATTTCAGTACTCATACGATACTCTTCCAGTGGAAGTCTGAATGGTGTTTTCCCCTTGTTTATTCCGTCCTCTTCAATCGATCAAAATCATTTTGGGTTTACCTGCTGTGGTTAGTACATATACTTTTTGCGGGAAGAGAGATCAGATAATGGGATTTTTGTCAGTTTCAGTTCCATTGGAATCTCGTGATGTTAATTCTATCAGTTTTGTTCTATTTCTTCTTCAACTTACATGTGTTACCTCATTATGTGTATTTGTTTCCGCCCTTTAATATTTAAGCTGTTTTCGCCAGTGCCGTGCATTGTATTAATATTATCATTATTATTATTAATATTATCAGTATTATTATTATAATTATTATTATTATTATTAGTAGTAGTAGTAGTAGTAGTAGTAGTAGTAGTAGTAGTAGTAGTAGTAGCAGCATTTACTCCCTAAGGGTTTTTAAACCAGTGATTGCTCACTGGAAATAACAAGCGGTGTTCCCTGGAGTCCGATGCAACACGTATCCCCATATTTCCAGCATTCTCCAACTCTATAATAAGCATTACACACCACTTTGCGTTATCACATCAGCTGTTTACCATTGTTTTCTCGCCATTAGCATACCGTTGGTCTTTTCTAGAACTTGAGTGGCAATAAGCCTACTCCAGGTTCCAGTACTTTTCAAACCCTTCAATTGGAGGTCTGGTTGTGCTCTCCCTCTTCGGCTTTTTCATCCTCCTTAATTTTCCACCGCAGTAATGTGTAGTCCCAGCCGAAGCTGGTGTAAACACATTCATGTGTCTATGTCTGTGAATTCATTTTGTGTGTATATTGGTGCAGTTTATTAGACTTCTTGCAATTAATTATTATTATTATTATTATTATTATTATTATTATTATTATTATTATTATTATTATTTTGATTTTATTATTATTATTATTATTTACTCACTAGGAGTTATCACACTGGTCATCGTCAGTGATCGCCCACTGCCAACAACCTGTGGTATTCCCTGGAGTCTGAGTGACAACAAGTCTCCTCAGACTTCCAGTATGCTCCACCTCTTTTCGTTCATCACCGCTGATGACCTTGCGGTATCGCAACAGCCACCTACCACCGATTTCCCGCTGGTAAGGGCCATTGGTCCCCTCTGGGGCCCGAGTGGCAACAAGCCTCCCCAAGGTCCCAGAGCTGTCCGCGCTCTTCCAGTGGAGGTCTGGTTTGCGCTTTCCCTCCTCGACTCTCTGTCCAGAATTTTCGTGGCGTCAGCCTATGCTTGCGCCTCTCTCGTGCGGTTGTATTTTACCCGGTTCTGTTGTTTTGTGCTTCCATGTGTTTGTTCTCCATTCGTTGCTTATGTGGGTTGGTTTCCGCATTCGAGGACATTTCTCAGGATTGTAGCTGTTTTGATCATTACTGTCCTTTGTATAGTCTCAGTTATCCCTTTGATTCCTATTTCTCCTAGTCTTTTCTCCATGTTTTTGGGGACTGTTCCTAGTGCTCCTATGATTATTGGTGTTATACTGACTTTCTTCATGTTCCATATTCCTTTCAATTCTCTGGCAAGTTCAGTATATTTGCTTCTTTTTTCCGTCTCTTTGGTCTTCACTCTGTGGTCTGCTGGAACGGCAAAGTCTACGATTTTGCAGGTTTTTTCTTTCTTGTTGATTATTATCATATCCGGTCTCCTTGCTGTTATGGGTTTGTCTGTTTGTACGTTCATATCCCATATGAGTTTGTGTTTTTCGTTTTCTAGTACAGTTTCTGGTTTGTGTTTGTACCGTTTTTTTTGCATATTCGAAATTCAGTTGTTTGCACATTTCCCGGTGTACTTCTTTCCCCATGCTATCATGTCTGTTCTTGTATTCCTTTTGTGCTAGCTTGCTGCATTCACTTATTATATGATTTATCGTTTCGTCTCTTTGTCCACACAGTCGGCATTTGCTGTTTTCCTGGGTTTTATCTATCTTTGCTTTAATAAAGTTTGTCCTAATCGCGTTGTTCTGTGCGGCCGTCAGCAGAGATTCCGTTTCTCTGTTCAGGTGTCCTTTTCTTAGCCATGCCCAGCTGTTTTCATTGGCTTCATCGCTTGTGAGTCTTATGAAGCGTCCATGTAGTTGTTTTTCTTCCCACTTTTCCTTTCTTGTCTTTTTGTTTCTGGGTTCAGTACTTCCGGGGTTGTTTGTTGGGCTGGTGTCTCTTGCTGTGGTGATCAGTCTTTCCGTGTTCTGGGTTACATATTTCTCCAGCTCTTTTTTGGTGTCTTCCACACAGTCTTCTATACTTACCAGTCCTCTACCTCCTTCATTTCTTTTCACGTAGAGTCTGTCCGTGTCGTCTTTTGGGTGCAAAGCATTGTGCATAGTCATTAGTTTTCTTGTTCTTTGGTCAAGGTACCTGAGTTATTATTATTACTATTATTATTATTTGTACTCACTAGGAGTTCTCACACTAGTACCCCCGGTGATTGCTGACTGATTATAACCGGTGGTGCTTCCTAGAGTTTCAGTGGCAACAAGACTTCCCAGATTTCCAGTATTGTCGACTTCTTTCCCATAACCAATGCAAATGACATTGCGGTAACGCAAAAGCTGCTTACCAGTGGTATCTCCTTGGTAATGATCATTGGTCTCCTCTGGGATTTGAGTGGCAATAAGCCTCTCCAAACTTCTAGTACTCTCCCCACTCTTCCAGTTGAAGTCTGGTTGGTGCTCTCCTTTCTCAGTCTTCCCATCCTATTATTATTATTATTATTATTATTATTATTATTAGTAGTAGTAGTAGTAGTAGTAGTAATATTGTGATGAATCTTACACAATTATTATTGTTTATTTTTATTATCAGTAATAGTAATATTAATAGTATTAGCAATGGTAATAGTCTACTTTTTATCCCTTTATGTCATATCATCCATAATAAGGGTGCTTTCTGCTGGAGTTGTTATTCTGATTT
>OY744516.1:98845616-98853116 GCA_963556195.1 Sepiola atlantica
TGTTTGGTGAATCTGTGGTGTAGTGTTTGTGGGTGTTTGTCCATCCAGTGTGATATTGCGTGTTTACCTAAGTCATGGGGAATGTTGCTATATAAGCTGCTGACGTCAAATGTAACTAATTTAGTCCCGGGATTTACTATTTGTGGTAAGGAGCCTAGGAAGTGTATGTCGTCTCTTATGTAGCTCTTGACTTGATCGGTGAATGGTTGTAGTAATATGTCAATTAAGTTACTCAGTCTGCTTGTTGGGCATGATGGTCCTGCTACTATGGGTCTAAATGTAAGGTCACTGGGACTCGGGACACTAATATATTCTGATGCCTGTGTGATGATTGCATTCCTTATCTCATTTGATTTATGTATTTTAGGTAGTCCGTAGAAGTTGTTTGTTTTAATCATGAAGTTTGTTAGGAAATCTTTTTCTTTTTTTGTTAGTATATTATTGTATGTTGTGCAAAGTTTTGTGATTTTTGAAATGGTGTTGTTATCAATGTTGGTGCTAATTGATTTGTAGTAATCATTGTTTTCTAGTACTTCTGTAATTTTAGATTTATAGTAATGTTTGTCCATGATGACTACCGCACTGCCTTTGTCAGCTTCTTTTATAATTATGTTATTATTATTTAGGATGTTATTTAGTGCTTGGTTTAGTTTAGATGTTAGGTTACTAGTAGGTTTAGTTTTACTCTGAGGGTTGATGTTCCATAGGTTTTCAAAGTAGGTGTTTAGTTCTTTCGTATTGTTGTGTTTGTTAGGGAAATATGTTGATTTGTTTCTCACTAATGACTGATCTGTTTTGTTTTCTTTATTGTTTAGTGTTTCTATTAGTCTAAATTTGCGTTCAAATTCTTTAAGGTCCTTCCTCAGTTCCGTGATATTACTTTTGGGAGTTGGGCAGAATTTGAGGCCTAGTTTTAGTATTTCTATTTCCTCCTTTGTAAATGTGTATGTGGATAAATTGATAATTTTGGGTTTCAAACTGTCTAATCTGGGATTGTTGTCCGGGGAGGGGTTTCTAAAAAATGAGGATGAGTGTTGTTTGTTTCGTTGATTTGAGGAGTTGTTGAAGAGTGATTGCTTTCTATATATTGTGTGTGTTTTAGAGGATTGTGTTGTTTTCTGGCAAAATTGGTGTCGTGCGTGTTGTTATAATTGGCGTTGTGTGTGTTGTTTAAAGTGTATATATATATGTGTATTTATGTATATACATTTATATATATATATATGTTTATACATATGTTACATATGTATATGTATACACACACACACATATATACATATATATATATATATATATATATATATATATATATATATATATATATATATATATATATACGTGGCCGTTGAGTAAAATACAAAATTACTACCTTGTTTACAAAATTAATTTTGTTAATTTTAATTTCATAAAGGAAATTATTTTGAGAAGGAGAATTTTTAAAAAGGATTATCTCATACTTGACGCGTAAAGATTAAGAATAAAGAATAAATAATGTATACTTTATGTTAAGACCTTTTTTAATGTCTAAACAATTAACACGATAAACACGATATTAGATATTTGCAGAAGTCAAGGGAAATACCTCATTAACTGATCAATTCCCTTTATTCTTTAAGAATGTTCACTGAGTATAAATATTAAATCACAAAATGTACTTACATGTATTTGTATTTTTATTTTAACTTTGTTTCCTTTCATTTGTATTGTTCTTTTTAAAGTAGCATTGTAAAAGTATAAATTACGTTATAGATTTGTCAATAATTTATTAATTGAAACAAATTCTAATAAAATGTTAATTACTGCCGTTAAGATAATTACGTCTCAAATTAGTCGATATAATTAATCGATCTTTTAATACACGAAATCAAAATAGCATTCGATACGACAGGTTAAATATTTTCATAATCTATTAAAATCACGAAGAGTCGTGATGTAATTCATTGCATTTATTCAACTATTAACAACATATTAAAATGGCTTTCTTGTTGTTTTATAAGTTGTTTTGATAGTTCACTATAGAACTTCACACCATTACAGTACTTATTTGAACAAATAATCTATACGTAGAACATATTAAATAATGTTGTAGTCACGTAGAGACAAGAAGCACATGTAGACATGCACAGAAGTACTGAAAGTGATCACGCAATTTTATTAATATGAAGGTAATCGTGTATTTTTACAACATTTAGACACGTTTACTTATATCGACTTTCAGTCACATTGTTCAGGGCATACGTCTTACTTGGCGCAGCTTGAATAGGTGTTCGTACTAGTCAGGGATACGACCTTGAAAATCAGTCCCTATTGACTTGCTTCCCCATGAGCACAAAGTTAGACACAAGGTCGGTTTTTAAAGTGAAGAAAATCCAGCTCCCAAGAAAGTGCCCCTCTTGATTGGGACACAAATAACAATTTCCTCTGTGTAGATGCATTTTTCCTTTACTAACCGACGACAGAAAAGAACTAATACTACACTTTGCTCGAAGCCAAAAGGCCAAGGAATGACAATCAGTCCGACAGTTGCTATGTTGCTGTTGGACTGAGGTACGGTTCTGTTCAATTCTAGGAGATCCACCCTTCCAGGATTTACATTCTCTCTTAGAAGTAAGGTGGGTTTTTTTCTAATCGCCTGTTGCGTACCTACCAGATAATGCCGAAGAGATTGCTCAGGTATTTATTAGGCCAGAGTGCGCTTGTCATATTGCGATGGCTTTTGAAAATGACACTAGAATTTGTATCTAACCTCCTGCGGAGGATGTAAAAATACGTATTATAATATATATATATATATATATATATATATATAAAGAAAGGTGGGGATAAAATTATCCGACATAATGTAAAGTGAAAATAGGAAAGCCAAATCCTATTCGATTCATGTATTCATACAACGTTTCGTCTTAATTGAAAGACTTCTTCAGGATGAAGACAGCAATGTAGAAAAATCATACAGAATATTAATTTTGATATGTACGAAAGTGTAGGCTTCGGCATGGCTGTTGGCGTGAACAAACAGAGAACGAAACAACATAATTTTGGTAGTAGTGTTATCAGCCGTTGTCAGTCTCTTTCAAAGTACGCGAGATAAATGGGATTGATTATTTAGATTTGTCAGTTTATGACTATTTTAGTTAGGAAGGTAACTGGGGTCAACATATGTTATAGCCAAGCATGTCTGCAGTAGGTAGGGGTGTTTGGAAGTATGAGTCTGCAGTGTATTCTTAACTTGAGGAGGGATAAAGAGGGAAAACAAAAAAGATAAAAGATAAAAATAGGGGGGAAGAAAAAAATAAGAGAATAGGCTGATTTTGAATCGCGGGGTATCTCATTTATTAGTTTAAATATTCAAAATGTGTGTACTTAATTAATCCTATTTATTTGATTATTTTATGTGTGGCTCATTAAGTAATAGTACGTTTCCTGTAGTATGTGGAAATATGTATAACAGCGTTAGTGATAAAGAGATAAAGTGTGTATTATACCTATTAATTTAAATATTCAAAACAGGGTGTGTTAATTTATTTCTATTTATTTGATTACTCTATTTGTGTTTCATTGAATAATTAATACATGGCTTGTAATGATTGGGGGGGTGTATAAAAGTAGGTTTGAAATAATATAGCTCCTTAGTTTATTTATATATAAATGTGTTTATTTATATTTATTTAGTTCACTATGGGTGTTTTATTAATTGATCCGTAATTATTAAGGTGTAGTTATTATTATACAAATGTTTGTATATGTAATATGTGAATATAAGAAAAACGTGAGAATATAATATTCATAGTGTTTTGAATTATGTGTGAATGTGTTTATTCATTCTCGTTTGTTTTATTGATTGTGTATTACTAATCAATCTAGTATCATTAGTAAATTTATGAGCGTAATTTTTAACTGTATGTGAGGGCGTGGAAATGTTTACTATTTTTGAAATGCACATTTTGATCAAATATATTGTGTAAATTTATTAATATAATATATGGTATGGGGTAGCTATCCCGGTTCTGATGTTAATCTTTCTTCCACCATAATTAAATTGCTGATTAGTGGAGATGAATTATATACACTATTTCGTTGCTTGATATATATATATATATATATATATATATATATATATATATATATATATATATATATATATATATATATATATATATGCCCATAAACACACTTAAACATATATATAAACCTATCAATGATGATTAAATTTCACACCCATTTATATATCAAATCAAATCAGCCTTTAAAAGCGAACAACCACATACAATTATGCATACATCAGAACAATGATACATCTATTCACAAATGCATACATGCACGCACGTATACACAACTATACACCGCTGCCTCGTGTATACACGCACACATATAACCGCCTAAACACATATAACAATACGAATAACAAACTCTCGCCGGAGAGCTTTGCGATATCATTGAATATAAAATGTCCGCCTAGAAGTGGTTGTTCGTTGTGTCAAGACATGTTAGCAAGTTATACTGAAATACTGGCTCCAGGACAATATTGTTCGTTTAACAGTTCTGCGACGTACAGCGCCCGCTATTTTAAAATAGTCCCCATATCTGCTACTGGCAAGCCTCATCACTGCTGTACTTCGCAGATCTAACGAGAACCTGTGTGTCAATGGGATCATGTGGTATGCACACACGTATATATATATATATATATATATATATATATATATATATATATATATATATATATCATTAAATACATATTATTACAGTCTACGCCAATTAATCAGCGTTTCGATGATTTCATATCTCTTCGCAAACTGAATAAAAATAAAAAAGGGAAACATACGCAATTACTTCTTGATGTATCTGAACATATTGATAAACGCAACGCATACAATTTATTGGTTGAATAAAATAAAAAAAAATAACCATTCTACGCCCATCTAGTTTTACATTATGGATTATTACCCTTCAATAAGAAAGGATTTATTCCGCAGGTCATTAAACTGCGTTAAATTACACACAAATATAACGAACGTGGAAATAGATATAATATATTAATGATGGAAGACTGTATTGTTGTGTAATGAAGAACAATGGATGAAAACAGATTCTACAGACTTTTTCGATGTGGCGATGGATACTAGACTCTACAGAAATGTCTAATCTGGTGGGATTGTTTATTCTATATAGATTACAGAAACGGTGGTGATTAGCATTAAGTAAATAGGCTGTATATGGACGATGGTTTAGCTATAGTTAAAAATATAAATAGCCCTAAGACTGAAGAATTTTTAAAAAGTATACACGTAGCTATGAGGGATTTAGGACCTAAAGTGGATATTATAAATCTTATATGAAATATAACTATAACCAAGTATATTTACCCCAGGTTATGTAGTCACATGATGTAATTAAACATATCTATATATCAATTAAACAGTATTAGTAATAATTAATATAATGAGGACATTTTTAATAGTAATAGCTATGCATGAGAAATAGTGGTATAGTTAATACTAACATTGAATAGTAAAATAGAAATAATAAACACTTAAGAAGTAGAAATAGAAATCGAAGAATCATTTGGTATATAACTCCATTTAATCTACTAGTTACATTGAACATTTGTTTTTAATCTCATAAATAGACATTTCCCAATAAATAACCCATTGCATAAAAACTTTAATAAAATATTTAATGAAAACACAATCAAAATATGTTGCACAAAATCTTGAAAACATAAGTAAAAGTCATAATAGCCAAATATTAAAAAGTCTTGACAACAATAGAATTCACAACATCAAAATAATTATAAAAATAGGGAATGTAGAGATTATAATGAATTGCCGTTATAGAACATGTTTAACCAAGATATAGTTTATTTAGGGAATGTGTTCCCAGAAAACCATCATAATTTATAATAATGTTACATAGTGTGTACAGTTAATGACTTTAAGGCTAGATACAGGAACCACAACTTTACATTTAATAATTCAGATGATAATAAAATCGGCACTTAACTAGCCAAGTATATGATATCTCAGAAAGATGGAAATATTATTCTTGTAATAAAATGAAGCATTTCAAAAAGTCTCCGACACCTACACTCCACAACTTCACTTGCTTTTTGACTTAGTGGGCAATTGGGCATGGTAATGTTCCCTAACACAAGTAGTTTACTATATCAACGAGATAACTGTAGCAACTTCACACGGTTAAGTCTGGATAAGTTTGCCCACAATTTAGTAAATATGACATGAATAACTTGATAATAATTAATGCATCCCTAATTGTTGTAATTTAGTAGAATGTTAGTGAACTAATAAAAGGCTTAGTTTAACTAAACAATTTAAAATAAATAACACAACTCGGATTTTTGGTAAGTTCTGCAATATCTTATGCGGGGTAAATTTTAAGAGCATCAGTTATATTAGCGATTAATATCAAGACCTGCTGTTGCCATTGTTATTGTTACAGTAATGGTTATACTTATAATAATAATGGTAATAATAGTAATAGTTACACAAATAATAATAATAATACTAATAATAACAATAGTAATAACAATAGTAGTAATAGTAATAATTATAATAATAGTAATCGTAGTAATAGTAGGATAAATAATAATATCAGTAGTAATACTTATAATAGGATTGATAACAATGGCAATAGTAGTAGTAATACAACATTGCTGGTGGTACGACATTCAGAATGCTTATAATAGATTAAGTATACTTCTTATGATTTGAAAATATGTATTTATATTGTCCGATGTTCAACATTGGTGAAACGTCCAGAAACTTGAGATCTCGCATTTACGAACACAAGCGGGACCTCGAACACGACATTTCCACTAATGCTCTAGCGATACACGGGAACACACTCTCCCACAATCTAAACCTTTCAGACTGCAATCTCCTCAAGAACGAACACTCTCTCTGACGTCGCAAATGCATTGAAAGCGCGACTATACTCCTTTCACCACCAAAGGCTCGGTCCTTATACCCTAAGCAGACACTTAGCAAAAGTCGCACAAAAACAATGCAATATATTTCACCACTGCGACCCTGATTAAATATCTACACACATATATATATATATATATATATATATGTATATATATATATGAGAAAATGTGTGTATGTGTGTATATGTGTATGTGTATGTATAGATATTTATACATATACATATATTTATATATATGTATATGTATATATATACACATGTGTGTGTGCATATTTATATAGTTTGTGATAATAGCAAGCTCCCATTGATAATCAAATCATTTTAATACATATCCCTATAACTTGACCCTTATTTTTTTATTTTTGAAATCCATATATTTTTTTATTTTCCTTCAACTCTTTTACCTGTTTTTCCCGTCTGTTTCATTTTTCACACATTTTGTCCACCACGGCTTTTCATTTGCATGAATTGCACTTTAAAAACCTAATGTGTGACAAAATAGCAGACCTATCATGATTCTTTCTTATTAACCTTTAGGGGCTAACATCAAAT
>OY744516.1:98858116-99215616 GCA_963556195.1 Sepiola atlantica
ATCGGAATTTAACTTAAAATTCGGGGTTCGATTCATGCAACCGGTATGCATAATCATCTCTACGCTGATGACTCCCGAAAAGATAAACGTCTACGTATTCAGACAAAAACAAATATGTATAAGGCCTTTTATTTAATCCACGAGGGTGGCATACATCTGTTCCGTCAGTAATTCGCAATTCCTCGTAGGATTGAACCTTTGAACTTCAGATTATTATCACACAGATCTGAATTTAATTTAGTGATTGCAGACAGTTCTAGTATGAATATTGGGTGCCTTAAACCTATTCTTGTATTTTCTATGTGTAGTCTTACTACTTATGACTATATATCAGTACTTTTATTAATACATATCACTATGTCTAATATATATATATATATATATATATATATATATATATATATATATATATATATGAAAAAGGAAAACCAAAAAATGGATGTTTTTTATGTGTACATCAACGTTTCGTCTTTATTTATAAGACTTCATCAGGATGATAATATAGAGAAAAAATGTCATGCAAGTACAGATACATGTAGGGTAGACATATTGGGAGGAAAAATAAAATAAAATAATGGCCACTACTGGGTGGACGTCCGTACTTGTTGGAGAATAAAAATGAATGTTGAAGAAAATGAGTGGGGAAAAAATGAAAAGATGGGGTGAGCAAGGACTACTGTGGCTGGTGGTAAAAGAAAGAGGTGGGGGATTAGCAGGGGTAAAGTGGATGGCAGAGAGGGAGTGGAGGAGAGGGAGGAGGGAGGTGTTTGGCCAGATGGCTGCGGTCAAGATTGAAGGGGAAAAGTAAGTTGGAATGTTTGTGTATGGGGGGTGTATGCAGGGAAAGGAGGATGGGTAGAGAAGGAGGGGGGCTGTGATTTTGGTGGATGGGCGAAAGTTAAGGTCTTAGAGAGCGTTTTGAGAAAATGAGGGAATTTAAGAAGGGGGTATGGAAAAAGTGAGGGTATGGGAGAAAATAGTTGAGAGGGGGAATGGGTGAGTGAGAGGGAGGATTTGTTGTGATAGGGTGTGAAATATTTGAAATATTTGGAAAATGATAGCCATGAGTGAGGGAGTGGAGGGGTGGAGGAGGGCGGTTATTGAAAGGGTGGGTATGGAATATTTGAAATATTCGGAACATGAGAAAGTTTATTTGGACTGCAGTGTTAAAAATGTGAGGGAAAAACGGAAAAAGTAAGGAGAAAGTGAAGATTCAAGGAGAAAAAGGAAGGGTGTGAGTAAATGGAAGAGTGTCATAAAGGTTAGAGATGAAAATAAAAGTTATCTATGATCAGGCAAGAGTCTTTGTTCTGTGAGGATGATCTTGCTTATTAAGGGTGATAGGTTAAAGAAACCATTTCGTTGCTTGATGGTGGTGGAGGCGGTGATGAGGGCAGTTTCCAATAATCTTCGCCGAGATTTGTTGTGGATGTATTTAGTGATTTTGGCTTGCTCAAATTTGAACGCATGACCATGTTCTAGTGCATGGGAGAAAAGTGCATTGAGAAGGTTATTGTTTTTTATGTCCCTTTTGTGTTCATTTAATCGTTTCTTTAATTCGCGTTGTGTTTCTCCCACGTAAAATTGATGGCAATCATTGCAAGGGACAGTATATAAGCCGGCATGGGATGTGGGTGTTTTTTGTAAATGTCTGGATGTGTTTAAAGTTTGTTTTATAGATTGTGATGTGGTTTGTACTGTTGGAATGCCTAGTTTGTTAAGCGTGTTGCATATGGATGTGTTATTGGAATGCGTGGGTAGGAGAAGGGGTCTGTCTATGAGAGAGGTGTTAGGAGTTTGATTTTTTTGTGTCGTGTTTCTGGAGAATATTTGGAAGGCTTTTTTCTTGGCATTTAATATAAAATGTGTGGGGTATTGCAATGTTTTTAGGGAATTAAAAATGTACTTTATTTCTTCATCTATGTGTAGGGGGCTACATATTCTAAGGGCGCGTAGGAAGAAGTCTATAATTATACCTGTTTTGATCTTGCTATGGTGGTGGGAGTAGAAATGTATGTAGTCGTTTTTGTGAGTGTTTTTGCGGTGTACCTTAAATTCTAGTTTGTTGTTGGACTTAATTATAAGAGTATCAAGGAAGGGAATGGAGCCGTTTATTTCAGTCTCATGGGTGAATTTTATGGAGGGTTCTACTGTGTTGAGTTTATCTTTAACATTATTGATTTGTATGTCTGTGGGGAGGAAAATTAAAATATCATCTATGTATCTAAAGTATTCGATGTTAGGAGGTAGTCTATATTTGAAAGGACCGGATTCTAAGAATTCTAAAAAGAGGCAGGCCAATACACCGCTAATGGGGTTGCCCATGGGGAGTCCAAATTTTTGTTTGTAGAATACTTGCATGACATTTTTTCGCTATATTATCATCCTGATGAAGTCTTATAAATAAAGACGAAACGTTGATGTACACATAAAAAACATCCATTTTTTGGTTTTCCTTTTTCATTTTCCCATCACGTCGGATTACCTTCCTCCTTCTCTTCCCATATATATATATATATATATATATATATATATATGTAAATAATTTTTTAGTGGTACTAAATGTTATTTAAGCAATGCATATAGTCATTTGCTTGAATTATGGCGTCTATATGCATTGTTTTATATATATATATATATATATATATATATATATATATATATATATATATATATAAATATATATATATATCATAACCTTATCTATTATTTATAATTAATGATTCCCATATTGTATACAATTATATACAAGACCTGCTTAGCAAGCCATTATTGGCAAACATATGCGCTGTTTCTTTTAGTCGTCTTACTCTCCACTGTTCTTCCCTATGTATAATGTCTATATCTCCCATAAGGGTAGATGGTTTCTCGCGTTTTCTCCATGTGTGGTCAGTTATACCCTATTTGTCGATATCTCCACGTATTATGGTTTTCTTGTGTACTTCTAGCCTTACTATTAGTGGGCGACATGTCTCACCTGTGTATATTTTCCCACACTTACATGGGATCGCATACACGCAGTTCTTAGTCATACATTTTTCTGTAGGAGATTTGACTCTCAAAATATGCGTTCGGAGAGTTGAACCCTCCTTAATACTGTCCTGATGTCATATCGATTACATATTCTTTGGCTTTTTTCGAAAAGCCTTTCATATATGGTATACAAATTGTGGTGAGTTTTCGGGTGATGTCCCTTGGTATTTGGTTTAGATACTTTGGAGCTGATGTAATGCTCTCAGGATAGTTGTTTCGGTTGAGGGGTTCTCTCAAGCTGTCCATCTCCTGTTGATATATATTGCTGCTACTACATATTGTCTTTGCTCGATCTTGTAGGCAGCGGGCGATTCGTTTCTTTACATTATATGGATCGTGGGAGTTGAAATCTAGATACTGTCCAGGGAAAGTTGGATTTCGATACACAGATGACCTAAACCTTGGATCAGTCCGAGTTATAAGCACATCTAGAAAACATAATCTCTCATTATGTTCCTTTTCTATCATGAACTGTATAGATAGACAGATAGAGTTCACATGATTCAGTAATGTTTGAACATCTTTCTGGCGAGGCCAGCGTATAAATGTGTCATCTACATATCGTAGCCACATTGTTGGCTTTAGTAGTGTTGACTCAAACGTCATTTTCTCGAAGTATTCCATGTATACATTGGCCAGTACTGGGGGCAATGTTGATCACATAGCTATATGCCGGTATATAGCATATCCCACTTCGAAGTATGTGGTTTCTACACTAAAGGTCAACATCTCCATGAGATTGTTAATTGGGATACAAGTGAGTTTCTTCAGTGAGGTAACTGAAGTCAACTTCTCCCGTACAATCGTCAGAGACTCATCAGTGGGTACTTTCGTGTACAGACTCATTATATCTAGACTCACTATATCTAGACTCACCATCAGGTTAGAATAAATGGAAGCATTGTTGATTTTGTCCACGAAGTGAGCTGAATTCTTTACACACGATGGACATTTCCATGTGAGTGGGCAAATTATACCTACCAGGAATCGGCTCAATGGATGGCATGCTAAACCTCGTGCACTGACAATGGGTCTTAATAGAATACCATCTTTGTGAATCTTCGGAAGGCCGTATAGGTATGGTAGGTTGCTGTAATGCTGAACGAGCTGTCTATATTTTGCGAGTGGTATTGGATCCTTGTTCTTAGTGAGGATCTGTGACAGCTTCCTCTGTGTTCAAAGTGGGGTTCTTTTTTACTCTACTGTAGCCACAAAATCTTATTAAGTGTGCCAATTCTTTGTGATATTCCGCTACATCCAATTACACTGTAGCATTGCCTTTGTCTGCTGATAATATTACGATATCATCATCATCATCACTTCATAGTGACTTGATAGCCAATACTACTTCGTTAAAGATGTTAGGTTTTGTAGGCTTTGAATTCTCGACTGCGTGTCTCACCTTCTTCCTTAGCTGATGTCCTTGTGCGTTGGAACTGCCCACAAAGGTCCGTGGTGCAGTAGATATAGTCTTAGTTAAATTTAGTTTAAAGTGATAGTAATCTGAAGATTGAAGGTTCAATCCTCTGTGTGGGCGATACGAAAAATTGCGAATTACTGAAGAATTCTCCCCGTCATTGCTGAGAGAACAAGAGCATGCTAGCCTCGTGAATTAAATAAATGGTTCCGTTCGAAATTCCGTCCATATTCCCGAGTTTGACAGAAATATTTCCAAATTCGAAGAGATACACGTGAAGAAGACCGGAGGTTACAGCGGCCGAAACGTTGGGATTCTAACATTCTAGACGAGAAATGTATTCCGAATACCCGAAGGTTGATTTGATTAACTTCTATGAACACATTTTCACTGGGAGTATATATATACTAATTTAATGTGGTTCAATACCACATCATTGTAACAAAGGACAGATTCATGTAATTGTTTCCAACTGTTTTTTATTTCGCAGACAATTGTTTCGGCTAACATCAACAAGTTGAAAGAAATTACGTGAATCTGTCCCCTGTGATAATTATGAATTACATAAAAGTACTAAATATAGCATAGCTCTAGCTTTAATCTTTTGAGCTATTATAAGTACTTTGTGTTACACAAATAAAAACGTACATACACACACACACACACACATATATATATATATATATATATATATATACACATACGTGTGTGTGTTATATAAACCTCTATTCAGTCAGAATCGACCACCTACCCCAGGCGAAGAAAACCAGTGGTCGATCATGGCATGTGCAGTAACCACACTCAGATGCACGAGAATAAAATGTGTTGAGTCTTCAATTGTCCCGGGCAATTTATACGATGCGAACATAAGATGCTATGCTGTATCCAAACTTAAACTCATCCGAAAGAGCCGACAATATTTTTCAAGCCTCAGCCTTTAGATGTATTTGCCTTTGCTCCTCATTGTTGCAATATTTATGTATCTCCCCTCATTACATTGATTGTGTTTTGACATGGGTACATGCCGTTTCATTTATCTTTAACATTTTACAAAAAAGTTAAAAGTACATCAAAGTCTCTCTATGAAATAAGATGTGGCTCAAGGCATCAATTGAGTGGAGTTGGATAGATGCTGACTGTGGTTCTCTTGGTTTATTTTTTTTAACAAGTATCAGTCACCAACATACTACATTCACTCTATGGGTAAAACCTACTTAACATTATCCTCAATGGTTTGACGTTTTTTATTTACAAAATATATATGTAAAATAGCCGAAAACAAGCAAGAAAGTGTCACAGTAGAATAAAAGACGGACAAGACTTATTTGTCCAGCTAGTTAAAGTTCTTTGCAGCATGCATAAGCAGGGAACGCGTATTCAAACTAGGTTCGTCTAAACACACATAGGCTTGCGGTGTATATCTACCTCTTTTTAAAAGGTCAGAGTACATAAATACCCGTTTAAAAGTCTTACGTTGGCTTAACTTTACGTTTCCTGAGTTTTTTTGCGGTACTTATATAACCCATGTGCATTCTAACCGAATGAAGAATTATTTCTTTCCAGTTGTGTCGATATAGAAATAACCGAATCGCATATCGAAGTGAATTGATCTGTGTAATTTATATCGACACATATACTATAACAAGCGGCATACATTGCATAACCCTTTTAAATCAAATCTAATTTTAAACGAATTCCCGGAATAAAAATATATAAATGCAAACAAGCAAATAAATCAATGTACACAAATACAATTTAAAACACCGACATCGAAAAGTAAGCCTTTAAAAGCTAAGTAAACTAAAAGCATTAGGTGTAGCTGAACATAGATTTTATTTACATGTTTGCGAAACACTTTAATCGAAACTGTGTGACGTTTAGTTAAAAAATCTAAGAGTAAGATTGACAATTATTCCATATCTGATATGAAACTTTGTTGGCCAATTTTGATGTGGAGTCTATAAATAAAACTCGTATAAAACTGTTCTGCTTGGGAAATTAATTCTACTCTTCCTGTGACGAGTATTCCTCTAATATATATATATATATATATATATATATATATATATATATATATATATATATATATATATATATATTACAGAAATGTTATATGTGCCGCTAGTTATCGTATGTGTGTCGATATAAATCACAAAAATCAATTCACTTTGATATGACATTCTGTTATTTCATATCTACATGATGTTTATTGTTACATTCCGGCGTTTACGTAAACTTTTATAATATATCGTGCATTTTGTGGTCATATATATATATATATATATATATATGTGTGGTAAGTCAATGAAAATTGATTAGACTTGCAAATTGAAGCAAATCGATATCGTCAGTTGTTCAAAACAAGGAGCAGTTTAGTTAATAAAAACATTTATTTTTCTTCTCTTTCATTCCTTAAACCAGGCTTTTCAAAGATTTAAATCTTATCATCAGAAGTAAATTATGATTGATAAATTGACAGGAAAGAACTGTCAAAGTTCTAAATTTCAAAGAGTTTAAAAAAAAAATTAAAGTTACAACGGGCATGAAAGTCACCTATATATATTTATATTAAGATAAAATGCACTATTTTTCATGAAATTAAATGTCGTGATATATATATATATATATATATATATATATATATATATATATATATATATATATATATATATATATATATATATATATACTATCACCCCCACTGTTTTAAAAAATTTCGTCAATAAAATTAGCGAATAAATTTAAAACCTCTCATCCAGCCCCGAAATTTTCAACTATGCAGCACCCTATCACAACAAAGCGCCCCGCGTCAGCGGGTTCAGAGAAGAGATCGCATACACCCCAACCCGAGACCAACCACGGAGGGGCCGCAATAGAAGGAGGTCGGTGATCTAGTTTTCCCCACCCTATTTCACCAATACTAAAACAAAGGTAAGCCACCTTTTTCTCAACATACACGACAAACACTCCGCGGCCCACACAAAACATGCACACACTTTTTAACAGAAATGTTATCAAGGTTAGCTACTCCACTGCCACGTCTATAAGAACAATAATCTCTGCGGAGTCCAAAACAATTGCAAACGCAGGCTGCTCATGCCAGGACAAAAGAAAACGCCCTCTAAAGGGGAATTGCAAAATCTATTCCCTCGTATATTAAGCCACCGTCACAAACCAGACCACCGGTAGAGCAGTAAAATACATTACCATGACGCAGGGAAGCTTCAAGCAAAGATTATACGCACACAAAAACCCATTCAGATACAAAAAAGCAAATACGTTACTCGTGACCAGTATATGGAAACTTAAATATGAAAAGACACCCTTCACCATGAAATGGAAAGTAATTGAGAGAAGCCCATCTTTCCTCCAGCCATAAATAAATGCCCTGTGTGTGAAAATACCATATATTAAGGGGCATCATAGACTCAAATACAGTATGTTTGAATAGTCGAGATGAAATCTTTAAGGGATTCATCCACAGGAGACAAGCACTACTCATAAATTAGACTTACCGATAAACACAAAGCCTAGCTACACCCCTCTGCCAAATAATATACCCACATAATTGCCCTATTAAATACCGACTTCCACTCCACAAATTCTCCCAACCATCACCCCTCATGAATATAAATAAAATTAAAGTATATGAACAAATACCTTAATCAGCTCATATCCACACTACTTTTCACGAGCAATAATTATGACTTTCCCATTAATATTTCTCCAGTCATTAAGAGGGTAACACCCCCATTTTACAACATTATTATTACTCCCATAAGTCCCAACCATACCTCGGTCATAATGCTAATACCCCATATCCCCCAAACAGATACAATGTTGCCGACACACTCTTTACTCTTTTCTCTAAACAGTTTTAATGAGCATACCAATTTTATCACCTCCATAAGTATTCAGTATACCTTAGTTAATAATATTAAATTCCGGATATAAACCATTCAACACCCTGCAGAGTTACTGCCCTTAGACCGCCCGGATAATATATATTTAAAAAATCATTTGGGATTGATTTAAAGTCCTTCAATCCAGGATTTAAACACGAATTTAATTAGTGTTGTTCCTTTTAACCTGTTTAATCCTAAAACCAATTTTCTCTCCCTAATTTGAAAACACATTATTAAACCCCAAAACAGTAACGACCAAATATACAATACTCATAATATTGGCTCACGTGATTTATATAGAAATATTTTTTATTTTTTATTTTTTATTTTTTCCATTTTTTTTATATCTCTTTAAATCTCTTCCGGTTAAAATCTCAACTGTTACTTTTTTATTATTTTCCTCAGCATGTTCTTTTTTATTTTTGCTTTTTAAGTATTATTTAATGTCCTGTTACATTTCTGAACTGCTAATGATGTGGGAATTGTCTCCTTTTACATATTCATTTTTTATCTGTTTGTCATATACTTCAATTCATGTTTAATAAATTATTAGCATTAGTATAACTAATAAAGTTATCACAGAAGATTGATTTACTAACAAGCAAAGACATTTTCAAAAGAATGAACCTGGGTCTAATAGTGTTTGTTTTCCTTTCATATAATTCTAAAGGTAAAACAACTTCCCAAACTATATATATATATATATATATATATATATATATATATATATATATATATATATATATATATATATATATATATATGTATATGGGAAGAGTAGGATGAAGGTAATCCGACGTGATGGTAAAATGAAAAAGGAAAACCAAAAACTGGATGTTTTTATGTGTACATCAACGTTTCGTCTTTATTTATAAGACTTCATCAGGATGATGATATAGGGAAAAGATATCATGCAAGCACAGATACATGTAGGGTAGACATGTTGGGAAGAAAAATAAAATAAAATGAAAAGTAATGGCAGCGTCTTGCTGGACGTCCGTACTTGTTAGAGAATGAAAATGAGTGGGAGAAAAAAGGGGAAGGGTGGAGGGAGCAAGGACTACTGTGGCTGGCGATGAGAGAAAGAGGTGGGGGATGAGCAGGGGTAAAATGGATGGCAGTGAGAGATTGGAGGAAGAGGGGGAGGGGGTGTTTGACCAGATGGCTGTGGTCGAGATTGAAGGGGAAGAGTGAGTTGGAATGTTTGTGTGTGGGGGGTGTATGCAGGGAAAATGGGGATGGGTAGAGAGGGAGGGGGGGCTGTGATTTTGGTGGATGGGTGAAAGTTATGGTCTTAGAGAGCGTTTGGAGAAAATGAGGGAATTTAAGAAGAGGTATGGGAGAAAATAGATGAGAGGGGGAAGAGGGAGGATTTGTCGTGATAGGGTGTGAAATATTTGAAATATTTGGAAAATGATAGCAATGAGTGAGGGATTGGAGTGGGTGGGGGAGGGGGGTGATTGAAAGGGTGGGTGAGGAATATTTGAAATATTTGGAACATGAGAAAGTTTATTTGGACTGTAGTATAAAAATGTGAGGGAAAAAAGTGAGGAAAAATAAGAGAAGATTCAGGGAGAAGAGGGAAGGGTGTGGGTGAATGGAAGAGTGTCATAAGGTTAGAGATGAAAATAAAAGTTAGCCATGATCAGGCAAAAGACTTTGTTCTGTGAGGATGATCTTGCTTATTAAGGGTGATAGGTTAAAGAAACCATTTCGCTGCTTGATAGTAGTGGAGGATGTGATGAGGGCAGTTTCCAATAATCTTCGCCGAGATTTGTTGTGGATGTGTTTAGTGATTTTGGCTTGTTCAAATTTGAATGCATGACCATATTCTAGAGCATGGGAGAAAAGTGCACTAAGAGGGTTGTTGTTTTTTTTTTTTTTTTATGTCCCTTTTATGTTCATTTAATCGTTTCTTTAATTCACGTTGTGTTTCTCCCACGTAGAATTGAGGGCAATCATTGCAAGGGACAGTGTATAAGCCGGCATGGGATGTGGGTGTTTTTTGGAAATGTCTGGATGTGTTTAAAGTTCGTTTTATGGATTGAGAAGTGGTTTGTACTATTGGAATGCCTAGTTTGTTGAGCGTGTTGCATATGGATGTGTTATTGGAATGCGTGGGTAGGAGAAGGGGTCTGTCTATGAGAGAGGTGTTAGGGGTTTGATTTTTTTGTGTGGTGTTTCTAGAGAATATTTGGAAGGCTTTTTTCTTGGCATTATATATATATATGTATATTTATATATGTATATTTATATATATATATATATATATATATATATATATAATATTACAATAATAATAAACACCTTTTTAATTAAAGTTATGACTGACTTAAAGATAGCAAACATTTATCATCCTGAAATTTCCAGGAATAATATATATATATATATATATATATATATATATATATATATATATATATATATATATATATATATATATATATATAAAAGCTCTAATGCAAACTTCTGAATATGTTAATCGTACAATGTCGACTAGTCTTTTATCTCTGCCCGTATCTTGGTTTATATGGATCTGTGAGCCGGGTTTGAAATTGTTACTTTCCTGCACTGATGAGAGGAATAAGCCTGAAACGCTAGCGTAGGTAAGTATTAATAATTTAAAATTTATTCATAAAAATTATATATATTTATATATAAACATAATATATATATATATATATATATATATATATATATATATATATATATATATATATATATATATACACATTGGTATTTATTACATATGACTGCAATATATATATATATATATATATATATATATGACAAATGTAGATTTTAAATTGTCTCTGATTAAATTGGTGTGAGATTAATGAGATGGATTGTCATGGAGATGCCATGACTAGCACGATGAGTGTTCCTAGCGATGAAGTCTGAATATGATTCATTGTTCATTTACGTCGATTCGATTGCCTGGAATCGTCCGACTTTATTTAGGTAAAGAACCAATTCCATTTAAAGAACATAAATAAACGACGAGAGACAAGCCGACGGCAATACGCTCAGGATAGAAGGAAAGTACACAATAATTTACATGCAAAATATACAGAAATAATAATTATATATATATATATACATATATATATATATATATATATATATATATATATATATATATATATAAAGAGAGACACAAAGAATATATATATTAAGGGAGGAGGGTAAGTGTTTGAAGAGTGACACTTTTTAAACATTTTATTAATGAAATTTCACAAAATATAATAAAGTCACTCTATTCAAAAACAAATACAAAGATAATATATATATATATATATATAATAGAGAATATATATATATATATATACATATATATATATACATATACATATATATGAATATATATATATATATATATATATATATGTATATATATATATGATGAGAAATATGTAAATAATATTCAAACCCGATTTAAAATCAAAAAGGAAACAAAAATAATGTGTATATTATTTTAAGACATTTTCAAGATGATTGATTTTAAAAAATACATACAAGTACAATATGTAAAAGTATAAGGAGCGTTTGTGACGTGAAAATAAGTTTTCTTAATTTTTTTGAACGAAACATTGTAGTTAGAATATTTTTTAATGCTTTGGTATTATGAACTGAAAACTGGTTATAAGTCGTTCGAAAAAAAGAACTCAAGTTCTTGTTTTCGAACGACTTATTACCGTTATAATTCAAAATCTGTGATGCGTTTTTGAAATGCAATGACTGTTTTTTGTTGTCTATTCTGATATCGATATTATGTAAAACTTTTGTTTGGAATTAAAGTGTCAAATAGCAAGCCTGGATTTAAATTCAAGTTTTGTTCGTGTTAGTATTTGTCTGCCGATGTAAGGCGATAGATTGTAGAAGCCGTGACGTTGTTTAGTCGAACTTGGTTAAAGTTGAAAGATGGTCATGTTTTAATGCATGAGAGAATAAAACCATTCAGGAAATTGTAATTTTTTATACAACAAAACTTGTCACCGAAAATTGATATTGATAAGTAATATAAAAAAGAACACTCATTCGATTTTATAAACGCGTGACACATTTTGAATTCTTACGTCTATGGTTCGTTTGAGAAAGACCTAAGACATGTTTCTCACGTCATACACGCACCACATTGTTTGGATTAAAATAATGATGTTTCGTAAAAAAGAAAAACATATTTTCACGTCATAAATGCACAGAGTATTTTCAAATATTGTACTTGCATGTTATTTCTTAAAATCAACTATCTTGAGAAAGTCTTATAATAACGACGAGACCTTGATGAATATATAACTAATGGTTTTTCAGCTTTTTCGTTTTTCATATATGCATATATCATATATATATATATATATATATATATATATATATATATATATATATATATAATTAATATATTTTATTTAATTGTAAGTATAAACACGTAACGCGCTAGGCTTTTCATATGTTTATTTTGGGATGCAATTCGTGCGTGTACTTTTTCTGCAATCTTTATTTGATTGTGTTCGGGTTTTACTTCTGTTTTTCAATTTCGTTCTTGTTGCAGCCAGCGCAACCTCTGTAAACAACCCATTTACCAGGTTCGTTTTGTACGAATCTGACAGCTTTAACAAACAGCTTTTAACAAATCGTTTCAACAAACAAAATAGATAAAGAAACCTCAACAGATCCAATGCGCCATTACATTTGCCAAGTTTGATGTTTTTCGTAATATTTTTTTACTTTAAAGAAATAAAACCCCAAAATATTTCAATCTACCGATTCATGAGCGTTGGGATTGGTCCTGTTCCCCTTGGGTTTTCAGTTACTCTATAAGCATTCAAATATTCACAAATAATTGGAAAAAAGGCGCGGAGCTAATCTCGACATCACCAACTAGAATAAAGAAGCGCTCTCCTTCTATTCGCTTTGCTGACATTTTTATTACAATTATATATATATATATATATATATATATATATATATATATATATATATATATATATATATATATATAGATGGGAACACTTAGATGAATTGCACATACTGATAGATCATCGATTGATTCTTACAATTGATATTGTAATAATTCCTTCCTTTCCAGGCGAGAGGTTTCGGGAAGATAAAAAGTTGCGCATATATATATATATATATATATATATATATATATATATATATATATATATATATATATAATTATGATTAGAATGTCGGCAATATGTCATATATATAGTAATCCAGGTAAATGCGTCATGAGGTGTAGTCAGATGTTTGTGTAAATTAAAATATTATATATAAACGCACCCCCCACACACACATACAGACATGCATATATATATATATATATATATATACATATATATATATATATATAGTATATATATATATATATATATATATATATATATATATATATAGATAGATATATATATATATAAGAGGTGTAGTTATTGGAAGAGAAAGCATTGTATATATGGTAATATGAATTATTAAAAAGTTAAAATAATGAGCAATAAGAACGCCATACGATGCATTTTAGTTTTATAAACTTTTTTTTCAATTTAATTTTCGAAGATATACTTCATCGCCAGATTTCCAAATAAAGATACACTAAGAGACCATTTTTTACTTTTTTCTGTCTCGTTCTTTGGTGTGTTTTCAATTCGTCTGTTGGTGAAGCGAATGTGGTATGACAGTCTCTTTTGTTGCAGACGCGGTACAGGGCGGAGCAAATTGAATGTAAAATGTTGTTATTCGTTTAGACAACATTCCTTATACTCTCAGGACGTATGTCTTCGAAAATTAAACTGAAAATAAAAGTTAATTAATTGTATAGCGTTCTAATTACTTATTATTATTTTTAATAATCCATATATAAATATATGTATATATATATATATATATATATATATATATATATATATATATGTATATATGTATATATATATATATACATATTATATATATGTACTAATTAAACATTCAAAGTTCTTCAAATGTAGGATCATTTAATAACATAAAGTCAGCTATAGCTCTATAGTTTCTGACTAGAGCTATTTTACAAATGATGATGAAGGATAGATATCATATATATATATATATATATATATATATATATATATATATATATGTAGATTATAACTAAAAGGTAAACTTTTAGAGAGTTGGACCTATTGTGAAATAAGGAAAGCTCAATATACTGGATAGAGCAAACATATGGTAAGACATTTTGTATTTTTGTATTCGGCCACCTTGGAATTTATTTTTATCACTTTTTATCTTTAATTTTATCTTCCGCTCCCTTTTTTCTGCCTTAATATCATTTTGATTTGAATCTCTTAACCCCTCCCCCACCTGTTAAGTTTCACTCTTTTTCACTCGCTTTTCTTTTTCTCTTTTTTCTTTTTTTTTCTTTTCTTATTTGATTCCTACCTTTTCTTCTGTCTCTATATTTTGTCTAGCGTTTTTTTCTCTTCCCTTTCTTCTTCTCTTCCCTTACTTCATGCTATCCCACAATTCCCCAGTAATTTTTATACATTGCAACAGTTCGCTTTGACTCCATTGAGATTTGGTCATTTTTTGGCCTTGGAATACGCTTAATTGAAAACAGGAAGAATATTGTTTTCTTTAACATGGCCAATCTTATTTGATCCCTTCTACGAGGACAACAGACCTGGATGGAATCGTCGTCATTGGATTTTTATACAGATTCCTCTGGATTTACCAATATTTCTGAGCCCCACGCTTTTTTGGACTTCATTATTGGTGATTCTCATACCCGTTTGAACATTAACATTTTTTTTAAAAACTCTTTCAAATATAGAACTTTGACACCTCTATCCTGTCAACTTATCAATCATAATTTTTTTTCTTATGATAAGAGTTTAATCTTTGAAAAGCCTGGTTTAAGGAATGAAAGAGAAGAAAAATAGATGTTTTTTATTAACTAATCTGCTCCTTGTTTTGAACAACTGACGATATCGATTTGCTTCCATTTGCAGGTCTAATCAATTTTCATTGACTTACCATATATATATATATATATATATATATATATATATATATATATATATATATATATATATATAAGAATTAAATACATAGTATATCATCAATTTAACGCCGTGAATACAGGATGGGTTTAAAAAGACATAAAAATAAACAAATAAAACACAGGAATAACCAATCAAAAACGAGAGATGTACCGGTTCCGTCTGAATGAACGAACGTAATCAGTAATGAAGACGTTCGTTTATTCAAACGAAACCGGTAAATTTCACGTTTTTGACGATTTTTTCCTGTGTTTAAATTTTGCTTCATTTCTCCTTTTACACACACCCGCACCCACCCACCCACACACATATATATATATATATATATATATATATATATATATATATATATATATATATATATATGTTTGACAAAGTTTTGCATCAAAATACGTTAAAGTAAAACACCAGTATGATATAAGGAGACTTTTAATCTGATGTCAGGAATATATTATAGATGTTATATGCAAACAATCACTTATGGATAAGTGAAGAAAAAGACTTCTCATCCCCGAAAACGTTCATGAAAGGCCCATAATATTAAATTCATAGCGATTTAGATAAAATCACAAAAAGTGTTCAGCCACTATTCACCAACGTAGTTCTGTAGGATTAATTAATTATTTATATTTTAATTCCCTAATTTACGAAAAAAATGCCTAGCTCCGAAAGATACGTTTAGCCAATGAAATGCTTTCTTTTATCTACTATTGATAATTAGCCAATCAGTATCGCGTTTACAAAATAAAACAACAAGATGGTGACCTCTGCGCAGACGACGCGATGTCTGTAAACATTGAACGAACGCATTGTTTCAAGTGCACGTGTTCCTCGAATAAAAAAAATATTGCATTATTTTCGCTGAAAAGATTTATTAGTTTCTTTAAATATATGGATAAGTGGAAGAATCTGAAAGAATCACAAACAATAATCGCGACAAATTACGCAGCACTTCGGGTGTCTTATGCTGCTTAACAAGTGTGTCAATCAACATATGATCTCCAGAAAAGATCTATTTATAAAATCAAACAAAACTATTTTTAATGAATTTGCTAATATTTGATTATTTGGTATCATTCTTCTCTTAGTCTGTATGCTAGTTAAAAAAGAAAAAATCAGATTCTTCATTTGAGGTGGGCGCGATTACACGTGAACAAACTGAAAGAATTGACGGTATAAATAAACAAACCAGACAAACACATATTTTAGACTTTAGAATGAGAGATCAATTTCAAATTAAAATAAAACGTAAAATGATCATCCAGATGCCGTGTTTAAATTCATGTAAACATATTTTGTTAATCCCGGTCATTTTTTAAAATTTCATAGAACTCAAGTGTGTGTGTTGCAAGGGGTCTGCTAAGAATATACCTACTTAAATATTTTTTTAACAGCAATGTTTTCACGCTGATTACTTGGGTGTGTGTCTGAGGGGGGGGGGCGATTTACTGAAAATAAACATTAAATTGCCCATTACTCTACTCCCCCTAAACGTATATGACTAACATGTCCTTAGAACGCTATGTGATGCGAGCAGTTTGTGTTAAATTTAAATGTGAAAGTGATTCATCACTAAAATAGTGTTATTAATTTTTGTTCTTGTGTTTTTTTTTTTATAATTTTACCGTAAAACTTTTCAAGCTATTTACACATAATTGCCTCACATTTTTTCCTTGAGGGATGGACTCAGGTGTATGTCTATAGTTTTACCAAAATGTTAATAAATAACAGCAAAACATGAAATAAAAGAATAACAATGAATATAAACAAAAACTGCCAAAAAGGTAGGTGGTAATTTGATGTTAAATTTATGCAAAACTGATCCTTCACTCTAAATTCTAAAAGAATTCGGGTTTTGTTTTTGTTTCATTTTCACTGCCAAGTTTTTTTCAGGCTGTTTACATTTAATATCCTGCAAACAGTAAAATCTTAATTTTTTGGAGTGAATTAGAAACGTGTATGGCTATAATTACACTGATTATTTGTTAAAGCGGCATTTGGTGGAGTTTAGGAATAGAGGTCGTATCGTTTGTTTGCTGATTTTTAAAAACTGTAGTTTATTGTCTATTATTGTCTTTAATTACATTTAGAGCAAAGTTATTGAAAATAAAATTGACGTGAGGATAATTCAATAAGAACTTTTTTCTTTTTTTTGTGCAATTAATAAATATTATAATTTATTTTACGTTGATAAGAATGCCCCCCCCACACATTACACATGTCTAGAGTTGTGGTCGAGAATTTGGGTTTAACTCCTAAATTCGGTTCTAACTCATGTTACAAAGGTGATGGTCGAAATCCTAACTATGCCTAATGGCTACAAAATAATATTGATAAAAAATTAAGCTTGTAGTTTACTAAGATATCATCATCATCATCATCATCATCATCATCATCATCATCATCATCATCATCATCATTTTAGTACCCGTTTTACATGATGGCAAGTGTTGGCGGCTTTTTAAAATTGACTTCCAAACTAACGTATCTCTGGTCAGGTCTTCCCATAGTTGGACATGTGTAATATTTCCTTCATTCATCCAGAGATATATAAGCAATGTCTAAAAAGTGCTTTCATTGCCCAAAGGAGTCATAATGTCCTTGCCATATTTTGTTGTGATCAACCGATTGAGCAAACTGCTAACCGTATGGCTCCATCATGCTAGAGAATCCATGTAAAGCGATTACTGACAAAGGAGAGCATAGTGAAACTCGATCAGATTTCCACTCAAGTCATATAAAACGTGATAAAGCTGATCTTGAGAAAAGTGTTGACACAGTTAATAGTATGATCAACTGTCTATGAACAAGATGAGTTGATCCCTATTGCATCAGTTGTTGCAACTCAATTTGTTCAAACTGATCTTCATTCTGCAAATGCGAGAGGTAAATCCGAGTTCAAGGTTTTGTGGAAAGCGTCTACAAACATACAAAAGTGAACTGTTTTGCCAATATAAAACTACATCTCAATACATTCATTAGTGTGTATGATATTTAGACATAATAAACATTGAAAGGACATTACTTTGAATGTTGACAGAAACCTCCTACGAAGATTAGTTGTGATAGGTAAATATAGAAAAATAAATTTACAAGAGCTACTGTCCTATTAATCTGGTCTATTGCCACTGTCACTTGCAAATTCTCAAGAATAGTTAGCTAAGACCAACCAGATTAACTTAAATCATACACTTGAAAGACTACATAAAAATTCCAATCCAAGACCCTAATTATAACTGGCATATATGTAGTGGATGGCATAGTATTGCTATATCAACTTAATGTCGTCAATCTACCTGGAGATAACTTTTTATCAATGGCTCTCTTGTAATCTTGGATAATCTTGTAAATTAGGAAAAACACTATAGTTCCCCAAAACTTAACATTGTGACAGATACGTACCAGCAGATCTTTATCAAGAATC
This sequence comes from Sepiola atlantica, assembly GCA_963556195.1. NCBI lineage: Eukaryota > Metazoa > Mollusca > Cephalopoda > Sepiida > Sepiolidae > Sepiola > Sepiola atlantica. The sequence continues at coordinate 98,876,930 of OY744516.1, forward strand.
ATGAACTGGCCAAAAGAGTAGCTAGTGTTTTTCAGGTGATACGTATTCATCGCAAATCTCTTCCCCTGCAGTGGAATAAGTTAACTCATTTTCACAGAACAAAGAGTCGCTGGTATAATATCGCTTTCTAATGTTTCAACATCATCATTAATAGGAGTGAAGGCGTTCTTGGCATAATAAAGCACCCACCATTCATTCTCATCTAGGAAGAATGCAAATTATAAACTCACCGCAGTAGAAAAGACAAGACTTCGTTTTTCACATGAAGAAGTAGATACACACATATTTTACATGCTTATTAACAGCAAGTAACAGTGCTCTCATCATTGTAAGTCCAAATACTGACACCTTAATCAATGGAATCGCTCTGCAATTCGTCATTATATACGCTTATATATCCATACAAGAAAAGACTGAAAATATGAAGATAAAAGACTTAAAAACGATAGAAGATTGCATTGGATATGCTATCAGCCAAGCCTAACTTGCTTAACTATATATGAAAGTGGCACGGCCTTCTATGAAAAAGAAAACAAAGCTCTTAATTTCATTTTTGAATAGAAGTTGGGTCGCAATTCAACGGGCAATCAGATACAGCAACACTTCCCTAGGTGTTTGTTTGTAGATTGTATGATTACTTTTACCCAAACACTAATTTGTTTTTTAATAAACTGGTACTTTGTGCATAAATGTTTACTTGTTTTATTTATTTTAAGATATTTTATTTTAACAATATTTCTGTCACAGAGGAAAAATTGCTGAATTACGTTTGAACGGATGATAGCCATTATATTCTCATAAAATCATGAGGTGTTTAGCTTCCTAGTTTTGGCTATAATTGTATAAAACATATAAATATAGAAGACATATTCTTGGGAATCTGATAAAATATTGTAATGATCCATAGATGTTTCATTTAACTAAGAATGAAATATACACTAAACAGACAGAAACAATACAGCACACATACTTGCAAAATGCTTAAGTATATGTCACTATATTTTGGGCTTAAAGTTGTATCTGACAGACATAAATGCATGACGTGTCCTATTAGGCACCTGGTATCTCTATTCAAAAGTATGTGTTGTCTTGGTACACGTTTTACACTTTTACTCATGCTGTGATGAAATACACTTCTAAAGAACATAAAATTGCACAGACACCACAGTGGAAAATTACGTGCCTGGTGACAAAAATACGATAATAAACTGATATAATTGGTTTTACTGTTAGATATAAGTGTACCTATACGACAACTATTTAAAAATGCTAAGAAATGTGGATGTTGATTTTGATACAGAAACTATAATATATGTATTTAAAAATAACGCCCTAAAATGTGCTTTTTCAACCGCACTTTTTTAACCTGCAGCTGGGTTTGGTCATAAATTGTAATATAGCTTAGACCATACGATACAGACATTCCCTAGATATAAAATGAATGAAGTCATATGTTTATATTCCTATTGGTATTATTACCTGTAAGGTTTAAGTAAGTTGGTGTATTTGTGGTACTCGCTGTGTTCACTCGTACTTTCGGATCTATACAGGGCCATATTTAGAGGTGGGTATGAAGTAGTGAACGTATCATTTTAAATATTGCGTAGTAGTTTTGGCAAGAACCGTGAAATTAGTTTAAGTATTAAAATAGCATTAGTATTAGTATTAAAAGCATTTTAGGATATTTTAACTATTATAGAAATTAATTGTGTTAATCGACGGCTTTTTAGTGTTATGCCTAATATCTGTAGTCTTAGTTTGCGAGGTTCGTGTTCTAATATGATTGTGTTTTTTACAAGGATTTAACAAAGTTTAAATCGGAGGCAAGAATGTTTAGTTTTTAAATGTTGGGCTATAGCGCTAGTGTCAGATAAGTGCATAGTGAGACGTATCGATAAAGTTGTGATGGTAAATCCTACGTAAATGTATTTTCTTCATTGTCAAGTGCACAGTCTCAGAAATGGCATTTACACCGATATACTAAAACCGTCACTAAATATTTAAAATACACGTATTTAACTCGTACCCTCATGGCACGGTGGCAAATTGGTTAACGATGCAGACACAGGACCTGGGTGTGCAGAGTTCGAATCCAGTTCGTTCAATAGAAAAATGTTCATCAAACTCCACACCTGACCTTGTGTCTAACCTCTTGAAGACGAGGTAAATACAATACGCTTCTCTAAATATCGCTCCAGATCGATCTGAACGTATTTATATGATATAGATATGTCTGTGATATCTTTTTACAATTTTTAAACTAACTCTTAATAATCGATCTGAACTATGAAAAGGAATGATTTATTAAAAAATTCCTCTTATATATATATATATATATATATATATATATATATATATATATATATATATATATATATATTAATATTAATGTATTTTTATTCCTATATAATTTTATATGCTAACTACTATATCGAAGAATAATTCTTAAGTCTAGCTGTTTAATAGTATTATATTTATTGATTGTTTTTATTATTTTTTTGTTATAGTAAAGTATATATTTTTTTAATATGCAAACAACGATATCACATTGTAGTCTTAATGGTTATCTTTTATTATTATTAATATTAATGTTATTATTCTTATATATATATATATATATATATATATATATATATATATATATATATATATATATTAGTGAAATAAAAACTGAATTGTTTCTACATTTGGTTATTGGGGGAGTGGTTATTTGATCAGTACACCTGAAGAGCTACGGCTTTTACAACTGTTCTGTTTTCAAATTACCGAAACAGTTACATGGTAAACAGCTGATGATCCTCCGTTTAATATTTCTCAATTAAAATTAAGACCCCTGTTTTATTTGTTTTTAATTGTTTTCACTTTTATATACTATTTTTGTTTGTTTGTTTTTCAGCGCTAAGTCTGTGATATTTCGGATTTACTTAGTATCCCTGGGAATTTCAACTGCATTTTACTTTTGTTCAAAATGACTCAAAGCTTCTTTAGACGATATATATATATATATATATATATATATATATATATATATATATATATTTGTACAAAATTTTAATAAATAAATAAATATTAAATATTCACATACATATATGTTTCATGTTCACTAATTATCATTAATGTCTGCTTCATTGCGCCCGTTAAAATATTTGAACCCTGCACCCGAAAAACTCCAGTTGAGACTTCTTAGCGAACGACCGTCGTGATAAGCACAGCTAAAATGTGGACAAATAAGCCTTGTATTTCGTTTGCAGACATAGTAACAGCCACCCACAAATATTTCCAAGGGAAAGAACTCGCAACGTTTATACGTTTTACACTTTTTATATTTCTCTCAAAGTGCTCGACTTGAATGGAGCCTAATACTCATATATATATAGATAGATAGATATAGATATAGATATAGATATTAATATAGATATAGATATAATATATATATATATATATATATATATATATATATATATATATATATATAGATAGATAGATAGATAGATATAGATATTAATATAGATATAGATATAGATATAATATATATATATATATATATAGATATAGATATTAATATAGATATAGATATAGATATAATATATATATATATATATATATAGATAGATAGATATAGATATAGATATTAATATAGATATAGATATATATATAATATATATATATATATATATTTATTTATATATATATATATAGAGAGAGAGAGAGAGTGAGAGAGAGATAGAAGAAAAAGCGTGATAAATATGCGACGATTGTCCAAATTTATTTCAAATTTCAATTGTTCAATGCAAGGTGTATTTAGTAATAAACTAGAGTTTATTATTCTTTCCTTAAGCCAAGGCTTTTCAAAGATCGAGATCTTATCATCAGAGGAGAAATACAGATGGATAAGTTGGCTTTCGAAAAAAACAAAGTTCAAATATTTGAAAAATATGAAAATTATTTTTAAAAAGAATTTTTGTTAAAAAAACGCAGTGAATGAAAAGAAAAGTTCCGTGAAAAAGATATGCAGATTGTCCGGGTGGTAAATTCCCGTTGAAAAGAAGTCCGATGAATTGTAGAATGTGAAGAAAAGTCTTTGCTTGGGAGCAGTGTGGATATATATATATATATATATATATATATATATATATATATATATATATATATATCATTTCATGTATCCACATTAATGTTATATGGAGATATGATATTTTATGTATCAATTTTCATTATGTACAACAACAGTGCCCAATACGTTAGTAGAGTTAAGTAGTAAGTTATGAAAATATATTTATGCTAATTAAGCTACACATAGAAGTCCACGGTTTATATCCGTAGGTAATCGTCAAGAGCATGTCGATTTCTTTCGGGGATGAACGCGGACGCCTCTGTGTAGCTTAATTGATATAAATATATTTCTATAATTTACTAATATTAGAATCTCTGGACACATGTAACTGTTAACTCAAATCCGATGCTCTAACCATGAAGCGACCCTCAGCAGCTATGCGACAATCCGAGAAATGAATCCTATATATGTCAGCCGGTCTCACGATTCGAACACCCGATCGCGAGTCACTTTTAACGCAAATGCGATGCAAAATATATGCTCCTGTACAATCTATTCGCTAATCACATGCAGTTTGTGAACAAACAAATCTTAAAATACATTAAAAAAATCGAGGCTCCTATAATTGAATGCGGTTCCCCACTTTTTACGAATCAATAAATCCGTCATCTGGAATCCAACATTCGTGTCTATTAGGTTTCGCCTGAATAAACATTGTTTAAATTTTAAAACATTCTTTCTAACATAGCTAACTGGTGTACATTTACTTCCACTTTCATTTTGCTAAAGAAAAATTTACGCGTGTATTCTTTTTTATTCTTGGCTTAAAATATGCATCCCCGCAACTTTACGGAAGACATTGTCCGTTTGTCTGTCTGTCACGCGAAAGTTAGAAAGAGAATTCTCATCACGAACGACGCAGATTGAATGGGCATCTATTAGATCATGTACATCCAGACATCTATATAAGGCGATTTGTCCGTTAGCCGGCTCGTCACGCACAAGTTTGAAAGTGAAATTTCACTGCTAAATGTGCAGCTCGATTGGACGAATCTCAGATTTTATACGTCAAAGAATATCTATTAGAAACTATATCAGTCGATTGGTCGTTCACGGTTAATTTGTAAATAATATGTCCATTGTTAAGCGCGCAGATTGAATTGTAGTATTTCTGCGTCTATACAGCCTTATAAGAAGTTTTGTCAATCGGGTGATTTGTTACACTTAATTTTAAAATAATATTTTTATTGCTTACCCCTTAGATTCATTAGACGGATATTAGTTTATATGTGCCCATGCATACGTATTAGAAACTATAGCTATCAATCGGCCAGTCACGCTTAAGTTTGAAATAATAGTTTCATTGTGCAACGCGCAGTTTGAATGAACGACTGCTAAGTTATTTACTGCTAAAAATGTCCGTCAGACGGCTTGTCACTTTTAAGTTGTAGATACTTTCATTGATTGAGTGGATGCATATTAGTGTCTATGCGCCTAAACATAAGGAGGTATGACCGTCTGGCGGCTAGTCACGCTGAAGTTGAAATAGCATTTCAATTAAGAAATGTGCAAACTCAATGGACGTATCTAAGTTGATACACGTCCATTAGAAATTATATCGGTAAATCCGTTTGTCACACTTAGGTTTATAATAAACGTTGTCATGGTTCAGTCATGCTTAATATTGAAATAAAATGTTACTTTGTATGTAACTCTTCTATTTGATACGTTTGTTATCTTTGTTTGTCACGCTTTAGTTGGAAATTGAATTTTCATCGTTAACAGCGCATGTCGAATATGCGTATCTTCGTGTTTTTTTCTGGGGTTGTTATTCGTTTTCCTTTTTATAGTTTTCCGTGATTTTTGTTTTTTTGATTTTAACGTATCTATTTATTGGTTTTCAAATTAAGCGCGGGCTCTTTGGAAATAGGATTACCCGGGGAAAGGTAAGTTGTTCGCCGAAATAAACAGTGTAAATAAAATGAAAATGGAATAAACAAAAATTTAAATCAGTAGAAAATATCCGGAAAATAATGTAAGAAAAAATGCAAGGATAGAAAAAAAAAGTATTATTGACTGAAAAAACATTGCTTAAACTTATTAAAAATATAGAACTTTGAAAACGTGAGCATAACACACTTTCTATTAAAAGCTTCGTGCATTGGTATTATCTCTAATGTCACTATATATATATATATATATATATATATATATATATATATATATATATATATATATATATATATATGTGTGTATATATATAGCACAAAAGCACATTTGAAAACAGACAACGTCAGATTTAAACAGAACTAGCAAACCACAATTGAGATTTTAAAGAAAATAAGCGCTCACGAATAACTGAATCGAAAATAATACGAAAATACATTTATAAATTTAGACGACCGATGTATATTATGTCTGAATGAGAAATTTGAAATCCTAACTTTTAAAGACCCCTAAATCTATTAAGATGTAGGAGTTAGATAGTAAACAGCAGTCTGCACAGAATATAATCTAACTTAGGCTAACATTGCATAGATAAATAAACAAATAAATAAATAAACAAATAAATAAAAAAATGAAATAAAACCTACAAACTTAAAAACTAAAACCTAAAATAGAAATACCAGAAACCACGTGTAAAAATAAGGTCACCCATTATATGTACACAACTAGGAAACACGGTATAGGCCACTCAATATACAACAAAACAATAAAATAAAAAGTAGGAAGTAAAACTAACCGAACCTTTGTTCGTGGGAAACCCAACCATTGGCTTAGAGAACAACAAATAATTTGATTGGTTAACAAGCTAAGTGTGCATATAAAAACACCCGGCAAAACTAACTCCATGCACTTTAGCCGGAAGATTCCCTCAAGGGATACAACGCGGGGGCCTCTTGTGTTGCTTAATTGCTATAAATATATTTTCATAACTTACTACCTAGCTCTACTTACTATCGAGCACTGTTGAAGTAAATACTGAAAATTGATACATAAAAAATATATCCACCTATATAAAATTGTATGTGAATACATGAAATAGTAATATATATATGTATATATATATATATATATATATATATATATGCATATATGTATATATATGTGTATATATATGTATATATATATGTATATATATATTTATTTATACATATATATATATATATATATATATATATATATATATATATATATATATATATGTTTGATCAGTACCATTGGAGAGCCATGAATATTATAACTGTCTTGTTTTTAAATCTCCGAAATCGTTACATGGTAAACAGCGGATGATCCCCGTGTTAATATTAGACACTTACGTTAAGGTTTCCTTTTTTGTTTCACTGTTAGATACTCAATCCCCTGTTTTTTTATTTTATTTACTTACCATTATATTTTTTTATTTATGAATTTTCCAACGAATGTTCAGTCTGCAATATTTCGGATTTAGTTAGTTTCTCTGGGAATTTAAACTGCATTGTCCTTTTTTTTTCAAAATAACGCAAATCTTCTTTAGACTATATATATATATATATATATATATATATATATATATATATATATATATATATATATATATATATATATATATGTATATATATATATTTATTTATTGATACATATATATATATATTCATACATATATATATATTTATATATATATATATATATATGTATATATATATTTACATTTTTTAATACATATATATATATATTAATAAATATATATATATATGTATATATATATATATATATATATATATATATATATATATATATATATATGTATGCATATATATGTAAGTATATATATATATATATATTTTCATATTATATGCACATACTTTTTCGTATTATATTTTTCTCCTTTCTATTTATTTTTTCTGTCCTAATTTTTCTTTTATAAGTTTTAATTTATTTTTTATTTCACGGCCATTTTACTTTTCTATTCTAATTAGTTTTTTTACGATATAATTTAGAATTACGCTATTTCAGAAAAACATACTATTTTGCTAGCTCTGTAAGTGTAAAATATTACGTATAGAAAATTATTAAAAACCTATGCTCCTAATTGAACCAATGCTTTGTTATTATTGTGGGTTTTATTATTTATGTTTTATGTTTTGATGTTTTCAGACACAATTATGACCTTATCTTCTGATAAATCAAACATAGAGAAAATCCAAGATATATAACTATATTTTGGTTGTCTTAGTGGTAGGTAAACGGTATATTAAGAATTGGGACTTAAAAATCAGATTAAGACATGGTTACTGGAATTCAACTTTGTAATATTTGTTATATATATATATATGGGAAAATGAAAAAGGAAAACCAAAAAATGGATGTTTTTTATGTGTACATCAACGTTTCGTCTTTATTTATAAGACTTCATCAGGATGATGAAATAAAGAAAAAATGTCATGCAAGTACAAATACATGTAGGGTAGACATATTGTGTGGGGGTGTATGCAGAGAAAAGGAGGATGGGTAGAGAAGGAGGGGGAGGGGCTGTGATTCTAAGACCACAACTTTCGCCCATCCACCAAAATCACAGCCCCCCTCCTTCTCTACCCATCCTTCTTTTTCTCTGCATACACCCCCACACACAAACATTCCAACTTACTTTTCTCCTTAAATCTTGACCGCAGCCATCTGGTCAAACACCTCACTTCTCCCTCTCCTCCACTCCCTCTCTACCATCCACTTCATCCCTGCTCATCCCCCCACCTCTTTCTCTTAATACCAGCCACAGTAGTCCCTGCTCACCCCCATCTTTCCACTTTCTTCCCCACTCATTTTCTTCAACATTCATTTTTATTCTCCAACAAGTACGGACGTCCACCCAGTAGTGGCCATTATTTTATTTTATTTTTCCTCCCAATATGTCTACCTTACATGAATTTGTACTTGCATGACATTTTTTCTCTATTTCATCATCCTGATGAAGTCTTATAAATAAAGACGAAACGTTGATGTACACATAAAAAACATCCATTTTTTGGTTTTCCTTTTTCATTTTCCCATCACGTCGGATTACCTTCATCCTTCTCTTCCCATATATATATATATATATATATATGTAAAAATAAAAATGGAATAAAGAATAAGCAATTCAACAACTAACAAAAATAAATTCAAAACAACTATATTACACAAAGCACACTCCTCAACTATAGAAATTCCGATAATGACCTAACCAAAGAATTTCTACAAGGTATCTCTTTCGCTGCCTCTACCACACCTCAGGAAAGAACCCTTCCCAAAAGATACATCACAGCATTACGTAATTTAGCCGCCATACCAAACAGCGTTATATCCCCAGCTGATAAAACAGGTGGCGTTGTTATCCTCAATAGAAGTGATTATCACGACAAAATCATGGATATACTCAATGATAGGTCAACATACGAATCCACCGACCTAAAAATCATCAACAAAAACAATGAAACATTTATCAAATTCTTCAAAATGTCTACTAATCAAGCCAAAGAATGGACTTCCCTTATTTCATACCACTCTACCATACCAACACTTTACGGTCTTCCTAAAACCCACAAACATAATATGCCCCTACGTCCTATCATTTCCAGTATTTGAAGTGTCTCCCACAATATCGCTAAATCATTGGCAAAAATTCTATCACCACTACTAGACACTATCAGTAACGCACACATAACGAATTCAGGTCATCTCCTCAAAAAATTACAAGATATTACTTTACATAATCATACTATGCACAGCCTTGATATTACTTCCTTATACACAAATATACCCGTAAAAAAATGCATTAACCTACTTTCCAAACACTTAAACAAAATAAATTTCTCTTGTTCTCTCCCAATACAAAGCATTATAGATATCATTAGGAACATCACTTCTCTTACTTTCTTTAAATACAACAATGACTATTATAGACAGAAATTCGGCTTACCTATGGGGAACCCCCTTAGTCCCGTATTAGCGTGTCTGTTTTTAGAATTCCTCGAAATCGGTCCTTTTTCTTACCGTATCCCTAAAAATGCTACCTATTTCAGATATATTGACGATATTTTAATCTTTCTACCTGATAGTCATAAAATAGAAACATTAGCACGAGCACTCAACAAAGTCGAACCTTCCATTAAGTTCACTTTCGAAAGTGAACAAAACAATTCTTTAGCTTTCCTTGACATTCTCATCTTCAAAAACAATAACAGCCTTTCATTTCAAGTCCATCGCAAGCCAACCAACAAAAATGATTACTTACATTATTATTCACATCATAATAACTATATAAAAAATAGCATGATAATCGGTTTTTATCTCAGGGCTCTGCGTATTTGCAGCCCTGAACATCTCTCTCAGGAATATAATAAAATAGAATCCTCTCTCACTACTTTAAAATATCCCAAACACGTCATTCTTTCCGCTAAAAAGAAAGCGTTTCAAATACATCTAAAAAAGATAAAAAATACTAATACATCTCCTAATACAACACAATCCATATTAAGGGATGTTTTCCTTCCCACTAACTCTCGTAACACACATCTCTTTTCTTCGCTTTCACAACATAGTTTTAGAATTATCCAAGCTACCTCACTCATCATCAAAAACATTTTACAAATGCATGAAAACAAAAATAAAGTCCTTTCATCACCCACTACAGCTGGAATTTATACTATTCCCTGCGCCGACTGTGGAAAAATATATTTCGGCGAGACACAACGTCCGTTAAAGAAACGAATATATGAACATAATCGTGCCATAAAAAACGGCGATAGCTCAAATGCACTATGCACTCATATGATCTCTTCCGGCCACCACTTCAATACCCATAAGGCAATCCCTATCAAACATATTCATGACACCAAACTTCGACGTCTCACAGAATCCTGTCTTATCCTATGTCATAAGAATACCATTGCCCAAAGACAAGGTTTCTATAATATTGCTTTTCCTTCGGCTAGATCGATTTTATACGAGACGAATCTAAATGAATACGACTCTGGCTAACTTTTAACCCTTGTCTCTCTTCTTCCCCTTCCCCTCCTCCTCTTCCCTTGTTTTGTCCCTCGACGTTCACTGCTCCAATTACTACTAATCCTGTTGACTTTTGACGTTCTCAGCCCGAATTCAATCAGCAGGCGATATCTAAGCACTGATTTTTTCTCTCTCTCTTTTTTTTCTTCTTCAATAGTTTTCGACAACGACATGTCGATTTACCCTTTCTCACGTTTGCTCTCGCTTTCTCTTCTTCTTCGTTTCGTCTTCTTCAACTGACGTTCTAAAGATACTGTTTGATTGGTATCTCTTTCTTCTTCTTCCTCTTCTTCAGCTTCTTTTTCTTTCTTTTTTCATAACATTCCTCGCATTCCTTTTTCTCCCCGTTTTGTTGTTCTCTGCACGTGACATTTTCTTCCAATCGCATTCTCTGTATAAATTTGAAAACTTTTCCGTTTTGAAATAAAGTTTATTAACTGATCGAAAATGGTCGTATCTACGGCCGAAATATCTCGGTGGAACTTTACAACATGAGTTTTTGAGTTTATTTTTGTTAGTTGTTGAATTGCTTTTTCTTTATTCTATTTTTATGTTTACATATTGTCTGAAACATTGTTTCTTTTTTCCCATATATATATATATATATATATATATATATATATATATATATATATATATATATATATATATATGAAAAGAGAGAGACAGAGAGAGAGACAGAGACAGAGAGAGAAAGGGGAGAGAGAGAAAGGGGAGAGAGAGAGAGAGAGAGAGAGAGAGAGAGATATGAGCGTGTGCTTAAAGGCTTGCTGGTAAATACGTATATAGTATATACGTGCAAATTCAATGGCTGATCTCCAAAATGTATTAACATTTGTACCCTTCCTTCACTTAAAAATCGACCAAAATTCAGGATATCAACCAATTTTAATGACATTTCACATATTTAGTACACAACGATCACGTAATATAATGGACCCATTATTTTTCTTAAAATTATAGCGATAATGTATTTAAAAAAAAACAATATACGCTTTTACTAAAGTTATATTTTTCTAAATTAATAAAATAAAACTTGCATACATTTTGAAAAAGATTTATGTGAAAATAAAGCGCTGTACATGTCTAAAATAATTCCGTTTTAATTACTTTGTATATATTACGAAAAAGGCCTGTCAATTTCGTGTTAAGGAGATCACTATAACTCGAAGAAAATTTTTTTTTTGAATCCGTGATGCTAGCATTATTAAATTAATATGTTCACAAGAAATAATATAATTGCGAAACAAATTCAATGTGATTCTAATGATAAGAGTCTATGATAAACTATAAAATGGGATGTAATTATATTTCTCTTTCGCACATGAACGTGCCATCATCAGCGTAAGTATTTTATTTCATGATCTTTAAAATAAACCAAACATTGAACAATTTCAGAATCAGGATCATAACGCAAAAAATAATTTTAGGCAATTTGATAATTTCTACTAAGGATTGACTTAGAGATGTATGGTTGCCTATTCTGTAATAAACAGGCGAGATTTGCTCACCAACCACCGCCCTCAAAATGTTATTTTCAGAGATTTAATTTCGTTAGTTACACCATTTATCGTCAGTTATTTGGAAAGATAAACCGTGAGTTTTATTTGCTTTTTCATTTTTTCATTAATAAATATTATTTAAAAAGTGTAAAAAAATATTAATAATAGAAGTCAAATATGACATTTTCTTTCAAAATTGAATTCTATCAATTTATTAATAAATAATTCTTAAGGTTTTAACTTTTTTAAAATGAATATTGTCAGTGTAGTAATTGGCTTTAATTTACTTTTTAACACTTAAAATAAAAAATACTCTTTTAGATTTATTTTTAAAGAATGAATGTAATTTATGGTTACGACACATATGATCATTTTTTAGATGTAACGTAACCATAAATTAGGTATTTATTTTTTAAGAATTAATGTAATTTAAAATTACATTAATTCGTAAAGAATAAATCGAGCGATGTAATTGTTCAAAATTTGAATAAATCATCATGTAAAATTAATTAATAAAATTGACGCAGTTCGTAACGTAAAAATAAATAAAAATATTACAGCAGTTCCAGTCTTCCATACATAGATTTTGTAGCGATACTTTCTGATTACAATTACAACACAAATTCCGGACATGTTTTAGCTAACTTTTACTTTTTTGATAATTAAGCAATTTTGTAGTAAAAAAAGATGTACATTCACTCTCTTAAGACTTTAGATTAATAAGTATCTCTGAAACAGTTCCAGAAAACTGTAATTTACTTTTCCAGAGTATTATAAACATGTTTTTTAATCTGCAGTTTTAACTGATTTTTCGCTTTTTTTATAACATTTTCCATTCTATTTTTCACACGTAAATATACATATGTTTCTCTTTAGATATTAACTTAATGCTTTTATATTTCAAACACAATCAAAAGTTCAACGAAAACTACTTTAAAAAATTAATAAAAGCATTTTTTCAGAACTCGAGTAAGTACAAGCGATGGCTATTTTTTCACGTACCTAGTTTATGGGTATTTAATAAAGCTGTATGCAATGCGGAAATACCCCCTTTTTCTAAATAAAACGTGATTTGGGCTTACTGAGAAGAAACGTCTAAAATGTTATATAACAGCCATCATAGATGTTTTTACCCTGTAATTGGAAAGAACGTTTTTTAGGGTGATGGTAAAAATGTCTCACTCAATATAAAAGTATTTACCTCCATCCCGAAGTCTATTAACGGTAACCGAAATAATGTACTGTAATGTCTCTAACCCTAATGCTTTTCCTACTTCGATTATGCTGTGCTTTTTTAGTCTATTAAGTCCCTCGAATGTGAGATAATTTAAGAATACCTCTACATCAGACATCTAGGCTTTATGGTTCCAGTTGTCTCGCATTTGCTGCGCCCCTCTCTATGGAGTCTCAGTTAACACGAGAACACTTTCCGGACGATGCGCACAATTTTGTTGTTAGTTACTACGGGAGCGTGCACGTGACAATGATTATAACAAAACCGGAATCGGCTCGAGGTCCCTAGGTTCCAATGCGAATAACAGAACAGGGGGTGATTCTCCATGGAAATATATACAACAGACAAAAGGTGGAATAAAATATGTGGAGGGGAGTCTAGTCGCTAGTATATTGTAACGAACAAAAATGACTTTCAAGCATAGAACGACAGTATATGAAAACAAACAGAGTCCAACTTATACGATGTCGATAGGTAATACAAGAAGTGCTTCAAAATGGGATGTGAAAGTTCAATGAGTGTCAGGCACAAAAGAGTGAAGTGAGTTCTGGAAGAGGGATCGGCGCTATATAATCATTGTTTGGTCTCAGGATGTATTTTAAGATGGATGGATACATGAGCGATCGGGACAAGTTTTTCTGAATGATTGGGGTGGTTATTACAAATCTAATTCGTTTATCATCGGCCGTTGTGAAATATCTCCACAAGGATCCGAGTGAACGAAATGGTCATAGAGGCGTCTATTCCCTCTCTCCTCACACACTGTCAGACAAAAACAGACTTGATAAAATTGTTCCCATCTAGTAACTGTCAGACAAAAATAGACTTGATGACATCGTTCCCTTTCACAAACTGTCTGCCAAAAATAAATTTGATGAAATGCACTTTCTGCTTGTTTACGGCACCACTGATGAAATAAGCGGCTTCTAAAATCTTAACCATTGTAGTAGCAATATGTGACAATATATATATATATATATATATATATATATATATCTTCCTATTCATCCTCCCACTTACTCACTGCTCATATCCCATCCTTCTACTCACGATCCATCACATGATGTCTTCTTTCCCATTACACACACTACTACCTCATCCTATCATTATTTTTCTCTTTCTTTTTCTCTTTCTTTTCCCTTGTCTTTCCTTTTCTCCTTTTCTGCCTATTTATGTATTAATTGCTAGTGTTTTTGCAAATACATTTATTTTCCAAATGAATATGATCGCAAACTGACGACTGAAATATTTTGGCCTTACCTTAATGATGTCTTTGTGTCCTTATTTTGTAAATTTTGCAACTCTGCTTTTTCCACATATCCTAAACACATTTCACATTTTGCCCGCAACTTTAGTTTCATGTAAATATTCCCCATATATATATATATATATATATATATATATATATATATATATATATATATATATATATATATATATATATATATATATATATATGTATATATATATATATATATATATATATATATATATATATATATATATATATATATATATGAATGATTATTTTGATTTATACAGGCATGTACAAAATCTGCGATACCTGCATATCGATGTTATCGATCACCACCTGTTAGAATTCAGACCTGATCAGGCAGATTTCGAATCCAAATATTATTCAGATCATATTTGGGAAGAATGAAATAGGTGAGAAAAGGAAAGGAAATTAAAAAATTTTAAAGCCACGTGTTTAGATTTGAGACCGTTGAGAATAAAATATAAAATGAAAAAAAAAAAACTGAAATGAAATCCAAATACAATAAAATACAAAAATATAAATTATAAATTCATTGAGGATAGAGAAAAGGAAAGGAAAGAGAAAGTAGGTAGGAGAGAGAGGACAGGAGAAATGTTTTTAAAATAATTCATTTTATTTATTCGGGGGTGTGGGGCATAGTGTACTACCATTTTAAAAAACTGTGGGAAAATTCACATGGCTGTGTTTAGAAGGTTGTTTTTGCTTACCTAAAATCTGAGTAGATATGTGAAAATTCTTTTCAAAATTAAACGTTTCTTTATTTTATAGACTGGAAATAGGAAGCGAGCGCAGAAAAATGTAACAGTCATATTTTCTTCTTCTATTCATCCCCAATAAGTTATATTGACACTGAAAAAGAAAGAGGGTGCTGTTGCACTGTTTAAGGAGTAATCTGAGAGGGGAGAGGGCAGCAATATATTTGTTTACAATACATTTACATTTCTACATGTTGGTACCAACATGAGGTAACAAGAAGCAATGATTGAATTCCAATGGCAAGCCGTTTAGGAAAATATAAGAGTAAACTATCTTATCTCATCTAGCGACATTTACTGTGGCGGGGTGCCATTTTGCTGCTAGTCGTTCTCCAATGGCAGTAATTTCGTCGGAGCATATTCTAAGGAAGTACTTGTAAAACAAGCACAGGGAAGCAACACTGCAGCGATGCGACAGGGTTTACTCTTGGCAGACGGTGGGAGACCTGTTAGGTAAGACACACTCATTTTTGCATCCTGTTCAAGAGGGAGAAGCCAGTTCTTCGTAGACCAACCCAGAGATGGCAACGGTACTCTATCCACGGCGAATAGTGGCTCTATATAGATATAAGACACTGACAGGTGTTAGAAGATTTCTATCCCGGGTAAAGGAGCCTATTTTGTTGGAGAGAACAGGATTGGTTAATATAATTCTTTGTAAAGATATTCTTAATACATCCAAAAACTCTATATTTGTGTCTTTATTTTTTTAAATCTTATTTTATTTGTAGATGTATTTATTCTATTATTTTGAAATGTTCGTATTTATTTTCTGGACCGTTGAGAGTTAAGAGAAATTGTTTTCTCTAATTTAATATGACACACATAATGTATTCGTTAAAAGCCTCTCTACTTAAATTGAGACAAGGGGAGCTAAAAATGGAATAAAATATTACAATAGCGCCGTAAATTTGAGAAGTTATTCGGGATATTTATTTCTTGTTGTTTTACGCATATTCATCAGCTCATACATCAAATAAAAATATGTTGATGTGTATAGTTGTCCGGTGCAAAGGCAGCGTCTAGTATCCACTCCTCCCTAGTAAAATGGCCATGTCAATTCATAAATTTATAAATCACATTAGATTTACCATTTTCTTTCCCTTCGTTTTCTTTTATCCTTTCTCTCACAGAAGGAGGTAGAGATGCGCACACGCACTAATACATATAGTAGAGTATATTAAAGATTTTTATGAATCGCAATTTTCAAAAGACATTTGAAAAACAAAATGTTTTCCGAAGCTACCTAAAAAAGAGAAAACTAAAACACTCAATACGAAATAATAAGTTACACATTTATTTGTTTATTCATCAACTTTTATATATTTTCCATTCACTTTTGTGCTTATTCTTTTCCATTGAATAGTTACCCTATATATATATATATATATATATATATATATATATATATATATATATATATATATATATATATATATATATATATATATATATATGAAACCAAATCGGAGGTTCTGCAAGAGTTTATACAAATTATTAATGTCAATACTACACATTTCAGTGTCGGTTATGGATAACCATGTTTTATGAATCTGGTCATCCTGAATGTAATATAAAATCCGGCCGCTCAGATGGATTCGTCAGCAATCAGTGATATCGACGGTTACCGGATTTAGGACACTAACATGTATCATACATGTATATATATATATATATATATATATATATATATATATATATATATATATATATAATTATTTTAATATACATGTATATATGTATATGTTTATATGTATATTTATATATATATATATGTATATGTATATATATATATATATATATATATATATATATATATATATGTATATATTATAATGCATGTCTAGAAATTAATATTTAATTATAGGGAATAAATAAATAAAAATACGACAAGGACAGATTACTGTAACCTACTTATTTGTTTATTATGGCTGTTCGGTATTATTTAACTTTTTTTCGAAGTCTACTTAATATATTTTCAAAAATATATATACATCGTTAAAATATACAATATATAATATACTTAATTAAAATATTAATTATCATAAAGCAGCTCTTAAAATAAAATCCTGATACTGTTTATCACTATTCACGCGCGTTTAATAAAACCATTTATTAATTCAATTACGTCAGAGTAAAGTCTGAAAAGGTGCATAATGTTCCTAGTTAGCGTATGAACTAAATCAATTCAATTCAGATACAATCGGCAATCAAATTGAGAACAAAACAATGTCAAGATACAGGGAGAAAACGAAACATTTCTTCTAATAATCATGACTAGCAATATGCTGATGAAGAAAATCATAACCGATAGTTAAGCTGTACTTGTATGTGTATAGTATTTATAAATGCTTTCAACAAACGGGCGTTTTGTATAGATAAACATCGTAATATTTTTTCAGGAGCTTAATTATGATATACACACTTTAAATTAATTACGTAATAAATTGTGTAATCTACTGAATTATAATATAAAAGCTCTGTTTGACATAAACTATTATTCCCTGTTAGGTTTATTTCTATATGCAGTATTTAATATATCCAGAACGGTTCATAAGATTGCATTCTTTTAATATAATTTGTGTTCATTGTTCTTCTGAGGAGGTTTTACATTGTTTTGTTTTCCATAACTTGATTTTCCTTATATATACATATATATACATATATATATATATATATATATATATATATATATATATATATATATATATATATATATATATATATATATATATATATATATATATTAAGAAAAACGCTTACTAACCTAGGAATTCCTACAATAGAAACTGCATCCCAAACTATAAAACACAGACTACTCTCTGCATAACCCCTCTGTAAACAATCCACATCTAACGCTGGTATATACACTGCCCCATGTAATAATTGCCATTAAATATGCATAGAGGAGACTCAACGGGAACTGAGTAAAAAGCTAGGTGTATACCATAGATACTTTAAAAAACAGCAACTCCCTTAACGCGCTTTTGTCACACGATGCAACACACGACTACTCATTTAACTTTGAACAGGCTAAACTCATTAAATTCATATCAGATAAATCTCAACGCAGACTCCTTGAAGCATCACGCATCACAAACTCCAACACCATCAAACAACGTAATGGTATCTATAATTTATCTCCGGTAATTATCAGACTCATTATGCTCAAGCAAAAATTAAAGTCATATCCAGGCCAGCTACCCTATACAACATTTTTCTACATACATATTACACAATGTCTATATAAATCATATATTTTCAGTAAATTACTTTCATGCTATTTGTTTTGCTTGTACAGTGTATATACATATATATATATATATATATATATATATACATATATATATGTCCAGTTACATGTATGTGCAAATAAGTAAATTATAATAAATACACTATCATTAAAGTATATGTGATAAATATAATAATATATATCTTTTCACTTTCCTCCCTTAACACCTCACAGTTCTATTTCTCATCCTGTATTATCAAGTAATTGTGTTGTTCCACACATATGTATAGGCATATACCGATATAAATTTAATGTATACACAAATATATGCATATTGCGTATGCATATGCTCATATGTTTACAGATACTTTAATAATTAATTAATAATAAACAAATAATAAAATAAATAACAAATAAATAACTACATTCACACATAAATAAAAAAAAACTAAGAGATAATATTTCATCTCTCTTTTTTGTCGTTTAATGCCTTATTCTTCAACCACCAGGGCTCATCTTTTCATATGAACACAGCCACATTTTCATTGTTCCTATAACTTTTTACCGAATACATCAATATAGAAATAATATTTTCCTTTTTCTGTATTTCTTTCTTTCTTTTTAAGTTTCATAACGTGGCAAATATTGTGTACATGTCTATGCTTATTTATCTGGTTGCCAATGTGAATATGCGTATGTGCTCACACATATGTATATGGATGTCAAATATGGACATCTCCCACCTAATATCCTCAACACTCTCCTGACATAACCCAGACAACCCTTTTGTCCTCGCTGTTTGTTTATTTCAAGGCTGAATTAATAAACTGATTCAACTAGCCTATCGCTTCCCTCTCTTCCCGCTCCTTGCGACACTATACTCTAACTGCTACTACAACCGCCATCCACGTACTTTCTCACATTTGATTTCCTTGTTCAAAATCGGCCACTGCTCTGAGCCTGCGGGCAAAACAAATTTATACATGTTATATGATGTTCGTCTGTAATAGATGCACATATTGATATGTGCATATCCGTAAATGCAGAACGATTGTCAAAAGTTTTCTGGAAATAACTGTAATCTATTTTTACGCAACAGTTTTGCTATAGGTTTTCCATTTCATTTATGAAGTACAACTAAGTCCAAGGAACTAATCAAAACGAATAGATAACTAACTGATAATTCATTAGAAGTCAAGAGCCGTTCTTGTATGTGTCGTGATGGGTCAGCTAGCAGAGTACTCGTCTCGCATGCAAGTTCCTCGGGTTTCAAATCCTGAGTTCGGATATGTTCTACTAATGAACCGAGAAGAGGGCGAAACCCGATTCTAAAACTGTTGGGCCCGACGGTTTTAGAGTTTGTGTGCGCTGCGGATTATATCCCACGCTTTACTGTATACAACTGCTAGTATTGTTTCATAACGCTCATTTTATCATATGAATATTGTTAAACAAATCGATTAAAATATCTTGGTCTACCTTTAATAATGTGTCTGCATCTTTATTTCAACTAGCTTATCCACACTTCCATAAACTACCATTTCATATGCATTTGAATATAAATGAAAAAAAGAATAACATATTCTAAAAGTATATATATTTTTCTATTAATATATAAAAACACAATAATTGCCAATATTTACGATGTTAATATATATGTGAGTAGAGATAAATCTATTTCTGAAATGTGATATTTTTCATTTACAGACACACACTGAATCTATATTATAATAAGATATTTATGATCTCTCTTTTTCTGGTAATTGATTGTTTCTGTATGTCAGACTTTTTGGCAGCCGATTTGGTGCTCGTTTAGTTTTCTATTTCTGAATGTGATAAATCACCTCGGGATACTGAGTGGCCCTAAAAGAATAAAGTAATACCGAAAATAAATATGGTTTTATGTTTTCTTTTTTGTTTTTCGTAAGAATAATATCAGGCGACAAAGACCTCACCTCCTACAAAAGAAAGAGAGAAAGAAAGTAATTAAGAAGATGCCAAAATATGCATAATCTGATTAGTTGCTTAAGTTTCGGTGCCTGATGGCCGGTAGGAAGACATATATTTACCTGCCTTACGAGGCCATATTTAGAAATATGCAAATGAGAATGGATTTGATCTGTTTACTACCCTATCGCGTTGTGTCTCCTGCATCTTTTACACACGCGATTCAACCATGCGATTTTTTCCAGGTGTAAAAACGAAAACAAAAATGAAACTGAAAACAGAAATAAAAGGGAGATAATGTTAACAAAAATAGAGATGATGAAAAATAATGAAATATTTAGAAAAGAAGAATCAACAGAAACTATACAGAAATAAATGCCGAATAACATCAGAAAAAATAACCACGTGACATAAAAATAGATGATGTAATCAATTATGAAAAAATAAGAAATAATATTGAAACAGAAAAGACCGTCTATGAAAATTTAATTCAATGTAAGTATTATATATATATATATATATATATATATATATAATTATTTCCACAATCAGACAACGTTGCAGCCCACACAAACCATAAAATCCACAGACCGGAAGTCCTACACTAAAGTTTCACCTCTCTTTGGGCTCGTCAGTAGAACATATCCGAACACAGGGTTCGAAACCAGAATAACTTGACTGCCAGTCGAGTAGTCGAGTCCTCTGCCACAAAGTCACCACGCCACATACAAAAATGTTTATTAACTAAAACAGATGAAGCTAACTTCGACGAAGGCCGACTGTATAATGTACCAACTCTTCTCAACAATAGGTGTAGTCATATAACTACTGAGTACCCAAGCCGATGGGTAGGATTTTATTTTAGCTAGAACGATTTCATCCAACAAGCCTACCCAGCGCGCTAATTAATATTAGATATTTTATGTGAGAACATATATATAATTATTTCCACAATCAGTGGAACTCAGTGGCAGCGTACTACCTCGCATGCAAGTGATTCAAGTTTCGAATCCTGAGTTCGGATATGTATTACTGATGAGCACAAAAGAGGGCGAAACTCTAGTCTAGGACTTTCGTCTGTGGCTTTAATGCCTTGTGCGAGTGGCGGCATATATATATATATATATACATACATATATATATATATATATATATATATATATATATATATATATATATATATATATATATATATATATATATATATATTGGTACAGAAAAATTAGTACAACATTCGTACCGCTAGTTTCAAGCACAGAAGGGCTTGTCAATCCGGCTCACTTAAGCTTCTTTTGTCATATGTTTCGGAAATGTGAAGTCACGTGTCACTCTCGTTTGAACGCGTTATTAGCTTAGAGTGGTATGTATGTTTGTTCAAATTTAGTGTAAGGAAGGTTTAATAAGGTTTGAAAAAAAGGGGGAACGCTGAACAGTAACATTTGAGATTTAAACCGGAGAAGATTTAAAGATTCCAACAAAATATCCGTCCCATACGGTTATATGATTAATTTTAATGTAATTTTGAAAAAAAAAAATTGGGGGGAGAGCTTTTCGTTAACACATCCTCTAAATGGTAAAGTTCATGAAAAAGTAATGTACCCACGTTATGCACCGTGTTGCCGAGAATACGTAGCCCTCAATTTATAATGATATGTTCATTAGGTTATTGCCGTGTACGCGCTCTTCATCATGCAAAAAATGAGAGTAAAAACAGAAAGGAAAGTGTAATACTGTACAGAGAAATAGATCACGTAATTAATTAGCAATTTTGAATCGAAAGCTAGTCTCTAAAAATCACGATTTATTTCTATGCCATGGTTATATATATTATGCCAAAATATTTGTCCCAAGACGAGTATACACAATATGTACACGATTGGATGTTAATCTAATAATCTTATTATTTTAGAGGTGGGTAGGATGAGTTATCTGTACCACTATCTCTACATTGTAAAGTTTACAAAAAATAAGTATATTATATGCCTTAGTTTGTCACTGTGTTGCCTAGAACATGTGTTCGTCATCTACCTCCCACAGCGGTAAGATGTGACACAAGGTCGGAAAGTGGGATTCGAAAAACCAGCGCCCGATAATTTGAGCACTCTGGCCTACAAAAATGCCTGGGCAGCCTCGTCGACATTCCACGGTAGTGGCGCCTCAGGCAGTAAGCAATAAACTTACCTCTTTCCTAAAGAAGGGAGGCAAAGCCTGGGAGGGTGGACCTCATAGAACTGCACAGGACAGACCGGCGTAAATCAAGCTTCGAAGGCCAAGATAATACCAGCTATGGGGTGCAGTATCCATCGGAACAGATACTACACTTTGATCTTGACCAAATGGCCGACAATTTTCTTTAATTCATAATCATATGTTCATTAGTTTTAGAGTTTTCCCTGCACATACATGAGCTTGCGCTCACGCGCATTCGCACCTCCTGTTGAAATTTTAATATAATATATACTAGTAGATATAATATATACTAGTAGAACCCAATTAGAATTCCAGAGTTACTTTTTTCATCTATATGCATAATTTCTTGTTGATAATAAAATTCTCTTTGAAATAATAAATACATGTCAGGGTTAATTATATAAAAATGTATCTTTCTTCTTCTGTAAAACTGATTGCAATTTTAATTAATATCCTTTAAATAAATTACATGAATATTTTTCTTCATGATCTAGTTACTTAACATTTACTCTAATTTAGTACTAGTACAACTTTTGAACCAGACAAAACTGACGTTTCTTTTAGGCTTGTACTTTATGTTTATGTAAAATGTCGGAAGTGCCGAAGCGTTTATCTAATCAGATGGCAGGAAAAGCCGACGCCATGTTAAATTGTAAATTGATTGATCGTTAATTGGCGATTGACAATGATTTCCAATAGAGACAAAAAGCGTGAAACAAAAGAAACAAATAGTCAACAAATAGCTGTTACCAAAACCAATGAAGGAAGGTTAGGGTTCGATTAGGGTTAGTTCATGTTTAGTTTAGGTTAAGGTTAGGGTTAATTCAGGTGTAAGTAAGTAAGTTTGTCTTGTACAAAAGCTCATCAAATACCGAAATAAATGATTTTGATTTTACTTTCCAGTGAAAAAACACAACTTTGTTATATTCATTTTTTTTTCTTAAATAAATAAATATTTTTTCATAAAAATAAACATAAGATGAGTTTTTTTTACTTGATTTAAATGTTGTTTCATTGTTTATTTTTCTTTCTATAGGAACTTGTCACTTTGATTATACTCTGGTGTGTTTTCATTCGGTATTTCAAGGCTGTTCACGCAATTGTGCGTCGGCAACAGTCGGTACAAGTACCAACAATTTACATCTTCCTGAAGCAAAGAAATATTCTTTTTCTTCTTAATGTTAAAATAATGTCCAGCTTAATACGTTCTTTGAATTAAGATGAAGTGTATTTATACTGGCATAACGGTGTTGAATCATTGACTAGAAAACAAATAGGCTCGCTGTCCCTTACTACTACTACTACCGGGTTGTCACGTTCTGCCACGATTAACATAATAACTCAGGCCTGTTAACTGAGTCGAATTGTTCTGGTACGTCATCAATGGAGACCGGAAGTGCTGAAGACGCTAACGCGCATGCGTTCATCTCTTTTCAGCAAGTAATCAGACCGAGCAGACACACGACCATAGAATTATTCATTCGCTTGGAAATCATTGTTAAGTTGTTCCTTTTTTCCAAATGTAAGTCCTTTTTTATAGATGTCAAGCGCGAAAGAAAATAAGAACATTACAACATGGCCTAAAACGATTAAGGCATTGAAGTTCTGAAAAAAGAAATTATATTTTTTTCGGGATGAAAATACAATCAAATTATTAATTAATAAGTTTCATCCAAAATGTGTGCACAATACAATGAAATAAGCGATTTATCAAAATGATATATTGTAACTAAACTGACTGTTTGTAAACAAATCCCCCCCCCCAATATCATGACTGTTTTAATTTATTACAAATTTTTACTATACTATAAATAATCTGTTCGTTTTGCAAAAAAATAAATAAAACACGCACATTTTAATTTATTTTAATAAATGTTCTATAGTAATTATTTTGAATTATTTATTTTGTGTTACTTTACTGAATGTATAATCTTGCATATTGTATTTACTTTTTATGTTTGATTTACATTTAAGTTAAAAAATCAAGTATCATCATTCGATTTTATCAAATTATTGAGTGAAAATTAATGATAATCAAATGTTCATATAAAGAATAAAACTGCCTAAGAATAGGGACTTGTCTTGTTCTTATCGTATTTATAAACCACAACAAATCTTCATGCAGCATGACTGATACTAGTCTTTTCATTCGATGTAGACGAGGTTGTTATCACAGTGTATTCAACTATAAAAAAATAATACGGAAATAATGACTTCATTTAAAGAATAGAAAATTTAATCAGACAAATTATTTTTCAAAGAAACATTTATATGTTTTAAAACTTAAAAACTTATGACAACACGATTTTATTATTGAGTATTAATTTAATCCTTACTGTCTTGTCTGGCAAATTACACTAAACAATACATTTGAACTAAGTTTTCAAATGCAGTAATTAGTTAATTATATTCTGTGATGGTTAATTAATAAATACTGACAATTTCGTAAAGATTGATTGATTTCCTGAATTTTGATGAATTATTAAATGAAGGAGGGGGCAACATTTCAATAGTTTGACTGTTTGACAAATCTCGTGTGTTACCTTAGAGCATAACGCCATTTCCCAGTGATCTGGCCTGCTTATATTACGTTTGTTTGGGCTCTGCCCTCTCCATGCTGTTAAAGCAAATAAATGAATATACCTCTATCTCCTACAATACTTTTTCGTCTGCATATCTTTCTATTTTGTTTATAGGTCTTCATTTTTCGAACTTATTCGCAACTGTCCAATTCTAAAGTGACTATGATATCACCGAACATATATGCCACATTTTCTATACGTATATGTCCAAGTTATAAGCACTATTTATCAAAATAAATATAAAAAGTATATTTATTAGACGCCGATTTTTATGTAGAAGAATAAAAAAAAACATTCATCTACCGTTTTCTTTCTACTTATCATTGCCCCCTTTTTCTTTTCTTTTTATTTTTTGTTTTGTCTTTCTCTCTCTGTCACCGTTCTTATTTTTCTTCTAGTGTCCGTATTCTTTTCTTTCGATTTGTCCATACTCTCTTGCTTCCTCTCAATATCAAGTACTATGTTTGTTCCTTCTTTCTTTCTGTTTATGTCTCTATTTTATTGGCGTGTAAGGGTAAATTCTTAAGTCATGTTAACCATTTGTATACCTATGCAGCCCTCTTTACGAAAGGCGACCCCCAACACGCATGTGCCGTGTTTTTTTGTATATTTCATCATTCTCTTATTCTGGCCGTATCGATTCTATCATTCGCTGTCGCTAAAGGCGCAAAGTCACTAGTTTATACATTTAATTCAAAGTAAGTTACAGCATAAATATAGATAGTTACATCTTCTGAATGCTTTGTTCAACACGAGTTTATATGTGTCTGTCGTTAAGGTCACGTTGTTAATTTCACTACTTTTTAGCTTCAGGTCTATCTTTTAAGTTAAGTATATGAGCTCAAATTAAACTTAAAATTCACGAACCCATATACATAACAAAACGGGTGTGTATGTGTGTGTGTCGTTAGGGGCCCGTCGTTAGTGGTACTACTTCCTAGCTATATTCCTATCTATCTATTTTAAAGTATATCAGCAAAAGGTAAACCGAAATTTCAGGAAACTTTATATACAATGAGACGATTTATCGCTGACCTGCTTGTCGTTCTCTTCAGATATATCTCCACTACTAGTCACACTCTTCTGCCTATATGCTTGTTTCCTTGTCTACAAAATATATCTAACTTCTGACAGAAATCTCATACATTAACATTCCCCAGTAATACTAAAGTTACCTCGACTGCAAATAAATACTTCCCCCTCCCAAGTTTCTATCCCGATCCTTCTACTGGCTTTTTTTTCGATGGCATCACTTATGTCTGTACGACACAATAAATCAGCTGCTTAATATTATTATCTACTTCCGCATTGCCATTTACTTTCTCATTATTTTCGTATGGTCATTTACTTTTGTATTGTCAATCAATTTCGCACCACTTTCGTATTGTAATATCCATTTGTATTACAAGTTACTTACTCATTATTTTCCGGTGGAAGTGATGTGAGTTGTAGAGTAGAGGCAATCACTAGTATCACAAAGTATTGATGAAATAAATACATTCGTTTAGAGTAAAGTAAGTATAGACTTATTGAAATAAACTAGCTCATATTCTTTTATATTACATCACTTTTTCAAATGTTGACATTTGGTAAATTTATTTTACTAACTGATTTGTCAAAGCTCCTCTGATGATAAGATTACCTCTTTGCAAAGCCATGGTGTAAAGAAGAAATGAAATATTTTTCTTATATCCATCCCTTGTTTCGAACTATTGACGATGTAATAGATATTGTATTCTACACAATTTTTATGATCATCACTTACTGATTTATATATATATATATATATATATATATATATATAGACTTTTTTCATTTTTTCTTTTTCTTTTTTTCTTTTGTCCTCTTCTTAAGTGACCTCAATCAAGGCAACACCACATTGTGTATTGTCAGTTGTTGAACCTCTTACTACAGGTATTTAATTCCCCTGATGATCTGCCAAGGAATGACCTGTTTGGTAGTGAAACACGTGTAGGAAAAACTCTTTTATTTAGATATATATGATAAATAAATAAGCTTTGAAAGAAAAAGTCTGTTGTGGATTCGAATGGTCTCTTGAACGGGATGGTTTGGTAAGACTTCAAGAATCACATATAAATGCTCTGTACCCTGTAATCGAGTATCAACGAACTTATTTTTATTGGCCTAATCCCGGTCCTCACTTAATAAACAATTTTCTAAGTGAAAAATCTAAATATATATATATATATATTGTCTGTGTGTGTTTTAATTTCAATCCATATTTGTTTTAATCACCTAAAACATATATGTAAATACATTTTGAATACATGATGCAAACACAGTCACGCATAATAAAAAAGAGTTGATTCCTTCAGCAAGACGCAACAAAATTATGGACGCAGCTTGTATTTTTTTAATGTAAACACGAAACAAGTTAAAACTGATTAGCTTTAGGTGCATATACTTATACCATTTTTACTTAAAAAAGATATCTGCAAACATTCGTAAAAGCCAAATGAGTAAATTTAAACCGAACATTTGTTTTTGCCAGAAAATTACACCATCATGTAAATATATTGCATTTCATAGAATTAGGACCTTTCAAAACATGAATTAAATGAATAAAGCAATATTGAAACAAAAGAAAAAAGTAAACAAATATATTGAAGACAGATGCGTGCAGGTAAAGAAGAACGCCGACGACCAAATTCCTTATGTCATGAGAGGAGAACTGTACACAAGTTTCCACAGTAAGCAAAACGCCGACTATAGCGGACGAGGGACAGAGCACACACGTAACCTATACTATAGAAAATATGTTACGAATTTGTTTAAAGAAACACATTTTTATTTTAAGCAATTGTTTCTACTCTTTTTTTATATTTAGACGGTGTCGCTGAAGGTGCAAATGCACTAGTTTACAATTTGGATTTGAGGTGAGTAATAACACATATCTAGATAGTAACATCTTCTAAACGACTTGTTAAACACGAGTGTATATGTGTGTGTCGTCAGGGTCCCGTTGGTAATGTTACTACTTTTTAGCTCTATTTCTATCTTTTAAGTTCAGTATATGAGCTAAAATTAAACTAAAATTTCACGAACCCATATATATCACGAGACGATTTATCGCCGACCTGCACGTCGTTCACGTTATACTAACTAACCCTATCACCCACTTGTTTATGTTTTATGTTCATCCCTTTCCCCACTTCCTCATTTGGCCTCGTTTTCAACTAACAAGCTGTCGCTTTTCTTAGACTTGTTTGAAGTCACTTCATAAATTCCTGACTGCCTCCGTTTAATATAAACAGTTCAACTTAAACTTCTGAAAGACTACTCTCATTCTCGGTCCACGGAAGTATTTTAAAATGCCCCGAATTCTCAAAATTACTTCCGAATAAGTGCTTTCCACCTACGATTCGAACTAAACATATTTCTATTGGATTTACTTCATTCTTGAATTTTTCAATGCTGCCTTTACGAAAACCCTTCTTTTCCATCTTTAAATCTCCTTTCACTGGACACCTTATCAACGGCCATTTACCTACTTGACATACCCCATATCTTTTAACACATTATTTAATATTTTTTCAAATGTTGAATGTTGGCTTTTCCACTGCCAACTCATCTATCTATATGTTCCTCTGATGATAAGATTTTAATCTTAGAAAATCCTTGGCTTAAGGAAAGAATGATAAACATGTTTTTACCGAGTACGCCTTGCATTGACCAATCGAAGTTGAAATAAATTTGTCCTTCGTACATGTTTATCCCTCTTCTTTACTCTCTCTCTCTCTCTCTCTCTCTCTCTCTCTCTCTCTCTCTCTATATATATATATATATATATATATATATATATATATATATATATATATATGTATATATATATATATATTCACCGCCTTATTCCCTATGGACAAAAAATTGCATTTGGTATTCTATAAAAACTGTTAGCCGAATTTACTCTCAACTCAGTAGAGAATGCGATACCAATTATAAACTGGTTCTAAAGCATGAAAACTAAGACAGTTATAAAAATGCTGAAAAACATGTTTGGCGTTGACGAATAGACAAATTGGCATGTCTTGTTTTACTTTTTTGTTTTGTTTGTAAGCTGGAAGTATTTTCAAACCTAGAGAATTATTGTTTTTCCTTCCAATAAAGTAATAAAAAATAAATAATCGACGAGATATTCCAGGGAAATATTGAATATTCCAAAGATTGAAATGACACCATTTTTAGCTTGTCTATTTCATTATATAAGTATTAGGTATATACTTATACTAACAGGTATACCACGCGTTGCCCAAGTGAAATGAATGAAATAATAACATAAATAAACATGGAATAAACATGTAGAGCGACGGATCAATTATTTAGTAATAATCAGTTCTAAGTGGCAGTGTTCTGGTGGTTTAGAGTTCAATCCTAACTATGGACGATAAATTCTAAGTATAACATCAAAAACAAGAACGTACTCCCACCGGTTTACAAAAGGGTTTAGTTAAACACTTGTTATAGATTCCGTACATCAACAAGAGTCATCTTAAAAAGATCGCTGGTTACATCGGCCGAAACCTTGTTAGAATTACACTAAATATTAGGACAGTACTATGAATAATACATACATGAAGTATCTTTCAAAATATTAACAGATTCATACTTCATTTTGATACGGTCCCCATTATCGCTTAAGTGATGTTTTTAAAAATAAACTCATTTTGAACTGATCTACTGCGACCGAATAAATTAGGGGTGTCCTTGATTTATTTGGTCTTGTGTTAATATAAATCAATTATAAATACGACGCCCGTTTCTTCGTATGGTGATTGGAATTTCATTGATGAACAGACATACAGAAATAGAGTAACATAACACTTGTAGGCATTCGTAGATATCATTTGCCAACCGTATCCGTCCCTTAGTCTAGTTGTTAATAAACTACCATCAATTAGATTGCTGTAGGTTCGATCTCGGACTTGGAATGGTGATTGTGTAGCCGCACTGAAGAGCTGTGATACAACGAAACAGTCTGTCCGTCGAAGAGTATATATAGCCCTCTCTATTTGTGCTGTGCACTGTAGCTAATGATATTCCCCGCTGTTATTTAGCGTAATGCAACGATTTTGTAAATAAACAAATGCAACATGTTTTGAGGCAGATGGGACGTTCTAAAAATAAAACTGTTCATGGAGACTCAGTTTAGTTTTAGATACGGAGAGAATGAAGGGAAATGTTTGCAGTACTGGTAGAAACTCAAGTTCATGCTGTGAAATCTTACAAGTAGGAGACAGAACTTGGAGCTAAATCGAGCGCCTACCATAGAAATACCCATAGAGCAGAAACAAGTAGAAACGTTACCTCCTTTAAAAAGAGACTCTAGGGAAGGAAGGAGCTCACCCCCATTTGATTGCGCAGTCGATTTTGTAATCTGTCAAGATAACACAAGATACCTCTTGGCACCACTTCTCCAGATTCGCCAGCAGTACGCAATCTTCGGGCGTAGCTGATTCTATCGTAGGTTGTGGATTACGTGAAGAGTCAGATAATTTCTGAAACGATAAAATGATCATACAATTTTTCCAGTAACCTTACAACGGACTGGACATATGTCCTCCATCTTAGATCTTCACATATGTATACATAATTTTGAAAACTTGTTCAGTTTTGTTTGTGATATTTTCGCTTAAATGTATATATATGATCTCCTTAAATGTATATATATGATCTCCTTAAATGTATATATATGATCTCCTTAAATGTATATATATGATCTGCTTAAATGTATATATATGATCTCCTTAAATGTATATATATGATCTGCTTACATGTATATATATGATCTCCTTAAATGTATATATATGATCTCCTTAAATGTATATATATGATCTGCTTAAATGTATATATATGATCTCCTTAAATGTATATATATGATCTGCTTAAATGTATATATATGATCTCCTTAAATGTATATATATGATCTGCTTAAATGTATATATATGATCTCCTTAAATGTATATATATGATCTGCTTAAATGTATATATATGATCTACTTAAATGTATATATATGATCTCCTTAAATGTATATATATGATCTCCTTAAATGTATATATATGATCTCCTTAAATGTATATATATGATCTCCTTAAATGTATATATATGACTTCCTTAAATGTATATATATGATCTCCTTAAATGTATATATATGATCTACTTTAATGTATATATATGATCTCCTTAAATGTATATATATGATCTCCTTAAATGTATATATATATGATCTACTTTAATGTATATATATGATCTGCTTAAATGTATATATATGATCTGCTTAAATGTATATATATGATCTCCTTAAATGTATATATATGATCTCCTTAAATGTATATATATGATCTACTTAAATGTATATATATGATCTCCTTAAATGTATATATATGATCTACTTAAATGTATATATATGATCTGCTTAAATGTATATATATGATCTGCTTAAATGTTTATATATGATCTGCTTAAATGTATATATATGATCTGCTTAAATGTATATATATGATCTGCTTAAATGTATATATATGATCTGCTTAAATGTATATATATTGTCTCCTTAAATGTATATATATGATCTTCTTAAATGTATATATATGATCTCCTTAAATGTATATATATGATCTCCTTAAATGTATATATATGATCTCCTTAAATGTATATATATGATCTCCTTAAATGTATATATATGATCTGCTTAAATGTATATATATGATCTGCTTAAATGTATATATATGATCTGCTTAAATGTATATATATGATCTCCTTAAATGTATATATATGATCTGCTTAAATATATATATATGATCTGCTTAAATGTTTAAATTAAAAAAAAATAATAATACGTCCATCTTACTGTGTTGCTTAGAATGTATATTAAAAAAATTCATAATGATGTGTTCATTAGTTTAAGAGAGTATCCTGCACATGTATAAATAAATAAATAAATAAATATATATATATATATATATATATATATATATTTATATATATACAGATGTTTCGTTAAAAACCACAGAGCTCTCTCGTTTTACAATAGTCCTCGTGGTTCTCTCAACGCGGCGGGCAATTTTGCGGTTCTCGAATGTTAATAGATATAAAGATGACCCTAGCGTTAATATATATATATATATATATATATAGTAGGTTATGAAAATATATTTATGCCAATAAAGCTACACAGAGGCTCCTGTGTTTCATTCTCAAGGAGAATATTCAGGCTCAAATGCGTGGAGTTAGTTTTCTCGGGTGTTTTATATACACAACTATCTAGTTAACCAATCTGATTCATTGTTGTTCTCTTAGCCAATCGTTGGGCTACTCACGAACAAAGGTCCCGTAAGTTTTACTCCATATTTCCTATTTTACTGTTCTTATTTCTGTAGAGTGGCAAAATTGATCGCCGCGACGAGAGATTAACGAGAAACATTGCGAAATAAGAGCGCTCCATGGTGTTGAAGGAAAATTGAATTAATTACGACTTGCTGGCAAATAATATATATATATATATATATATATATATATATATATATATATATATATATATATATATATATTTATATATATACATATATATCATTATTTCTATGTACAGGATACCTTACTAAACTAACGAACGAATCATCATGCATTTTTGAAAATATATTTTAAGCAACACGATAAGTAAGATGTCGCATTATTTCTTATAATATATATATATATATATATATATATATATATATATATATATATATATATGTATATATATATATATAAATAGTATAGAATATAATTAATAAGATATAACTATATACTATAAAATTAAGCATAATTATGATATATGCGGCATCACACTGGTGAGAGGCAACAACGTTTCCCCCTTGTCATTTATATAATACATAGAGAGAGAGAGAGAGAGAGAGAGAGAGAGAGAGAGAGAGAGGAAGAGAGGGATATAGAGAAAAATTGATAAAGTTTAAATATATTGATTGCATGAACTTAATAACAGTAGATCTTCATAAATAGAATGTATAGAAACATTTGAACAGTCTACACAAATGTACCTTCGTTTCTATTCTACAGCACCTTTACGGGTCTGCAAGACAACATTTAGTTGTTTTTAGTCCCGTAGACGTGAGCTAGCACAGAAACGCAGGTTAATTTGCGTAGACTGTTCTCATATTTATATACATCCAAATGCGATATGAAATGCTCAATATTTTGAATAAACCATAAATATATATATGACGTATGTAAAGAATATATATAAAAATACATACAACATTATTATTCAAGTTTAAACATAGATGTGTGTATGTTACGTATTCATTGGAGGAGTTTCGGATAGTTTGAAGTAATATGTGCTTGTAATTCGTCCAATAAACTTATAATGTACAAATCTTTGTTCAACTTGAATGCTAAATTTGTTTGCTTTTATATATACTCTTTACTCACTTTATAACTATATATATGTATACATATATATATATATATATGTATACATATATATATATTTATATATATATATGTATACATATATATATACATACACATATATATATACACATATACATACATATATGTATATGTATATATACACACATATATACATACACACACACACACACACACACACACACATATATATATATACATATATATATATATATATATATATATATATATATATATATACAATACTAACTTTGAATAGAGAGAGGTACAGAGAGATTTTAATCATCAAATACTGTTTATTTTATACAAAGTGTTTTTTTGAGTAGTTTTAAATGAATATGTAGATAGAGAAATTATTCATAAAGTAGGTGGCCTATACCATAAATTTGCGTAAAGAGTAAGGTTCGAAAAGATCACACGATGATTCAGTCGTTTCGTTACATCCGCGGGAAATGCACCTGGTATGCACTTTTTAAAGAAGGGGAGTCTGGGCCGGTGAATAGGATGCAACGAACTGTAAATGTGTATGAAGGTTGTTCCCAATCCGCACGTTATTTTGCCCGTGCTTAATAAACTGAAGCGAATTGAAGGTGTGAAACCGATGCAATTGGCCCGTGTGAGCATAATTGAAGATGCGCAGCGCAGTTAAAATAGTCTTTGACATGAATAAAATATGGACGATCCTCACTAGATGGAATCAGATTTAGAAAATGGGCTAAAAAGAAAGCGACGCAGAAACCGAAATACTATGCATCTTTATTCATACGTTCATTCACAAGCTTTCAGATTGCCTACTTTATAAGATGTCCCCACTATTCCACTATCCATATGTATATCTCAGTATATGTATATATATATATATATATATATATATATATATTTATATATATACATATATATACATACATATATATATATATATATATATATATATATATATACATATGTATATATATACATATATATAGATATATATATATATATATATATATATATATATATATATATTAATATTACAAGCTTTGTCTATATATTTTGTTAACTTCATTGTCTATCTGTTCAAAAGTATACATATATAATTCTCACTCTTTCTATATATGTGTTTAATTTTACTTAGGTCGAAGTAATCAAGGATCCTCTTCCTGGGGTTAACACTAGATCTCTATATAACAAACGTAGATATTCGAATTTTCCATTAACATTTTCTTTGGCCTGTCAAACGTCGGGTTAGTAAAGAAGTAAAAAAAAGTAATGCCCCTCTCTTCAATTGGCCAGATAACTACATAATACTAGATCTTTCTTGTGCTTTCTTGTTACTATCGGATTCTAGGACAAGACTCAATCTAGTCTGGTGAAGTATCCAGTTAAGTGCTGTTACTTGATGTAACATTACTTGAAGAAGGTGCACTATTAATCGTATGATCAAATGTATATCTGTGTCGAGTGGATCTTATTTGGGCTGTGTAATACTATGTTATTTTGAATATTTGGTCAGAGTTTTCTTGTAGGGGGTAGTATCCTCATGTGAGGCTATGCTGACCAACCCTGTGTACAGAGCAACCGAATACACTCTGAAATGGTGTCTAGTAGGTAATTCAAACTACCTTATACATATATATATATTTATATATATGCGTTTGTATATATATATATATATATATATGTAATTATCGAAACATATTTAAATCAAGTTTCAGAAAAAAAATTATAAGACTTGTAAGACGTGTTTCTAAGTTTTCATTAAAAGTTGGTATCCATATTTCCGTATATACACCCTCATCAGAATGTAAAGCTATTAAATTAAACTCATGATGAGAATACAGCTACTCACCTAAGACATCAACTTCGAAACACCTGTAAGCAAACCTTCACAGATTTATCTTTCTGAGACTTAATTTAAATATGTTTTTAATCCATCTCTGAGTACATAATAGCTCTATCTGATGAAACTGATAACTTATTGAGTTTACATGTTTTCGGAAGAATTATGTACATATAACCCTAAGGCAAGCTTTCCCAACAGATTTTGAATCATATTTTTAAATTACTTTTGCAATTTATATATATATATATATATATATATATATATATATATATATATATATATATATATGTGTGTGTGTGTGTGTGTGTGTGTGTGTAAGATAATAAAGTGTGGCAAAAATGAATCGTGGACGAGTCCATTGTGGGCGGGACGTCGAGAAAGAAAAACAAAACGACTTGATATCTGTTAAAAACGAGACGGTTCCGCAGTGCAAATAGACTCGAAAGACGGCGGTTTCAAAAACGCGAAGAGCTGAAACGCTTGGTGATCGGAGTATCGAAGTACCGGAAGAATGAGAGTTTATCGATGTGTATGGCACCGATGAAGCTTCCGCGGCCGCTGACTAAAAATGCGGCTGATAAGCAAGTTGGTACACTGAAGGAATCACCTGACTTGTACTACATCAAAGTGGTTGTGGAAAAATTGCTTCAGTTCATGCTCGGATCAAATTGTTTTCCAATCGAGGTATATACGGACGAGTTTATAGCGGAAACCAAGTCTGTGACCTCAGCAAAAAACAGACTTTCATGAGACAAAAGTATATCAAAAGATTGTTTAATATGTGTGCGTAGCCGGCGTAAACTATCCGGTGGTGGCAAATAAAGAAAACCAAAGTTGTATTCATATACGTTCTGTTCTTTGTCATTCTTGTTGGATCTTGCCGGATACCCTGAAAGAAAGGGTAATGCAATATATATATATATATATATATATATATATATATATATATATATATATATATATATATATGTATGCATGTATGTATATATATGTATATATATATATATATATATGTATATATATTATATGTCTCTATATATACGTATATATATATATATATATATATATTGGGAGGTAATTGAAGATTAGATTCTAGGAACCATGTCTATATTTTTTTCTAAAAATATAATTTCTTGACGGAGCGTCTCGTTACAACTTAGACAACCAAAAGTATAGTTATATATCGTGTTTGTTTTTCTATGACTAAAAAAAAAGTAAAAACATTGTGCCTAAAACATCAGGAAATAAAAAATAATAATAAACTCACATCACCAGAGCATTTATATATGTAAGTAAAATTTAGAACACAAGTTTTCATCAATATTTGTCAACCGACAGAACCAACAAAATATGAATAATTTCATAAAGTGTGTAATACTTATGTTTTTGTCATGTTACAAAACCGGGATATATAACTCAGTATTTTGGCTCTATAAGTGTTAAATAACCAGCCTGTCAATAAACAATCCGTCAAGAAATGGATATTTTTAGAAGTCATTAAAGACATGATTACTGACATCTAACATTCGATTATTAATACATGCCCTGCTGTTAAGAAAACAAACATCTATTGAGCTTAAATCTTCAAAGTCAGAATAATAATAATAAATATACACATATATATAGTTGTATATACATTTATATACGT
Source organism: Sepiola atlantica (assembly GCA_963556195.1). Lineage (NCBI taxonomy): Eukaryota > Metazoa > Mollusca > Cephalopoda > Sepiida > Sepiolidae > Sepiola > Sepiola atlantica. Next base: position 98,914,647 of record OY744516.1, read on the forward strand.
TTGTTACATTATGACGTGCCCTGTATTTTGAAAACGGGTAAAGTAGCTAGTATGAATTATGAACTGGGTGAAAGAAATAGGATGAAGTACAAATTAGGTGCATTGATAATTTGGGACAAACACACTGATTCATTCTGGAAATTATAACATGTTGGATGTATGCTGGCCAAGATGAAACCCTCGGATCAAAAAGGTTAAACAAAAAGCGATATTAGGTTATGTTATACATTCGTTGAAGGGTCAAAGGGTCGGACGTCACAGGTCCCTGGTGAGAAATTAGCTTTCTAGTCAGTGCACAATGGAGGCGCTAGATGGGCAGACGTCCATAAACTGAGCCCCGCAATGCACAGAGTTGGGGTGACATCGCCAGATATGAGCTAAGAAGTAGAGTAAGATCCCAACGGCGGGACAAGAAAATAGCCGATTGCATTCGTCACATTTCCACAAAGCAGTATGAACGAAAGAAATATGATTTCGTTATTGCTTTCGTTTTATTGGAAACGTTTAATATACCTTCGTGGCTTTAATTTTCATGTTTGTTATGCAACCTATGCGTTTTTGGGACTGTGACCAATTGTTTAAGTGGTTTAAGAGATCTGCCGCGGTCAAGGCAGCAGTGGTTTCCATGCAACAAACCCCCTTTTGATGCCGCGCCCATTTTGCTGTGACTATGTAACATATTCATATAATTGCTTTTATGTATTAGATTCATTATTTATTTTATTTATAGTTGTGTGTTTTAAAAGTTTCATTTTGTTTGCTGTTTTATTTACTAATTTATTTATTTGTAGTTTTGTATTTCAAAGATCATCCTGAAAAAAACGAAAACAAAGCAGGGGCGTCTGAATTCATCTTTGGAAATCTGTGCATTGTTAACGTGTCCCTTTTCAAAGAAGTATTGGGTCAGTGTTAAGTATAATATATGGGTCTTGAACGTAATTAAGTTTTATTAAAATTAATTTAATTATTTATGATATTGATGTCTGTCTGTTTTATTGCAACAAAGATGTGTTCATTCTTATGGATAATTTAGTGGCGTAATTTATTTATTAGGCTATGCGTGCGATTAATTAAAATGTTGATTGTTTATTGCGTATTTTTTATTTGTTTATTATTTATAGTGTTGTATTTTCCCAAAAATTACTTCCATAAAATATTTTTATACCATTTTTTATATACTTGTAATATATTTTTATGGGAGGGTTTGTGTTGTAGTGATTTGATTGTTATGTAATGGCCGGATGTTGACGAGGGGTATAATTTGTCTGTGAAAGGGTTCATCTAAGGGATATCTGATGTTTTAACTATCATTGTCATATGCATGGGTTTATGCATTTAGTTTATTCTGTTGGCTTTATCTAATAGAGTGGATGAATCTATTTTAGGATATGTGTGAGATAGGGGGTTAGGTATTTAGCATCTATCATTCTTTTAATTCTGTGGAGTTTGATAGTTATATTACTACGTCCTTAATTAGGGTGATTAATGTAGTTATTATATAAAAATGTTAAAAGGAAATCGGGTATCTACTGATTAATGTTATATCTGTGGTTGATGGGTTAAGGAGGTTGTGTTTTAGGCTGTATTAGGATTAGTAGGGGTGATGTTTATTGTTATTTTGATATATGCAATATATCCGTGGGAAGTTATGTTGTATGTAAAAACAAAATATAATTTTAGAAAGTACTTGGGGAAAGTTACTATGTTATATATCTTTTTAATTTTTAAAATTTTATTTCATGGTATGGAGATAATTAGTTTTAATGGGGTGATTTGTGAGGTATGCATTATCATTGGCAGCCCATTTGGGTTAGCAGAGGGTTTGAATTTCAGAAATCAACACATCTGGATTAAACCGCGGTACGATTCTTAACTATGTAACATATAGTTATCAAATAAATTATTTGTATTATCTCTAACTCTTCTACGAGCGAGGCATTTATTGATTTATTTTCAATAAAAACTGACACACACACGCACTATATATATATATATATATATATATATATATATATATCACTTTTAAAATGAACTTTTATCTTGAGAGAATAGCTACAGACAGCTAATACTTATCGACGTAGACTTTTTCACGCTAATCGAGCCATACACGTTAATCAGAATATAAAATGACATAGTCGCATTACGTTACAATGCTTTCATTAAATAACCTACAATATCCATTACAATTGTTGACTAATACTAAATTTTGCTTAACTTCGTATTTGTTTGTTTAGGTTATTTTATTTGACTAGAATTAAATAAAACCTTACGCCAAAGCTATAACGATTCTGTTATGATACTGTTTCCAGCTCTGTTTATAAAAAAGTATAAGAGGGTCAGTTGGTAGAACTTCATACTACTATCTTGAGGTTTCGGTTTCGATTTAAAGTCATAACATCCTGTTTATTAGTTGGGAATGTATTATTTACTTTTGATGCACTATTCTCTATTAGTAAAAGTAGTTAAGATCTTTGATATTTGAAATGACACAAATTCCGCCAGGTATTTATTACATTGAAAGAAATTATGACTGACTGACTGACTGACTGACAGACAGACGGATACAATATCTATTTAGATAATATAGACAGGGTTGTATCATGGGTTTTGTTGTCTCGTGTGCGAGTTGGGTACAATTAATTAATCTACTAGAGGTACTGGGCACATTAGTATACATGTCACATATGGAGTTATCGTTTGCGATTTTAAACATTTGACCTAAATAGTATTTACACTGATATATTAAAGCTTGATTCTGGCTAGTTAATTCTCATTTACTATTTGTGTACCATGTTATTGGCAGTATAAAACTTTCTTGGATACAGTTCACTTAAAAATTAAGTTGTTCCAACTGGTAATGTTGTACCATTTTTCAGTTGTAACCGAAAAATAAAAATCACTAAGATAAACAACTCATTATTTTATTTTAGGTATTTAAATAGAGTTTTCTTATATATATATTTTGATTCACAACACTGCAGTTTACATCAGATGTTATTCTCAAACGTAATGATCCGTGGTGTAAAGGACAAAAGTTCTGAGTAATAATCAGTTCTTAAGTACAGTCTTCTACAGTTAATGTTCAATCCTCAGTGCGAGCAATGCGCAGAATATAATTATGTATATATATTTTTGATGTTGGAAAAAATACAAAAATATATATGTATATATATATATATATGCATGCTATATATTTGTCAATATTAACAGCTGGTGATACCAGATCAGGCTGCCCTGTGGCTCCCTGAGACGAAATTCACCTACATTGACGTTTTTTTTTTTTTTTTTTTTTTTTTTTGTAAAACTTAATCATGTTCTACAAAACCAAAAACAAAAACAACAGCCTCTCTCCCTTTCTCCCTCCCCTTTTTTATTTTTATTTTTCCTACCCTACTCCCGGTCCTGGATATGACCTTAAACTACATCCGATGGTGATATCCGGCTTACGGACTTTGGGGAATGTGGAGCCTCCTCTTAATTACCATTGCTCCCAGGTCCACCCTGACCCGGAGTGGTAGTACCTGTTAGGGTCCCAACTATGGGTTAAATAGAAACAGATATTAAAAGGGGAAAGAAACAAAAAAGAGAAGAAAACAAGACCAGATTCGGCATTAAATAACCCAAAAAGGGTTGATATGCCGTAAAACAAAACTACCAAACCATACCATACCAATATTAACAGTAACTATTTAAAATTATATATAAACAAAGTTTAAATTACTAAACACATTCTTAAAATATTATTTTCATTAATTATTAAGTGAGATAATTGAAACGAATCAGTTTTTAATCTAAAATAAACTTATATTAAAGAGACATAATGTAAAATATACAATTATACATTTAATACCAACAATTATTGCTAGATTAATAACCGTTGTGTAGCGAAGATGTTTTGCTTGTAGGAGGGAATCTACATCGTCTATCGCTATTCACAAATCAAGAAACTGGTTTTAGTTAGTAGCAATTCTTGATATACAATAAGTATTTTAGATTATCACTTTACTTATTTTATCAAACTCAGAATAAGTGGAATTTAATATTATGCGCGTAGACATAGTAACACTGTTTCTCTTATGATCTTTGCAAGTAATACACCTGAAATAATAAGCTTGAAAATGGATTACATCATAAATAATGTCGACTTTTGGAAAAAATAATGCTCATTTAGAAACATCATCTATTGTAAAGTATATTTACAAGTTTTTCCTTAATCCATAGATTAAGTCAAAAAAGCACTTTTCAGGAGAGTATAAAAATGAGGAAACTAATTTATTACTAGTAACATACATTTGAACATATGAAAAGTTTAAAGTTGTAAACAAAATACTCCTTCAACAAAAGTTGGGTGTACGATAAAATGTGTCCATATAATTATCCAGGGTTCGATCAGAGAAAAGTTGAACATTTAGTTATAATCCAATAGAGGCCAGATGGAAAAATTCGAAATCGTAATTATTGGAGGATACATTAGAATGAAGTCCAAATCAAAAGTCAGTTTATAATAAAGTTAGTGACTCACCAAACAAACATAATATATATATATATATATATATATATATATATATATATATATATATATATATATATATATATATATATATACAGAGGTTGGACAAAATTATTGAAACAACTTGCGAATTTTGCATCAAATTTACAGCACCTATGGAAATTGAAAAAATACCAAAATGTTGGTTTACTTTTTTATTTAGAGGCTATTGTTGTCCTGAGTTGATTGGCTACATTTATTTTTTGTATTTTAGATAGTGTATATTAGTAAGAATAATTTAAATAGGAGACAGATCTATCAGATTTCCAAAGAGGGCAGATTGTGGGTGCCTGTACGGCAGGTGATACTGTACGGAAGTAGCTGAGATGGTGATCGTATCGAGGGGGACTGTCTCGAAGGTGGTGACAGCCTGTGAAAAAGAAGGGAAAACATCCTCATCTAAACAAAATTTTGAAAGAAAGTCGAAAGATCGTAGAGCTTTTGTCAGGATTGTCAAGAAAGGGCAAAAAACTACGGCACTTAAAATGGCAGCAGAGCTTTAAGAATCATCGTGATGATCCCGTTTCAACAAAACTTGCTCGCCGAGAGCTTCACAAGAGTGGATTAAATAAGAGGGTTTCAAGGTGTTTCCATTATTTTATTCAACCCCTGAATATAAGATCTAATGATAGCATAGATTGTTTAGACCAACACCTATGATGTTATTTGTAACAGCGAAAATATTCTCCACACGAAAAGAAAAACAACATATTTTTATAGACCGCAACGAATGTATTTATTAAAGATACATACACCGTAGGTGGTAGGATGGAGGCAGTTTGACAGTGTCTGTGTGAAAATGTTAGAAAGTCGGCTGCCACTTTTGTTCGAGCCGTATTTCCTCTAGTGAAGGATAGATTTGCTCGGCTGTCCAGTAGACGGAGGTAAGAGAGAAGAAATCGACGTCTCTATTGGACGAGGCTAGGGGAAACTATGACTGCTGTCTGCGAATTCCGAAGAAGTACTTCAGGAGACAGGTGAAATTAATGCGTCCTGCAACCGGATTGACTATCGTGGAACTTAACCACCTCGCAGGGACGGCTCTCCACATAAATAAATACATATTAATGTGTATGATGCTACATATATATATATATATATATATATATATATATATATATATATATATATATATATATATATATATGTATATATATATATATTTCGTAATTACACTCGTTCATTTTTATTATTATTAATTTATATTTTCTCTTACCGGTGCGTGTATTGACCGTTATACACACGTGTAGTGGTAAGAAACACAGTTTAGTGCTTGCCTGTTGATACAAAACTACTCGGACGCCGATGTTGATTAAAAAAATAACATAGTTAAAAAGAGATAAAAAGACAATCGCAGTAAACATCAGAAGAACGCGTCATCCACGCCCTCGTGTGAGAGAAAAATACAAATAGCTATATAGATAAACGGATATACGTTGTTTCGTGATTTCCGTCGGTGTTCACATGCCCTTAGAAGTGACACTTACACTTTTCCATCCAAACACTGACCTAATTATAGTACCATCTATATCAGTCACTCTCTTTCTCTTACTCCCATAGTCTTTCAATCTTCCCTCTATAGGGCTTACAACTGTAACAATTCTCTTGATTTATTGACGCTACGTCTCCAAAATGTTCATCCCCAAAGAAAAAAGAAACACTTTTGTTTTGGCAAAAACTAGATCAAGGTGATATATCTACAAAAAGGTGATAACAACGACCATGTGAGGTGCGTATGATAAAGTCTGCATTCTTAAATAATTCTTCTTGCTCTCACAATCATTGTTTGCCAAAAAAATTCAATATATGACCCGGTCGCCAAGCATAAAGACAACATATGTCTACATTCCCAACACATATGGGGGGGGGGAAGACAGTTGGGAAATAAATTAGACAGTCTACATACACTACATTACGCTCAGCGCTCCTGCCTGTCAAGGCAGGGTAGCGAATGAGTACTTTATTCACTCACACAGTTTCTCCATTGTTAAACTCTGATAAAGACTGCATACAGATGATGTCTACATTGCCGTCTAAACTCACACTCATCGTCACACTGGCAAGGGAGTTTGTATTACCTACTAGGCTAGTGTTTTCGGTCTCTATGTGCAAAGGTTTGTCAGGACAACCTGGCATAAGGATACTTCACCCTACAAGTAAACCCTGACCAAATATTCAAAATAACATAGTAGTAAAAGCCCAAATAAGATCCCCTCGGCACAGCGATACACTGGCTCATATGAGGAATAGTACACCTTCTCCCTCCGAGTGATGTTATATCAAGTAATAGCACTTAGCCTGAAACTCAACAGGACTAAATGAATTATTGTCCTGGAATCCGGTAGGACCAAGATACCACAAGAACGATATACTATAATTGTTTGTTGGTCAATTGGGAAGAAGAAAATAATGTTCTGAACTTCTTTACTTACTCAATGTTTGACAGGTAAAGAGAACTTTAATCGAATATTTGAATAACTATGTATCTCATATAAAGATCAAGTGTAGGTCCCATGAAGGGGCCCTTTTGATTTTCGATAACTTCTACTGAAGTAAAATGAAACGAAAAACAGAAGACGAACATAAATATATATATGTATATATATGTATATATATATATATATATGTATATATATGCATATATATATGCATATATATATATATATATATATATATATATATATATATATGTATATACATACACACATATATTTACTTCGATCATTCTATACACGAGAAAACATTTCATTTCTCTCACCAAATTCAGTCACACATAATATTTGTAATTCATCTGCAACTTTGTATATATATATATATATATATATATATATATATATATATATATATATATATATATATCTTAATGCCATTGTCAAAATTGCAAACCTATCACTACAAAAAGTGTACCAGTTCAACACTCTACCACATCCCAAATCATATTCCACATAAGGTTATAAGTTCTTTTTATTTTAATTAAATAATTTTCAATCAAAGTCTCGAATTGATATTGTCGGTCTTTTTATTGCTTCCTTTTTTCATTTATTGAACTTTGCATTCGAGCTCTTCATTTTTCACTAAAGGCATTTCCGTCTGTTTCCAGTTTTTTTACATCAAAATTTGAACGTTTCATTCATCACTTTCAATCCTCTTATAATATTCTTAATCTTTCAACTGACGATCTACTCATCTCATCAATACTTATTATTCTTAAATAGCTTTGTGCCTGGATACATGACTACTACTTCTAAGATGAAGTTTGATCTAGTGGTAGTTTCTTTATCCGTCTTTTAAAATGCATTACTGTAGATTTGCCTTTGATCTTCCGGTGCGATAATCGTGTTCCCCCTGTACCCTGGGTCGAACCATTCACTATGTGCATACCGTTTCGTAAGATCCTCGGAGCGTTGTCATAGACAGCTGCCGCTTTGAAGGTTTTCAACGCAAATCCATTTGGATATCGATAAATCACGTATTCGTTGAATACTCCGATCTATTCCAGCTTGTCGGATCAACTCAGTCGAAGCGAAACGCGTGCTGAAGTTCTATAGGTAAGATTTTATGACGGTGTCAGTGTCCTCTGAAAGCGACTCAAGAATGAGTAAGGCGAATCTCATTCTATTAGGTCTTATCACATGAAAGAAAAGTTATGTAAGAATTTATCGGCACATAGTATACGCAATATCGCAAAAAACTCGTCTAAATATAAACAAACTGTCTATTGTTGATATTACATATGCCCGATACCTCTTCCTGGAGTGCACAGTATGGTAATTAAAATCACCAGCTACCGTTAGCTATGATGCATTAATATCGACAAAAAATTATTTTGTTAATTTTGTTATGGAAACCGCTCCAGATGTGAGGAGATGAAACAAAATACCACTTCAATGTCAAGACTAGCCAACGATAGGTGTTCGATAGATTACGACCCAGCAAAAAAACAATAATTCCTTCTTTGTCAAAGACGTGGCCTATGGAATGTGGGGACTAATGGACTAAATATGGGAAGCGAGAGTTACAAGGCTGCCGAAAGGAAACCCAAGGTCAACTTTTTACTCTTCTAAAATGCAGTACCAGCTGATTTGGGTAGTAGCAGCAGGACTTCTGGTTGTGGGAGTAAGAACTTCTCCGCCTTCCTTTATTTATGACCAACCTTGTTTAATATAATACAAATCCAAAAGTCGATACATATATTAAAATGACACAACTATTTTTAACAACACATACCGTAATTTCTTTTGATATGACTGGCAACCCAGATATTTATGGAGTCTTTAGTAATAAGCTATTAATAACAAAAAAATACGATCAAACGATGACTTTAATTTATCTATTACTAGTAGCAACAAATATAGAATTAGTTTTCAATTCTCATGTTTTTTTTCTTTCTTTCGGTTATAGTCTCTGTACAACACCATAATGTGCCCACTTTGCACACCCTGTTTCACAGAACACATATCCCATAATTCAAAACTATTAATTCAATAATTTAAGATTTTAATAAGCGCATACATATTATTGACGCTCACGGGCGCGTACCAATATTTTAAAAATGTATAACTTTAAATTCTATCTAGAGATATTCTTTTCTTCTGTTGTATTTTCGGTACCTAAATGATTTGAGGAGATTGTGGGCGAGGTTTAGTGATCTTGATTCGAATTTTGAAGAATATATATTCCAAAATAATAAATGCTCGTTTGATTAATTTAGGATATTAATTTTGTTTGGGGGTGGGGGTAGGGCTCCCTACTAGTAAAATTTAGAAAAGTAGTGGTTTAGCTTATACGTCACAAACTCGTAACAATATGTAGTTATCAGGTGGAATGATGTACTTCAGCTAGTATCGCTTTCGCCTTCCTGGCCTTAGATGTGAAGCATTCAAAACGAAGCTGAGAAAATTAAAGACTGATAGAAGAAATGTATTACAATATTGCTTTTCCTTGATTCAAAGACAGAAAATTGACACACTTTATATATATATATATATATATATATATATATATATATATATATATAAAATGGATTTATTTACAAATTAATTTTGGTCTTTTCTCATCGATTTTGTTTTGGATACATCTGTGTAAATTAAATACTCATAGAATAAGCTTGGGTCAATTATTTTTAAAATTTTTTTTTTGTTTACTACCTCTAATGTTAATATAAGTCACAGGAAGGATATATATATATATATATATATATATATATATATATATATGAATGCATACACGAACATGTATCTATGTGCACATATTTGTACGTATAGATATGTACATATACGTTTATTTTTACTTATACGCCTATTTATCCAGAATATTATATTAACACAAAACAATATAAATAGATATATATATATATATACATATATATATATATATAAATACATGTGTGTAACTATTCATATCTATCTATCTATCTATCTATCTATCTATCTATCTATATATCTCCCTGTCTATATATATATATATATATATATATATATATATATATATATATATATATATATATATATATATATATATATATGAATAGTAACACACACATGTATACATATGTTTACATATATATATATATATATATATATATATAAATATATATATATATATATATATATATATCCGGCTGTTTATGTTCTATTTCAGATAAATTACTCAAAGCTAAGCGAGTGTAAAATGACTGTTATATAAAAGTCAATTTAATCTAAGGTCAATTCTATCCAATAACATTCGACTTTCCGCCTAATTTGATGTCATCAATTCCCACTCAAACAAACGCGTACACAAACTTATATATATATATATATATATATATATATATATATATGTATATACATTTATTTATATATATTATGTATACGTATATATATATATATATATAGAGAGAGAGAGAGAGAGAGAGAAAGAGAGAGAGAGTGATAAAGAGAGAGAAAGTAGCAGTCAATGTTTATATAAAAACATAAAAGATATAATTTACTAGCGCCTGTCTTCTGAATAATTTATGAGAGCTGCCGACTATCAACTAGATGGCATATAGTTCGACCCCTGGTTTTGGATGGCTGTTAGTCTAGCCGCACGAAAAGCACTCTCTAAATATTGACATTGAAAACAAATAATGTGCCGATGTTACTCACCGTATTGCTTAGAATATATATTCCAAAATACATAATGATCAGTTATTTTAGTTAAAGTGATTATATGTACATAGTAAAAAAGTTAAGTGATATACCATAGTAGATAGTGACACGTAGGCTCTATTTTTATTAGCTAATACACCTTGATCCTCACCTTATAATGTTAAGTGTTTTTTTGTAAGAATGTGATATACCTAAACCGAGAATTGAACTCTGGACTCCCTGACCATACTTCAACACTTTTACCATTATGTCAAATTGACCGGTTTAAAATGAAATATATACATATATACCCATAACTTACTTTATATATACAGAGATAATATCTGTGTATATACATGAAATAATAACAATATAAATGTGTATATACATACATTGGTATTAGTGTTGTAAATATAATACAATAACATATGTTTCCATGATTCTTTACATAATTACTTTCTGTCGGTCAGTCAGTTAATCGAAGAAATGATCAGTGGCTTTCCTTAATTTGAGATCCGGAAAACGCAGAGGTTTTTTTTAAATTGATCCGACGCCTGCGACTAATGATCAATTACCTTGCCTTTCGCTCTAGGTTATTTCCTTCAATCATCGCTGGTTTGTACGCACTGAACGCAGTATATTTTTTATTTTTAGTTTCTTCCGTGCAAATACTCCTGGGATTGTGTTTGTACCAACGGATCAAGACGGACCTCGCCCAATCATTTATGAATTATAATAGTAGCGGCGATATCATCAATCGAAGAAAAAAATGATATACTTCCATGTACCGACAACATGTAAGATGTCTATGTATCTATGAATTTCTCTCACTCTTTATTTTCTGTCTTGATATATATATATATATATATATATATATATATATATATATATATATATATATAAGTAAATTTCGTGTACAACATAATCGTAGGATCAATTTTAGAGGAAGCATTATTATAATCAATGAAACAGACTAGTGGGAATAAAAAAGAAAATTGTTAAAACTACCTTAAAGCCTTATCGTCTGACCCTCTGAGAGGAAACGTCAGAATGGTAAATTAAAAACTCAAAGTCGAATGAGATATGAAGGGAAAAAACTTATTTCAATCTCTCAACGTTATGGTGGCTTTGAATCATTAAAGATCTCTAACTGATGCTTCAAAATATTTTGTCTACACAGGCTAGGTCGAGAGTTGTTAATGACTAACGCCTCAATAATATTGAGATGCTAGTTCGACCTGGCACTGTGTAAAACAGAAAAGCACCCATCGGAATAGTTGTCAGAACAACTGTTTGCACTACCGAGGTGATTACCGATGGCTGATTCCTGTGCCTGGAAGTTCCCGGATGATCTCGAAACCTTGTGTAGGCGAATATCACGTGGTATGTGTTGGGATATTCTAAATTCTATATATGTTATAAAAATATATCGTTTAAATCGCTTTTTATGGGAATCAAATTCCAAAGCAAAAGGAAGCTCAATATTCAGACCGTTTAATAATTATTTCAATAGTGTTAATACAGCTATAAATAATAAATTAACTCTGCTGAATAAAAAAAGGTTATTTAGTGCCAAATGTAAGAGTTTATTTTGACACATTTACTCTGTTATTCTCACTGAGTCTTGAATTGAGTCTCAAGAGCATATTCAGTGAGGCGTTTCGACGTGAAACTGATATTTTCTGCACATTTTCATCTAGGTTTCTTGTGGTTTGAATTTTGATTTCGACATTGTATTTTGGGGTAGTTGTGATGATCATTTTTAGACTGTTTACCATGAAGGTTGGCTTTGATGGTGCACAGTCGTCATTTGACACCACTCTCTGACGACAGGCCTTTTAGTACGGTTTGAATTTGTTCAATTATTGTTTGTATTCTCCTAGAAATGCGCGTTAGACGTTCTTTGGTTTGAGATGTACATTAACTCACAATCTGATATCATTTGACCCGTCAATTCATATATATACATATATATATATATATATATATATATATATATATATATATATATATATATATATATATATATATATATATATAACAGTATTTTATTATTTGTGCTATTTTATGGTAGATTAGAATTGCAATGCATTTGCCAGGTCGATATTTGATTCTGATTAACGAGTTATTTACAGAAACTCTACATGCTTGTTTTTTACAAATATTTTTAAATCCATCTATTTATTGATTCTACAATATATCCGATCCAATAATTCCGTTACAAAGACAACTTTCACGATATTTTTTTTCAATTTGTCTACTGAAGTGTACCATTATTAGAATATTTTGTTTATTATTAAAATAAATTATTATAATATCGTGTTTTGTTAACCATTTAATTTATTTTTTATACTGACGACTGAACATAATTTCTTGTAGAAGAGAATAGTAATTGTGTATTGAGTGTATTATGAGCACAACGAGCCTCTGCAAACGTACTGGGGGTAGAGTATCGCATTACGCTATAAATAATGGATTGCTATTAACTTACTGAAAGTGCACAATCTAGCGAGAGCCTTGCATAATCATTTATAATTACTAGCAAATATATGCTCCCTCCGGTCGCATATTTTTGCTAGGCTGCCGCGTCAGAAATTAACGCTAATGTGTAAACTGATGTAGCCTCAGTCATATTTCTTGGGTGGTTAGACGTTGATATTCTTTATTTATGACCAAACATATTTGTAGATGTAAATAATGAAAAAAGAAATTTCGACCCACCCCGATGTTTGTATTAACCTTCTCCATAAATAGAAATATTTTTAATAATTTTTAAATCAATATTTATTTTAATTAAACAATATGATTCAGTAAAATCGTTAAAATCAACAATTTAAAGAACTGAATACAGCAAACAGTATTTTTTGAATCGGAAGAAAGGCGTACATAAAATAAAACAATAAACAAATCTGTATTCTTTTACTGTAGAATCTATGCTGACTTTGACGATGATCCAAACACTAACCCTAACACCCACTTTGACTCTGACCCTAACCCTAACGATGGAGTCAAAGTTAGCGCGGGTCCTAAAGTCTAAAAGCACCAAAAAATCGAATATAGTAAACATGGTTACTTATGTAAATGGTCTCGAAAAGAAAGTTTACCTAATTAAATTTGTTAGAATGTGTGTGTGTGTTTGTGTTTGTGTGTGTGTGTATGTGTCTTAGTAGTAATTTTTAAATCGATTTTTATTTAAATTAAACAATTTGATTCAATAAAATTGTTAAAATCAACAATTAACACAAAACTAAATACAGCGAACAGTATTTTTCGAATCAGAAGAAAAGTGTTTATAAAATGAAACACTGTAAAAAATCCGTACTCTTTTATGTGTGTGTGTGCGCGTGCGCGCGTGTGTGTGTTTTTAATTACCTTTTTTAATTAAACAATATGTTTCTAAAATCAGTTATATTATTTTTGTTGTTGACAGAAAAGAAATATAATCACATCTTTTATTTTAATAAATAAAACATGGAATAATAACAGTTTGTGAATTAAAGCTTAACAGCGTAAGTTAAAGTAACACGGTAAATGCCAGCGTTTGTTTACAAATTACGCGCTTGTATTGCGTCCAAACTGAATTGACGGAGGGAGATTGTTTCAATGGATTTACGTTCCGCACGCTGTTTAATTAATTGGACGTAGATAAAATAACTACGTAACTGATTAATTTTTAAATCAATTATTATTTTAATTAAACAATTTGATTCATTAATCATAATTTATAAGTAAGATTAGTAGCGAGCAAAATTACGTAAATACATGATGAAATCTGAATGAAACGATCCTTAGTGTATATTTGAGAATACTAATTTATTAGAAGTTCAAAAGCAATTGCTTATGTAAATTGAGAAATGCCCATAGTGTTTATGCCGGTTTTTTTCATAGTATATAATGAAGCTAGGGGGACTTAGTAAATAGTTATGCAGCTTTGATGGAGTTTCGGCTTCAGACAGACAGACAGACAGACAGACAGATACATAAACTCCATTATTAATAGATTAAATTATATTTTCAAATAATATTTTGCAATCATCAGTATGAGAGGAGATAATCTCTGTCGGTCACACGGTTCAGAAACTCAAGTAGTTGGAGCGTACCGATGTTCCCATCACGCATTGTCTGGAAACAGGAGATTAATTAACGTCTAAATAGCAAGTCGTCAAGAGAACTCTGTAGGCGGGGCATAGATTATCGCATTACACGATAAATAACTGTTTTCTGTTAACTTACTTAGTGCTTAATCTAGTGAGATCTGTAAATAATTATTTATAAATATTATTTTCAAATTAACGCATATACACATGTGTTCCTTGCCAAACCTGCAATCACCTTCCGGTCACACAATTCTAACCCCACTCCAGAAGTAAGATTTGACTTAGTAGTTGTAGCGCGTACCGATGTGACCATCGCGCATTTCCTGGAAATGGGAGAGTAATTCACGTCTAAATAGCTAATTTGGCGGCCATTGGACAAGTCCTGAAGATTACTCTATAGCCGGGCCATAGATTATCGCATTACGCTATAATCAACGGCTGGTTGTTTACTTACTCAAAGTGCTCAATCTAGCGAGATCTGTCAAAATTATTCATAAATAATATTTTTAAATTTACTCATATACACATGTGTTTCATGCCAAACCTGCAATTATCAGTATGGGATGAGGCAATCAATGCCGGTCACACAGTTCGAACCCCAATCCAAAAGTAATATCTGACTTAGTAGCGTACTAATGTGACCACCACGCATTTCCTGAAAATTGGAGAATAATTCACGTCTAATTGGCAAATTCGGCGGCCATCTTGCTAGTCGTAAGAGAACTCCATAAGCTTGGCCTAGTGTATCGCATTATATATATATATATATATATATATATATATATATATATATATAGAGAGAGAGAGAGAGAGAGATCCGATTTTCATTCTACCTGATGAGATCTTAGTTGCTAACAGTTGTTGATTGATAACATCGACATGTCGGTGTCGCAGATTAGGTACATGTTTGTAAAAATAAAAAATAATTATATATATATATATATATATATATATATATATATATATATATATATATAAAATATACGTTGAACATTTATAGTATCTATTTTAATAATGCTCAATGGTAATTTTCCTCGATATATCTAAGCCAATAATTTAATTTTCTCAGCAGCAAAGGAGATATTGCATGAAATTGTCGCGTATATGTGTTTAATGATTAACTTTCGTATCAGTTCTCAACCAATAAATGTCTATTGTGAATGTTTGTTTGCTAGTCACACAATCCACTTACAATAAAATCTATTATTACCGAGTCACACAATCCACTTACAATAAAGTTTACGCTGCCATGGATGAACTCATTAGATTAGCATCAAACTCGCTCATTCTTAAATATATAGTCAATAGTAAAAAAATGAGCTACACACAAGCAGAACCAAGTTCAACAATTGAAATCTTTATAGTCGGTGAAAATAACTTGATGATGTGATGCAAATAAACGCAAAGAAATTAACATTACACGCAGGTAAACGCATACTCATATACATAAATGTGTTTGAATTACCTACTAGACACCATCTTCGAGTGTCTTCGCTCTCTCTGTACAAGAGGTTGTCAATACACAATGGCATGAGGATACTTTACCCTACTAGTTAAGCTTCATCAAATATTCAAAACAACATAGCATTCGAAGCACAAATAAGATCAACTCGACACAGCTATACATTGCTTCATACGAGGTATGATGCACATTCTCCAAGTAATGTTACCTCAAGTAACACCACTTAGCTGCATACCCCACCTGACCAGATGAATTAGTGCCCTGGAATCAGATAAGACCAAGACACCAAATGAAAGATATAGTATAACATAATTAACTGGTCAATTGGAGAGATGTAAACTGATGTTCTTCACTTCTTTACTAACTCAACAGTTGAGAGATAAAAGAGAACTTTAATAGAATATTCGAATATGAATGTATCTCATATAAACATCGAGTGTTAGCCCAAGTCGGCCCCACTGATTTCTGAGAACTTCAACTGAAGTAAAATGAAACATAAGAGTGTAAGTATATATATATATATACAGGGTGTCCCAAAATAATGTATACATCGTTTGAATCGTTATAACTCGTTCAATTTACCGAGTTTGATTTTCAAACAAAATTGATAAAAGAGTAGAACAGTAAGATACACATTTAAAAATACTGAAAGTAAAATTAACACACACATAGAAAATTAACTTTTAATAAACGTAAAGGCTACAATGTTTAAAGCAAGAAACCTGAAGTAATTGCAAACAAATGGGAGTAGTAATTGTAGTAGAATGTGCTCAAATACCGGAGTAAATGTCGCAGGACGTTTGTAGGTACAATTCTTCACGTCTTCACTATATGGAAAGTGTATTGAGCAGAACGGGTTGGGGTTAGAATGAGGGTTCATTTTATGAACATTCTGAAATTACCCTAAGTAGCCTTTATCTTTGTTAAAAGTTAATTTTCTATGTTTTTGTTAATTTTACTGTCAGTATTTTTAAATGAATATTCTTACTCAATCTCGTTTATCAATCTTGCAAATAAAAATCAGTAAATTGAACGACTTATAACAATTCAAAGGGTGTATACATTATTTTGGGACACCCTGTATATATATATATATATATATATATATATATATATATATATATATATATATATATATATATATATATCAGGTTGGAAAAAAAGTAATGTCGTTTTTGTCCAACACATTTATTTCATCTGAAACATTCACATTAGGGCATTTTTAATCTTTAGAATAATTTCCCTCAGTTTCTATGAGTTCTGTCTAACGATCAATTAGCTTCTTGATGCCTTCTTCAAAAAAAATCTTTTTGTTTTTTTAGAGAAAAACAAATTTAGATCATTTTTGTGTTAGTCTTCATTTTCATAAATGTTATTGTTTAAGTGATGCTGAAACGACCAGAAAAGATGGTGGTCGGATGGAGCAATGTCAGGTGAATAAGGCGGATGAGGCAAACTTTCCCAATTGAAACTGATTACCTTTTCTTGAGTGAGTTTTGCTGTGTTAGGTTTCGCGTTATCATGCTGAAGAGCAACACCCTTCCTATTGAGTAATTCTGGTCGTTTTTGTAATAGAGCAATGTTTAGATAATCCAACTGCGAACAATATTTTACTGGTGTGATTGTTTGATTAGGCTCTAGTAACTCATAATGAATCAGTCCTCTCATGTCCCACTATAAAGAGGGCATAACCTTCTTTGCGTGTAGTCCTTGTTTTGGAACAGGCTGTGGACTTTGGTTTCGGTCTAACCATTGTCTTTTGTGTTGGCTATTCTTGTAAATAACCTATTTTTCATCTTCAGTCATAATTCTTTGCAAAAATGGTTCTAGATTATTCCTGGAAAGCAAAGATGTGCAAACAGTCAATTTTTTATTTCGTTCAGAGTCAGTCAAATCGTGGGGAACCCAGAATCCAAGTTTTTAAACTTTTCCTAACTCGTGAAGGCATGAAATAATTGTGGTATGGGTTGTATTAATTGTTGAGCTAATTCTCTGCTGGTTTATATTGGATTGCCTCCACAGCGTCTTAAATGGCGTCTTCATAAATTGAGTTTGGCCTTCCCGAACATAGCTGATCTGACAGGTTAAAGTCGCCTAAAGAAAAGATTGCAAACCACCGTTGACATTTTCGATGATTCAGAACAGTTATCCCATAGACAGTTCCAATATTCCTTGAAGCTTCTGCAGCTGAGTTTCCTTTTTTGAATTTATAGAGCATGCGAAACTTAATATCTCCAACTCTCTACTACATCTGAAAAGCAAAGCAACGTATTAAGACACAGATTCACCGAAAAATCTCGAACTATGTACAACTTAAGAAGCTGCAAAGTGAATGAAGTAAAACATACGACCTGATATATATATATATATATATATATATATATATATATATATATATATATATATATATATATATATATATATATTCATGTGCGCGTGTACTTGAATAATTACATGGAGTAAATATTATTATTGTACATAATATTTCTTAGTAAAACAAACAAACTCAAAACGCCAGAGCCGATAAAATGATTTAAATTGGTTAGTAAATACATTCAAGCTAGCTATTGCCCGACATCTTATAAATAGCGACGAATGTGCACTGACTAACACTAGCGACAGTTTCTCTGTCATGAATAGATCACATTCGTTGTCCCATATCAAACTCCTAGAAGATATTTGTAGTAAGTCATTAAAACCCTTGACATATAAGCAAAAAAGCGGCCTCTAATACTGAATGTGATTCACTTGTGGCTCCCCAAATTTTTTCTCCCTAAACTTGTCGCTGGTCTTCATTTTAACACGATATTTTATGTTTTAATTGTAAGGCACGCCTGTTGCTACCACGTATTTACTCTGATGAGTGTGGACGAACGTCGGCTTAATAAATTTTCTCTCGGTTTTACCACTTCTCAATTCACCTCCACAAATATATCACAAATGTCCATATTCCTTGCTGTGATATATATATATATATATATATATATATATATATATATATATATATATATATATGTGTGTGTGTGTGTGTGTGTGTGTATTTTATTTTGTAACATAAAGTACTTATAATAGGTCAATAGTTTAAAGGTAGAGCTATGCTGTATTCAGTATTTACATGTAGTTCAATAGACACATCAATATCACAGAGGACAGACTTACGTCATCTTTTACAACTTATTTTTCATTTAGCAGACAATTGTTTCGGCTAACAAGATATTTCCAAAATGCTCCTATGCATTTATTTATTTCTTGGTGTGGCTATTATTAGAGCAAATTGTACAAAACAAATCCAAAAAACTCTATAATCATGCAAAAGGTTGGCGATTATAGCTCGAATTACAATCAGTACTCATTATCAACATACAAACATTTGTTTAAACATGGAATCATGTTTCTTTTACATATTTCTAAATAATATATATATATATATATATATTTGTTTAATACCTATTTAATCATGCATAGACATATATATTTCATGTTAAGCATATATATATATACTTAACATGATATATATATATATATATATATATATATATATATATATATATATATATATATATATATATATATATATATACATTTACATTATACTGTTATAAATTATAAATGTGTATATGTTAATATAAATGGATCATGTAACTGTACTGCTGGTTCAGCGACTCGAATCCTGGATACGAATGATTTGAATCCAAGCCTTTTACCGCTGAGCCGTCGTGGCAACTACCTTTCAAATAAGAGAGAAATAAGCCCTACTTAACACAAACACAAAACATACAGCGTTCTATCAACCCAAGGGAGAGAACTCACAGCTTTTCTAAATTTAAATCTTGTATATATAGTTGTTTATTCCTTATATTTATAGCTAATTCGCTTTGCAAACTAATTTTATTCTGAGTAGAACAATTTAACCCGAGCTCAATGGCTGATCCAATGTGTTATAAATTATACTAGTCGGACTCCTGTCCTGGTGTATCCTATGGAAGTATTTTAACGTAAGAAAACCCCGATCTCAACGTTGGTCTATTGAATATTTGCTGCTTGTGATTTTCCGGTGCGAACAGAGATCCAACGAAGCTAACTTTACACGATTCTATAAACTTATGGAAGTAGGGGCAGGGTCCACTGGACTTATGGGAGAAAAATAACGGGCAATCCCTGTGAACACTCTTAACAATTTGACGAAATGATTGAAAAATACCCCCCCCCCCTCAAAAAATAAGAAAATCAATTATTTGAGAAATTAGAGTTGATGATCATTGTCGTATATAAATTATATGTTACCTGATTCCTAATTTCCGGGTTTTTAAGCATTATGTGACTAGTTAACCAAACTTTTTCCGCTATTGGTTATAAGCCTTTAGCGTGTTTTTTAATTATTTGTGTGGCGTGCTTGTGCGCTTTCTAGCCGATTACATGTAAAATTATGACGTTACCAATTGGACTAAAGTCTACTTGTCAAAAAATGTTAATGCCCTAAAATTTAGAATATTTCTGAAATAGATATTCATCTTACGCAAAATGTGCATATGATACTGATGGCTCACTAGTAGTGTCTTTTCGTTGGAGTGCAGGTTTCAGCGGAGGGTGGTACCAAATTTATCTACTCTAAACTAACCAAAGGGGTGTATTTTTGTTCGCATACATAGTAATTATTTTCTTTCACAAATATTAAACCAAACAAATTCGCCAAAAGTGAAAAATATGTAAAAACAGTGTATTTCAGAATCGCTTTGAGCAGGAATTGCTTTAAAACACAATAAATGTTTATTAGTTAAAGTCTCTTTTTACTTGGCTACCATGGATGGTAAAAGCCTACCCTAATACTGGACTAGCTACCTCTGTCTGTACCTGGTATGTCATTCCCCTGAAAAGAAGAACCAGCTTCTCCCGAAAGAAAGAAGTTTCATGAGTGTATCAAATGAAAAGCGGTCCCTAGTCGCATGTATATCCCGGTTAGGGTAGATGCCGAAGTTAAACCCTCCTACATACAACGACTAGTAATCGCAAATGGTCATGCATCTGACGCTGACCAGACTCAAAGTTGCTTAACTTCGGTGATCTAACGAACACCGGTGTGTCAACGAGATTATGGCGTTGATATACTGGAATAGAATCAAATAAATGTTGTTTTGAAAGATGTATCCGCCTTTGCCAGATGAGAGAAACGAAATAATAATTCATCCTAATGAACTCCTATTTCAGTCACCTTAATTATGTTGAGTGAAATGGTTTTCGGCATTTCTCATGAACAACTTATTTCACTCAAAAAAACGATGATTTATAAAAACAACAACAACAACAACAGCAACCAAAAACAACAATGACATAAAACAACGCGGATTCTAAAATGATATTCAACTATGTTAATGATCTTTCAGATGAGAGTCTGTATACATCAAATGTATTTGCGAAAAATATCCTTGATAGCAATTCTAAAATAATTCATTTTGTCATGAGTCTCTATGTAATTGCCTCCGAAACATTCAGCTCTATTTTAATGAATATTGAGCTACTGGTGTTTGCCAGATCTTTGCAGCTAACTAATTGTGGATGTTCTACATGATTTAATTTAAAAGTCAATATGTGTGTATTTATTAATATGCATATATATATATATATATATTCAATAATCTCTAACACACACACACACATATATATATATATATAATAAAACATGACAATAATATATATATAGTATAATGGAAATGAAAAAGGGAAAACTAAAAATAGTATTAATGTATTCATCAACGTTTCGTTATTTTAAGAAATAACAGTGGAGTACACATATTTGAAAAAGGTTGGTCTATTTGACAACGTTTCTGAATACATAAATAGTATTTTTATTTGCCTTATTCCATATATATATATATATATATATATATATATATATATATATATATATATATATATATATATATATAAGCAAACCTTGTTCAGTCTAACAGATTTTATACATTTTTTATTTCATTTTTTTAATGATTTGATTTGTGCATAAAGAAAATAATTAGTGTATTTTCCTTATACGTGTTTCGAGGCTTCATCGAATAATCTGCAGGTGACAAAAGCGTCGCAGAATTTTAATTGTCAACTTCTTTCTTGGAACAATGCGTGAGCGTACTTTTGACGTCTAACTTTCTTCAAGTGCGCGTATTTCTGCTATCTTTTAAAATTATGTTGTGTTTTTTTCTTATTTTTTGCAATGTTTACTGTAATAAAAAAAACGCTGCCTAAATTAACACAATACACACACGAACACACAAATATATATATATATATATATATATATATATATATATATATATATATATATATATATATATATATATATATATATATATAAATATATATATATATATATACCGTATTTCTTAATTGCGAGAGTTTCCTAGCAGAGTGCTCAATTATTAATGCAGAAGTAAAATTAACTAGATAATTAATAAGAGCATAATATTTATTAATATTAATAAAAATGTTACAACAACATCCGGACCAAGGTTTCAGATCCGAGGAAATCGGACCTTCATCAGCGGAGTCGTATAGCTTAATGAGTGAGGACAACCGCCAGGAATTTCAAAATATTGTCTGTCTGAAAGATGGAACACTTTCAGATGTAAAATTGTCACGTGCGTTGAATATACGTAGTCAGATATAGAAAGGTTTTAGATCAAAACAACAGCGACGCTGTACATAGAAAAAGCAAGAAATTTAATAGGAATAACGTTAACAGTTGGACAGATGGGAAACTAGCAGGTTTAAATTGTCACGTTCGTGGAATTACGTGGCCCGTTATGGAAAGGATTAAAATTTAACTAATAAAGACGCTATATATGTTATCGAAAGTAAATGGAGATTACGTTAAAAATAAAAATAAAATAAATATTAAGTTAAAAATTATATTGAAATAATATGCTAATTTAATAATATATTACTAAAATATCAAATAATAAATCATTAAAATTAAACTTATAATTATATAAATTGTAATCACACCATTTATAAATTTATAAAGTCCTAAGGGTACTAATCATAAAAAGTTTTAAGGTACTAATAATAAAAAGGGGGAGGGATAAAGAAGGATGAAAAAGAATCATGAAGAAAAATAAAGAAAAATGAAGAAAAATAAATAAAATAAAGATGAAATAATACACTGTTAGATAAAATAAAGGATAACATAAAATTGTGTAAAAATAAAAATAAAGGATGAAAGGCAAGAGAAGGAAAAATGGGGATATGGGGTACTCCACATTAGAAATTTTAAATTAGAAAAATTTTAAAACAATTATATACATGAATATAAAAAACAATCCATAATTAACACATGCAATTTAAAATCTGAAAGTGTTCCATCTTTCCAACGGACAATATTTTGACATTCCTGGCGGTTGTTCTCACTTATTAAGCTATACGACTCCGCTGATGAAGTCCGATTTTCTCAGATCTGAAACCTCGGTCCGGATGTTGTTGTAACACTTTGTTTTATATATATATATATATATATATATATATATATATATATATATATATATATATATATATATATATATATTAACGAGACGTATAATTACCATCTGTATAGTATTGGCAAACATTTAATTATCTAAACAGAATCTTACTGACTTGTGTTGCTGTGTTCTCTTCTGCATGTAAATGAGATAGTCAAGTATTTCCGGTAATGGACGTGTATGTCCGTAATCGTCCATCGGAAATGCGCTCCGATATAACCGGCAGTGTTCGTATATCTTGGAACTGTCCATCGGAAATACACTCGCAGACTCATCTTATTTTGGCTGACAATCCATTTTTATGGCATCGTCTGCTGTTCCGTTTCCAGACTTTGTTATTGCATAGGAGTGCTGGTGAGTTAGTTTTATTTCTAAGATCGTCAGGAGAAGTTGAGCAACGCTCTAGTGCCAAATATAGCCCGAATGTTTATAAAAGAAATAATTTCAGTATAAAAGTACGCTTTAGATGAACGAATCGGTCGATGTCTCTCCGTTTACACCCCCATACATATATATATATACATATATATATATATATATATATATATATATATATATATATATTTATATATATATATATGATAGAGAGAGAAAGAGAGATATATTAGTCATCAGCATACAACTGTTTTGAATCAGCGTTCTTAGAAGTAGTAAGAATATTTAAGCTAATAACCGAACCCCGAACCATAAATCACACACACACACCCATATATATATATATATATATATATATATATATATATATATGATTATTCTAAATTTATACGGACATATACACACTCTGCAACAGTGGCATGTCGATGTTATCGATCAACAGCTGTGTGAAACTCAGATCTCATCAGGGATAATGAAAATCAGATCAGGTAGAATTACAATCCTATATATATATATATATATATATATATATGTGTGTGTTTTATTATAATTATAATATATATATATATATATCATAGCATAATTATTATTGTGTATATATATATATATATATATATATATATATATATATATATATATATATATATATATTACAATGCTTGTCCACGACTTACTTGGTTATAAGATGTAATTGTAGAAAATAAAAAATAAAAGAACAGATGAACTTTTATTAGAAAAATTATATATATATATATATATATATATATATATATATATATATATATATATATATACATACTAGAGAAAATACCGGCACTCAGGGCAGCTATAAATCTAGCTGTAGCGTTATCTATAGAAAAACAAAGAAACAATTTTCTTTTCACATTTTCGGAATTTGAAGTAAACAACAAAAATATGATTGTCATGGTGTTATTTGATATATTCAAGTGTTTAGATTTCATTTCGTATATGCATAAAAATAAATTCTCCATAATGATGGGAATAAAACTAATAATCAATAAATAAGTCTTAGCAGAGACAATGAAGTTACTTTTCTATCTACCTGCCTATATTTTGTTTGTATAAAATTATTTTAAAGCGTTTTTATTGCATTTTTTAATTCGTCCAAATCCGATAGCGTAACAGTTCCATTTTCAAGATGGCGTAATCGAACATTCCCGAAGGTTTTTTGAATGAGTTTTTCGTCTTTTGGGGTAAAAAGCAAACAAAAAGTCAACAAATAACTGCCCTAAACAGTTTGAACTGTACTCTGTACGTGATTCAAAGAGCAAAAGTACACAAAAATCAGCAGATTTCGTAGACTGTACGGAATCGCGTTTCAGCAGGGTTTTTTCTCAGTCTTACGTAATATATTTGACCAAACTGCGTAATCGAAATTTAAAAAAAACTTTAAAATAGATCACACCACATAAAATAAGGCAGGTAAGTAGAAGGTAAGTGTGATTGACTTTGGTGACAGTTATTTGTTAATTATTTTGTTTGCTAAAAGCTGAACGACTATTTGTCAAATAAAATAATTATATATTCCTGTTTTTCCTTTAATATTTAAGACAGCAAAATAAAAATTGAACTTAATGACGATTTTTGTAAATATGAATGTAGTTTGTTTGTAATATAAACATTAACAATAAACGTAAGTAAAATTGTAGATTAATTTCCTTATCTAAATATCTACATACTTAAAAAAATAGATTCTACTTTTAGGGTAATTCTTACTTATTAGGTCAGTTAACTATTACATTATAATACTAACCCTAATGTTGACTGTCAAGGTTGTACAACCACACGTAATCGCCTAAAAAGTTAATAACGCACAGCATTAATATTCAACAACGATAGCAAAAGAATATAGTGTCAGCTCATAATCGCAAAGTGATCGAAGATTAAGTCATAGAGTGAATGCGGTATTTTTGTGAGCGTGTATAGCATCAAGTTGATCCAAGGTATTTTGAACAAAACGTATGACTATCAACTTCACAAACACAGATTTGTTGTCAACAATTGTATAACCACCGCTCCAATTTTTCCCTCCTCAAAACGATAAGTGTTTCATGCCAAAGTTGAATGGATTAATTCTATAAGTGTCTTGTAAACACGGGACAAACACATCTGCATTCATTCATGATATAGATAAATATGAACATTTTTGTTAATTTCGATACAAATTTATTTATCTTTTTAATGAAAAATAAATAGATAGGAAAAATAATTCAATTCGTTGTGGCGATGATACTAGGCTTTTTAAAAACCTATAAAATAAAAAAGTTGGCTTTGGCGTGGCGAAGAAGTGAGAGGGGGGATAGAGAATGAGGGGGGAGCAGACTCATCGTTATCGTCATCAACAGCAACAAAAAAACGGAAGTCACCTTTCCAATTTCAAAATAATCATTTTGAATGTCAAATAATGTTCATTAAATCGTTGTAATAAACAGTACTACTATTACTAAGGTTAATATTAATGTGAGGAAAAGTATTAGACTTATCTAAGGGAAGTGGAGTACAAAAATATAAATAAATTGTGAGGAAAATTCATTTATTTGAAATTGTTTGTAAAATTATTATTCCAATGAAGCGTTTGGTCAGTGTGTTTTAGCGATTTTCTGTTGAGTATATTTACTCTGTTTGTAACATATGTAAACTTAGATGAAATAAGCTTAATTTGTTTTGCTATGAATATAGTCGGGATGAATAAAAATAACTTGCGTATTTATTCATGTATAAGTATATATATATATATATATATATATATATATATATGAGAAAGGAAATATGAAGGTAATCGGACGTAATGGGAAATGAATAAAGGAAAAAACAAAAATATGATGAGACTTTTCTTAACATGTAATATTTGAACAGCTTCGACTGCAAAATACATAAAACCAAAGACATATTTATATTTCGATGCCGTTTTAATTAAGTAATTAATTCTTCGTCTTATTAGTGGGGTTTAAATGAGCGAAATGATCATGCCTGGAAGCAACATAACACTAATGTACTATGTTCGTTCCTTCCTTCATTCCATTTTTGTCTAATTATTTTCATGTACTTGTATGACATTTTTCTTAAAATTATCATCCTCTGGAAGTCTTACAAATAAAGACGAAACGTTGATGAATACATAACAAACATCTTTTTGGTTTTCTATTTTCATTTCCCATATATATATATATATATATATATATATATATATATATATATATATATATATATATATATATATATACGTGTGTGTGCTTGTTTCCGCACGCTACCAATGAAAGTTAGACAAACATGGAATGAAGGAAGGAACGAACATAGTACATTAGTGTTATGTTGCTTCCAGGCATGATCATTTCGCTCATTTAAACCCCACTAATAAGACGAAGAATTAATTACTTAATTAAAACGGCATCGAAATATAAATATGTCTTTGGTTTTATGTGTTTTGCAGTCGAAGCTGTTCAAATATTACATGTTAAAAAAAGTCACATTATTATCAACCCGTGCTGGTTTAGGTATACCAATTAATATATCATCTTAGATATACGTTTTTAATGTCTCATTTATGTCGGTTTGTTTCTTGATCATTCCAGAACTCAACACATCTCTGTTTCAAATTCTGTGTTTGTGTCTGGATTCCATTCAATCTTCTTTGCGAGTTTGTTTTTCTCTCACACTTTCTTCGTTTGAGCTCATCAATTAAAATCAGAGACGATAAGTTTTTTTTTAAAGTATAGTTATCATTTTAATTTAATATGCAGATACGTTCGCCATGCAACTCGAAAGAGAGAAGTGCACGTTGTGTATATGATCACCCTGCGCCCATCGCTAGGCATGGCTGAAGCTGTCATCAAGCTGTCATCAGTACTTCTGACGCATCTCCTATTGAGTCACTATTCTAAAATCGATCGTATCTGCCTTTATACATCATCACCCGGTAATAGTCAATCCTTTCATACATAAAATGAAAGTTTAGACTTTTTCAAAATACTTTGACTTACGAACTATAGAAGTTCGGTACACGGTGGACGGAAAAACATTATTATAAATTATACTTTTCTGTGAGATACACACTTAATTATTATCGAGTCGTAATTATGTGTGCAAGCTTATCTATCTATATGAGATAAAATATTACCACATATCCAAACAATAACCACTTTTCTTCATAGCATGATGGAATATTTATAGGCAATTAAGTGGTAGATATTTCCTTAAAGTCAAATAGTGATTAATCTGATTTCTATAAACCATTCTTGTAAACTACATGTTTTGCTGACGTCTGCTAAAATGTATATTGTTCTCTGCTAAGAAAGTCCCCATGTCTGCAGAAAGTTGCTAAGGATCTCCCAATCCATGCTAGTGTCTGATAACAAAGTTCCCATGTCTGCTGAGATCAACTAAGAAAGTTCGCAGGTCTGCTTATGCCTTCTACGAAAGTGTCTATGACTGCTCACCCCACTGAGAAAGTTTCTTTATCTGCTGAAGTCTGCTAACTAAGTTGCTATTTCTACTGACATCTACTAAGAAAGATTCAATGTCTACTGACTTCTGTTAAGAAAGTTTTCTTTTTTTGTTGATGTTCGCAAAGAAAACTCCCATGTCTGATATCTGTTAAAAAAGTTTCCATGTCTCCTGATGCTTTCTTGAAGAGTTCCCATTAATGCTGATGCCATATATAAAAAGTCCCCATTACTACTGATGCTTGCTAAAGAAAGCTTTCGTTTTTCCGCAGGTCGGTTAAAAACGTTCCAATTTCTGATGATATATGCTGATAAAGTTCCCATGATTTAATATGTCTACTATGTAACTTCGGATGTGTACTGATACTCATGATGTCTGCTAAGAAAATTCCAATTCATGCTGATGTCTGATCAGAAAGTTCCCATGTTTGCTGATTTCTGCTAAGACAGATGCCACGTTATTCGGTGTCTGGTCGATACACGTACACCCACACTAACTCAGAGAGTACCCGAGATTAATGTTAATTAGGGGAAAGCTCCATATATCTCAAATCCTTTGATGCATTTTAAGGCATAAACATAACTTATATAACCCGAGGCTTATTATTTAGCTATCTAATGTTAAATTTGTTTCCAACACACTGTATATACGAAAGGTAAGTCTTTTTAGCATATACTTTGACCCTTTTAAGTGTACTGGAAAAAAACCTATGGTAAACAAACGTTAATCAACTCACCTTACATTTGGTGAACGTGACTTACATCAGCAGCATATCTTATTTTAAGTGACGTTATATTTACGCATTGTAAATAGCCTTCTTCAGATTTTCTATATCAAAACAGATATTTCGATCATGCAGGCACTTGATTTTGAACACTTTATATATGATTTGTTTGTTATAAGACTAACCCTACCGGTTGACTACAAGACATACTGCTTCTCTGTTAGTTGTGAGAACAATAGTGAAGAGCCTTTTATCTGACTCAGCTGGGTCGGCTGTTTAGGGAGAGTAATCATCTAACAGACAAACGAAACAAATAAACTTCCTGTATTTTATATATTTTATTTTAAAATTATATGTACGGTAAATGATCAAGATAACAGCTGGTTATAATAATAACTGCGAGATGCCGGTTGCTAAGTAGTAAACTACATGCACTCATTACCTGGGTATACCAAGTTCGAACCCAGTTCGTTCCACATAACAACTTAAGATGTTGTACTATCTCTTTTAAACTAATATTTGAGTGTTTGTTACACACAGTCAAACACTTGATTCCCATTCACGTTGACGTAGGCAGATGTTAATTGTAGAGAAAGTGGCGGAAACTGTCAGTCATGCGATCAACCCCTGGTAGCCACTATCACGGGGGGAAATGCACGAGCCGTCATGATAAAGTCTGCCGCAGCTCAGTTTGTGTTTTTGCATTTAATATGGCTTTCGAATATATATGAAGTGGTCCTGCATTAATTATGCGAGAATATTGGAAAACGAAAAGCCTAATATAATGGGGGATGGGGAGGTTAATATACAAACTGAAAATATGTTGAACGCAGACGACTTAATATAATCGTCATTGAAAAAAATAAGCTAACAAGTGTTGCTTGGTTGTGGAGGGGGTTTACGGCGCTGGATCCCTATTTACTTGCCTGCTTCCCCAAGAGAGCGGAGTTAGACACAAGTTCGTATTTTAATATAGGGAAACGAGGTTATGATGGCTAATTTGTTAACGACACAGACTGATGACATGGGTATGCCAGGTTGGAATCCAGTTCGTCCCACAAAAAAACTTTCACTTAGAATGTGGCAACCATTACATAGTTCTTCCCGTAATTACCCGATGTCTTTCTAAAAATAATTCTTACTAGAAAAACAATGCCAACAACAGACTGAAATGAGTAAGAAAAAATAAATCATATCTTATAGTGCTGATACTGGATCCATCGTTGAACATCAAGGTTACAGTCCATCAAATCTTAATCAGTTGGTCTATAATTGCAATCACTGGGGATGTGTTCCATTGTCTATCTGATATTTTTATAATGCAATTTGCTTGTTCTTGCTGGTCCACACCTGTAGAGGTTGCTGACTGCCGTTCCAGGGTCACCAAGTCCTGTATTGGGAGATTCGTTTCATGTGAACTTACTCTCTTAGTTCTTAGATAGATTTGTTTAAGATTTCAATAATTATATCTGTCGATGCGATAGTACTATGGCCGTGTATAGTCAAGGTTCTATTTGATAATGAAACTGCATCGTGATTTCAATTTGTCTCTTGTTTTTCCATAACTAGACAAGGTGTGTCTTCTGTCGGTTACCTGTTTGGATTCACACATGGCAATTTATATAGATATGAGGTAGTGCAATGCCAGTCTATGTGTACACCGCTGGTAGGTTGGTTAGTCTTAGTGGCTCAATTAA
This sequence comes from Sepiola atlantica, assembly GCA_963556195.1. Lineage (NCBI taxonomy): Eukaryota > Metazoa > Mollusca > Cephalopoda > Sepiida > Sepiolidae > Sepiola > Sepiola atlantica. Next base: position 98,945,630 of record OY744516.1, read on the forward strand.
CATAACATATTATAAATCACACATCCTACATCATAGGAATATACAAAACCAATCGACTTCAACATGCCAATAAAAGTTCATTAATTTACCATTATAGCTCAATTCATTTAAATCTTAAAACTCCCGACAATTATAAAAATGTTCGCTCGATTACATAATTAGTTCTTAAGCTATAGTAATCTATTTGGACGGAATCTAATTTGATCGTGAATTTAACTGTTAAAATATGTCTTACTAATAAAGTGCCAGAGCGGGAAAAGATATTTAACGACTAGATTTGGAATAACCATCAATTAAATTCAATTCTCCATTCTTTAGTTGCTCTAATCATATATTTCATGTAACTCTGGGCCAACCATTATTGAGCCAATCAGCGAGAAAATCTCCGCGGGGTCTGCTTTTCTCTTACGAATAAGTTTGCAAGTCGCCAAACAAGGTTACTCTTAAAATTTATCAAAGTAGTTTGATTCTAATAATGGGGCCTCGATAATACCAAAAGTATTCATATTGTTTTCAATGTTCTTGTTATTTGCATAATTCTGAATAATACTCTCTTTTTTGTTGTAATATTCACAACATTTCAGTCGATGCAACCTCCGACATCTGCTTGTATGATATATATATATATATATATATATATATAAAACTATCATCTTACCCCTTTACTGTAGAGTACCTATATGCCAGCGTCTCTCACATTTAATCATTTAGATATATAATAATGTCCTACAGAATAGCCTAACGTACACTCAATAATTAGGATTTATTTACTTCTAAAATCGTTGTAGAAACTCAGCACGAAATTGTAAATTGAACACGTGTATTTGTTTATTCATTTTCAGTTTGTATTCATTATTTTTAACCCATTTCTTATACGATTTTCTTAGTTTTTCATTCATCATTCTGCCCCTTAGAGGGTCAGAAGATTAGGCCTTACTGAGAATTTAAACACTTTTTTCCATCCGCCCAATTTCATTGATCAATATACAAAAGGTTTCCTCTGAAATATAACTTACCATTTTGTTGTACTTAGAATCTACTTATATATATATATATATACATTAATATATATATATATATATATATATATATATATATATATATATATATATATATTATAAGTGATTTCAAATCGAAAGAAATATAAAAGTTATGGTTATAGATTGAGTGTTCCTTTGGTCATTCGCGTGCAGCTATAATATATATATATATATATATATATATATATATATATATATATATATATATATATATATATATATATATATATGTGTGTGTGTGTGTGTGTATGTGTTATGAAGTTGTAATAAAACATCATTGAGCTTGCAATTTGGAACATTTAAGACACTATAAGGAGTATATACTTAAATAATTACATATATATATATATGATGTAGTTTGATATAAAATTACACACATATATATATATATATATATATAGATAGATATATAGATATATAGATATATGAAGTTATAGATATTCATGTATATCTGGAAATATATGTATATAAATATATATATATATACGTATATGTATATATATATATATATATTATATATATATATATATAAAGAGAGGGAGGGGGATAGAGAAAGAAAGGAGAGATAATATATTGTACTATTTATCACAGAATTGATATAGCTTGTTATTGTATTTCCTGTATTCCCCCTTTTAAATAGTATTTTTATCGTGATTATCCAAATCGTTTGGATAAATTCAAAATGGCAGGTTATGCTCACTGACTTTACGATGTAAATCACGCGTCACGGGATTATTGAGGCTGTCTACTTGCGCAGATAATATTTTCTTTTTGCCGTCATAAAACCTGTGCAAGTCTGTAGAGTAAATCGGGACAGGGGAGCCACGTGAAAGGCGAGTAAGGGATTGTTTGGAGAATTTAAATGGAGGATTTTATGGAATAAAAGTTGAAACTTAACAAAAAAGAACCATTTACAAAAAAAAAAAAGAAAAAAAGATCCCACAAAAAAGTTATCTTCATACCCACTCGATCTCTGCGTAATAGACGGGCACACATTCTATATCAAACTTAAGCGTGACAAACAGACGGACTGGAATTCTAATAGAGACACCTGGGCTTATCTTAAGTTAGATGTGCACGTACAATCTCTAATTTCAACGTTAAACTAAACGTTACACCACCACGAGAAGTTTATTTGAAACGTTAGCGTGACAGGGCAACATACATACTATTGTAAATTCAGCGTGACAGACTAGTGATAATAGAATATGTGTGAATACTATTTCAAATGTAAGTGTAACAGAACGAAGAAAATGTTATTTAAAACAGAAGCGCGACCATAACACAAAAAGGCTATTTCAAGCATAGGCCTGCCAGATCAAAGACAATGCTAGATCAAACGCAAATCTGTCAGAGAAACCTACATTCTATTTCAAACTTAAGCGTTACTGTCCCACGAAAATGCTTTCATAAAAACGTTAGCATGACAGAATTAGGAAAAATACCACTATAAACACCAGGTGAAAGAGCAACAAATACTACATGTTAAATTTAAATGTTACAGTCTGCAAGAATGCTATTTCAAACGTAAGCATCGCAGAGCAACACACATTCCTTTCAAATTTTAGCGTGACAATCTCACGAAAATGCTATTTAAAATATAAACGTTACAGCTAGAGGGCAATGCTACTTAAAATACAAGCATGACAAATACTATTTTAAAGCGTGACCGTCTCACTAAAATGATATTTCAAACATAAGCTTGGCAGATCAAGGAAAATGCCATCTAAAACGCAAATTTGACAGAGCAACACCATTTCTATTTAAAACTTAAGCATGCCGCATCGAATTTCAAACTTAAGCGTATTACGAAAATGCTACTTCAAGTGTAAGCATGGCCGACATAGAATACAATGCTATTTAAAACTCAAGCCGTACAGAGCAATCTACATTCTATGTTAAACATTAGAGTGACACGCATGCGAACATTCAAAATGCAAGACAAATCATATTTCAAATGTTTTGCTTGCAAACCACGCGAAAATGCTAGTTTAAATGTAATCATGACAGACGAACGAAAATGCTATTTCAAACACAAGCCTGACAAAGTAACACATATTTCATTTAAAACATCAGCATGACAGACCAACGAAAATATTATTTTAAACGTAAGAGTGAATGGGTTAAAAAAACATATAGTTAACACACTAGCGTGACAGAGCTATACACATTCTATTTCAAACGTTAGCGTGACAGTTCTACAAAAACTATATTTCGAACGACACATTTCATTTCAAAATTTAGCCTGACAGTTTCACGTAAACATGCTATTTCATACGTAAACATGACAGGCCATGAACATGCTAACCATCATTTAAGTATAACAGACAGGAACTCAAACGAAAACGTTAGAAATCGACGAATTTATTTCGTCTTTAAGCTTAACAGACCAACGAAAAGTCTATTTCAAACACACGTGACACATCAGCAGACTTTGCGTCGAATCAAGATAGCTGGACGCCTGTCAAATTATTGCAGATAATTGACCTTCAGCGGTGAAAATAACATTTGAAACGGAAGCATGGACTTTTGATCTAACGAACGACGACCAAAGCTTTAAAAAAAAACATAAACGTAACGGATAATAAAATATTAGTACATATTCCTTAAAGTAACCCACTTTCCTTTAAGCAGGATTGAATATTCATAGGAAATTAATGTGTAATTATTTCCCTTAAGGTCAAATAATGATAAATCGGATTTCTAAAGAAGGTTCCTGTAAACTACATGTTTAGCTGATGTCTGAATAAACTGTATATGTATGTTGATGTCTGCTAAGAAAGTTACCATGTCTGCAGAAGTCTGCAAAGAAAATTCCAATTCATTTTAATGTCTGATAAGAAAGTTACGATGTCTGGTGATGCCTGCTAAAAATGTTCGCTTTTTTTCGCTGATGCCTTCGAAGAAAGTTCTAATGTCTGCTGACACTCACTAAGAAAATTCCCTTATCTGCCGATGTCGGCTAAAAAGTTGCTATTTCTACTGACGTCTACTAAGAAAAATCCCATGTCTATTGAGATTTGTTACGTTTGGGTTTTAATGAGAAGCTTTGGTCGTCGTTAGGTTGATCAGCATTTTATGCTTCTGTTTCAAATATTATTTTCACTACAAAATGCCAAGATTGTATATCTGCACAAATATAAAGGACCATTTACTTATTTTAAACTTAAGCGCGACCGTTCCTTGTAAATGCTATTTCAAACGTAAGCATAACATACCACAACAATGTTATTCACCATTTAAATGTGACAGTCCTACATTCGAAAGTAAACATTGCAAACCGACGGATATGCTATATCAAAGTTAACACTAACAGACGGGTGGGAATTCTATTTTTTAAAAAACGTTACAAATTGACGACCTTAAGCCCTAATCAATAATACTAGACGACTCTGAAGTTCGGTATGTGTATTTAATATGAGCTGTAAAAATGCTATTTTAAAAGAATGTCTGACCTTCCGACAAACCGAACGACGAACAGACAAAGCTTCTCTTCGATGTGCGAGTACTCATATGATCATTCAAGTGAAAATAAAAGAAAAATAGAAGTATGTACAGAATGCGAAACGAAGAGACTGAAATACAATAGCGGATCGTTCCTAAAATATCCTTTCATTGACGTAGAGATAAAATATATGGCGGTTTATCGAAATAGTGAATCTGCGAAACGAAATGGCGAAAATTATTGTATCAAATGATTATAAAAACAAGAATACAGACGTAAAACCTGGTCCCAAAAGAAATAAAACGAAGGTATTTACATGTCCGGAAGTATTTATGCGTTCCCAAATTTCTATCCCTCTATTTTCATCTCCATGCTTTATCTCTATCTGTCTTTTATCTCTGCCTCTCCCTTTCTATATTCATAAATCGCTCTCTATCTATCTCAACCATTCTCTCTCTCGATCTCTCTGAATATATTATCTCTCTCTAATATCTTTCTCTTTACAACTCTATCTCTATACTAGTCAGACTGCAACACTTACTACCCCCTTACGTCTTTCCGGACCACCCTCTATCTCTCTCCCTCTCTCTACATCTCGGTTTATATTATTCTACCTACCTTTCTATCACTCTACATCTCTTCTACTTATCTCTCTACCCTCTACCACGATCTCTCTCTTTATCCTTCTCTCTTACTCTCTTTACAGTAATCTCTCTCTCTCTACCATTCACTCTGACTCTTTTTTTCAACTATCTCTCTTTACCACCCTCTCTCTTTCTTTCTAATTATCTGTACTTTTCATTCTACTTATCTTTCTACCTATCTCTTTTTACCACTCTCTGCCTTTCCCACCCTCCTCTCTCTCTAGAACTGTCTATAAAATTATTTCTCTACCACTCTCTGAATCCCTATTGCTCCATCTATCGCTCTCTCTACCCCTGTATCATACTCTTTTTCGCCTTCTCTTCCACATCTCTCTGTATATCTCCCTCGATTTATCACTCTCTACCCCTATCTCTCTCTATCTTTGCATATTAGCTATTGTTTTCCTTTTCATATTGATGACCGCTGTGTATTCGTTTCTAGAGTAAAGTTATTTTCATATGCAGAACCACGCATGCGTAGCAACAGCAATAAAGATGTCGGAACAAAAGATGCTGTCCGAGAAACCGAGAAACGTTTTAATGGCTATGAAATTTCGGATATGCATTTTTAGACGCTTGTTTATTTTTATTTTCTTTCGAAAATGCATTTAATAGCCGTTTTTATTTTTTTTCTAGAAATCATGCTTCGATTATTTTCCAACTGGTATAACATGATACTCTATTTCACTGAATCCCACGCTTTAGTTTTATCTGAGTCGAATTCTCAAAATTAAAATTTGTTCGCATCACTGACTGTTTTGTTGAGAATATATACATTTTCGCAGTGTCTAAATGATGACTAAAAACGATTTAAAATAGGATCATTGTGTAAGGTATTGATAGAAGGAGCGGGAGAGAACACCCTGTGTAGCTGTGACCTCACAAACAGGAAGTGAGTACCTGGACAAGCGTATGTTCTTTATTAAACATTTTTTACTAATAATACACCACTCAAGACCGCTGCCCACTTGAGGCTAAGGTTTACCGAGACGCATAGGATGGCAGTTGAATGATAATGACAACTATGAGATGATTGAGCATCTCCATATACCACACACTCATAGCAACAGCTGATCCAGAGGAAATACTTCTCCCTAACTTATAGAATATGACGCCTCAATAATAAAAATAGAAAGAAGCGATCAAAGTTTAACCCTTACATGTTTTTAGTTCTAAATGTGTACAAACTGCAACTTGTTTCACATCTACAACGAGCCTGTTTGCAAATGTAAGTAGGTATTAGTAGGATGTTGTGTCATCACACCCGCTAAATAGGTAATCAGTTTATTCGATGTCACGGGCGAGTCTGACAAATCCAAGCGCCTACACTTTTAAATCTGGCCATTATAATGTTAAGTAACAATAATTTTATGATTCTCTCGTGACTTACGATCATTTCGATGTATATATCGTAGTGGTGTATGATGCATGTACAATTGTATGCTAGTTTGTGCACATTTGCAACATCATTTATTTTTGTTCAAATATGTCTACTACTTTCTATTACCACCATGAAACGTTTTTCACTTTTTTCAAACAAATATAAATAAAGCATTTAGGGATTAAACGCAGACACTTGATTTACAAAAATATCACATCAAAACACAATTTTATACGGATAAAGAGTTAACGTAAACATTCATTTAGTTGCTTTACTATTCTAAATAATCTGTTTCAACTGAAAAGTGTAAAAAGCTCTTGTAAATATATCCGAGACACCAGAAAATGTTATCGGTTGTATTGCTGGCATGGCCGGTCGCAAGCAGGCTGGAGACGGAAAGTCTAATAATGTCGATGATTAGGTGTTCATGAAGTCAATTCAACTCAATATGGTCAAGGTGTGGCGTGACATTCATAGACTCCAGCGATTGAGGAAGTCCCGCGTAGAGAGATCAATCGCTCTTCTCGTCTACACGGCGAGCAATTGTAAATCAACTCTATCAAGAAAACAGGTGTATTTTCATCGCTTGTTGTGTTGTTCAGCTAACGATTACGTTATTGACGATGTCACAAACGCAAACAAGACTTACGAGTAAACCCAAAGTAAAGCCCACGTTTTGTTTTCACTCTCTATCATATCGAGTTTAGTGTTGCTGGGTGCCAAATATACACCGCATCAGACAAACTAAGGCATGCCTGTTTTGGTAGCGTTTAAACGTTTTAAGTAATTTTCAATTGCAATCAATACCATGTTCAGTAAATGTTTCCTTGGCCAGAATAACAATAACATAGTTAAACCATGACACTTTGTTGTGAGTAATTTACGATTGATAGGGGTTCAACTGACAAGGTGGAAATAGAATCAACGTGTGCGTCAATTGAAGACGGCAGCGAAGGATGCAGAAAGAGACAACGCAACAGTCTCGTTCAGAAAGTATAACCCATTGCAGCTATATATGCATTTCTTGAAAAATGTTTCTAAACAATTGATTCTGTTGTTATTTTCCAGGTACACTTTTCATTCTTCCTGGATCAAGTTTGGCGCGTGTCACCGTTTTCTAACTACTTTTCTTTTAGATCATGTGTTGCCAATCAAACGTTTTCTATAAATGTGTTGATGTATTTAGCCATGCAATAGTTATTGAAACACATTTTGATAATACACTCGCTCGAAGTACAAACATCGGATTTAATTAGGCACATGGTGTCTCTTTAGCACACGCCCCATAAACCATATTATATTTCTCATTAGCTAACACCTTCCGACGGTAATAAAATAATGCATCTCCACTGTTCGCACTAATGTTCATAGAAAATTATAGAATTAGGTCACTAATGTTATTTTTCCTACATAAATTCTTCTTCTTCTTCTTCTTCTTCTTCTTCTTATATTATTATTATTTCTGATGACCTAAAGAAAACACACACTTGAGTTTTAATTTAGAGTGGATGATGTCGTTCTGAATTCATTTCAAGCGGTGGGGCTTGTATGAGTTGCAACTTACTTCATCGCTTCCTCTAACCAGTTTGAATAGTTTAATTCACTGGCTAGAATAATGGCCCGTTTTTACGTGTCAACTTTTGTGTAACGATAACAATTTAGAATTATTGATGAACGAAAAAATACATATTGGTCTTAATTATATAGTGGAAGATTCTTTTTTATTTTTATAATATTCGATATTTTTGTAGGCAGGGTATATCGAAAGATGTATGCAAAATCGATTGACTAGTGTATGTAAAGCAACAGTAATTGAAACAAATGTCGCCCCATAACCTTTTTATTTACATTTCTTTTCTAATTCTATTTATTTCTAAAAATGATCGAGTTATACATAAAGTATAGCGTCATACTACATTATCAATGGATGCACAACGCTAACTCAGATTTTATGGTAATGGGATACGCTATATGAAATATACATACACAATTGTAATAAGTTATGTAGTTTCAGCATATATAGAAACATGGACATGGCTCTCTCGAACACTGAATCCGGTGTTCGTGAACAAACTAACACTTGAACAAATGAACAAGAGCTACACCTTCATCTTTCTTCATCTCATTCTACCCCATTCTCTCTCGCCCACGTGCTTTCTCTTTCTATCTCTCACGCTAAATATATATATATATATATATATATATATATATATATATGTATATATATATATATATATATATATATATATATATATATATAAGTTTTAGCTTATGTCAGTCATTTACTTTAAGTATATTCTATAATTAAATCAGCTAGACTACTTACATTACACTATTACACTTAAACAGAGCCTAAAATGATATTGGGGACTGCGTTTGCGCTTGAACTCGAAAATACGAAATGTGTTATTTTTATATGTTTTATTTTATTCATGACGTATATATATATATATATATATATATATTAGATTTTCGAATGTGAGATGATATATATAATTATTTCAACAATCAGACAACGCCCCAGTCCAACACCCACGAAAGCAACTAACCCGAAGTCCTTGACTGGAGTTTTACCCTCTTTTGGAGTCACCAATAGAATATATCCGAACTAAGCATTTGAAACCCGAGTCACTTGCATGCAAGGCGAGTACTCTGCCACTGAGCTACTTCGCCACATACAAGAATGTCTATTAATTTTCACATATTAAGCAAACCGCGCGCGCAGGCCGGCTATGGAATGGACCTACTCTTCTCAACATGTAGTCATTCAACTACTGAGAACCGAGGCCGATATCTCACAAGTAGGATTTCATACTCGCTAAGACGATATCATATTTATTTGCTAGCGTGGTTTGCTTGCTGGATGACATCGTCCTAGCGAGTATAAAACCCAATGTATTGAAAGACAGATTCCCATATTTCACAGAATTTATTTTCTTATTTAACACACAATTGATTTCTTCATACACCAAGATATATGTACATTGTCCTATGCATTGATTTATATGTGTGGCTATCCTCAGTGCTGATTATATAAAAAAAATTAAAAACTAAAGTAAATAATGTCCATAAATTACAGTATTCATTATCAAATACTTTTTGCTTTTATTTACTTTCTAGTAGAACTTGTCATAACCTATAGGCATCTAATGTATTTCACTGTTAATGTTTTAATCGTCCACATCCTCTAATATCTTGATTTAGAAAGTCCTGAATTAAGGTATATTTTTCTCCAATAACCTCCCTTTCGTTTTCTGCACAAATTTTAATGTATTTTTCAGGGAATTGTCATAGATATTCCCTTATATATTTACTTTTTTACATTTCACATTTACATCTCCAATAAATAAATGCGTAGGTGCAGGTACATATAGTTTTATGCATGCCTAAATAATTGTATGATTAATAAGAAAATAAATTTAGTAAAAGATAGAAATCTGTCTTTCAAACATTTGATATGAGATAAAATCAAATAAAGAATATTGTATATAACATAGATATGGCCTTACAATAGTGAGCTATACCAATTCCTTTTCGTTATAAAATTTGCATTTGAACATAAAAATTCAAATATAAATACACATATATAGAGAAAGATAGATAACAATATTATTATTTATTTCATTTTATTTATGATGTATATATATATATATATATATATATATATATATATATATATATATATAGTACACACACACACACACACACACACACACACACATATATATATATATATATATATATATATATATATATATATATACAGGGTGGGCAAAAATAAGGGTCCTATTTTTAAAAATTCATAACTTTTTTATTTATTGATTTTTAAAATTTTTTTTTAGAATAAGTAAAGGACCCCTTCCGAAGCAAGCATGAGCCGTATTAGACCTAAGGAGCGTACCCTCATTTAGAAAACATTATTTTTGCTTAAAAAACTCAAAACAGTGTAAAAAACAATACTTTAGTTTTTGTAAGTTTTACGAAGTGTTTTTCGGCTAAAATTTGTTTTGTTTATTTCAAAAAATCTCGGAAGGGTCAGTCTACACACACATAAAGTTTGGTGAGTTTAACTTTTATTTTGTGGAAGTTATTCAAATTCAAGTTATTCAAATTTAAAGATAGGACCCTTATTTTGTCCCACCCTGTATATATATATATGGGAAGAGAAGGATGAAGGTAATCCGACGTGATGGGAAAATGAAAAAAGAAAAACCAAAAAATGGATGTTTTTTATGTGTACATCAACGTTTCGTCTTTATTTATAAGACTTCATCAGGATGATAAAATAGAGAAAAAATGTCATGCAAGTACAGATACATGTAGGGTTTTTTTTTTCCTCACACTTTTAATACTGCAGTCCAAATAAAATTTCTCAATCCCTCACTCATTGCTATCATTTTCCAAATATTTCAAATATTTCACACCCTATCACAACAAATCCTCCCTCTCCTCCTCTCAACTATTTTCTCCCATACCCCTTCTTAAATTCCCTCATTTTCTCAAAACGCTCTCTAAGACCATAACTTTCGCCCATCCACCAAAATCACAGCCCCCCTCCCTCTCTACCCATCCTCCTTTCCCTGCATACACCCCCCATACACAAACATTCCAACTTACTTTTCCCCTTCAATCTTGAACGAAGCCATCTGGTCAAACACCTCCCTCCCCCCTCTTCCTCCACTCCCTCTCTGCCATCCACTTTACCCCTTCTCATCCCCCACCTCTTTCTCTTACCACCAGCCACAGTAGTCCTTGCTCACCCCATCCTTCCATTTTTTCCCCCACTCATTTTCTTCAACATTCATTTCTATTTCTCCAACAAATACGGACGTCCACCCAGCAGTGGCCATTATTTCATTCTATTTGTCCTCCCAATATGTCTACCCTACATGTATCTGTACTTGCATGACATTTTTCTCTATTTTATCATCCTGATGAAGTCTTATAAATAAAGACGAAACGTTGATGTACACATAAAAACATCCATTTTTTGGTTTTTCCTTTTTCATTTTCCCATATATATATATATATATATATATATATATATATATATATATATATATATATATATAACAATATTATAATAAATACATATTAATTATTATTTACGTACACCCACTAGTGATTCTTGCTTCCGCAGTCCTTGGTGTAGGAGAAATAATTATTACTACTGTTCGAAAGATTTGATCCCGGTCACAAAGTCACCGGTGACTCTGCAGCCCGGCCCTATTCCCTACGACCACCAACAATCACAACGCGAAATGAAAAAAAGGATTAAGATCTATATTGGAGCGGACGGGCATAGAAAGCATGTAATATAGTGTTCAACTCACGACGATAGAGCATTGCATAGCTCACTGTGTAAGATATCTAGCTGCTAAAGGAAACTTTTCATTAATATAATGTTGCGCATAATGCTATCCCACATTCTACCGAGCAAATCCGGGTAACCGTGTCAGTCTCTCTATATAACACAAAATGCCTGGGGCCCCTGCTGGTATGTATATATATATATATATATATATATATATATATATATATATATATATATATATATATATATATATATATATATATATATATATATATATGCATGGTGGTCAAAATTAGGTATAATGTAGTTTCACATCAGCGAAATTAGTATATAGTATATTAAAGTGAAAGCGACATATCTGAAAAATTAACATTTAAGTAATTTAAGTCATTTTTTTTATATCAAAATGCAGGTACTTTTAATCATTTCTTTATATTCTTGCAGTTAAGTCGTCAATTGACGGCAAGTAATTCGAGTAGTAGAGAGGCCAAGGCTATTTATTACATATGTTACTTATTGCCCATGCTTCTCATTACATGTTTCTGAGACATTCGTTTATTTGTGAGTAATATGACAGTGAATATGAACGTGTGTTTACTTTTTTATCACTGTATGGATATAGTTTATAATTCAGTAGATTAAAACAATCATTTTTAAAAAATAAACTTATGATTTTTTAAAAAGTAAATGATGTTTATAGGTCAAATACTTATACGTAACCGAAATCCCAAAAAGTACCATTTCATAGTTCCGATTATTTATTTATATTTTATATTTTCATTTTATCGTTTCAGATTAACTCAGATGAACAGGTTGGCGAGCCTTCACAATGCAACATTTGTTTTTATCGGATTTGGTTTCTTCTTCTAAATTAGCAGTCGGATTAGGTAATGGTTGCAAACATCATTTGTGAAAGTGATGCTGTCGAACCAGTAAAACTTGAACACTACTTTCTGTGTAGTGAATCCGCGCCTATATCTATCTAGGCTCTCGTGAAGAAGTGTTCAATATAATATCTTACAAATAGTTAAACAGAAAAAACATGACTCCATATAAGGATATATTTATATTAAATAAAACTCAGTATGTATTAATTTATATGTCATTTAAATTTGCCTTCGCAATATATGAGTAATGTCAACTCCGCTGTGAACATATTCTATTCGCCTCTGTAATGGCGTTACTGATAGGCAATTTATTTTATTTTCCGTATTTCATTTTAAACATTCGCTGTCTAATTTAATATAAATAAATGCAATAAAAGTCATAAATAACCTTAAAACAATTTTATTCATTTTGAACAACACACAAATACGACGAATTTATTTGTTTTTCTTGACTTTTTTATTTAAATGTTTTCTTTTTTCTTTAATAAACTGATCTACAATTCAGTTCATTTTGATTTTAAAATAAACATTAAGTGTGTTTTTTGTTCCTTATTGTACCAGATTGTTGTCCAATATATTCTTGAAAATGAATTCGTGCAAATAATCGTTGTTGACTTAAATGTCCATTGAATAAGGAAGGATGAGAATAGTTTGGTGAAAACAGACGCAAACAAATATTAGCATGATGTCTTAATTACTAGCGCGTGTATGAAGAGACAATGGATACCCCCTATAATGATGGGTTTGCGGCGTGTCTGTGATACTGGTTGGGCAATCCCACAACAACATTTTTTCGAAACACATATTGCTTGAGTTAAGTAGCTAGAACAAGTTCAGAAAACATGGATATACTGCTGAGATTAGCAGAGAAATACAAGCAATGCAGGATAATCTCGTTTGCCCATATACTTAATACATAACTAGATAGACTATTTATGGATTGCGACTTACAACGAAAGGATATACACACCCCTTTACCAAAGGCCGGGCACTCTTGAGTGACTTTAATAACAAGCAGTACTAATAGCTGGGTGCACGATCCGAATACGTTCGTTGATCACTCTGACTACTTGTGTAAATCTAGCCGCGGATTCGCTATTTACAAAGTTAAATTCCTCTATAATTATTAACTAAGTGTCAATGGCCGAGGGGTTAAGACTCTTGACTACGAATCAGTGGCGATTTGTGATCAGGGTTCGCGTCCGCCGACCGTTGACAATTAGTTTCCTGCACTGAAGATTACGTTAGCATGAAACATCGATATCTGTAGGTATTAAAATAATTAATATTTATATATATATATATATATATATATATATATATATATATATATATATATATATATATATATATGATAACTCAATGAAAATAATTAGACCTGGAAAGGGAAGCAAATCGAAATCTTCGGTTGTTCAAAACAAGGACGTTTAGTGAATAACTATATTTGTTTTTCTTCTCTTTCATTCCTTAAGCCAGACTTTTCAAATACACGAACTCCTATCATCAGAGGAAGTTAATGATGGATAAGTTGACAGATGAAGACAGTCAATATTCGAAATTTGAAAACGTTTTAAAGTTCAAACGAGTGTTTTCCAGTGTATATGAGTGTCACAAAAACGTACATCCAAATAGTATGGGGTTCAGATGAATTGGTAAATCCAAGAGAATCATTGTAAAGATCCAGCGACGATGATTCCACCCAAGTCTGTAGTCTATGGAGGGAATATATATATATATATATATATATATATATATATATATATATATATATATATATATATATCATTTGAGCTAACCAAAACTACATTCAACCAAGCTCTATACGAGAGGAACAGGTATACTAAAATGTTTTTTTCATAAAAAAATAACATGAACAATGGTTTTAATCGACTTTCTTGATAAATTCACCAATTTTAACTCCTACTGTGCCTGATGAAATTCGTGGGAGTCGAAAACGTTAGCAGTTTTGTCGAGTTACTGTTTACACTTGAACAGAATATTATATTGTTGACCCGCAAACATGAAAAAGACGGATAAACAAAGAAACAAGCAGGAAGCGTCAGTGCTGTGTTAGATATATCAGTTGTAACTAAAAGTCCGATATGTTTTTAAGACGTTGCTGTGAATACCCGCCGACTTGGCATGTACAATGTTAAATTCCTCCTAAATCAGTGGCGATTTTTGATCGGAGTTCGCGCCCGCCGACCGTCGGGAATTAACTTCCTTCACTGAAGATTGTGTAAGCATAAAACATCGATGTCTGTAGCTAATAAATAATTGATATTTGTTTATAAATATTATTAAATAGCCCCCTTTACTAAGGCTGGACATTCTGAGTGAAATTAATAACAATCAGTACTACTACACGATATGTTGTTGTTTTTGATCACTCTTCGCCGCTTGCTGTGAATACACGCCGACTTGGCATTTACAAGCATGGAACATCGATGTCTGTAGGTAATAGATAATTAATATTTGTTTTATAAATATGGTTATATATATATATATATATATATATATATATATATATATATATATATATATATATATATATATATATGGTATATAAATATGGTCATATATATATGTATATATAATTAAATTATATACATCTATGTTAATTAACTTGAAATATGTTGATAAAATTAATACGAAAATACAAAGTACAGGCTTATGAATAAATAGTATCATATAAACATTAGAACAGCTGGTGCGGATTAACCTGCGTTACTTGTTATTTTATCCACATAGAACATTATCCCGAAGTTATGCCATCGGTGTTCCAAACCTTCTATATATATTATTGTTGTTGTTTTCTATTAAAGAGAATAGAAGCAAATAAAACATCAGATTTTACACTGAAAAGATCACATGATCAAAATTATAAATAATCTTCGAAATACATCTTAAATGTATATTCTGTTAAGGGCACGGCCGCTAATTTATTGTCAATTCTAGATAAGGGTCACCTTATTTAGAATTCGTCTGGCATTACAGATTAAGAGGAAGGATACTGAGTGCCATTATTACATAAATACGTAACACATGTGGATAAATAAATGTATTTGTATAATAAGTAAAGGAATTATAATACTAGGAATAATACCGCTAAAATACCAATGATACTACTTATAATAGTATTACTAATAATAGTACTAGTAATAATACTTGTAATGATACTAATACTCGTAATTCTACTACTATCTATAATAATAATACCAAATACTAATAAAAATAATAAAAATATTACAAATACTAACACTAATATTAATAACAGTATTAATACCAATAGTACTACTTATACCAACCACACTAATATCACTACAAGGCATACGAATAATACTACTAATAATAACACTACTACTACAACTAAGCATATTACTTATACTGATACTAAATATACTACTAATACTACTACGCTTAATAATAATAATAATAATAATAATAATAATATTAATAATAATAATTATTATTATTATTATAAAATAATAATTATAATAATAATATTACTACTACTAGTAATACCAGGAATAATACTACCGTCGTTAATAATAATAGTAATAGTAATTATAGCAATATCAATTATCGTAATGCCAATGATAATAATAGATACTGTTAAAGATAATGTTAATAATATATATGGTCGGCGATTATGTGAATATGAGGGGTGACACTTATTTTATATAACATTTTTTGAGGTTAATTGGATAATCTTAAAAACAAGAAGTATATATATATATATATATATATATATACCTCAAAATTATAATGCAGGTTTACATTTGTTTTGCATTTTTTGTAAATATGTTCTAGAATACTGACAATAGTTTAGTGGAGGATATTGTAGAGATATTTTACGTCAAGTGATGCTCGTTGTCAGTAGTTAAACGAATCTGAGGAAATTCTGTCAAGGAGCTGATAACGTTTGTTGGTGATATAAGGAAGATAATTTATTTAACGTTCTTGATAGATTAGAATGGGAACCTGAGATATGATCAATCGAAGGGCACGCCGTATTTGTTAAGTTTTACATTAGCATATAGATAAGACTTGAAATTTACGTCACACTGGGAGAAAGTATTTTTTTAAATCTATCTATATATATATATACATAAAATACAGTAAAGTAACACGGACTCACATAATCACCTGTGCAATAATGTATTTCGACCCTGGGGCCGCATTCAAGCATCAAGCGTGGCGATTACATGTTATTCTTGCTCTGTTTATTACATTGAGCTCTGATACAAGGATTTATATTTGGAATGTATTTCTACTCTAACACTATATATATATATATATATATATATATATATATATATATATATATATATATATAAATAAATGAATACATGCGAAATTTTTTTCTTATTTATCCCTCATATATGATCATCAAAACGTCTTAGTGTTATTTAAATTAATACTACAGCATAATATTTTAAAATAGTGTATATATATATATATATATATATATCGTAGAGAGGGAAGCCACACATAACTCTGTTCATGCCTAATTTGCACAACTACTTTTTAATCACTTCATTATAAATTAATATTTTATTTCCTTTATTCGTAATTTGTGTATTCCATATATATGCAACATTTGTGTCGATATTAACAGTAATTAATTAAAATAATTTAATACAAAAAAGATAAATTCCTCAATCTTTCTCAAAGTGTTTGCTAGGGTAAGTAAATAAAACAAGAGAGAAAGATCGTAGCTTTACAACGCCAAAGTGACGATGAGAAATAGTTCTGAAAGGGGAATAGGTTGATTAATTGACTTCATCAATCCCTATCTCCCGTTAAAGGTGCACTATAAAGGAAGAGTGAAGCGTGTCTGACTGCTTTTTTCAGTCAGCCGCCAACGTCACCTTTTTTATTGTTGTTTTTAAATGATTTGCTTTTTCTGCGCATGTTTTGGTGATTTTATTAAAAATGTCGAAATTACCAAAATGTTAATATGCATGGTTACAACGAACTAATGAATGAAATGTTTAAATTTTAACACTTTAGTTTCACGTATTGCAGGTAGAAAAATTTGCGAAGCGATAGCGAACTGGCAAAGCTAACTAGCATATATATATATATATATATATATATATATATATATATATATATATATTTATATATATATATTAATACATATATATATATATGTATATGACATTATTTTACATTTTTGATACAAATACACACACATATATATATATATATATATATATATATATATATATATATATATATATGTGCAAATATATAGAAGACATATAGAATAAAAACTAAACCATACACAAATAGATGTCCCTATGCACGTAAATATATATATAAAATATTTAAAATATTATTAAATATATATATGAATAATTTTTTTTATTTTTATACCTACAGACGACGTAATTTCGAGTTTCATATCTGATCAGTTCAGGAATAGCGTCTGCAGGGGGTTGCATGAGTTAGAACGCAGTTCGTAGATTTAGCCTGAGAAAACGGAGCTTAACGCCTATTCCCACACAGCCGCGAGAAATCGATATAATATGTGAAATTTATTTCCGACAATTTTTAGTATGCAATACATTTAGTTGCTGTATTTCTTTATTGCTGAAACTATTGTTTGCGCGGATGATATTACACAGCAAGCGATTACATACTTTCGTGGCTAGAAATAAGCAATTAATACCTCAACATTATAATACTACTTGTACACTGTACGAACATGTGCCTCAAATTATCTCCAGACGCGCAAACTTAACAGTTGCTAGCTCACTAATATCATCCACACAAACTAAAGCATCAACGAAGAAGTAGCTTTCTACATACAATACTATATATATATATATATATATATATATATATATATATATATATATATATATAGTGTATGTGAATATTCATCTTAATCCTATTAAGGGCATATCATTTTCATGGAATATATATATATATATATATATATATATATATATATATATATATATATATATATTCCATGAAAATTATATGCCCTTAATGGGGTTAAGATGAATATTCACATACACTAAATGTACATAAGCAAGGAAATTCCCAAATGTTTGCACTTTTAGTGTCATTAAGGGTATGACTACATATCAACAAAACCATTTAATTATCACATCACTACAGTATAAATCTCTATGCATGAGTGGATGAAGTGTGTGAGGTACGCTGAAGAAAAAAATCCTACCAGTAAAATGCATAGCCCTGTTGTGCTCGCATACCCTTAATGACAATAAAAGTGCAAACATTTGGGAATTTCCTTGTTTTTGTACATTTAGTGCATATGAATTTTCATTTTAACCCTATTAAGGGCATATGATTTCAGTATACTGGCATTTTTCATAGAATGTCACTACTTTAGTAAAGGCTATGCCTTAATAAAATGTTTCTTCCAATATTCTTCCTAAAACACAAGCCTCCAGATCTACGAAAGCAGTAATAAAAAAAACATCGCTTTCCAAATGCTTGTTCGATCCAATGCATTTTTTACAGAGCTGAACCAAGTTATGAATTGTACAATACCCTACATTTTTAGATATAACGCTCACTCAATTTTAAAAGCAATGGAAGTTCAAAGCCCCAAGCCCAACATTACCCTAGTAACTTAAGAATCAAAAGCAACTTAACCACTGCAGAAAAAACATTCTTTCAGATCAAATTATTTTTACAGCCCCAAAATACAAGAGCGGCTAAAGAAGCTCATCTGAAAGCTCAGTTCAAAATAGAATACAAATATAGAGGGAATAAAAACGTCGAGAAGGAGCTTAAAGGTAGTATGGCTCGATTACAATGGAAACACACACTAAAAATGTTTAGCATTTTTAATGCGAAGACATTATTATGCTAACGCGCCGGCTTAATATATAACAAAAAAGCGCCCCCTAGGCTCGATAAAACAACTGGCATACAAGACCGGTAATTTCGTCGTAATCTTTTGGCTTTAAAAAGAAAAACTCACGTCCTATATATATATATATATATATATATATATATATATATATATTACAGGAGGCAACATTTCAGCCCTTGTCAAAGGAATACAAACAAAAGAGCCAGACTATCAGGGCGAAAGTAAAAAGCAAACATGTAAAAAAATGGAATGCTGTACTATAAAAATCTCATGGAAAAGCAACCAAAGATCAAAAGTTAGTAAAAATACTGCATACCTCTCTCTGAGAATGAATGTATAGGACATCAGGGGGGACAAAATGCGAGATCAAAACATAACGCCTGGAATGATGAAGTGAAACTTGGATCGATACCAGAATCGCCTTAATAAATCTGGCATAGACAACTTACCTAATTCTGACTCAAAGAACAAACAGCACCCAATAGTCACTATAGTAGCTGCTTCACCAGACTAGTACAGGGTGAGAACGCCACGCCACATGACCAGTAAAAGGCGATACAACCCTCATACCCAAAATGAGTATGACACAACTGCTGTTTCGCTCCAACCTACACTCTCTTTACTCGCTTAGTTTTAAATAGCATATATGAACACCTCTCTTCTGGAGCGTATCCCGAACAAAAAATAGCAGGATGCAGGACCAAGTTTTTATATACCACGGACTAGGTGTTAATTAATAAGACTATCCTTGGGGACTGGGCATAGAGGCAGACAAACTTAATCATGGCTTTGATAGATTGCCAAAAGTCATATGATCGTGTGTCAAGCACGTAGTTAGTGCGGTTCATTCTTAAATAAGATCAACCCGGTAATCAAGAACACCGTGGCTGTCCATATAAAAATGTAGCAAACTACCATGTTATGAATCTGCAGCTATGGAACAATAAAAATCTCATAAGTAAACATTCGAAGAGCAATCTTCCAAGGAGATAGCTTATCTTCTTTACACTTTTGTAATTATATACAACTGTTGAGAGAACACAAAGATTTGCAATAGCTACCGAAAGTAACGAGTGTATTGACCATCTAACGAGAGGTGTTGTTACTTTATATTGATCACTGGTACTGACTCGTGTGCGAACTCCTTGTGAGTAAATTATAATAATACTATTAATAACGATGTTTCGACATACATATGGCTTAAAATCACTGAAAATCTTAGAGGATATAAATACAAAAGGACAATAGAGCAATCAATATCTTAACTGAAATTGGACGTAGATTAGTTGGTACTGTTCCAGATGACGCGCCTAATTTCCGTGACTTCACGTCGACAACGATCGGGCATGTTGCGAAAACGCCCGAGCACTGACGGAATAATATTTTTCTTTCTTTTATCTCATAAAAACATTGATAAAGTTTACCCCCCTCCAAAAAAAAAAGAAAAACATTATTTTCACAAAAAAAAAAAAAGATTTTAATCTATGTATTATTTTCTTTGAATTTATTCGTCTTATATTGCCAGTCTTCCAGTTAGAGCTTGGCAGTTTGAATGCAAGGCTTGGATATCGCTAAGAACGGAACCCCTAACCCTAACAGGAGGCCTAACCCTTATGGGAGCCCTAACCCTTAACACTAACGGGAGCCCTAACTATAAACCCTGACCCTAAAAAGAAAAACAGCGAAACTAAAAAAGAAAACACTGACAAAATCATTCCCCCAATGTTTTTTTCTTTCTACACATTTCATTGAAAATGATTTATTTGATCCCCCTTCAACTCTACAGTTTGTTCGGTTTTTATCTTTTTATCTATGTATTTTTTACTTTTAATTTATCCGTCTTTTATAATCGTCTGCAAGCCTTCTATTAACGCCTGGCGTTTTCGTCTCCGCGACCTGCCCGATCGTTGTCGACGCGAAGTCACGGAAATTAGGATCGTTATCTGGAACAGTACCGATTATTTGAATGTTTATAAAACTAATTGTCGTTCAGATTCCAGGGATATAACCGGCCGCTTCAAAGTTGTATCGGTATGGCGAAGCATGTACATTCACTGTAGGCGGATTGAACTGCCTTCCTCCGAATGGGGAGTTTCTGAGGAATATTACATCCACAAGTATAGCCCGATCAGGGGAGATGACGGCGCTAGTTTTGCAGGTTTTTTTGCAAAAAAAATGTCGCCGTTCTTCCATGTACAGCGCCTGGTATTCCAAAATGGTCACCCATCTGGCACTTACACGGCTCAATGTCGCTTAACTACAATGATCTAACAGAAACCGATGTGTCAACGTGATTATGTTGTGTGTGTGAAAATGAAGTTTAAATCACCTCATCTGTGGTTAGATTTGGTGAAAATATTATTAAAAAAAGATTTTAGAATTTTAAACTACGTTTCTGTTCTGATAGTACGCTTTATATTTTCTGTTCGGGGTCGGTGGAGGATTGAGCTTTCAAGGCTGTGGCAATTTTTATTTTCGTTTTACTAAAGAATGCTCCGTTTTGAGAGGGCTGAATTTTATTTTTACTCCAGATAAAAACCAGACCTTGTATCTGACGCTACTCTCGTAGGGAGGCACGCAAATAGGAACTACGTTAAAAGATATTGCGTCAGACATAAAGTCGGCTGAGACACGTAACAGATTAGCTGAGATTACTGTCCCGTTTTTCGGAAGCGTAAGGTAGTGTAGTCGACTTTTTGGATAGACGTCTTTTTTCGAATATGTGGGACAGGTTACGGGTAATATGTATGTATACTTATTGTTGTGAAGTTGTCCAACAGTAAATAATAAATAAAGGAAGTCAAGTCGAGGATTGGTTTAACAAGTGTATTACAAAGTAAGAAAGTGACTAGCACTTGGCTAGACAGTTACAAGACTGTGCTTTGTATTCTCTGTGTCTCTGGTGACTCGCACTATTTATAGTGACAACCGGTGTTGTTTCTCCTGTGTAAGAACGACCGGTGTAACACTTATAAACTGTATACTGTAATGTATATATATATATATATATATATATATATATATATATATATATATATATATATATATATATATATATATATATATATATACATGCTTGGGTGTGTGGGTGTGGGTGTGAAAAAGACGAACTGAAAATGAAAAAAAAAATAAAGTACAGATATTAAATCTCCAATAAGCGAGAGATATTACATATTTAGTTCGGATCAACGAACATCTTCAGAAGAAGTAAAGATTTTAAATTTATGCGATAACAATACAGAACGCAAAACGTTCTCTTATTGGCACGTGTTAATCTATTTGAAAAAAATAAAGTATTATCAAACACGTACGAAAGAGTACGCTAACTTTGGAAAAGAGGGTACGAAGGAAAAGGGAGAAAGAAAAAGGAAAAGAAACAAACTGCACCCTCCTCAAGACTGAATACTCTCTTCGACGTCGCAAGTGCATCGAACGCTCTATAATATTTCTCTCATCACCATCTAACGTAAACCTCAGACTCAGATCGCATTCCTTAAACAAACATCTGGCAAAACAGCACTAAAACAATGCAATATTACAGGCCACTTATTTAATAACTGCGATTACAGTTAAATAGCCTTCCTATTTTACTACATTTCTTCCATATTTCCATTTTCTCCTTTTCGTCTCCTTCTTTCTTTAGTAAGTAGTGTCATATATGTTAATTCATCATGATAACATCCTCCCAGGCATTACATTCTCCTTTGAAAGAAAATTAAATATACTTTTGCTCGTCGTATATACTTGAAAGATATTCGATCAGAAGGAGCATATATTTGCTAATAAGTTTTAATTATTTATATAATGGAGACTACGAGTACATACATTGTTCGGTTTAATAAACTTTCATGACCAAATACAAAGGACGCCATTTTTAATACATTAAACTAGAAACTCTATCACCAAACGATTAAAGGTAGTGCAGCTAGTAAAATGAACGTAAAGATCTCGAAGAGTAATTGTAAATGAAGTGCCAGGAATAAATCGGTAACGGAGGGCAAAATAAGTAAATAAATGAATAACGAATGTAATTTCTGGGGTTTAATAGACTGAAGTCAATTTTATTGAGTCTCAAAATAAGGAATGGATTCAGGAAGAATTAATCGATTTTCGCTCGATAAATTAGTCCGAGATTTCCAATTTAGAAGAAGCAAAATGTACGTGTTTTTTTAGATCTCTTCAGGGACACACACACTTATCGGTACAGAAAGAAGGAAGACATTTATAGACACAACAAAACTACGTATAGACATTAACATTTATATATATATATATATATATATATATATATATATATATATATATGATCACTAGTACTATTATTATTTTTCTTCCTGGTGTATTAATATTTTCAATATTAAATTTGCTGTTTCTAAAGTACTTACATTACTACTTTTATTTGAATTGACGGTTGGACTAATATATGGTTGCATGATGGGAGTTTATGTCTCCAATATTGTCTCGATATAAGTATGTTTTTAAATAGTACTTAAATCTAATGTTTTATTAAATGATTTCTCTATGTGATGTTATAAGGGACGCTGATGAAGACACTATTTTGAGTCATAAGAAGTATAATAAAGAATAAAATATTTCTAAGTTGTGTTGGAAATAATCGTACGCTACATATATATATATATATATATATATATATATATATATATATATATATATATATATATTACAGATAATAAAAATAGCATCGGTACCGTCAATTTTCCGGGGTAATAGACATAGACAGAGGATGAATAGAATACAAATAGAAGACAAACTATAGGTCGACTTAGTTTGGATTTGAAACCGACGGCACTGATGTTGTTTCAATCTTCTGTAATACAAATATAAATAAATATTACGCTATGTTTACTTAATAGTCGAGCAATCTGCCGGGGTTTTCTCCAACTAACATTCTATATCTATCAGATAGAGGAACGACCTTCACATATAAAAAGTCAGATTGCAAATATACAATAAGCAGTGTCGGACGAAATAACGGGTTGCCCTGGGTTTCGCGCAAGCACGCGATCTTCAGATACTTTTTACCCTGATATTTAGGTCGAATTCACAAATTTGCTATCGTTTCTCTTTTTTTATTTCCGGGTATTAATTCTGGAGTAAGTGTCTTTCTGTTGTTCGGTTATCTTGCTTCATGAATTAACTTTGATTTTCTGGCAGTTTTCTAAACATCTTTGTTTCATGTTATGTTATTGCTTGACTTTTTCGTGTATTCGTTACATGGCGATTATTTATCTCTATTTTATTTTTGTTTTTTTTATTTTGTATATTTCCAAATTTAGAGTACGTTAGTGTTAATATTCTATTTTAATTTTAATTCTAATTGTAAGTGAGATTGCTTATGCTTTTTGTATTTTTATGTTTTTTTATATATAAATGTAATCTCGATGTATATACACATGCACACATTCATTTATGTTCCTATTTGCGCGTATTTATTTATTACACATTGTTTTGTTATGTTGAATTTTTTTTATTGTATCACTTATTTATTTAATTTTATTGTTTGGGTATTTATTATCTGTTTAGTTTATTTGCATATATATATATATTAATATATATATATATATATATATATATATATATAAGTATTTATTTATGAGTAATATATATATATATATAATATATAGGTATTTTTATTACGATTTAGAAATATATATATATATATATATATTCAAATATAAATTTGTTTACATAAAGTAATTATAATAGCTCAATAGTGTAAGGCAATAGCTATTCTATATTCAATATTTTGTATAGTGTTTTATACCATGTCAATGTTATGAACGACAGCTTAATGCCTTTTTATAAAACTTTTTTTTATTTAGCATACGATTGTTTTAGCTAACATATATAAACGGAAGCCATATACATTTACGGAGATAAACGTATAATGTAACAAAGGAAAATAAAATAAGGAATAAGATTCCTAAAAGGCTACAGAAAAATGGTAATAACTGGGCGAAACAAAAAAGGACGACCAGTAAAAATATGTTTTAATTGAAGAATATTTAGATTAATAAAAATAGCCGATGATGAATGATTAGAAATACAAATAGATAAAAGGATGATATGATATATATATTATTAGTTTTGATCGCTCTTTTTTATATCTAAGTACACGCTTATGTATATACCTATTCCAAAATTTCCCTAAACGTCACGCGTCTTGCAAATTCACATAATTAATTTGTTTTAAAGTCTCTAATAAATTAATATTCGCAAATATACACCCATGATTGTGCTATACAAACTTCCAGATGTATTCCAAATATTTTCCTTGATGGTAATAATCTTAATAAAAATAATAAATAAAATTAATTAAAAACATTGTATTTTATCTATATAATTAAGTAACGCAAGTATATTAGATTATGATAGAATATGATTGTACAGCTGGCGTCTACTCAAACATTTGCTTAACGCCCTCTGATTATTAAGTATACCGTTCTATTTCGAACGAACAGAAAGTTATATTTTCAGAAAGTGAGAGAGAAAAAGAGAGATAGAAAGAGAAAGATGAGGAGAAAGAAGAAAGAGCCAGAGAGGAAAGAAAGATAGACACCAGACATGTGCGTGTTATTTGATTAATAACATGTAAAAACACACATTCTCTGAGATTTATCGTACGAGAATTTACTTTGATTTTTTATTAACACGTTTTTCTTTGTAAATCGTATAAGAAATTATGGTTTAAAGTACAACTTTATTAAATCAAATTGTTTAATTTAAAAACTAATTGATTTAAAAAATAGTATTTTTATTGTAAACACAAATTAACATATTTAATTAGCAATTAAATAACTGAATTTAGAATCGTGTACACTCTATTTAATTTTTTCATTGTTGATTTCATTTTAGGTACAATATTTTTCGATTTGAATAACTTTAAATATTATTCTCTTTTGACGACCTTCCATGAGTGTAGAATTTTTTGTTTTACATTTTATGCCGTAAATAGTAAATTTTGTTAAAAACTATGAAGCATGAGGTTATTTTCTATCTTTTTTTTGTAAAAAACAAACAAACACACTTTACTGGGCAATAAAATAAAACAACTATCAAAAGTAAGCGACTGGTATATACCATTTTGATAATAGCAACCGATTGTAGTTTTTTGCGTGTTTTCTTTTGTTTTGTACAATTAGCACTGACGATATTTACACCAATAAATAAATGCACAGAAGCATTTTACACATAGCTTGGTGTTAGCCAAAACAATTGTATACTGAATAAAAAATAAGTTTTATGAGATCACGTATGAAATTACATCAAAATATAGAATATAGCATAGCTCTGACTATTGAGGTACTATAATAACTTTATGTTATTACATGTATACTTGAATATATATATATATATATACATATAAAACATTATGAATATGAATAACAAATACACACACGCATATATATATATATATATATATATATATATATATATATATATATATTAGTCTGGAGAGGTGAAGACATATTTTCAAAAAAATGTTTATAAGGAATAATATTGAATTTTAAAAAATGCTATATTGACAAAGTATAAAACAACATATAACCAGAGTGGTTGAACGTCGGTCTTGAGGTCTAAAATTAGACTATGGCAGTTACAACCCTTAGAGGCATGTGCTCCTAGTGTTATAGTGAAAGGAAAAGTGTATGTAGTCTGCCAGGTATTGTACCATAACACCCCATTTCCAAGCCTTTTTTTCCTCAGTAGTCATAGTATCGTTTCTTTTTAGAGTAACGCTGTTCTTGGGTTACTTGAGGCATTCGTATGTCAAAAGTGTCGTATATGGTAACCATAACATTTCGCTGGCGATTGTTGTCGGTGTCGTTCGACATTTCTGTCCTAATTTATACAGTTATCTCTCATGAGAAAACAAAGGGTGTTGGATTATGTAAACTATATTTCCAATTCTTCTTCTATCGTGCAATCAACTCTGACTCTCTCAATATGTACAATTGAATGCCAGATTCAGAATGTGTGAACATTTCCTTTTACAATTGCAGACTTCTCTCAATTTCAACATAGTTTTCCTGGCCTTTATAAAAGTCAGATTCGATATCCTCTAGCTCTTTAAGTCGTGTCAAAAGTTGCTTTAATTCTAGACTTCTGAGTTTTGAGTATACTTTAAAAACTTTGAAAGAGTGCTGTCTTTGCTTCAACATTTATTTAAGACAAGCTCTTCTAATACATCTTGGTGATGCATCTTTAACGATTTGAGCTCTTTCATAAACAAACTGTAAAACTCCTGTTGACCATTTTCCCTCGCTCTTGAACAATGAGTTAACTCTGTTTAACCATACACTGGTTATCAAATAATTTGACTCTATTTCTGTCAGTTTAATGTTGGCTATTTGCTGCGTGAATCTTGTGTCCTTATGGGCTTTAGTTTCTACAAACAATATATTTTAGTGCATTTTATACGATTTTTAATGGTTGAAACAGATTCCTTCTTTAGTTTTTCCGACTCATTTCCTGGCCAAAAAGTTTAAATGTTGCGTCAAGTTTGTGCTAAATATATTGTTGGTAATTTATAATCTGAACATTTTCCATTTTTGGTAGTTCTGTTTCAATTAACATTAGTAATAATTTCACCATTGACTTTTTTCACTAGTGACAGTTTTGGCTATATTGTTGGTTTTTAGCATGGTTGTTTTATCCAACCCTTTTCCATGCATGCATGTTGATTATCGACACATCTGAACAAGCATCTAATTGAACTTTTACATTTCTATTTAGGATTTTTACCTGCACATATTTTTTTTATATTTATGCAATTCTGTTCGTTTTTTTGTGGATTTAACCCGACTTTTATTTTCTGTATTTGTTCTGCTATGTGAACGCTTGTGTCCGACTTTATTACAAGTTATACAGGTTTTTAAACGGCATAGGCCATCATTCCATATCGCAATGAAAGGGACCACAACGGAAACAGGAACTTGACGGGAATCTTTCCTGTTTTTTTATTGTGATTACGTCTTTTTGTAGGAACATAACAATAATTTCACCTTTTCTAAAAATAGAAAGAATCACGTCAATTCTGTTTAGAGAGCGGTCTATCTTTTCGCTGCTGACAATCAAGCTGAATAGACGTAACTACTGATTGGATCGCCAGCCCCGGCAGTAAGGAAGGGGAGTGGTGCACATATAGCTGACGTTGTACTGCCTTCATATAGTACGTGTATATCTCCAATTAATTATTTCTTTCTAGGCAACTCTCTTGCCCTACTGATATGCTATGAGTATTAATTAATAATTTTTAAACTCATCTCTCTCTTTAATTTATTCATTTGTTCTCTCTCTCTCTCTCTCTCTATATATATATATATATATATATATATATATATATATATATATCCCGTCCACACTATTTTAGTCTCTGTTTATCTGTTCTATGTTTAATAACACAATTTGAAAACCCAAATCCGGCGTCCATGTGCTTGTTGATCAACGGCCAATCGACACGAGACAGCATAGACGAGACCTGGTTTGCATAGAAGACTAG
Organism: Sepiola atlantica; assembly: GCA_963556195.1. Lineage (NCBI taxonomy): Eukaryota > Metazoa > Mollusca > Cephalopoda > Sepiida > Sepiolidae > Sepiola > Sepiola atlantica. The sequence continues at coordinate 98,974,726 of OY744516.1, forward strand.
CAGGTGTATAACGATGTATACACTCGCGAAAGTAAGCAGTATCCAACATAAAGAATAGTGTATATAACTTTTTCAAGTGTTCACACTTGAACTTCTTAGAGTACATCATGTCTATACAGTTGTCAGGGCGTACATAATATATACGCGACCCAGATCTGATGCCAGACAACATTCTGTATTTTTTTATCAGGCATATCTTATTACAAACAAACAACATTTGGTAATTTAGTGAACACCGATGGATGCAAATAGGATTCCTCGTCTATCAACCTTGGCGTTAAATCGATACACATAAATCTTTTTATAGGATGAATGTTTTTTTTCTTGCTGCTCTATGCACTTTGCTTTAGAGTAACATATAACTATTCTACGTTTAAATGCATTCATTCGCTGGCTAGAAGTATAAAAAATAAAATAACGGTAATATTACTTAAATAATAATAAATAAAAATGCGAGATCAGACATATAAACCGGATGTGTAAATAATCCTAACTATTTGGAGATCAGAAATAAGAATTGAAAACAATACTATCTGTACATTAAACCAATTCTTATAGGTGAGATATAGAGCAATAACTGCCCGTATTGTGTGCGGATTTTTCTTATTGTTAATGTGTACAATGCGGGGTAACGGTGGCTAAGTGGTTAACGACACAGACTGCAACCTGGGTCTGCAAAGTTCGAATTCAAGTTGTTCTAGTGAGACACGTTAACTCGGTTCCTCTTTTAAGTACCCGATGTTTTTCTAGAAATAATTATAACTAGAAAGATATCGAGTAAACAAATAGAATCATCTTATCCATACAAAGGAATAAATCAATAAATGTACACAATGGCGCTTATTCATTAGGGACAGAAGGTAAAATAAAATAACAAATATAAAAGTATTTCTGTCAATGCTTAGCTTAGTGTTAGTCTCCGACAGACTTGAACAAGACGTTCTACGTGACATCACCCCAGCACACTTAAATGCATAATTCCCTTTTTTTTCACTTTTTTTTTCTGCTAATATACAGAGTGTCTCAGAAGTGGTCAACCATCCAGGTTTTCATGAAAATACACATGATTATTGAGCACTGGCTTTACAGATGCTGAAATTGTTCAAACATGCGTCAATTCTCTTTATGAAACTTTAACTCTTCTCAGGGTTTCAATGTTGATCCTTTGTCTGTTTGCACGAGTAAAACGTCTGTGCCTTAAACATCCAATACACTGATAGTTTGGTCATCGTTAGTCCCTAGCTTATTCTCCTTATTGATGTTAGCAACATTTTCCAAAACCCCGGTGGATGCTTCTTCATCAGTTGCACTCTTTGGTCGACAACATATCTCAAAATCAGTAAATTGATCAATAGTTGTTTTCGTTCAGGATAATTGCGGTTGAATTGCTGAGCTACAGAGCGATATATCACCCCATCTTTTCCAAACAGAAGAATACAAATTGACTATTTCTTCTACTGTAGTTTCTCAACCATGATCTGAAACATAGACGAAAATTAAGTACAGTGTATGATGAGCGACTTCTGTAACACCCTGTATATTTCCATCCCATTAACTACGCAAGGCCGCCTAAATTCAGTTGCTTTTGGACGTGTTACGGCGACCTAAAATACATAACACAATGCCCGCCAGACATTAAACCACTTAAGAAAAATTCCATTCTGAGCTTTTTTGGTTAAGAGAACACATCCCCACCCCTGATAGAAATACTATATTACTTGTTGGAAATCCCGCTATCAAAACAAATAAAACATTGTCTTTCTCAAGAAGGATTTTTTCTTACACTGATAGATATAAAATATCTTCCAGATTATTGTTTTGTGATACGTTTTATAAACTCATTTACATTCATATTAGTTCGTATTCACAATTGTTTTATATATACATTTTTATAAAAAACAAATGCACATCACAAAGTGTGTTAGTCATTAAAACATTTAGTGAACCTTCCATTTCGAGATACACTTTTTTGTTGTTTTTGTTAAGCGAACACATCCTCGACCAAACATATAAATGCTTAAAATGATACTAGAAACGTTTTCATTTCACTTTTCCACGTACACTATTATACTTGCTGTGACTTTATGTTGTTTGAGATTACATACGATTCTCAGTTCCGTTTAACCTCTAAAATACGTCAAATTCTACTTTTAGGGGGATATTACATGTAAACAGCATGAAAGTATCTCGACCAAAAAGTTAAAAAAAACCTATAAAGTAAATGTTTTAGATTTTAAGGTAGGTGATCACTTTTCTATATAAATTTAACGTTAATGGAGCACCCATTTCTTGACCAGTTAGCTGTAAATCGAGACGAATACTTTTTTTAAATTTGGGACGGGGAAATTGGTGTTGTGTAATTTTTCTTTTACTCATCTGAGTTAACTTTTTTCTGTTTTAAATCTACGTGTAGTGAAATTTTACTTGTTAATAATTTTTAATTATTTAGATTTTTTAAAGTCTGAAATTACCGACTACTTGACAAAGAACCACAATGATAGAAAATACCCGTATTTCTTTAAGTAAACGTGATGATAACTAGCGTTAACGAACTTCACCTAACAATATACACAATACGAACCGAACTGTTTTTTTTTTTAATTTTTACCCTAACCTAAACTTAAACTAACCATAACCTAACACTGAAATAACTCTAACCTACGCTAAACTAAGTTTTAGTTTTTGTTTGCAAAATTTGCATCGTTTGGTTCGTTTTGTGTAGAAGTATCGGAACGTGATTCGACTTTCTCCGGAAAGGTGTATAACCTTTATGTAACGACTGACGATTTCGAGATACCTATTCCTGAAAAGTAGAAAAAAATAACCTTCCCCAATAACACTCACAAAAAATGTGGTGGGTGGCATAACAAATTCTAAAACATTGTTTCCGCAATGTGGTATTCTTTTGAAGGAACTAGCCTATATATATATATATATATATATATATATATATATATATATATATATATATATATATATATATTTAATATGTTTGGCATCGTCCCGTACAGATATGTAGATGTCGTGCAGAGCATTAACATTTATAGGAAGAAATTCAAAAGTGTAACAGCTTTGAGTGCATAGGGTAGAATTTGAGGCAAATTTATTTGAAAAAAGTTTGGATTTATCTGATGCTGAAGAAATTATCTCTAGTCTATTTTTATAGTTGAAATAGAGGCTTTACTTCTGTTCAAGATTCTGTTTTTAATTCGGTAGAATTCGTTGCAACCAAGCCTCTTCTCAGCCACTTTAGATTTAACAGATTAGACATAGGGCTCTTTCACGGTTTCCATAACCTTTTCGCAGTATTCGCGATGAATTGCAAATGTGGCTTTGGTTTCAGTACATCAATTTATTTTAAAGCAATATAAATAGGGATTTCTTTGAGCAATGACGGCGGCCAATACGGGAGTGTATCACGGATTGCTGTTTTGTTTCTGTCGGAATTTCTTGGAGCGTATGAAGCTTTACATACCCACTATTTACCAATGAGTTTAATTGGATGCGATACAAGACACATTTTGCAAAAATGGAATGCAGATGACTTTCTGATGTTAGATCGAATATCGATACACTCTGCAATGGACAATGACATTAGGGATATTATTGAAATTTGTTTTGAGAATTTGTGTTTAAGAACTAAGTGATCAGAAGATTCCAGCACTGAAAAAACAGTGGATGAATACTGTTTAAAATTGTTGTCTGGTACAGATCAAGACGACTTGAAAATTGTCTGTCAGCATCTGGTACGTTAGTAGATTTATCAACAATATGCATAGAAACATCATTACAAAATCTACCTTTAATAATCAGACTTTTTTAGTGGACTAGCTATCCAACATTGTTAACATTAATACTGGCAGAAAGGTAAACATACAAGATACTCTAAAGGATAATAACTCCGTCACTGTCGGGACGATAAAAGGCCAATATGAATGCGGTGCTATGAGTAAGGTTTACACGGAAACACATATAGGACAATTTAGGGTATTCTTTGGAAATGTCCTTACAACATGGAAAGATGTATCTAATGTAGACAGAAATATTATGTCCATGAGGTTCAAGTTTTAATGTCATGTCTGAATAACCTTTAATCTTCGAATCGCTGGCAGATACTGACGGACTAATTCCAGTCTCATACAGAAACTATGCGTCTAGTGTAGTTTCGTGCAAGTATATTAAAAGCTGTAGAAGGTTGGAATGCAGGCACCTTATATTGGAAAACCTGATAGTAGGGATCCAAGATATAAGTTTCGGAACTAAGTTTAATCTTATCTTTTGTTGTATAACTTTTGATGTTGGCTTGGGAAAAAGTGGAACATGCTCAGTAGATAAGCTGAGAAACAAAACACAGAGAGAATACATTAATAAGCATAATTATATTTGTAAAAACTTTAAAGAATTCAGGCCGTGGCAGTTTCCAAGTATCTTGCATCGAAACACCCAACCATAAACAATTGCATTGTCCAAACTCCATTCACCTAATGTTAATACAGTTTTCTCGATATTTTGCACATGTGGATAATACCCCCCACCCCACCCCCACGGGAGTTGCTCCAAAGTTAGGGTCCTTAGACTTCCTGGTGGATGACGTCAGCTCAGATGAAACGCTTATCTCTAGCTCCCTTATTAGTTACATTGTTATAAAGATAAAGGAAAGAAAACCTTCTCAAGTTACCTCCGCGTACAGCTTACACTTATCAATAACCGACCAAAGAAACAGCAGTTCCTCCCCATTTATGACACACATTGCTCTCGGAATGTGAGCAGTAAGGTACAAAGGAGTAAATTGAAAGCATGATGAACATACCAATATGCTTTTTAGGACAATTTAAGCGAAACGGATACATTTTAAGAGAGTAATAAATAATTATAAGTAATTTACAGAAAAAAACAACATTTAAAAACTTTAGCATACAGAACAGACTTAACTCAGTACGAAATTGGCTTGGATAGACATTCTCAGTATATCCCGAGAAGTGTAGTTCATATCGCTGAACTCTTTGAGAAAGTGTGATACGATTTATATTAAGCAGAAGAAAGTGGTTACTTACTTTTGTTTAACCTTTTCAAACGGTCAGATATCTTTCTTTTATTTTACTCTTTTGTCGGAGGAAAGTGTGATCGAAAATGTTGACGCATTGTATACATTTTGAGGTAGCTTTCACCACATATATGTTTTGTTTTATTAAGACAATTATAGACAGAGAAATACATGGTAGGAGATACAGATACTAATGATAAGTAATTAAAAGAAACAAAATTAAAAAATAAATCAGTAGCGTATAGTTTAATATGCAAACAAGACTTAAACTTCTAATTTTTGCGACATGAAGATGTTCGATTTTGACAAGACGCACAGGAACATAGTCGGAAGTCACACTGGCCGTAACTTTCTGTTCGGAAGGGATCACAGATAACATAAATTGTAAAATACTCCATCATATTTAAAAGTATTTTTAAACACGTTAACATATTACACATATTAAGTCTTACTAGTTAAATACCTAGAAATATATCTAACAAATACACTTCAATATTAGGTAAAAACAATATATAGACAACATCTCAACTTTACTGATTTATACAGACCCGTTGATAGGATCATATACGTTATTAGATATGAGCTAACATAGTTAATAACACAAAAGTATCTCACACGGACCAAGACATCCCTCACACATGATGATAGCAAGCTTATGTTGACCCATCAATTTATTTTGATATCACTTAGAAAAATATTTTACTCATAAAGATACCCCCTCCATTAACACCAATCCCCCACATCGCTAATAAACTAGAATTATAACAAACGTGTTGCACTCAAACATAAGCACTATCCCAAAATAATAAATAGTTATAAAATTATAACGATATAATAACAGGAATACACCCCAACCCAAAATCTAACCCACTCACTGACAAATAAAGTGCAACACACACTATCACCGTTAAATATGAATGCATTCTTGAAGTAGAAAAGCATACAATATTCATTATCAACAATTAATTTACACTAAATAATATTAGTTTCGATGAAGCCCCTTATATACATAAAGTCCGCCCCTATTTAATCGGTACTTTTTCTTAAAGGGACGTTTGAGTGAAACACTTTAAGACTTTACAGTGACTTGTGAACTCCATTCCTCAATTGGTTTCCATTTTGTGAGTAGCTGATGATTTGAATTGGTCTTTTACGACATGTTTAACAAAAATAAAAGGTCAGCATATCTCAATAAAACTATGGTAGGTCTCTGAATTGTGTAACGTATAGTTTTGAAATAAATAATTTCTTTATTAGCTCACACTTATTTTGCGATCGAGCACTTTATTGATTTTATTGCAATATACACCGAAACATGCATATATATATATATATATATATATATATATATATATATATATATATATATATATATATATACAGCATCGTCAATCACAACCCGTATTTTTAAATATTCATTTTTTTACCTCTCCCGCCATAACTTCAGAGAAAATAATAAAAAACACAAAACGAAAACAACTAAATTACGAAAAATACTCTTGACAACTATACCGAGTAGTACCACCGGAGACCTGGAAACTTGAGCGCCCTGTCGAGAAAATAATTTCAAAAATTACAAAACGAGAAATTACCGTAGTTTTCAATCGGACCTGTATACATAACGACTTGCTGTCTAAATACACACACCCACACCCACGCCCACACATGAATGCCTATTAGCCACTTTCCTCGAGTGTATGAAGGTAATCTGTACGGGGGTTTATCAGAAATACCTGACATAAAGCCACTTCTTCCTACAAGTAAACCCTGACCAAATATCAAAATAACGTAGTGTTTAAAGCCCAAATAAGATCCACTCGGTATGGTTTATCAACACTGGCTCATACGAGGAATGGTGCACCTTCGTAAATTGATGGTGGCTCGAGTAACAGAACTAAGCTTAATACTCCACAAACTAGATGGATTCTTGTCCAAGAATCACGTGAGACTAAAGGACCACAATAAATATATAGTATAACATAGTAAGTCAATTGAAAGTGAAAAAATAATATTTTTGAACTTATTTAGGAACTCAACGTTTTACACGTAAAAGAGGACTTTTAAATCGCCAGAATGCTAACATTCTCGAGCGCTGGTTCTTTCCCACTTTCCCGACCTTGTGTCACATCTTACCTTGTGGAAGGAAGATAAATAGACTTAAATGGGATATTCGAATGTATATGTATCTTATATAGAGATCAAGTGTCAGGAAGGGGCGCTTTATCTCTGAAAACTTTGGAGTTAAACGAACCAACTATATATATATATATATATATATATATATATATATATATATATATATATATATATATATATTTAGGCAGCAAGTCATTATCTAAGCAAGCGTTGTTGAACATCACGGAACTTTCGCGTTTGTATATTTTCCTCGTGAAGTTCTCAAACCGTCGAGCCATCTTTCTGGTTTCAGGTGGCAATCCGTATAGTACTTCGCTGATAGTTTTTAATTCGGCCATTTTCTCGAGCGCTTTCGACTTTCCTAGTCGTCTACAGATTGCCACCTGAAACCAGAAAGATGGCTCGACGGTTTGAGAACCTCACGAGGAAAATATACAAACGCGAAAGTTCCGTGATGTTCAACAACGCTTGCTTAGATATATATATATATATATATATATATATATATATATATATTATATATATATACTTATGCATACGTATATATATATATATATATATATATATATATATGTATATATATATATATATATATATGAATACGTAGATAGGAGTAGACACATTATTATAAACCATTGTTTCGTAAAGGTATAAACATTTTTTTGAAAAACCATAACAATGTAATTTGTAGAAAATAAATAAATAACATTTATTCATCTTAAACTGAGCTTTCGAATATAAAATATTCCTCGTCAGAGAGTTTTTTTCTTTTTTTTTTCTTTCGTTTCATAGTCTGGTGTTCTTGACTTTGAGGAAGAAAATCCGTGTCTTGGGCGCGGTTAAGCCATTTTTGAATACGTAGATAGGAGTAGACACATTATTATAAACCATTGTTTCGTAAAGGTATAAACATTTTTTTGAAAAACCATAACAATGTAATTTGTAGAAAATAAATAAATAACATTTATTTATCTTAAACTGAGCTTTCGAATATAAAATATTCCTCGTCAGAGAGTTTTTTTCTTTTTTTTTTCTTTCGTTTCATAGTCTGGTGTTCTTGACTTTGAGGAAGAAAATCCGTGTCTTGGGCGCGGTTAAGCCATTTTTGAATACGTAGATAGGAGTAGACACATTATTATAAACCATTGTTTCGTAAAGGTATAAACATTTTTTTGAAAAACCATAACAATGTAATTTGTAGAAAATAAATAAATAACATTTATTTATCTTAAACTGAGCTTTCGAATATAAAATATTCCTCGTCAGAGAGTTTTTTTCTTTTTTTTTTTCTTTCGTTTCATAGTCTGGTGTTCTTGACTTTGAGGAAGAAAATCCGTGTCTTGGGCGCGGTTAAGCCATTTTTGAATACGTAGATAGGAGTAGACACATTATTATAAACCATTGTTTCGTAAAGGTATAAACATTTTTTTGAAAAACCATAACAATGTAATTTGTAGAAAATAAATAAATAACATTTATTTATCTTAAACTGAGCTTTCGAATATAAAATATTCCTAGATAGATAGATAGATAGATAGATAGAAAGATAGATAGATAGATATACATATCTATATTCATCACACAGTTATAAACTATTTAATATTATTTAGAGATTGCCTTCATAAATTTCGATGTTGAAGAAAAAAATTGGAGAGCTACAAATGCGTGTTGTCTAAATCACAGTCACTAGTTTATTTCGTTAATAGATAACCCCTACTCGATTTTTTGACACATCTCTAGGTATAAATGTCATATTTATTTCATACAATTGCTACTGGCTATTACAGAAACATGGCCTTGATTAAGTCGTATTATCGGGAAACTCTATATAGTAAGACACTAACCAAACAAGGTGTAAATGTATAAGCATGAATAAAGTAAATGTTCGTGTTGTTCACTGCTTGATATATATATATATATATATATATATATATATATATATATATATATATATATATATATATATATATGTATATGTATATATAGCATAAATATATTCGCTTTTTAATTACAACGCAGATCTATATTTTGCCTAAAATCCGATAGAAAAACGTTTCGATTTTCTTTTCATACTTTCCAATTATTGTGTGTAGCTATGCTTATTAATCATACAATATTTATATATTTATATATACATTATACATGTAAATTATATATCATAATATCATATTATATTATATTTAATACTATATCATAATATCATATTATATTGTATTTTATATTATATATCATATCATATTATATATCATATTTGTTTTCATATAATTATATATCATAATACGATATATAATTATATATCATCATATATAAATTATATATATAAGTTATATATATATATATTCATCAATATTTATTTAAATACATATATATAGCAAATATCTATTAGCTTTTTTATTACTACTCAAATATATATTTTGCCTAAAATCCGAGAGTACATTTTTTTCGATTTTCTTTTTATTCTTTCCAATTATTGTGTATAACTCTGTTCATTAATTATCAATATTTGAAATCATGTAATACTCTTCTTTTGAAAGGATAATAGTATTTTATATATCTGGCGCTGATTATTTCAAATGTCTCATTACCTTTTGAAAGGAAGAATATTTTCTATAAAAAATCCAGGGTTTTAAAGACATACATGTACTTAATTCATTTTATTTTGTTTAATGTTATGAAAATATCAAAACGAATATGTAACTATTTATATATATATATATATATATATATATATATAAATATATATATATATATATGTGTGTGTGTGTGTGTGTATGTATATTTATGACTATATATACACATATGAAACTATTTATATATCATATATATATATATATATATATATTCACTCTGTTATAACTATAATATTGCATTATTCTTAATATGTAGAATACATTTCTCGTATGAGGAATGTTTAATCATATATCTATAAACTACTCTTTCATAATACACTTGAATATAAATATATATATATATATATATATCTAAATATACGTGTATATATACATATATATATATATATATATATATATATATATATATACATGCACATATTTGCGCGTATTGTTAGATAAATGCAAATCTTATCCGTTTCTACTCTGCTTACATTATTCAGATATGTTGACTTTTGTGATTTGGGAGATTGATGGTCGTGCTGAGAACGTCCCATTAAATATTGTACGTTTCCACAAACCTTGTACGTTCAGATAAAAAATAAAAATTACTAACAAATGTTTACTAATAATACAGCATTCTGTTCAAATATTTGGCGACTTATAGATGGGGCCGAGAGTCAGATAAATTCAAACAGGACGAGTCGATTTGTTGACATTCATAAAAACAAGGGGCCAGCCCAAAAGTAGTTTACACACACGAAAAAGAAAGACTGCCCTTGAGACATACGCATGCACACTATTGTAATATATATATATATATATATATATATATACATATATATATATATATATATATATTGATTTTAAGTAGAATAGTTATCCACAAATACGTGTTTTGCTGTTACTTATCAGAGTGTCTGACAATGACATACATATATATATATATATATATATATATATATATACATATTAAGTAAAAGTGGAACTAAACGAATGTTAAGTTTCATACCTTACATTTTTAATAATGTTAAATAGTGCAAATAGTATAGGTTGTTCCCAGCTTTTATTTTTAAATAATTGGTTTCTCATTCTGTTAAGAGGATTCATTTTAGTATAAAAACACTTTGTTTAAAGAGCTCTACTATATTTTATAATTATCTTTATTGTGCTCTTTGAAAGTAATCAACTGAATATAGCTTAATGATATTAGACATGACATGAAACACATATATAAACATATTTTTCATGATATCTGAGGTATATATATATATATATATATATATATATATATATATATGATACTTGTTTTTTGTTGATTGGCTATGTACCTATACGTTTCGTTCTTTTTAATCGGGACTCATCAGCATAAAAGTATTACTATTCCCTACTGCTTGCGTCGAAGTATTAACAACTCAGGTATTTTACAACTCAAATCTCGAAACCTAGAACCATTTGGCCACCACTCGTAAGCGAAGTAAATTATGATAATTGTTACACGTATTTCGGCTGCGTGACGTCATAAGAGCGTCCAACTAAATAAAAGGAACGTGAGATTTATACCTGTGTTAATACTACACTTACAGTACCCATCTAGAGGGTATTCTAGGGGCTAAAAATGATAAATATTCATTTTTTTGTACGTATACATTTTCTTTTTTTTTAAATCGGAACACGTCATCATTGAGATATTACTATTCACTACTGGTAGCATAATTCGAAACCCCGAGCTACGTGTATTTTATACCTCAAATCCTGACACCTAGAACCATTTGACCACCACCGTATAGCTACATAAACAGCGGTTTGACGTCGTAAGAGCGTTCAACTTAATGAAAGAAACAATGCATTTATGACTATCGACGTCATGCTGTGTTAATACTACACTTACAGTGCCCATCTAGAGGGTTTTCTAGGGTTACAAATAATAAGTATTAGGGGGGTTTGTTTATATATATATATATATATATATATATATATATATATATATATATATATATATATATATACATATTAAATCAATAGCGCTACCATGAAAAATCTTCTAGTGAGAATTAATATATATGGAAAGATTTTAAACCAGTTTCAAAGATGCAAACAATTTTCAATAAATGAAAGCTTTATTGTTATTTTAATCGTTAAAATATATTTCGGCATAACATGTTAGACCATTTTATTCATCGTTTTTACTTTTAATTATTAAGTTCCCATAATGTTTATTTTAAGGAAAAAAACATAACGCTTTTGGATTTCGTTAATTATAACATTCAAATGCGTAACGATAATTAAAAAATAAATACCAACACCCCCTACACACACACACATACACACACACACACATATATATATATATATATATATATATATATATAGTAGTGTACAACCTGTCGTAAAATATGACATGAATAAAAGAAATGATGTTTCGGTAAATGTATATAACGATTAATAATGTGTATTATTTTGATTATTCGGACTAGTGTTTTTATCTTAGATATTATTCTAACTACGTTTCGGCCGATGTAACCCTACACTATCTTCTGGTTTATTTTGTGGAACTTGGAAATCTTACTGTAAAATTCGTAAATTGGTACAGAATTTCGAATTATTTGAGCCACGGAGCCAGCGTGCTAAAGTTTAGTCAGCCATGAGCCGGTAGAAGTTTTTAGTAATTAGTAATGTTAGTCTTAGTATTACCCCAAATATGAACAACTAAGTGAAAAACAAACCTTTCTCTCTAGAGATCTTCGTTTACATAGTAAAATATCGAAACATCTTTGTCTCAATATTACGTCTGTACATGTCTATATGAATAAAAATATTAACATAAATAGCTCGATTTACTATTGAGCACTATAATATGAACCCATTTGAAATTCACTGGATGTTATTCTATGAATACATTCCTTAACCTGGATTATATATATATATATATATATATATATATATATATATATATATATATATATATATATATATATATCAATGCCTTTATTTATTGTAGCAAAATCTTCAGGCTTTAAGCTCAATATCGGTTACGCCACGGGTCCTTGTGACAAATCAGACAACTACACCAGACTTACACTTTGCGCCGAGTAACAAGCTCATGAACAGAAAGGCTGGAGAAAACTGGTTTACATGTCACTGCTTGTGCCCCAACAGTCATCAAGACCAAAGAAAAGTTTAGTTAAATACACTAGTATATACATATAGGTTGTCTTATTTTCTACTTGCAGTCTTATTTTTTTTTGTTTCATATCATGTTTACATATATATATATATATATATATATATATATATATATATATATATTTGTTTTTTCTACTGTATAGACCGTATTTCCTTAATTTGGAAAACGTCGAACGTAGAATTTGACTCTGCGAGTAAATAGCTAAACAGGCAAACATGTTTGTAACAAAAAAACATAAAATAGAATTAAATTCAACAGAAAAAGAAAATAAAAATAAATTCTATTTTCATTGTCTTTTCTAAAGGCAAGTCCATACATAATTTTTTTAAATTTGTATTCTTACTTTTACTTTTGCCTGCAATTTTGAGTACGTTCGTTCGTACGTTTTTATTTTATTTGCAATTCTAGACTTATTCTGTTTGTGATGTTGGTTTAAGGTTGTAGAATACGTGTCCAAAGACGCATGCATCTCAAGCAAACTTGCTAAAAACATTTACTTTTATTTATCTTGTATTCGTTCCACACGATTCTTTGAATATTCTGTTCGGTCAGACACACGCGTTTGGTACGGCGGTGTCGATTTATTTTTAAAACGATGTTTTTCGTTATATTTTTTCTTCGTTCCATTCAAAGAGCTTGTTAGTTACGCGTGTAGTAAAAAAAGACGGATCTTCTGAAGTTACGTCCGTTAAATCAAAGCGTTCCGAAACGAAAATACAGTCAAACAATTCCTTCATGAACGTCTCAGAACTGGAACAATTCGGGTTTCGTAAAAAAAGATACAAGCCGGAAATATATGTTTTATAACCAAAAAATTCGCTTCCGAAACTACGCCGATGGCAACTATAGCATACCGTATGATGAACGTGAACAGTTCGGCACAGGGTTGCCACTCCTTTTTTCTTAGTCAAAAAATGTGTTTATAATCAATCTAGGTTTTTAAAATCTGTTTTTTATTGTTTCAGGAACATTTTTTTTAATAACTGCTAAGATTTAATAGAAATATTACAAAATATGTAGTAAAATGATCAAAATACACACAAAAAATAGTTTTAATTTGTAAAATGTTCGCAGGGAATGTTTTCTTTTACGAAACAAGGTTTTATATTATATATTATTGTTAGTATAAAACAATATACGGCATAATCACGTTGATACACCGTCCCCGCTAGATCATCGAAGTTAAGCGAGGTTAAGAATTGTAAATACTAGATGGGTAACTATTTGGGAATACTATGGGTTTTATGTGGACACCTATCCATGGACAAATAGCGACGCCAACCCATAGTGCCAAGCGGGTCGACTATGGCAACCCCCCAGAATGACAGTCACCAATAAGGTAGTTACTGTGAAGCGGTGAGAGTTATTCAATCATTTCGTATGTATCATATGATTCTATCGTTAGTATTTGTTTCCCTGATATCTTTCTAAAAATACATCAGGTTACAGGACTGGCTACGTGAAGGTAGTCAATATAATTTAATATTGCCCAATGTAGGGAGTAGGGAGTGTTTTTACTGTAAAAGAATTTTCATTAAATTGGATAGAGAGGTGCCAGTAGCACATAAGATGTCTCAGGTCATGTTTCCTGATGTTCCCCTCACATCCTTGCTCTTTGTGAGACTAATCTGCATGATTCTGTTGAGATCAACGATCTACATGTGGATTGTTATTTGTCTCTTAGTCTCTTCCATGCATTTGCATGGTCTTGCTCTTTTTCTTCGCACGTTGCTCCAGCTTTGCATCTCATAGGTGTCTCTTTACTAGTCTAGGGCTGTCTTTACTGCACTCTACATCCTATTTGTTATTTTTGTACTGTTCCCGCTCTGACAATAACTTTTCTGTTGTTTATGCTATATACAACAGTATTGATGATGCATTCACAATTCACTCGTCAAGCTCCGTATTCGTTTCTGGTGACTTCAATGTTCATCATTCTGGCTAGTTCCATCACTCTAAACGCACAGATCTAGCTGGTAGAAACCTGACTTAACTTTTCTGTCTCATGACTTGTCATTAATTGTAACCTTCCCCACACGTTTTCCTGATAAAAAATATTCAACAACAATCCTTACTTGATTTTTTTCCTCACTTCTGTTTCTGACTCATGTTCTATTTTTTTTCTCCTCCATTGGGTTCTTCTGACAATGCTATTGCTGATGTTAGGGTTGGTATTTCGGTGAAGTCTTCTATTGATTATATCTTTAGAAGACTACGTTTAACTACAAAAAAGCTGATGTGGATGTGCTGGACAGCTTCTGATGTGACGTTCTATTGAACCCTATCTTTGGTTTGTCTCCGCATGATGCTGCTAGGGAGGTTACTTCATTCCTCATCGTATGTTTCAAACCAAACCTCATTTTCCTCCATGTTTTTTTATATGTTTGTGCTTCTCTTATTGTCCATCTTAATCATTACTTTAATCAGTATCGTCGGGATGCACTGAGACTTCTAGACAATCCTACAGAAGAACTTGCAATGCTTACAAGAGAGCAATCTCCAAGGCATAAGTCTAGCTATTCTCAAAGGATTCGTGAGTCTACCTCATCTCAAAGGTTTGCCACTCGTGATCTTTGGAGAATCTACAATAGTTTTATTAATAGCGTCAAGTCTGCTATTCCTGCTATTTAAAAAGATCTCTTCAGGTTATTATATCTTCTACAGTTAAGGCTGCTTTTTTGCGTGTCTTTTTGCTGACAATTCTTCTTTTGATGATTCGGGTGCTGTTCTTCTTGATTTACCTTTGAAAACTTATCGGGCTCTTGATTCTGGTATTATCACTCCAAAGATGGTTGTTAGGGTTCTTTCTGATCTTGATCAGCCTATGTCTTCCGGTTCTAATTTAATTCCTGTTGTCGTTCTCAAGCGGTGTGCTCCTGAACTTTTTAATCCTCTCTTAATTATTAAATCTCTGTTTGTCTCAGTTATAATTCCCTTATTGTTGGAAGAAATCACCTGTTGTCCCTATCTTTAAAAACTCTGGTGATTGATCGGACCCAACTAAGTATAGCTCTCTCAGTCTACTCCCTTTTATTAAAAGGTTAGTTAACGGTAAGCTTGTTCATTTTCTTGAAAGCACTAAAGAGGCCTACTCTTTAGTGCTGTTCTTATACGGCTTTCGTGGTTTTCGTTCAACTTCTGATCTTTTGACTGTTGTTACCGAGAGGCTTTGTCTTAAGGAGAGGGTAGAGCCATTATGCGTGACATTTCGAAGCATTCGACAGAGTGTGGTATTCTGGACTCCTACACAAACCTCACAGTTATGGTAGTGCTGGTGAGGTTCTTGACATTATCAGGTATTCTTTCTCATCGAAGCTTGCGAGTAACTTTGGACGGTGTATCTTCATTCTCTTTTCCTATCAATGCTTTTCTTTTTCAGGGCACTATTCTGGGTCCAACACTGTTTCCTCTCCTTCAGGGAATATTGTTCAGGAAATTAACACCTTTGCTTATGATACCACTCTCTGTTCTTGTGTTGCTTGTCGCCCATCTCCCTCGAATCAGTCGAAATATGCAGCTGATCTAGAAGTTGACCTGGGTTCAGTAGTAGATTTTGGTACGACATGGCTTGTTTCATTTAATCCTCTTAAGACTCAGTTCGTGTCTTTCAACCATTTTCTTCCTGAGAGTCTTATGGATGGCTCTGTTCTTGAAACGAAATCGACTTTGAAACTTCTTGGTCTTTATCTCTCATAAGATATTTTATATACTTCAAATATTAATTTCTCTTTCTGTTACTCGTAAACTCGGTTTAATCTATCGCTCAAACCCCTTCTCACAACTGTAGCTATTCTCTATCTTTACAAATCAACTATGTATGGATTACTTTGCCATATTTGGGCTGGTGAATCTCTGTCCTATTTGAGGGTTCTTGATGAGGTGCAGAAGCGTATCTCTAATTTTATTGGTCACACCCTTTTTTCTTCTCGGCACCCTCTCTATAACATACTTGATGTTGCTAGTCTCAGTCTTTTCTATAAATAATATAATAGCATGTGTTCTTTAGAATTTTCTGATCTACTTTCTGTTTCCTTTGTTCCAGCTCGGTTGTGTAGTCGTCTCCATCAATTCGCTGTTTTGTAATACAGCTTCTTATTCCAGTAGCATCTTTCCAATAACTGCAGGCATGGGGAACTAGCTTCCTGCTGGTTGATTTCTTCCTACCTATGGATTTTGTTTTTTTAAGATTAAGGCCAATAGGCATCTTATGTCTTTGCAATAATCATATTTTGTTCTCTTAGCTCCTAACATCTAGTAACTTCAAGCCTAGTCTAAATCGATTTCCCTTAAAAATACAAGAAGAAATTATTGTGGCGCTCGTAGATAATAACATTAATTATTTCTGTCAGCTTCATTTTCAAGGGTCGATTTGGTTTCTTAAACATTTCGTAGTTGATCGTTTTAATAACTTAAAAATACAGATCCATTGAATTGTTCCCTAAAACCGCTGGAGGAGCAAGCGACGATCAGAAATGAGCACGAAGTATATGAACATATAACGTTTTAGAATGATTACGATAACAGATCTTACATAAAACCTCGTCTAAAACTTCTATGAGCTAAGTTTCCTTCTTAGAACTAGGCATCCACGGAATACAATACCACGGGGCTGATTCCCGGCTGACATCAACATTGCCGTTTCCAAGTCCAATGTAAACACATTCTTGTTGAGCCGTACTTTTAAATGAACAATTCTAACCAGTTAACAACATACGTTACTAATCCCCTCAATGTTCCACTTGAACACCATTAAAACTTAGTTAAGTTTTATCCTCGAGTAATCTTGATGAGCGGTAACTCGTTTACAAAAATACACACAACATGATAAGAATATTTATTCGGTTAATCGAGAGTTGAATGTTATTAAGTAAAGTGTACACACGGCCGAAGAGTTTGCAAAATGGTTTTACTATTGAAATGTGCGCGACCATTCTGGTAGAGCGGAAAGATAATAGCATAACTTATTTCTGTTAGCTCCATTTTCAAGAGTCTAAATTGTTTGTTTTAACCGTTATGTACTTGTTCTTTGAATAACTTTAACAGAATATGCATATAGCATTCAAATCTAGGAATAAACTACACATTTTACAAAAAAAACTGAATTAAGCCATTTATAAACGCTTAGATAAAAGAAAAGTTAAAATGAATGTGTATTTGTCATATGAACGTGACGGGACGTCGGAAACATCAAAAGGGGTTTACAGAAGAGACAAATCATAAAAAATGTCTTCAAGACACCGATATAAAACTGTTTTTTAGCAACTATCTCTCTCTTTATTTCCCCCTCTCTCTATACACACACACACACATATATATATATATATATATATATATATATATATATATATATATATGGATATATATATATATATATATATATATAAAAAGATTTTTAAAATAAATATATATGTATATTTATTTTTTTATCTTCATATATATGTATATATATATATATATATATATATATATATATATGCTCTCAGACTTATGTTAAGCTTTTTCGTAAGTAAAATCGCCAACTGCCACTAGCGAATAACGCAACGCTTTTTGTTTAAACAAATGGAGCTGTCGACATTTTACAATGTTTTTCATTGTGATTCCATCATCAGCAGCCAGGTGATTGCCAAATAATTAAACGCGCCGACTGTTGTCTAGATGGTGCAGTTTTTTAGAGTTGGTTGTCTAACTGCACTGAGCTTTGAAACGGTCTTTCTGGGGATTACTTTCAATCGTCTGAAATGTTGACTTTCCGACATTGGTGAGAGCAATAGGCTTGAAATGCTAGCGTCTGTAGTTTATAAATAATGTAATTGTTGTTTATAAATATTATTATAAACCCTTTTAAGAAATTTAAATTAAACACCCTAGAGGATGTGAAAGATTGACTGTCAATCAGCTTTAAAGCAAAGTTCCAAATACATTCGTCGAACACTCTCGATTAGATTTCTCTCTGATATCGGTTGTTAGGAACATACACATTTTAATTTCACTGTATCACGTGACAGTTTCCGGTTGCTGTGAGCATAACGCGACGGCTTGCAGATTCTAGGCTGACACTGTGAACTGGGTTCGCGACTTTCAACCGTCGGCAATTGTTACTTTCCTATACTGACGCGAGCAATAAGCTTGAAACGTTAACGTCTGTAGGTTATAAATAATTTAATATTTATTTATAAGTATTATATATATATATATATATATATATATATATGTATCAGTAGGAATACAAAATGTCTGTAAAAATATTTTTTGTCGATTTTTCCTATGTTTTTTAAAGTAATGAGAGATAATTGTGTGTAGGAGGTGGTAGTATTAGAGAAATAGAGTAAAGAAAATACACATGATTAGTGTGCCCCCAACGACATATATGCTAATGGAATTTAGGGTTGACAAAGTTAGAGGGTACTATAGACATTTTTCAAGACTAAAGTGGATAGAGAACCATAAGATTGTTCAGAGAGGGTGTGAACCGCAAAAGAGGGAATTTGATTTTTACAGTACCACGTTTTTAGCCAGTATTTCTTTAAATGTAATTAGAAGCCCTAACGGGATTGTGGATTGTGTTTGCACTGTAATATAAAGAGTATCAAATTAGAACACTTGGGCAAAGAAACTGGTTTTCAACTCATATGAAAAATAATAAGTAATAACCTGGATAACATTATATATGATGACATTAATTATATACACACACATTTATATATATATATATATATATATATATATATATATATATATATATATATAAATGTGTGTATATATATATATAAATATATATATATATATATATATATATATATATATACACACACACACACACACACTCACGTTGACACACAAGTTCACGTTAGATCACCGAAGTTAAGCGGCGTTGAGCCTGGCCAGTACTAAATGGGTGACCATTTGGGAATACCAGGTGCTGTATGTGCTCTCTGCTTATCTCGGCATTGTTTCCAGTCGTCTTGTACTATACTTACTATTGGAATCAAGCAATGCCGACTCAGGAGAGCGGTTGTTAGGGATTGCGCAACCCTTGCAATTTCAAATTCATGTGTGGGCAGCCTCTTGTGGGCTACTCATACGTCGAAATATCGACGGGAGAGTCCATCATATATATATATATATATACATATATATACATATATATATATATATATATATATATATAACTGATCCCCCATTGAATTCTAAATAATTTGTGTTTCTTATGCTCCGTTTTCAACGGCGTTAACATGCAATTGCCTAAAAAAAACCAGAATGTCATTTTTTCGAGGAGGGGGATATAAGAAGGTATTAATCTGCAAATTTACTCATATTTATTTTTTTAAAATCTTATACATTTTCTTAAACTATACGCAATTTTTTAATTTTTATTTTAAGCAATTGATTTTACTTGTGTTTACTTCTCCCGTGAAAATTGAATAAATAAACTTTAAAATTATTTAAGTATTTAAATACCTTAGTTTTATGGTATAAATGAAACTATTTAAAATGTGGATATAATTGTCGATGAACATCTATCTCCCGATAAATGAGATTTTACATTTTTAGGCGATTACGTGTGAATACCCTAAAAACTGGCGGAAAGAGTAACAACAAAAATATTTTATAATTTAGCTTAGAGCATTGGTTTCGCAAATAAATTAAACGTAAAATGATCTTCTTTTTCGAGCCATTCTATTATTATTATGCTATTATCATGGCACTTAAAAAAAATTTGCCATTGGAGATGAATTATGTACGTTATTGTTTGTAGGCGAATTCGTGTAGTCTTACAACCTTGCCAGCCGAACTTGGCATTAGTGTTAAAAATATATTAGTTAACTGCCCTAATAATTTAGAACAACCATAAAAACAAGTATGTCATTTTTAGGGGGTGTAATTTAGCTGAGTGTTTTAATTTACACATTTACAAAAGTTTGTTGTGAGAATCTTTGAATTCTCTGAGTATTTTTTTTTTAAATAACGTCCTTCTATTCCAATTAATTGCTCGCCGAAGGGCGGGTAGGTTTTGCTAATATATATATATATATATATATATATATATATATATATATATATATATATATGTGTGTGTGTGTGTGTGTGTGTGAGAGAGTGTGTATATGTATGATTGTGTTGTTCGGCAGCAAGTCATCGTTTATGAAGGCTTCATTGAAAGCCGCAGAGCTCTCACTTTTCACAATCTTTCGAGTCAATCTCTCGATGCGGCCAGAAATTCTGCAGGTGTTAACCGTTGAGTATGCCACCTAGCGTTGTGTCGTAGCCCATTCCTCGAGCGATTTCGATCTCTGTACCGTCTTCAGGAGGCTGTGTCTTATCGTTACTAAGAGCCGTTATTTATAGTTGTATTATTGATTATTTATCTATTAATTTACATATATATATATATATATATATATATATATATATATTGATTTATTTATTAATCGTTTTTATGTTTTTTTAATAATTATTATTATTGTTGTTGTTTTTCTTTTTTTTCTTCTTCTTCTTCTTCTTCTTCTTCTTCTTCTTCTTCTTCTTATTATTATTATTATTATTATTATTATTATTATTATTATTATTATTATAAGTGATGCATAAGACGGCGGGAGAGGTTTTGTAGTCGTATGGCTAATATACGTCCTGCGTTTGGCTTTTTGGGTCTTCATGAAACATTCTTCGAATAGGCATTTGAACAAGTATATATATATAGTGATGTATGTCGCGTATAATTTTTATATGAATACATTGTATGTATATATATATCTATCTATATATATATATATATATATATATATATACATACACACATATATTCATATATGTCATTGAATATGACAGACAGCTTATGTCTGGATATCTTTGTAAGTAGTCTTTCAATTAGCCAAACTACATATAAATATACTCATCATGGTGTTTACCTGATTATTTTCCACAAAGCTAATCGTGGTAAACTTTTTTGTATCTGACAGAGAGGTTATTCATGCCCAATATCAAAGTTAAAACCCCTTATTAGCAATTTGTTTGATATTCAGCCACATTTTAACTGGACTATACATTCATCCTGCCCTTCGAACCTAGAAAGGTCAGTCACATAACAAATTCGACTTACTAGTCCAAGTAATTAACTTCCTGCGACACGAGACAAGGTCAGAAAAAGCAGAATTAACTATGCGTAACATATTAGACATGTCGGAAAACCTGCGAAATCTATTCTTTACAGAAGGTCAACTTATAGATAAGTTGGCCGAGTTCGAATCCAGTTCGTTCCACAGAAACACTTTCATCAAAACCCAGCCCTAAGATTGTGTTTAACTTTCTAAATGGGAGGCAAATCTAATATACGAAATATATACACGTACAGACAGCTGTCTTATATTCTACGATCAAACAGACACGTTAGATGTAGCGAATGTATTCAGTCCGTTAATGTAATTCCGAAATATAAGTCAAATACGAAAGCGACCTAGTAGCAACGTAATTTAGTTCCTGCGACAAGAGATATCAACACAAACGGAGGAAACAATAAAGTGTGATATGTTACGCCTGTCGAAAACACGAGGAATCTATTCTTACCAGAGAGCTAAATATATAGATAGCAACCATATATATATGTATATATATATATATATATATATATATATATATATATATATATATATATATATATATATATATATATACTCATCCATATACAGCTGTTTCGTCGGCAACAGCTCACTTATAAGGCTGGACGTAGCAAGTGTATTCACGCCAAGATTTGAAATCCGAACGGTCCGGAAAATACAAAATGCGATCTACGTAACGAAAAGAAACGAGAAATGGCAAAAAAATCAATATAGCGAAATAAATATTCATCATTGATGTAGCAATTTTTTATTGCAATAAATAATGTATTTTCTTAGTTGAAAACATACAACACTTAGAAACCAAGGCTAAATATAGTAATCAAAAGTTGTCTTCCCTTGACGTGTTGGTGGGAAGATGGCGCTTTTGTTGTGAGCCTTAAGTCATACGATGTCTGCACAGACTAATGACCTGTATGAATTTGTATTATCTCATTTCCCGACCCAAACAGTTGTCCATTCAGTTTCACCTCCAGCATTCGAGATGCTCTTTCTAAATGTAGATAAATGCTAATTTACATATTTACATAGGCCACTGACTGAAAAATATTGATTGATAATATAGAGCTGTAAAGTTGAAAAATGAGCATACTAAGTTAAAAGAAGATATATATCATTACGTTGCTCCACTGTCATCCCTTTCGCGTCCGTGATTTCGTAAGTGGCTTTTTAGACCAGCTACATTACTGCGTGGAGTTTAGCTCAGTTACCACATAAACATTATATTTCCACTCACTAGATGAAAAATGATATAACAGAGAAATTTGTATACGCACATTTATATACACATATATTTATCTATCTACATATTTTTCTATATATACAGATAGGTATGTGTGTATGTGTCTATATATTTCTCTGTGTAATATATACTTCTAAACTAATCACTATCATAAGTATTTATGTAAGACATATCCGAAGCATCACAATGAGTAATATAGACACACATTTTCTAAAAACCTTATCATAAAGGGAATGTGCCTTTAAATTTGCACCCTTACACAATTATTAAAAAAGGCGAGATAAAAAGATTCAATAGAAAAAGAATAGCTCTACATGAAATTTGATTTATTACATAACATTAATTTAATCTGAGCAGTGAACAGGCGCGTGAGCGTGACTATTATGCATGTGCCGTGTAAACTCATATATTAATGAATTTTTCATTATTAATTATAGGATACCCATTCTAGGCATCAGGGTGAGACGCATATGCATATTATTGTTTGGTAAACTTAAACACTTTTCAGATATTCTTGCGAAACCGCAACCCACCCACAAATTAAAACAAAGGCGATACGATTCTCTAGTAAATAAATTAAGATTCATTATTTATGTTGTAAAAAAAAATGTTTTGTCACTATATATATATATATGTATATATATATATATATATGTATATATATATGTATATATATATATATATATGTATATATATATGTATATATATATATATATATATATATATATATATTTATAACACATTAAAGAGACAATTATACAACTATTCAAACTCCAGCACGAATTCATAGAATCCTACAGATTATCATATATCCAAGACAAATCGTTAAACGCGAAAAAAACAAACATCCAAATATGAGGAACCCTTCTAAAACTAAGGAAAATGGCTTTCTACCATGCACTCATATATAATAAAAAAATGATAAAAATATAAAATGATAAAATAACAAAATAATGAATAAAAGTTGAAACAAACTTTTTACAAATGTTGGTAGCCTTACTTCGTTACATATATTCTTTTCTTTCGTTTGAACTGCACTGATACTGCCCTACACTCTTTTGTATATATAACTACAACCAAAGAATGCCACCAACAAGTCAAGACTCCTTGGAAGACCGACTGGAACTCAAGAAAATCCACAACAACGAAGAAAAATTTCTCGAGAAAAAATTACGGAAATTCAACGAGAAAGTGGACACGGTACTTCATCTTCTATCCAATCAACAAGACAAGGAACAAGACAACATTAAACAGACAATTATACAGCTATTTAAAACACAGCACAGAATTCATAGAAAACTACAGATTATCATATATCCAGAACAAATCGGTAAAAACAAAAAAACAAAACCTCCAAATATGAGGAACCCTCCTAAAACTCAGGAAAATGGCTTTCTACCACGCAATCATATAAAATTATAAAATAATAAATAAATGTTGAAAAACCTTTTTACAAATGTTGGTAGCCTTACTTCTTTATATATACATATATATATATATATATATATATATATATATATTTATTTATTCTGGTACAGAAAAATTAGTACAACATTCGTACCGTCGGTTTCAAGCACGGAAGGTCTTACCCATCCGGCTCTCTTCAGCTTCTGATGGGTAATACCTTCCGTGCTTGAAACCGACGGTACGAATGTTGTACTAATTTTTCTGTACCAGAATAAATAAATATTATGCTCTTAATTTTTAACTTTAATTCTTAATTAATCGAGCACTCTGCTGGGATTTTTCCTACCATTTTACAAAGAAGTTATATATATATATATATATATATATATATATATATATATATATATATATATATATATATATATAGGAACGATTATTTTCAAACTTAGCAGCTAAATAGCTGCTAGGTTTCCGTCTATGTATTTCGTAAATATGTAAATGAGCATTTTTTAGAATAATTGTTTATATACTGATAAATTAGTTAATTTAATTAATTTATTTATTTTTCAACTTTCGATCACTAAAACAATATCAGCTGGTTCTCTTCTGACGTATGTGTTTACACACTTGATTGAGAAAAGATCCGTCGCTGCTCAAGTCACCAGGATAGTGGCTACATTACTGAAGAAAAAGAACGGGTATGGAGAGGGCTTAGATTATTTAGGCCCATAACTCCGTTAAACGCAGAGTTTAAGATTTTGGCAAAAGGTCTTGCGAACCGTTTGCAGGTTGTTATTTATGCCTTGGTTGAACCCGATCAGAACTATGCTGTGAAGGGGGATCGATTCCGAACAGTCTGCATCTGATTCAAACGATGGCAGAGAGATTAGAAGACGATACTGAGGCTGCGCTGATTAATGTAGATCAGTCAAAAGCTTTAGACAGGGTCGACTATCGTTTCTCGTGATCTGTTAAAAGGCCGCCAGATTTAATCCGGACTTCCGCAAATGGATCTCTATTCTGTATCGGCAGCCGGAATGCAGTCGGGATCATTCGTCGTTTCTTGGTCGGTACGTCAGTGTTGTCGACTGTCGCCCTTTCTTCATAGTCTTACGTTGGAGCTTTTCCTGCGATATCTACAATACAGGGCGGAGAGGCGATCCCTACGCGGTATCGCTGTACCAGGTGGTGGGCGAGCTTGCATCTCCGCGTATACTGATGATATCACAGTGTGCTTGTCGAGATTTGAAGACGTTATCGCGGTGAGTAAGGCAATTAAACGGTACGAAGAAGTCACATGGGCAATAGTCAACATCAGCAAATTTAATGGCCTGAATTTGGCTGCCTGGAGCGGTGCGGCTGCGTTGCTGGGCCTTTTTAACTGGTCAGTTGCCCCGGTTTAGATCCTTGGCATATTGTTCGGACCAGGCTTAAAGCTTGAAAATATTTTGTTGGAAATACTGTCAAACATTGAAGCGTCAGTGAGAATTTTGCTTCGAAGTGGGCTCTCTTTATAAGGCAGAGCTGAGGCGTGAATTGCTCAGGTTTTTCCTCTCATACTTTTTCGTATGCGCTGTATTACCTCTGCTTACTTACCGCTAGACGACGCTTATGCGTCAACTCTTTCGCTTTTGTAGGAGAACAAGAAGCGTTGGTCCGTAAGCATGTCTGTACTCAACGTCCGGATGGGGGGAGGCGATGCCCGATTTGGCAAGCCATCGATTTTCTGAGAGACTGTCATCCCTGGGTCGAACTTTAATTGGTGATTCTGCGTGGGACCCTGAGGTGTAGAAGGTTTTATTATCCTTATCTTCGACTACTTAGTTGAAGGCCGACGTAGACCTAGGCGGGAATCGCAATTATCCAACGAATGCCGAACTGCGCTCAGATCAATGCCAGTGTCCAGTGGCAATGCCTTGTCTATAAAGACGCTATATCGGGAGTTAGTAGCGGGGGCCGCTTCGGATCCGCTGGGAGAGAGGCTGGGATGGCCAGATGATGAGGTAGCTAGACTTGTAAAGTGAACCTCAGGCTTAGACATAGATAACCGGGGTTAATCGTTTTCTGATTTCAATCTGATTTCTCACTTTAAACATCAGCTTAAAGTAAAGATCAGATGTGATGAGAGGAAACTAGACACTTTGCTGTTTACAAAAGGTGGATATACACTGCTACGTTATGTGTGTTTGGACGAACCAAGTGTCAGTACAAGTTCTCTGTCTAAGCATGGTGATCACAGTCCTTAGGTATTATCTCTTTAGAAAATATCTTTAAAAAGAAATGAAAACATAATTTAAATTAATTCTACTACACATCCTACTATATATAGTAATACATCGCAATTAAGCTACACAGAGGCGTCCGCGTGTCATCCCTGTAAGGAATCGTCACAGTAAAATTCTACGGGAATCACACGTGGAATCTCTGCGTAGCTTAATGGCCATAATATAATTCATTACTTACTACTTTACTTTACTCACGTATTGAGCACTGTTAAAGTAAATATGGAAAATCGATACATAAAATATTATATATCCTTAAAACATTTCATGTGGATACAAGAAATAATAATGATAATATATATATATATATATATATATATATATATATATATCTTGATATATATACATATGTATATAAATATATATATATATATATATATATATATAAATATATATTATAAGTGTGTAGTTATACAAATACTTTTGGCTCCTTACGTGCATACATGTTTAAGCGGCGAATTTATTGAAAGTCAGACATTACTAGGCCGCATTAAAATATATTATACTTACTGTATCCTGTGGAAGCTAGACATTGTATAAAGTCGCAACTGAAACCTTTATGCGCATATGTAGTATATAAGGTTTGCATGAATAATAATGCATAATAAAATGCAGCACTACTTTTATTATTAAATTGTTATCCTGCATCAACAATAGACCACCTCAATAACACTACGAATGCAGACGAAAAAGTTTCATTCACCACCTGGATTACTTTTCAATCCACCTATTTGATATCTTTCCTGAATATGATTTAAACTTTATGACTTGGATGAACTGTAAAGGTATAACAAAAAAGTATGTTTTGGGCCAATATATTTGATGTTTTATATACTTTAATGTATTTGTATATATATTTTTTCTATATATTTTCAACGTTTAATGTTATTACCTGCAGTAATGTCATTGCAGCAATGGTCCTCTGAGGAGAATAATTTTCTTTGAAAACTTATGAGTTAAGGACTTTAAAGTTCTTTGCCTAGACATTGAATTCTAATAAAAATTGATTCGCACCTTATTTTATGTTTTCACTTTATCTAGTGCTATTAATGTTCTATCCAGTATATTGAGCTTCAGTTTCATCCAGATGTTCATTAATTAAATATATCAGTTGTCTCTTGTATCTTTTGTTGTATTAACCTTATATATATATATATATATATATATATATATATATATATATATATATATATATATATATATAAGTATAGAGTTAATTACAATTAAATAAATTAAACAAAAATAAATAGATACATGTATAAATATAGTAATACTATTATTACGAATATAATACTTAGATCTTATTAATTAATGTAAATAAAAAAATAAACCAACAT
The DNA here is from genome assembly GCA_963556195.1 of Sepiola atlantica. Lineage (NCBI taxonomy): Eukaryota > Metazoa > Mollusca > Cephalopoda > Sepiida > Sepiolidae > Sepiola > Sepiola atlantica. The sequence continues at coordinate 99,003,081 of OY744516.1, forward strand.
ATGTTAATTATTTCAGATTAAAATAAATCAATAAACCAAAATTAAAACATACCTAAATTAAAAGTAAACAACTGAACTTATAAAATGAGAATAATATATAGCATGAATAAAAATATTTGATATATATCGCTTGACTTATATTTACTTCGAACGTAATAATCTTGCAGAAATAGCCATCTACGGACGAAATTTTTGTAAACTGCAAGCACACTGTCTTATTTTGAGAAGGGTGATTTTCTCCCGAAATAGTAATATATTTATACGATTCCGAATTGTTTGTACTATAAGTGAAATATTTACTTATTTACTGATCTACTGAACAAGAACTTGAAAGATTTATTGTAAAATAAATCGATAAGTTGTAAGGAAAAACATGATATATATAGTCCTTGCTTTTGTTCATTTTCATTTTGCGCATTCCATTTCTTTGCATTGCAAACAGCTTCATTAAATGCATATAAACACACTCACATAAATATGTGTATATATATATATATATATATATATATGGGTGTCTATATGCATACATATAAATGCGTTCCTTTAGATGTAATATGCACATATATAAACACACGAATACATAGAAATATATACTTATTTTTTGCAGTAATATATATATATATATATATATATATGCGTTAGCATGAAACATCGATGTCTCTAGGTATTTAAATATTTAATATTTATTTAAAAAAAAAAAAAAAAAAAAAAAAAAATATTATTGTTTATCAGCCCCCCTTCCCACAAGGGCTGGGCACTCTCGAGTAGCTTTAATAACAAGCAGTACTAATAGCTATATGCGAGATCCGAACACCGGTTCGAAGGTCACTCTGAGCTGCCTGGTAAATGACGGCCACGTGTCGATATTTACAGTTAAAGTTATTCTGCATTTACTAATTAATTTGCGATGGCCCTTTGGTTAAGATCACCGACTGCGAATCAGTGGCGATTTGTGTTCGGGGTTCGCGCCCACCGACCGTTGAAAATTAGTTCCTAGACTGAAGATTGCGTTAGCATGAAACATCGATGTCTCTAGGTATTTAAATATTTAATATTTATTTAAAAAAAAAAAAAAAAAAAAAAAAAAAAAAATTATTGTTTATCAGCCCCCCTTCCCACAAGGGCTGGGCACTCTCGAGTAGCTTTAATAACAAGCAGTACTAATAGCTATATGCGAGATCCGAACACCGGTTCGAAGGTCACTCTGAGCTGCCTGGTAAATGACGGCCACGTGTCGATATTTACAGTTAAAGTTATTCTGCATTTACTAATTAATTTGCGATGGCCCTTTGGTTAAGATCACCGACTGCGAATCAGTGGCGATTTGTGTTCGGGGTTCGCGCCCACCGACCGTTGAAAATTAGTTCCTAGACTGAAGATTGCGTTAGCATGAAACATCGATGTCTCTAGGTATTTAAATATTTAATATTTATTTAAAAAAAAAAAAAAAAAAAAAATATTATTGTATATATATATATATATATATATATACCTGTGTATAGATCTTGTGTTTGGGTAGTTACTTGAATACTATTAATTTTCTTATGAATTTATTTATGTTATATGTGACGAATATGATACTTCATTTACATAGAAGTCACACGGTATACAACTAAAATCAGGAACATATTCACATGTCAAATCATGAACCATACGCTTCGAGAATGTCGAAACGAGTGTATTGGTCAAGTAGTCCAAGACGACGCAGATTTTAGAAGGTTCTTATACATAGGCAAGGGTTCGAATCATTTACAAGTCCAAATTACTACGTTCTAGTGTTCTTACTATAATCCGTGCCAACAATAACTTATAAAAGCAGGAAAATACATAGTATACTGTATACTGTCTGACATTAATTTCCAATATCAAAAACATACTCAATATGCATATAGACAGAAAAGCGCTGAAATGATAGACGTGTGTATATATTATGCTGCCAGAATTAAAAGTAAGTACGATAACATATTTTTTCTTATTTTTATCACGTTTTGACAACATATATGTTTAGTTTTTGGCATTTCTGTAAGCGTAAAATGTTCTGTTTTTACAAAACCAAGAGAAGCTGAGTGATAGAATTACATACATTTTTATAAAAAGAAATATCTTCGTGGATAGTGTTTAAAAATGAATAAAACCATGAAAATAGACGTTTGACGCAATTCGTGTAAACACCACCTATCTATTTCTCTCTCTTAATATACTTCTATTTACATAAACATAATTTGGCTACATATTGAAACATCTTTCAATAACAGCTGTAATAAGGCTGACATCATCAAACCATCATGGTATTTCTTCATGCTTTAATTTTTGAGGAATTAAATGAAAGCGGAAGAGAAACGACACAATTTTTCAATATGTCAAGCTTAGTTACTCAAATATGTTTAAATATGTAGCCAAATTATATTTGTGTAAATAACATCATGTATTATCAAGCACTATTATATAAACGCTGCAAATATTCTTGGAATTTTTCACCCTGTGAATAAACCCCCATCTAGATTAATATATATATATATATATATATTTGTTTTTAAATTCCCGAAACAGTTTTAATGGTAAACAACTGACGATCCCTTATATAAAAAATAAAAAATAAATATATATTTATATTAGAGTAAATTCTTGGAAGTTAACTAATATAGTGATTGCAGTAGATTGATTGACTTACTAGACAAAAATATTTCAACGAAAAAAATGTGTTTTTCTCCAGTTTTGAAGGGTAAACTATCTTCCGAGACTATATATAAATATATATATATATATATATATATATATATATATATATATATATATATATGAATAATATAAGTGTTACTACATTTTGAAAGCGTCGTTAGGAGATATATTTTAACATTTTTGAGAACCCAGTTACGAGACACGTGAATTTATATCAACAAATCAAAATTTATTTAATCATTGTTTTAAAATATTTTATAAAACGTAATTTTCGGTTTAACCAACCATAATCATGGTAAACAGACATTGTATTTTTTTTATTTTTTCCTTTTTCATGGTGCAAATCTAACGGCGTGGCCGAAGATTTACGATCTCCCCGGATGTTATTGGAGAGTTTGTTTACATGTCCGGTGCTTGTAGTGATTGCCCTGACAGGTTTGAGATTAATAATAGAAGTGTTACTACAGTTTTGAAAGCGACGTTAGAAGATATATTTGAAAATAGCATCGGAGGAGATCGACAATCTTCGGCCACACCGTTAGATTTTCACCGTGAAAAAGTAAAAGGAAAACAATACAATCTAATGTCTTTTTACCATGATTATGGTTCGTGAAACCGAAAATTCGGCTTTATAAAATATTAAAAAAAAATGATTAAATTAATGTTGAGTTGTTGATATAAATGCACACGTCTGTTTTCTAGTTTCTCAAAAATTTCAAATATATACATATATATATATATATATATATATATATATATATATATATATATATATATATATATATGCATTTATATTTAAGTGTTTATACTTAAAATATAAATTTCATAAGAAAAAACAATTGTAATAGCACACTTATGTTAGATCTATGGTATGAAATATGTTTATTTAACTTACACCAGGTCAAATGTTAGGAAGAACAGATTAACATCATTTCCACAAAAACCTGTTTTTATTTCTAGCATACAATTGGTTCGGCTCACAAGCAAGATATTTATAAAATTCTCTTTTATCCTATGCATTTATTTCCCGGGTGGTCTTTTCAGTGGTCGTATTTAAACAAAGAAAAACAGAAAAAAATAATGAAAAAAACAAAGAAAAACAAAGAAAAATAATGAAAAAGACAAAGAAAGAAAGACATTTTTCAGGCAAGTAACACCCGGATTACAGTCCGTACTCATCATTTTTTTTACTACTGGAGTTGTTAACTCCTAAATGTTCCGAGTCGCAGCATGCACACGCCGTGTGTATGTAACTATTATTTTTTTTTAAATTGTTCGTCGTCGACTCAGATATTCCTTCCAAATAACAGGAAATAAAAATAAATGTTTTACTAACCGTTTTGTTGTTGTTGTGACGACCTATTCATTTCTTTTCATCCATTGAATATACACATATACATATGCATATATACATGTTTACATATACATATATTTATATATATATATATATATATATATATATATATATATATATAGTACACGTGTCGTATTAGTTTCTGTAGACGTAAATCCGTTGAAACCCCAGTGTTTATAAAAAGTGGTCAATAACAAGGAGAGCCGTTCTAAAGTATAACTTTTTATTTTTGGTTACACATGTGCATACATGTTTCGGTTGTACTCTTCAGAGAGTCAACCTCTTCAGACCAAAGCAGACATAATGTTTGTATGAATACAAATGTATACTTATATATATATATATATATATATATATATATATATATATATATATATATATATATATATATGTGTATATTGATAGAGAGTTAGTATTGGAATATATTGTAAGTCCTATAACGACAATGAACACTCTTCGTGAATTTATCACTTTTCGGCACGACGGTATGTATATAATCATTTCATTTACTTAGGCGTTTTGACTGACTCAGCCGACGATAAAAGCGACGACTGTTAACTATGCAGTCGAGTTCCGATTTCCTGTGTTGTGCTACAATGAAACTGTGATTACTATATATATATTAATACATGTATGAACACGTCAATATAATACAGTTAATACACAGGCATATACCATCCTATTATATATATATATATATATATATATATATATATATATATATATATATATATATATATATATACTTCAGTAGTTAGTCAACTGTGCTTAATGAGTATAGGATATATATATATATATATATATATATATATATATATATATATATATATATATATTATGTGTGCATGTATTTATACAACATATTATCGTTGAAGCAAACATTATTAAATAACATGCAGTGTTTTAGCCTGAAAATATTTTTAGTATTTCGGTCAGATTAGTGTATGTCAGTTCCGTGTGTTCTTGTTTCATTGTTATTTCCTTTTTACACGATTACTTTCGTGAACTCATCTTTAGGCGGTGTTAGTCTTGGTGTGTTCATAAATATGTCTTTACTGATGAGTTTTTTTAAACGACTTGTAATTTGAAACTTTAAAAATAACCTCTATGATATTGATATGTTACATGCGAACATGATTACTTTCTAAACGCGGGTAAGATTTAAAATGATGAGTGCTTAAGGGCTAATAATTTTATTACGTTCTAATCGTGTACAATATTCCAAAGTTTGATTGCTTATTCGCTAAAAAAATAGTAACCTTAATTACTATGCTAGATAATTTAAAATGTTATGGCTGGTTTCGTAATTCATATTAGTCATTGTACGATGCTTGGTTTTATTTAGAGAGCTTCAAGAATGTTTAATCTGTTGATGTTGGTATCGTGGTGTATCATTTCAGTATTGTTAACAAGAATGGTACTATACTGAGAAGGTTAACAGACATCTGTGTTTAGGTGTTGGCACAGAAAGCTAGTGTCAGAGAGATGTAAGGTGAGTCTTCGGAGAAGTGTTGTGGTAGTTAAACGATGTAACAATTAGGATTACTATTATTGTTGGAGATACATTCTTCCATAGGACATTGGAACTCATGTATTACATTGAATCTACCTTATGTGTTTTAGCGTGGAAAGTCATAATTTAAGCTACATAGTTTGATGTTTCCATTTTTATAATAAATTATGCAACTTATTCTATCATAAGTATTGGTGTGGGATATATAGGGATATATTATATTTCAAGAGTTTTTAGTCCACTTAAACGTTCGGGGGCATTTGGTTAAAGTAGAATAGATTCATGTAGTAAAATCATATAGCTGATTATTATTAGTAGTGTCTAAGTTTCTAACTATTACTTTTATTTGTTCGTCTACAATGTAATTGGGTAATTTGTTATTAAATATAATTTGCTTACTTTTTTTTAATTCGTTTAATAATATTTTTGTTGAAGAGATTACCTTTACACGGTATAATAGATATTATACCATTGCAATTTTATATCGCTATGTCATTCGCTTCAATAACTTAACATTCATTTATTAATGGAGGTATTTTTTCTAAAGAGAAGTTACCAATTCCTCATTGTAAGATTCAATCAATATTTAAAACGGAATCTTGTTATTAACGTTAAACTACAAAGTTAATGTAACTACTTTATTTATGTTATCATTATTGTCTGCTAATACAAGAATATTATCAACGTAGGGGGCATAAATAGAGAATTTAGTAATTATATTAAATAGTTTATATACATATATATACATATATATATATACATATATATATAAATATATATATATATATATAAAGTGGTTTACTAAAAGCGAACTTTAAGGAAAGGTAAAACCTATTGTGAAGAGTATACAGCTCAATATCCAGGATAGAGCAGGTAGATATGAAGAAGAATGGAAAGGAATTAGAGAAGCAAAAGCCAAATCATAATTCAATTCAATTGCTCAGAGCAAGGTATATTCCGCAAAAAGGCAATTTATTCAAGTTAAATTTTCCTTCAGCCAGGGTTTTCAAAGATCAACATCTTATCATCAGAGGAAGTTGCTGGGATAGATAAGTTGGCAAATGCCAAGGTTTAAAATTTGAAAAAATAAAATAAAAATTGTAGGGAAAGAAACACAGGGCAAAACTCTGCCCGAATGCAAGCAAATGTCCGATTGCTAAAAAGCCCGGTGTCGAAAAGTCCAGCGGAGAGAATAATATGTAGATAGGTATGTCGTTAAAGGCACGAGATGTTATGAGAGATGATTCAAAGTTAAATTCCAAGAAGCCACAACTTCAGGTGCGGCGAAAATAGAAAATCCAAAGGGTAAAAAGTCCAATAAGAGGTACGCTCGTGGATGCAGACAGGCTCAGAGAAGAGTGAGGTGGAAAATATTCGCCATTAAAAATACTTCCTGGGCTGAGATAACAAGGAAAAGTGTATTAAAATGGGAAAAAAGGCAGCGAAAATAATTTAAAGCTAGCCCGTTGAGAAAGCCGGCTTGAAATGAAGAAAAGCAGAAACTCATATGCGACCAGTAGGCAGGGAAGGAACGAGTAAGAGGTGTGGAGGAGGAGGTGAAAGGAACGGGTACGAAGGAGGAGAAAGGGAACGGGTGCGGTGAAAGAGTGCGGTTAAAACTAAGCGTGTGATTGTGAGGGGTGAGTCGCATAAAGTTGAAATTGTATGTTAGCGCGAATTAGGGGAAAAGGGGAAGAAAGGAGTGGGAGTCAACGAATGTTAGTAGGGAGAGTTAAAATACCAGAATGTGTCTATGAACAGAGTTCGGGGTTTAGTTGTTTAATCAGATGACCTTAAATATAAACAATGAGGCAAAATATATTTGAAGGGTAGAGCTAGAAAATGAATAGTAAGAAAAAAAATTAAAAATTGAAAAATTAAAAAAGTAAAAATAAAAATAGTATTAAAAGTAGAAATAAGAAAATAAAAAATGAAAAAGAGACAATAAAATTAGTCTTAGGCTCGCAAGGAAAATGATGGATTTACCGATAAAAAAATAATAAAATAATAAAATAATAATATAATAAAATAATAATAATAGAATGAGGGAAAAGTCGATAAAATTGGAGCTCGACAGTGAGAATTAGAATAAGGAAAAAGTAAAAAGTTAAATAGACTTCGAAAGGATATCCGGAATGGGAATCCCCAAGGTGGTTAAAGATATGGGTTGAAATAAAATATGCTGTTACGGGACGCTAGTGAATTATGGATACGGGAAAATTAAACTTTGAAACAAAAAAAATGTCAAAAAAAGTTATATGGAGGTTGATTAAGAAAATTATTAAATAGGTTAATGATGGCAGAAAGAAGTAAGAGACATACAAGGTTAAAGTAGTGACAATAGATTAAGCCAGAGTGAGAGTGGAGATCGCAGTTAAAAGTAAATATTATGGGGGTTAAAAGATGTAGAGCGAGGGCGGGTTGGGGGTTGAGCATGGTCTGAGAGAAGTGAGCGAAGGGCGAGGTAAACAAGGGGGAATAATCGAGGCTATTAAGCGAGTGAGAAGAATTATTTAGAAGTAAAAACATGAGGGGGGAAATAATATAAAAGTTATACGGTTAAAGAGGTTAAGTAGAATGATTTAAGGGGTAGTGGGAGAAAGGTATTAACGCTAAGGGAATTGTGAAGCTAACGGAGTTTATGGGTAATTCTTTAAGTTAAGAGGAGGCTAAAGGGATGAGGGAGATATAAGCAGATATTTTAGAACAACAGGCATTAGAACTATCGGAAAAGAAATTCGAGATGTAGGGAGGGAAGATCCGAGATGATGGGAGGGTATTTAATAAAATTGGGGAGGGGTGTCTGGGGGATTACTATGGTTGCTATACTTGAATTTACGTTCATGCCTGCAACTGGAGATAAGTTCATTCTTAGAATTAATAATATTTTTAGATTTAGTAGCAGTAGCTATCATAAAGATTTCCAAAGTACAAAGTTGGCAATGGGATGCTCCCGGGGTATATGATTTGGACTTTTTAAGTATTGACCAGTGAAGTGACTAGGGAGTATTTTTAAGATTGAGGTTTCTAATTAGATTGGAAAGTGAAGGGCCTGTGCTATTATCGCTGCTATTTTAAAAGGAATAGATATGGTTAGAGATCCGGGTCTTAATGGGGAAAGAGGACGCTCCAATATATGTGTGTATCTTGAAGGGTGGTGCTATAGTTACATTGAGATTGCTAGTGGTATTAGATGAGATTTGGGTTTGGAGATTCAAGTTATGCGAGGGAGGTTGTTTGAAGAAGTGGGGCGGAGCGGATATGGGGGAAATGCGAGTTAGCCCATGGGCACTATCTATTATTGGGGGTGCTTGGTAGAGGTATGGCTGTATAAGTGGGAGTCTTGAGTAGAAGCGGATTGGGGTTGTGGGGAGATGCGGAGTTCGGGTGGAGTATGGGAACTATGATTGCTCACAACATTGGTGGAGCGGGGGAATTGTTTCACAGTACAAGCGTATATTATGTCCTTCTGTACACAGTTGTTGTTTAAGGGATAATCTCTAGGTTTACGGCAGTTACAAGTGGTGAGGGATGTGGTGGATGGTTGTTGTTGAATATGTTTGATTTTCCTATTGTTAGAGGTTATGATAGTTTGTTCAATATTGGGCATAGTAGAGTAAGATATTTTAATAGAATTTTTGTTAAGAATAGTGCTATATCTGTGGGGGTGCTTAAAAGATCTGTCTAAAATTTGGAAAAATTCTTTAGGTATATTGGTTTTAACATTACTGCTGAAAGGCGGATTGAACCAAATGTTATTCTTTCTTCTAAGTTTTTTTCTTTGTCTGTGCGCCTGTTGGTCTGCCCGATTATCAATAGTGTTAGTTCCTATGGGCTTATTAGCGTGTGTTTTGATTATCTTAGGTGCAGATGAGTTAAACTTTTTATTTCTGTGTGTGGTCATGTTGTGCGTAATAATGCCTGAAGGGTTGTTAACTTGAGTAAGGGGGTTGCAGTTATATTTAATTTTGTGATTGTAGCCTGAGTTTAGCAAAGCATTATTGTAGAAGCTAGAATTTTGATCGAAGATAGATTTATTCGCAGATACCTTACAGATTCTATTAGATACTGTTGGGACTATTGAGTTTAAGATGGATTTAGGGTGGTTAGATAGGCTATGTACGTAGAAAAGGGTTAAGTTAGGTTTATGGTATGGGCTGAAGTTTCCCGAGTTTAGATCTAATGTAAGGTCAAGAAAGTTGGATATTCTTTTCTCAGGTTCCACTGTAATGGTCAAACCAAAGTTTTTGAAGAAGTTATGCAAGTTTGTGATAGTGTTATTATATTGTCTCGATCTCTCCCTAGATACAAACAAGGCATCGTCCCTATACAACCCACCCTGTAAATGTCCAAAATTAAACCCCAATTCTCTCATCAAGTACAAACCTACCAGGTGAGGTACCTGGGCAGAGTCTGACGACCCCATGGCAATATCAAAGTTATTGGGGGTGTCCTTCCTCGTCCAAAGCTTATTATGAAATTCTAGTAGGGATCTTCTGGCTAATATTATTAGTTTAATCTCTATGTCTGTATTGTCAGAATTATTTGTAGCGAAGATTAATTCTTTTGTTAAGTAAGATAGGGGAAATGGATTGGTAGTAATTATTAATATCGAATGTTATGAAGTTCAAGTTAGGTTTAGACTTATCAATGAGGTTAAGGAACCAAGTAGTAACCTCATCTGAGGATTGCCAAAGAGTGTAACGATTTTTTTTCTTTTAAGGTGGGGATAATTCTATCCAAGATCTTCTTACTTATGATGCCTAGGTCGGATTTAGAAGGGCAGATTATTCTGATGGTAGGGTTTCCCTGGAACTTATTTTTATGGTCCTTCAAGGTAAACTTAGGTATTGCAGGGGTTAACATTTCTGTGTAGTTAAGGCCATTCAAAGATGTTAGTATGGATTTTGCCTCATTGTTTATACTAGCCAAGGTATCGTAGGATGTGCTTTTGTAAGATTTATTTAATTCTTTGTAGATTAAGGATTTGTATTGACTATATTTTAGTTTGTAAAAATTCTTAGTTTTATCCGCTGGGACAATTATATCTGGGTGTTTCTTAATATTGTTAGTGAATTTGTTGATTTTTTTGATGATGGAATTGAGTTGTTTATTGTGCCTTTTGAATTTAATGCGACTAATGAGGTCAAATAGGTCATTTTACGAAATTAATGAGGTGTACATTTTGTTTGGGGAAGGAGGAGGTTTGAGACCGTACCTGGAAGCAGCTGATTTTTCCAATTTCCTCAGTTCCCTGGAAGAGTTCATAGAAGAGTTTCTAGTTGAACCCTAATTCGCGCTAACATCCAATTTCAACTTTATGCGACTCACCCCTCACAATCACACTCTTAGTTTTAACCGCACTCTTTCACCGCACCCGTTCCCTTTCTCCTCCTTCGTACCCGTTCCTTTCCTCTCCTCCACACCCCTTACTCGTTCCTTTCCTGCCTACTGGTCGCATATGAGTTTCTGCTTTTCTTCATTTCAAGCCGGCTTTCTCAACGGGCTAGCTTTAAATTATTTTCGCTGCCTATTTTTTCATTTTAATACACTTTTCCTTGTTATCTCAGCCCAGGAAGTATTTTTAATGGCAAATATTTTCCACCTCACCTTTCTCTGAGCCTGCCTGCATCCACGAGCGTACCTCTTATTGGACTTTTTACCCTTTGGATTTTCTATTTTCGCCGCACCTGAAGTTGTGGCTTCTTGGAATTTAACTTTGAATCATCTCTCATAACATCTCGTGCCTTTAACAACATACCTATCTACATCTTATTCTCTCCGCTGGACTTTTCGACACCGGACTTTTTAGCAATCGGACATTTGCTTGCATTCGGGCAGAGTTTTGCCCTGTGTTTCTTTCCCTACAACTTTTATTTTATTTTTTCAAATTTTAAACTTTGGCCTTTGTCAACTTATCTATCCCAGCAACTTCCTCTGATGATAAGATTTTGATCTTTGAAAACCCTGGCTTAAGGAAAATTTAACTTGAATAAATGGCCTTTTTGCGGAATATACCTTGCTCTGAGCAATTGAATTGAATTTTGATTTGGCTTTTGCTTCTCTAATTCCTTTCTATTCTTCTTCATATATATATATATATATATATATATATATATATATATATATATATATATATATATATATATACATATATATATATATAAAATGGATTAATAAATGAATTCTGATTTGGACTATTAGAAGAATCTACCAAAGGATATTCAGATATAAGGTGTCTGTTATATTCAAAAATACTTCCTGCAAGAGAAGATGCTGCGTATGTATATATATATATATATATATATATATATATATATATATATATATATATATATATATATATATACATGTGTGTGTGTGTGTTTATGTGGGTGTGTGTGTGTGTATGTATATATGTGTGTGTATATATATATGCATATATATAGTGTTGTTTTAAAAAAAACTTTTATCTGCAGGTGAAATATAAAGGTTAACTGCGAATATCTAATAAGCAGTGCTGGACGAAATCGCAATTTCTTTTGTTAAAGCATGGTACCCGGAAACCACCCTGCCAGCGATACAGTGAAGATTTCATGTTGGGTATAGAGGAGTAGTACCACCTTTGGATAAAGGAAGCTGCTGACACATTGGTATCTGGTCAGCAGCTTCTGTTCCCCACTACATATCTAGCTCATCTATAGTTTCAGAAAGTCTTAATGCACGCGACGACCATACCCCGGTACCAGATTTCGACTCACTTGACAAACTATAAACTACATAAATTTCCAACGTTGTGGGTTAAAAAATCCTTATACCTTTAGAAGTAGGTAAATAGCCGTCAAAGGACTAAATATAATGTCATGGCAGCATGTGACTTTAAGGTTTTAGGTGCATCTGATGCAGTTCTGTTAGCTATGGTCACAACACACAATGTTGGGAAGATGATCCACTTTGATGGACACTGTCCGGGGTTACCCGACTTATTAAGGCAATGCCTAAAGAGATCAACCCTATAACCAATCGTCTTCTCTTTGTGACGAGTTGATGTCATTCCGTAGTCCTCGCTTGCGTAATTACTGGGAAATAGAAATGATAGTGGTAACTAGGCTGCATCTGCATTCTTTTTTTCTTTTCATTATACCTTGCCCTTGCAGCACTTGCACTGGTGAGGACACTCCATTCCATCAAATTCTTCGCAGCGAAGCACAACAATAATGAAAGGCAGTTTACCGGTTATACGCTCTGACTAATGTCAGTAATGAGGAGCGCCAGGGGCCTCTTTTCAACGGAATGAAGGGTCTTCACACCCCACTGACAGGCTACCATCCATTCCACAAGCTGGACAACCCTCGGCTAATAAAGTGCTTGCTCGTGCCTGTCTAACTTGCTTCATCTTTATATATGGGGCTAGGCTAAAAATCGAAAAATTAGATGCATTGACTACACCAGGCACTAAAACTAAACACATACCAAAGAGTCCAGCTCTTTTACTGGGAACCTGGAACGTCAGGACTATGCTTACTAGCATTTACGATGACTTGATAAGCATAAATGACTATAGAAAAACTGAAGTTATAAACAACCAACTCCATAGATGAGACGTCGAGATTGTTGCACTGCAGGAGACGCGTCTTGCGGTGCTAGCTTGCGCGAAAAAGATTACACATTCTTTTAGCATGGTAAACAAACAGATGATAAGATAGAGCATAGGGTTGGCATTGCTGTAAGAAATAGCGTGTTTAAAATAGTAGAACATTCAACAGACAGCTGTAAACGAATGAACACCGCCAGTTGCTTTATCACACACATCAGTGGCTATGACTCAAGTCTAATGGGCACCCCTGATGTTAAAGATGAGTTATATGAGAGTCTCTGTGCCTCACTCTTTAAGCTCCCTCCCAAATACCAAGTAATTTTACACGGCGATCTCAATGCTCGAGTTGGAAGTGACCACGATGATTGCCCTTCCTGTCTTGGTAAATTCAATGTGAAGGAAATTAATGAAAATGGGCAGAAATTACTATGCACGCACCTCAAACTGCGTGTTGCCAATTCATTATTTGATCCAAAGCCACAGCACAAAATTTCTTGGAGACACCCACGGAGTAAGACTTGGCACCAGCTTGATTTTGTGCAAATAAGCCGTGCAACCTCACTTATGTCAAGTTTGCCAGACCCTACCACAGCGTTGACTGCGATACTGACCACTTTCCTGTCTGTTGCTAAATTAAGCTCTTACCAAAAAAGTTTTTTTTCAAAGGTTACAGGAAATTCCAGTCTGAATACTGCGAACATACAGGATCCTGCGCTTATGTCGTAGTTTGCAGATCTTTTTGAAAAAGAATATTCTACAATTGAGTTTGCGTCTGCTGACGAGCGATTGCAGTCTCAAAAAGAGCATGCACAACTGTGCTCAGACTACCTTTTGTAGGGAAAAGAGCTAAGTCAACTGACTGGCCTGAGGCAAAGTCCAAGGAACCCAGTCATTACATGAACAGAAAGAGACATATGCAGTGCGAGTACAACAGACTCTTCAGCAATCACAATCTGCAGAAGCTCAGGCAAGACAGAAACAAGAAGCCAATCAGATGGTCAGGCGATGTGCCAATGAATACTGGGTAGAGCTCAGCTATCGCATTGAAAATGCATCTGGCACAGGCAACATCAGGACTATGTATGAGTGCATAAAGGTCGATACTTGTCCTACTAAGCGCAAGTCTACCTCATTGAGATCCTCCTCTGTAGAATTTATTAATGACAAAGGGAAGCAGATGGATCGGTGGACAGAACACTACCCCGATCTTTACACAAAGACGAGCGAAGTTTCTGAGTCCGCACTTTCTGCGATGAACACCTCAGTGTCTTGCATGAGATCTATGAAATGCTAACCATCTCTAGGCTAAACAAAACTATAGAGCAGATTGCCCCATGCAAAGCTCCAGGCAATGACGAGATTCCCCCGATCTCATCAAACAGTGTAATACAGTCCTGCTGAACCCCATATATGATATTCTTAGTTGTTGCTGGGAAGAAGGTGAATCACTACAAGACATGATAAACCCCAACACGTTTACTTTCTATAAGAACAAAGGTCATCGAAGTGACTGCAACAATAACAATATCCTTCCTAAGTATTGTGGACAAGGTTAATGATAATAACTAACTTCAAATATTCTTTTGAAAAACTTAATATATTATTATTCTTTTAAATGGAAAATAAACCATTCGAAACGTGCAAAATAATGAATAGTTATAGTCTCAGACAAACATTGAAATAAAGAAAAAGATTGAAACTATTTAAAATAGATATTACGTTTTTATTCTTGCGCGTTAACAAAACGACAGTTTGGATGTCAAAGAAATAAGTAATGGATTAATGGAATCCATTACGATAATACGAGAAGAATTTCCGATCTACTTGATTGCAAGTACCCGATTTCTAACTATAAATACATTTTTACTTGAAAGATATATGTTAAACCCATGCAACAATAGAATAATCTTATTCATAAGATATGAATGAATGAATGAATCACATCGATTATGATCGACTTGTGTAAAACTCTCGTCGCCATTTCTGCGACATGCCGTCAGTGATGTCTGGGAGGCGTGGTTTGATGTAACGAATTAGGATAATTCGTAAAACATTCTCAACCTGATCGATTGATTGAACTGAATGATTGAGCTTTATTTAGAATGTAAAATCGAACATTACGTGACACGAAACAAAACCATTAGTTTGTAACTGGTTAAATAAATACCACGAATAAACAATAGACGAGGTGATAGAATCAAATAATAAGTACTTTACCAAAACAAACGATTTTACATTAAATAACAGGAAAAATGTTGATATGGCGTAAAACAAATAAAATAATACAAAAGATGACCCTTGTGTATAGTTTGGTAGACTAACAATGGAAATTTCCTTTTTTTTCGTATCATTAAAATCGACTCAACGTTCTAAGTATATCAGCTATAATATATTTGGATTAACATATTCGTTTATTGTGTTAAACGTCATAATTTGAAAACTTACTCTTCTCATGCATTTATCTTGAGCGACGACGGGATCTGCAATGATGAATTATTGTCACCACTTGACATGACAAAAGTCTTTACCCGGCTAAATGTTAGTATTAATGATATCTCTATGCAGTATGTCTGCTCTTCTCATCATCGGCTTACTCATCTATCGTTTTCCAGCAGCTTCTAATGCAAAGGCAATTTTCGCGACGGTGTCGTTGTTGGATATCATCACATGTCCAAATGATCGTACACGAAGGTATCCTCATCTTGCCATCGTGAAGACGTAGTCGAACAGTATAATTTCAGATTTCCAGCTGAGCTTTTTTATTTCATTCACTCTTACATGTTTTTAATATCTGAGAACGGTATTTTTAATTCATGGAAATATGATGCATTACACTGGTCAACACAATATTTTTGGCAGGCAAAGTAAGACTGGTTTCTGGGGTTTTCAAGGGCGCTGAATCCGAATCTGACATTAGTTTTTTCAAATTGGCTCTAGTTTTTGAGTTATCACAGGGGGGTCGTTTGTCTGAAATCACCCATTCGCGACCATAGCTAAACGTACAAAAAACGGCTAAATAGTGCATAAATGTCAGATATTGATTTTTATGATGATCTTAAACCACAAAGACAGTGTAAAATCTCAATCTAACAAGTTAAGTTAGATATAACATCATTTCATGTATCCTATAACTGAACACTTTTCATAGATTTCGAGGATATACAAAAAATTTGCTAAAAATTTGCTGAATTTTAATTCTCCAAGTGAAAAAAAACATTTACATAATCAGTTATATATCATAAATTAATGCAAAGCATTATACACTGGATTCTTAGTTACAATGAACACACAAAACAATATTTTATTCACAAAACTAAAATTGACGTTTATACGATTTTCGCTTGTGAGCAACTTTTGGGCAGTCTCTCAAAAGGTTCCAGCAGTAGTCTGCCATCATGTGCTCATCCCATTAGCCTTGATACCTCTCTTCCATTGTTTTGATGTCTTGATGGAATCTCTCTCCCTGCTCCTCACTGTAATCACCAAGATTACCAGGAAATCTGTCGAGGTGGCTAAACAAGAAATGAACTTTAATGCTCATATTTGCCCCTAGTTTTCAGTATGCAGTAAGCATCTTACGGACCAATTGCTTGTAATTGTCAGCTTTGTGATTTCCCAAAAAGTTTGTCACTACATCTGTGAAGGACACCCAAGCATTTAACTCAACCGTGTTCATATGATTAGTGAAGTCAGAATCCCTCATGAGCGTTCGAATCTGAGGTCCATCGAAGATGCCACCTTTAGCTTTTTCGATGGAAAGACCTGGAAATTGCCTGCATATGTACTTGAAGCAATCCCCATCCTTGTTCAACACCTTAACAAACTGCTTCATGAGCCCTAGTTTTATGTGCAATGGAGGGAAGATGATTCTATCCCTGGGTACCAAAGGCTCATTGATGACGTTGGCTGTGCCGACTTCGAGACTGTCTCGTTCTGGCCAGTTCTCCCTTCTCCAGTGCTGGATTCTTGCTCTGCTATCCCACAAACAAAGAAAGCAGGGATACTTTGTGTACCCACTTTGCTGACCAAGCAGAAAATTCACTATTTTCAAGTTCACACAAATCAGCTATTTATGAGTGTTGTAATTCAGCTTTTCAAGAACAAATTTGATAGCATCATACTCTTCTTTCATCTTGGTAGAATGGCCAATTGGTACAGGAGCAAACTTATTGCCATTGTGCAAAAGTACAATTTTTAGACTTGCTTTCGAGCTATCTATGTAGAGACGCCAATCTGCTGGGTCATATGATGAGATCCCCATGCAGTTAAGAAGTGCAGAAACGTCATTACAAAAGACCAGGTCGTCTTCTTTAGAAAAGAAACGAAGCAAGCTGCCTTCCCTTGTCCTATAGTATGTTACTTTTGTGCCAGAATCAAGAATGTTTTTCTCTTGGAGTCGTGATGCAAGAACTTCAGACTGCTCCTTCGACAAACAAAGGTCTCGCACTAGGTCATTAAGTTCAGATTGATTGAAAAGCTGAGGGCCATTTGAGGGTTCTTCATAGTCACTACAGCTATCATCACTTGATATTGAAAGATCAGCTGGAATTTCTTCGGTTTCATCGATTTCGGGCAAACTGGTGAAAACAGGCACAGGTACATCCTCAGAGTGCGCAACAGGACGGATAGCAGAATCCAGGCTCGGATACTGCCAATTTGCTTTCTTGTGCTTGTTAAACCCCGTCATGTCATTGAGACAGAAGTAGCAGTCATCAAAATGATTGTTGGGCTCTCTCCACACCATTGGTACAGCAAACTTCAACTTCAGCTTACCGTTGGTCTAACCGCGGAGACTTTCTACACAGGTTTTGCACACCATATGTGGGGCCCAAGACTTGTCTTGGTCACCAAGTATCATATCGAAGTATGCTTTGTACGCCCTCTTGACAAAGTCTGTAATATTCCTCTTTTGTTGTGCCATCATATACTGTCCACAGATGTAACAAAAGACATCCGGTTCATATCTGCAACATCTTCTAGAAGAACTCATTTTCTCTCTGGAACTCATTTTCAACTGTGGAATTAAAAAGAAAATTCTTAATTACTGTTTAATTTATACTGCAACTATATTTATGGAACATGTTATTAAGTAATTACAGTATATAATTATATAAAAATTCTCCCTATATGAATAATTATATAAAAATTCTCCCTGAAATACTTCAATATATACATAATCATTATAATGATTCAATAATATCAGAAAATTATTATTTACTGCTTCTATATTGAAGTATTTCAGGGAGAATTTTAGCAGTTTAGGCTTATTTGGGGCTATCAGTATCTTCTAAACTAGAACCAATCTGGCAAAACCAATGTTATATTCGTAATCAGCGACCTTCAAAACCCCAGAAAACACTCCTAGATGGTCTGCCAAAGAAAAAAAATAAAAATTTGTTGACCAGTGTTAACTATCTTGATGTGCCACAATCTGTGTAATTAACTAAATACGATTCATTTTACAAAATCGTACAATTTTTATTGAGGTTTAGAAATTGTAGAATTTGAGGATTTGGAAAAACAGTATTTTTTAGTAGATGTCCGTTTACGCCTCCTCAAGATTAATTCTGACCATTTCATGGATTTAAGTGGCCTCTACTTTCTATAAAATAATTAATTTTGATAATGAATAAAGTTGTAATTTCGGCAATGTACGTACATATAGAGGGGGTGTTTAAAAAGAATAGTTGTAGATTGTCGGACAAAATTGCAGCACGTTATCACTGACTTTGTAAAGAAAACATTACTTCTTAGATGCGTCTATTTAATCTGCACGTTTATCGATGCAGCGCCTATTCAATCGTAGACGTGATAACTGTCAAACAGACCAACGGATATATTATATTGAGATGAGGGGACACATCTATAATTGGTATTACAAATTTTAAGTGTAGCACACCAACCACTATAGTATTTAAAATAAAAACAGGACAGACCGACGAAATTTTAATTAATCGGAAATGCTATTGCATATATAATCGTAGCAAATCGATGGAATACTCAAGCATTGGCCGTATCAACGAGATTTATGGGGGGGGGGCGGAAAGTGTCTGCTTTTAAGCTTAAAATAAAGTTCATCGATTGATAGAGCTCCCCAGAAATTCGTGGACACATCTACATTAAAATGCGTCCATTCAATTTGCGTATTCAGTGGTGCCTATGTTATTTCAGACTTCATTGTCACCTGTTTTCGGGATGTTTCCGTACGTCTATTGTTTTTGGTTTATACCTATTGCTGCTTATTGTTGAACAAAAGGTGTTCAACAAAAACAATTTAAATATTTCGTCAGTGAGAGTTTTCCAATAACTCATACAAAATAAATATTTGAATCGGTTTTGTTGAACAAATTTCTATACATTTCCGAGCTTTGTAAGATGACGAAGTATGCTAAAATGATCCACATTTAACTTGTTGGTCAACATTCTCGTTGTCATGTTTTCGCATTCTCACTAGTGCGTCTGGTCGTTGAAATCTCATTGTCGATCCGTTCCTTCTTTATCTGCGAGGTTTGTATCATTCAAAATGAACTTCCTGAATCACCTTTTAAACTTTTGTGAAAAGTCGATTTGGATCCGGAAATGACGTTACCGCATCATACACATTTAAGAAGAGCATAATATAACGAATGTAGATTTTATTTTCGATACGCAGGATTAAGTAAAATAATTAGTCTAATCCTGTGATGTTGATCTATTCTATTTCGGGAAGAGATCGACTCTTCCGGACACTACATATAGTGTTACAACGACGTGCCGTGGCATTCATAGCCACACTATCCTGCGCAATCTTTCTGTAACATACGTTTCTGTAATTCTGTCAATGTATTCTGTAAATACCACCATGTTGTCTTGATTAATATCAGCCCTTTAAGGTAACATAATTAGTTTTGTCGGTAATATAACCATCATTTAGTCGGCAGATCTGATTCTGCAACCTTACAGCCGCACTTGTTGCACGTAGAAAAAGTGAAGTTAAACAAAATAGAAACACGGTAGAATGGGATTTATTCCGAAATATCGGGATATACGGGTGTCACACGCATATCTATAGTGCAAACTTACTAAGTAAAAAGATTAAGAACAAATCAATAAATAGGTTAAAACTAAAAATATTTCTGCCAGTACTCTTTCTAAAACCCCGTCATATAAACACATTGTTAATAACAACAAGACATAATGATTCTCTGATAATTGTGTGCACAATACTGAATGGCATTTCTGACTTCATGTTTAAGAGAAACTAAATCATCTAAAAACACATACATAACAACTGCACTTCCTGTATTTTATATATTTTATTTTAAAACTGAATGATGTGTATAATGACGGTTAACTTATGTAGAATGAGTACATATGATTATATAAAGTTAGTGTACGCACATACGCATGCATGTACATACATATAGAGAGTTTTAATGGCACACTAGACAAACTCCTCGAGTGTATTCGGTCTCTATGTACAAGGGTTTGTCAGGACAACCTTACATGATGATACTACTCCCTACAAGTAAACTCTGACAAAATATTAAAAATAACATAGTATTCGAAGCACAAATAAGATCTAGACACGGCTGTATATTGGACCATACGTTAAATCACAAATAAGATACCTTCGACACGGCTATACACTGGCTCATACGAAGAATGGTGCACCTTCCGTAAGTAATGTTACCTCAAGCAAAAACATTTAGCTGGATACTCCACCAGACTAGATGAGTCCTGAAATTCGGAAAGACCACGAGAACACACGACAGATAGTTCCGGGAAGCGGTCCATTGATTTCTGATGAATTCAACTGAAGTAAAATGCACCCCAAAAGGGAGAAAATACAGTAATATTACTTCAAGTAACATCCCTAAGAATTGTACTTAACCAGACTAGATGAGTTGTTGTCCTGGAATCCAGTAAGACTAACAGACCAAAATACATATGTACTATAACATAGTTAACTGGTCAATTAGGGAGAGAAAACTAATATTGTTCACTTCTTTACTAATTCAACATTTGAGTGATAAAGGAAAACTTTAATAGAATATTCGAATATCTATGTATCTAATATAGAGATCTAGTGGTAGTCCAGGGAAGAGACCACTGAATTACTGAGAACTTCGATTAAAGTAAAATGAAACAAAAAGAGAGACTACTATTGTAGCAGCAAGTCCTAAGTCCTATGTACGACAAAACCCAATCTGGAATCTTAGGAATATATTCATGATTGCAGTAATTATAGGAGCAAACATAAGAATTAAAAAGACTACCTGGCGAATATACCCAGTGTATCAAGTGCTAGCATTTATAGCGACGGTTAGAAGCTTTAAATGATCTCACGGTTGGGGTGTCTGAAAGGGCGGGTGAATGCCTGGCATCCGCTAGTGTGTCCCATCCCCTAGCAATAACAAAAGATAAGAAAATTGTAAAAAAAAAGGAAAATACATGAACGTCTGTATAGTTTATTTACACATTTATGATAAAATATTTAATTTTTAAATAATCTTTATCGATTGCATAACATCATTGAATATTTTTATTATGATAATTCCAGTCCCTGACACTGTTAGAGAATGTCTGACGTGAATGCGTTTTCTAACGTTAAGAGCTTAATAAGTATCTCCCTCTATCAATCTTTATTTTTCAATCAGTCTTTTGTGTGTTTTCCGGCCTCTTTCTCTCTTAAACATCTACTTAATCGCGTCTCTTCTTTCTTCATGATATAGCACTCTTTCTAATTACCAGCATATTTCCGCATTGTTATATTAATATATTATTTAAAGAGAGTTATACACCTTCAATACATGGTAGATCAAACAGTTTTTAGCTATAATAAAAACTGTATAAAAATAGAACATACACGTCTGAATTTATGGTCTTTGAAAATGGTTACAGTCAGCACCTGATCAATTGTGTTTGATTTAGCTCGCGTTTTAATTTCATTCAAATTCGAGGTAAACCCATTTTCATGTCGAGTCTCAGCTTACCTGATAAGGAATCATCTCGAATAATTTTGTCAATTCTTGGTATCAAAAGCTCATCATGGAAACTTGCAGATTATTCAGGCTATGGAAATTTTACAGCGGAAATTCCCGAATATTTTTAAAGCGAAGGACAAGTTGAGTCTCTATTTCCTTGACTCCCTACGAGGAAAGCTAGATCAAAAGTCGATTGTTTTATATAGAGCATATCTATTTCCCCAAAAGAATTGGACAAGTCAAGAATGTTTGTTCTTCCTCTGACCGAACACAGAACATATACTGCACTTTGATTCTAGCAACACTTTGAGTATACAGACATACTTACAAATATTGTGCACATCAAAACATTTACAATACAAGTCGATCTACATGAACATTTTAAATAGACATAACGATGGTCATTAACACATAATACATCACAAGGAGAACCAACACCTTTGTGCTCCCCCAATAAACATCGGCATCCATTTACCCAGTGAATAATTAATTAATGGACATTAATACATTCTCTATATTTTAGCGTTAAATTGCTGGCCAATAGCCGCATAATTATGACCCAACACCATTCAAACTACGCATTTACAGACGATAAACATTCCATTTTAAACATAATGGAAGAGAATTCTACCCACGTAAAAAAACTCTTTTAGCGAAACTGAACTGATCTAAGAGAATATAAAGATCAGATGTGAGTGAATGTAGGTCGGATCATTTCATACGAGGTGTAAAATGTAAGTTCCCCGGATTAACGGCGCCATCCGAACTGGATGTACTGCGTCGTCGGACGGTCATAGAAGACTGTGTAAAACAATACAACAAACATTTAAAACAAAATGACTCACAATGTGAAAAAAGTTGTACGAGTAAAAAAAAAAAATAATAAAAACACGTATAAAAAAAAATGTTGTGAAAAAATAAAACATAAAAAAGACAATCGAGGGCGTGTTGTATGGTTGCAGGTGGCGGTAAAATTTGTTTCCAATTTTGTATCCAATTTCGTTTCGTATTTTAGGGGGTTTCCCATATAATCCACTTCTGAAACTTGACATCTTTATATATATATATATATATATATATATATATATATATATATATATATATATACATATGTATATATATATATATGCATATATACATATATGCAATTGTGTGTATATCCATATGTATATATATACATATATGTATATATACACATATATGCAATGGTATATATATATATGTATATATGTGTATATACATTTGTATATATGTGTATACATATGCATACATTTATGTATATATATATATATATATATATATATGTGTGTGTGTACACGTATATACACCTATATATATATGTATATATATATATGTGTATATACATATGTATATATATATGATTTATATATATATAAAATTGTGTGTATATCGATATATATATATACATATATGCAAGTATGTATATATATATATGTATATACGTGTATATACATTTATATATATGTATATATATACATGTATACATATGCATATATATGCATATATATGTTCATTTATACCAATTCACTTACATGCAACTTATTTTCATTCTTGCTTATTTTTCTAAAGGCAATGATCTTGAGTACAGTGAAGAGTTAGATCAATATTCATTGCTTAGGCTTCCATACGAAATATACGTGGGTATACTTATATAAATGTACGTATGTATACATGTATATTTCACATATATATATATATATATATATATATATATATATATATATATATATATATATATTCGATTTGTTTTTTTAACTTTCAAATGTATAAGTACAGGTACATACACAGAAACAGTTTATATATATTATCATATATATGTATGTATATATATACATATATTATACTATCATATATATATATGTATATATATATACATATATACATATATTACATTTTCATATATATATATATATATATATATATATATATATATAACACGTAATTAAACTACAAAACATTACATCGTGTTATTTTATGCATCAACTTTTTATGTCTTTATTTATTATGTTATTTTCTGTTTTTACATTTTTTGTCATGGAATTCTTTCTAGCATTCTGATGACTTCTGTTTTTGTCCAAGAGAGAATTTAATTTATTTCCTTTACATTCTCGACACTTTTTTATTCGCACCCTTTTTTATCAGTATTTTGTCTATTCCTGATTTTCAGTCAATTTCCTTCTGAAGTGATTGTAAATATTCTTTTTAATCTCATTCATTATTTTTATTATTTTTATTTTCCTCATCCGAAGATATAGACGAATAATGTTAAAAGATTGACGAAAAACAAAGAAAATGAAAATGAAATAAAGCCAAAAAAAATCTAACGGTTGTAAACGAGTCCGAACATTTTTACACAAAAACGGAAGTGCCCTCGTAGACAGTCAATGTTTATATAACAAAACGATTCCTTAACATTTACTAACATCGTGCACCTGCTTCCGGAACGAATGAGAAAAGTACATAGTCTGAAAAATATTTTCTTCCTTGGTTGTATTTATCAATTCTAATGTATATAATAATAATACAATAAATCAATTTTACGTTTTTACGTACGTTATCACTCTAAACCACTCTGTGAAATATAGGAAAACGCAATCGCCGAAAATGTAAAGAAAGATGTATTTTTTTCATTTAATTTGATGACAATGTTATGTCGATAGTTACACTAGAACCAAAATATATGTTTCTTTGTCTTTAGGATCAAGGAGAAGAAGTATATTTTCAGTCCTAAAATTTCACAATATTATTCTGGTGTCTACGTTCGCTCCGGACTTTCATAGAATTGAAATATGTCACAAACTTTTACAAGGGTTTTTAAGATAGACGCCAATTACAGATATATTCTGAAACAAAATTAAACTTATTAGTTAGCTATGTGTGTTTCAGTTTGTACAAAGGTTCTATGCGAATATGCGACGCACTCCTTTCACGCATGACAGATATATACAGCAGATCAAGAATGCAACTGTGGAACCACCACCACCACCAACAACAACAATCACAACATCAACAGCTACTGCATTTATTTGTTTCCAGCATAAACATAATCAGTGATGGTGCGAAAACGCAAAATGAGTTGCAATGGTTATCAAAAGCGGCTGGGAATTAGAAAGACATGATACCTGTCTAGTGAGACTGAACTATTTAGCAAAGAGAAAATACCACCTAATAAATTAGCTAATACATATGAAATAATAGTGTCTTCTTTGGATTCGATGATTTATGCTGAGAAAGAAATACACTTGAGATCTTACTGAATTAATGTCCACTCCAGAAATGAGACATACTGTTCAGTAAGTTTGTAAATGTCCAATGGAAAAACAACCCATTATTCTCAAGCTATCTTGTTGTGTAGCCTACCCCAAATGACAGCATGACAGTAATGTAAAACATATGGAGGATACAACTGTTGAATTTCAATGAGTCAAGCTAGTTACGATAGAATACCAATCTGTTTGATTGTCGCCAACACTGGTGCTCATATCTTCGTAAGTAAATCGGGCTTGAAGACCACTGCAATCTTACTATCAAGAACACCTCTCTAAATTCAAATAATTACTCACCGTCGGGGGATCATGTTGTAGTGTCAGAGCTACTCAGCTAACATGGATCTGTTGAAAATCTCGTATAAGTCGACATCAGAGTTCTTCGTCTTCTAGTTGTCTCTGGCTCTCCATGACGACAAGAAAAAACCTATCATCTGCGAAACCGCAAATCAATGGAATGAGAGTTAAAACGTTGATACTGCGCCATTTCTTTGTGTGTTCAGGGACGAACCTTCCCCAATTTCTGATACAAGCACTGCGCCTTGCTGTACTTGGACACTACGTCAACACCTGCAAGGCCGCATGTTAACAAATAGGTACGACCAACGAGGAGGATTTTATGCAGACCAGGCAATCCTGAAGTACGGTCTTCATGAACTCTATGTCCGACTTGCTTATAACTTGAAACAACATCAATCACCAACAGTAAACACAGATATTACCTTCAATCGAAGTGGTTGTTGGCAAAATTAATATATTTTTCACAACTTGAAATGAATACAGTTGTTTTACTCTTTGTCGGTGAAATCTTGAAAACAATTATCCAATTGTGATCTCTGTAGCAAGTTCGTTGGAAAAAAAACATATTGTCTATTTTCCTGATGCAGATTCCTGTGTAAATCAACAATTTGAATTTAAATAAATAATATGTTTATTTAACAAAAAGCCCCTTCATTTTATTGGTTACAAAAAACAAAGCGTTTCAATAAAAAGATGTAAATGCATTCTTTACAGTGGAACTCTTTACTAATACTTATAACGTGAAACCACTTATAAACATTATTACACAACGAGCTTCGTTAACATCTGAAGCACAAGATCAAGCGACACCATGTCGTAAAAACAAAAAGAATAAGATAGTGCTTATTATTCTGATGAAGATTAATGTGTGAATCGAACATTTTAATTTGAATAAAAAATATGTTTATTTTAAAAAAAAAAACTTTGCATTTTACTGGTTTCAAAACCCCCAAAACGTTCCAATTAACAGGAACTCTTTACTTATACTTATAACGTGCGACCAGAGAACACACCACTTGTGAACATTATTACAGAACAAGCTTCGTTTACATCTGAAGTACATGATCAAGCGACAGCAGGTAGTTTTTTTTAAAAAGGGAGAAAATATTATTAATTATCCTGATGAAGATTCCTATGTGAACTAAAAATTTGAATATGTTTAATAATAATAGATATGTTTATTTAAAAATAAACCTCTGCAATTCACTGTGTCATAAAAAAGCGTTTACATTATATATTTATATATATATCAATATATTTATATACATCATGTATATTATGTATATATATATAAATATATATATATATATATTAGGTATGTATATATATATATATATATGTATATATATATATATAATATAATATATATATATATATATATGTGTAAATATGAAACTAAATGTATACTTTTATAGGATGTAACCCATAGGGAAATAGTGTAAGCTCAATATACGAGATAGAGCAATTATAAATATAAATGAAAGAAGAGAGCTAAATATGTACGAATGACAAATCTATTTCAACTCCAACATACACCAACATACACATTTTCCCCTTACATTATACCTCTCCAATTCCGCAGCTCCCTGCACCAAACGAAACCTTAAATAGCACCTCTTACACTAACTAACTACTCCGCTAACTACCAATAACCGTGACGTAACCTCTCAAATTGTTCCATCTTCTCCACCTATCAATTCAAACTTAACTTTAGCCTAGAACTTGGACATACAAACCCAAAACATCCCCGATACTATATATAACACAACTACTATAATAACAACCCTATACAAAATACACACTTACATTGGGGCAAGTGCCTTTTCCATCAAGAACCGAATCCCAAACAATATCTACTCTTTCAAACATAATAATAACAGTGCCATAGGCACCTCTCTATCCAATATAATAACAAATTTTAATAGTAACAAAACTAGTTTCTCCCTGCATTGGGCAATATTTAAAAAACGTCTAAGGATCCGCTTTCTGCCAACTATGTTCATTAGAAACATTTATGATAGGTACAGCAGCTAAAAGCAAAAAAAATTACTCTAAAAATGAACTTATTTCAAATTGCAGGCACAAGCTAAAATTTAAACACATACATTTCATTACTCCATCTGACAAACCTCCTCCCAGCCAACAACCCCATCTCTAACATTAGACTAATTTATAAATTCTATAATTTGTTAATTCTTTAACTCTTAACTTTTCCAACCTTATAAATAACCACCCCAATAACATAGCGCACCCTGCCCACCTAATAACTCTATGAACCCATAACACTTAATGTAAATTGAGATCTAATATTATTCTTCTCCACTCCACTAATCCTTAACCGCTTCTACTTAAACACTATAATCCCTATCCCCTTTTTTCAGTTATTGCCCAACCATAGTATGCACTTATCCATAGCTTTTTATCTCCCTTGTATTCGAGCCATCGACCTGTATACGTTTCGCTCTACTAACAATATTGTTCTCATAGATTCCATTACTCTCATTTTCAACCTACGCTCCCTGGTTACTCCTATAATGGCCCATTTGCCCCCGTAAAAATCTATTTATAACTTCAACACACGTGTGCATCACTTAAGTTACAAGATTCAACCCAATCCTACGCCATAATCCTTATACTAGGACTCAATTGTTGCAAGCAAACTAACGCCGTTCCCAATCCTAACTTCAGTTATACATTAAAGTTTCTTATTTAGTCATGCCTTAAATAGTTAACTAACTGGACATTCTTTAAAGTCCTTATACATTAAACTCTGAAATCCTAGTTTTTGTCCGAATTTTCACATATTAAACACGTAAATTCCAGATTTCCATTCATCTGAACCCTAATTCTTCGATTAGATTCCTTTTAAATGTTCTGAATTATATACAAGTTTGTATAAAACTCCCTTTTAATTACAGAATTATTTACTTACTGACCTGAATTAACCATTGTTTTTAACTTATGACAACCCCACCCCAACTCGCACCTGGTGCATTGCTTACTGGCAATGAACAGTAACCAGATGAACCCTCCCCTTTCTCCTCTCCTAGCATCAATCATAGTTGATTTAACTAACCCTATAACCCACCTTCCTTATATTTTATCTTTATTCATTCCGCCACTCATTCACTTGGCTTTGTATGCTATGTACCTGATTAACCTCATTCCATTGAAGATGGACCCAGATGGGTGTGAAAGTACATGGGAGACACATCTAAACTATGGCAAATTCATCAGCCAATTCCCCTCCAAAACTTAGATCTTAATTCGGCCTATTGAAAGAGATCTACCAAAGGGTATATAGACATGAGTTCTCTGTTATATCCAACAATACTTGCCTTTATCAGTTAGATTAAAATCTTATCCTTTCCTCAGATCATATTTACAATGGTTTCTAAATATAATCTTAGGTAAGGATCGGATTTTAATTCTGCCGGATGAGATATCAGTTTCTAACAGCTGTTGATCGATAACATCGACATACCAGTATCGAAAAATTTTTGAATGTCTGTATAAATTTTTAAAAGTTATATATATTTGTTTGGTTTGGTACGATTATATTTTTCTGGGGGTGTGTGCCTATATTGAGGTTGATTTAAAGATATGTATTCCGCCGGGTGTGGGAGATTCCCCCTACATTGTTTCAATCTTCATTTTTTTCTTTTCCGTTTTTTCCCTTTTCGGATTGCACCAGACTTGATATTTTGGGGGGTGGATCACAGCTACCACATATTACCGAGTTGTTCTCGCTGCCTTTTGAACTTGTTTTTCTTTTTTTCCCTTCTTAAGTGATTTCAGCTAGGTCAATCCGTTGTAGAGTATTGTCAGTTGTTGAGCAAAATATCTTAAGTTGTGTATCCCCCCGATGAACAAGCTAGCAAGTACCTTGCTAGGTAGCGAAATACGTGTAGTAAACGATAAATTTATAAAATAAATAAAGAATAAAATAAAATATTTTTTCGTTGTGATTAATCCTCGCTGGAAAAATATCTTGGTAAACTCTCCAAATATACGAATATATATATATATATATATATATATATATATATATATATATACAGGGTGTTTCAAAAGTCTTGGGTACATAACGATTTTTAATAACTCAAAAACTATTAGGAGTTGAAAAATGAAATTGGTACCGTTGGAAAGATTAAAGTTTCAAGTTTTGTGGGGAATCTTCAAAGTTGCTCAATATGAGCACCATTTGTCACACGGCAGACATCTAGTCGATAGTCTATTTCCTGCCAAACGCGTTCCAGCATCTTGACGTCAATGGTTCCCATAACTGCCGTTACTCGAGCCTTTAGTTCGTCAATATCTCTTGGAAGGGGCGGCACATAGACTTGTTGCTTGACAAAGCCCCAAAGGAAAAAGTCACACTGGGTAAAATCTGGAGACTTAGGAGGCCAGGGCATGAGAACGTCATCACCTCGCCCAGATCTCCCAATCCATCTACCAGGCAGCCTTGTGTTAAGAAACTGCCTTACTCTAAGACTCCAGTTTGGTAGTGCACCATCTTGTTGAAAAATGAAGTCATCAGATTCTGCTTGTTCCAACTGAGCCATTAACCAGTCTTCCAGCATGTTGAGATAGGATTCACCAGTGATAGTTGCCTCTTCAAAGAAGAACGGTCCATAGACACCTTTCTTGGAAACTGCACAAAACACGTTCACTTTTGGTGAATCTCGCTCGTGCTCAAGAAGTTCATGAGGATTCTCAGTACCCCATATGCGAGTGTTATGCTTGTTAACTTTGTCATTCAGATGGAAGGTCGCCTCATCGCTAAAAACAAGCCGGTCATCAAAGCCGTTATCTTCCAACTTCTCTTGCATTGCAATGCAAAAGTCACGGGGAAGTGGCTTATCAGTGTCCTTCAACTTTTGGACCAACTTGAGCTTGTAAGGTACCATTTGCAGTCGTTTCCGTAAGACACGCCAGACAGTTGCTGGAGCAAGCTGAAGTTCCCTGCTGGCTCTTCTCACTGATTTACGGGGGCTCCGCTGAAAGGCTGTCCGAACTTGCTCAACTGCATCTTCTGAAGTTGAAGGGCGACCTGTTCGCTTACTTGGGCACAAACACCCAGCTTTCACAAATTTAGCATGCAATCTGACAATGGATTTCCTTTCAGGGGCTTCTTTTTAAAATTTCCTGCGAAATGCATGCTGAACACATGTCCACGATTCAGTCTTTGCAAATTGGAGGACGCAAAATGCCTTGTCTTGTTTAGAGAACGCCATTACTGCACCTGGAAAGATAACACGAAAATCATTAGTATGACCAAAAACTTGATTAAGCAAGCTTTAAAATGGCACAAGTTTCATTTTTCTACCTGGAATAGTTCATGAGATATACGCATTTGTAATGTTCCCAAGACTTTTGAAACACCCTGTATATATATATATATATATATATATATATATATATATATATATATTTATATATATATATATATATAATGTATTAGAATAAAATTGAATAAAATGCACTATTTTTAATTTTATAGCAAAGGGTTCTATAATAAGTCTATTTTTCTTTAATCCATGCATTTTTAAGATATGCTCTTATCATAAGAGGTAATTCGACAGATAAGTAACATTTACTGTAATGCAAATATTTAAAAATATAAAAAATATATAAGATATAAAAGATATAACCCAATCTCCCAGTATTAAATATTTCACAACTTCCGATATCCGGATTACCTGCATCGCATCACTATACACTAACTTCATACCTTGAATGGATCAAATTTGATTAAACGATCTTTCTGTCTTGCTTCAATGGTGACCATTTTTTGGCATAATTCCAAACTTGCATTTTATCATTTTCTTCAAAACACTTATCTACTTATACTATTGCTCTATCTCGTATATCAAGCATTGACTATTCATACATATATATATATATATATATATATATATATATATATATATATGGGAAGAGAAGGATGAAGGTAATCCGACGTGATGGTAAAATGAAAAAGGAAAACCAAAAACTGGATGTTTTTTTTATGTGTACATCAACGTTTCGTCTTTATTTATAAGACTTCATCAGGATGATGATATAGGGAAAAGATATCATGCAAGCACGGATACATGTAGGGTAGACATGTTGGGAAGAAAAATAAAATAAAATGAAAAATAATGGCAGCGTCTAGCTGGACGTCCGTACTTGTTAGAGAATGAAAAATGAGTGGGAGAAAAAAGGGGAAGGGTGGAGGGAGCAAGGACTACTGTGGCTGGCGATGAGAGAAAGAGGTGGGGGATGAGCAGGGGTAAAATGGATGGCAGAGAGAGATTGGAGGAAGAGGGGGAGGGGGTGTTTGACCAGATGGCTGTGGTCGAGATTGAAGGGGAAGAGTGAGTTGGAATGTTTGTGTGTGTGGGGTGTATGCAGGGAAATGGGGATGGGTAGAGAGGGAGGGGGGGGGCTGTGATTTTGGTGGATGGGCGAAAGTTATAGTCTTAGAGAGCGTTTGAAGAAAATGAGGGAATTTAAGAAGAGGTATGGGAGAAAATGGATGAGAGGGGGAAGAGGGAGGATTTGTCGTGATAGGGTGTGAAATATTTGAAATATTTGGAAAATGATAGCAATGAGTGAGGGATTGGAGTGGGTGGGGGAGGGGGGTGATTGAAAGGGTGGGTGAGGAATATATTTAAATATTTGGAACATGAGAAAGTTTATTTGGACTGTAGTATTAAAAATGTGAGGGAAAAAAATGAGGAAAAATAAGAGAAGATTCAGGGAGAAAAGGGAAGGGTGTGGGTGAATGGAAGAGTGTCATAAGGTTAGAGATGAAAATAAAAGTTAGCCATGATCAGGCAAAAGACTTTGTTCTGTGAGGATGATCTTGCTTATTAAGGGTGATAGTAGTGGAGGATGTGATGAGTGCAGTTTCCAATAATCTTCGCCGAGATTTGTTGTGGATGTGTTTAGTGATTTTGGCTTGTTCAAATTTGAATGCATGACCATATTCTAGAGCATGGGAGAAAAGTGCACTAAGAGGGTTGTTGTTTTTTATATCCCTTTTATGTTCATTTAATCGTTTCTTTAATTCACGTTGTGTTTCTCCCACGTAGAATTGATGGCAATCATTGCAAGGGACAGTGTATAAGCCGGCATGGGATGTGGGTGTTTTTTGGAAATGTCTGGATGTGTTTAAAGTTTGTTTTATGGATTGAGAAGTGGTTTGTACTATTGGAATGCCTAGTTTGTTGAGCGTGTTGCATATGGATGTGTTATTGGAATGCGTGGGTAGGAGAAGGGGTCTGTCTATATATGTTTTGGGACGATTATATTTTATGGGGGTGAAACAGTTACATGGTAAACAGCTGATGATCCCCGTGTTAATATTAGACGCTTAAGGTCTCCTGTTTTTGTTTCACGCTTAGATACTTAACTCCCCCCATTTATTTTTTTTTATTTACTTATTATATATTTTTTATTTATTCATTTTCCAACGAATATTAAGTCTGCAATATTATGGATTTAGTTAGTTTCTCTAGGAATTTAAACTGCATTTTACTTCTTTTTTTAAATGACTCAAAGCTTCTTTAGACTATATATATATATATATATATATATATATATATATATATATATATATATATATGTTTGTGTCTATATGATCACCTTACGTTTAGATAATAAACTACACATAATTAAAGGTCAAGATTGCCATTTTAAAAGTATATCTTCTACTTTTGTTCTCTCTCTTTCTTTGGTTTGATGAATGATGTCATATTAAGTCTGCACAAGGACAAGACAACAGAACTATAAGAGTTTTACTTGTATGTATTTAATGTTCTACTTAATCTAAAGTGGCTGGCCACAAACCAAGAGATAAACAAAGAAACAAGCACGCAGGATCCACAAAAATCTATTAGTATAAATATACGAATCCATTTTCTTCAACATTATCCCTAGCATTTCCTTAGCAACATACTCATGCCTTCAATTGAGTTGTTAAGAAAGACCCTCCGTGTATTACGCACTATATAAAACAAACACTTTTAAGCCTTGGCGTTTTATTTGATCAACACAATATATTAAATTCCTTCCTTTCACCCATTTTCCTCGGCCGTTGTAGCGACCTTAATATGTGTCCATTAGGAGACCTTAACTTGGGTAGTCGAGAAATTTGAGTGATTTTTTTATAATGTGCAAAGCAAATCAATTTTAGGCATAAGCCATACAACCGAATGACAGTTCTAAAAATGGATCATATATATAAAGCGCTTATTATGCAACCAGGTATAAATATATATATATATATATATATATATATATATATATATGTATATATATATATATATATATATTAATTTAAATATATATACTATATATACACTTATATATATTATATTGTTCAGAATTATTCTTTATTTCAATCGTAATTCGTGTAAGTTGTTCCGTTTACATACATATATTTATCTACGTCTAATTGAATCCATGAAAATGCATGCGTGTTTAAGTCACAATATTTATATATCTCTATATATATATTTCATTTCAGAAGTTTAGAATAATATGGTACAATCGGTTTTCAATCAGCAGGTGATCAACAAGTTGTCAACACATATGCACGTATCATAGACTCTTTTCAGCCATTGTTGTGAACTCAACGGCTGATGAGAATCAACGAGACACCGTCATATGCTGAGAAACTATTGATTGCGTGTTGTTTAACAATGTTTCCTTAAATGAAAGAAGTCTGCCTAAATACAAACGATTCAGGACCGGCGGGACAGTTATAAAAGTGTGGGGGGCTTTCTTTAAAAAGTGGGGTGGCCCGGTTAAACACATGCATATATAACTTCATTATTGATGACTGTAAAGTGGGGGTGCCAAGTAAAAAAGTGGTGGGAGCCTGAGCCCATCTGCACCCCTCCCCCGGTGCCGCTGTCCATGTGTATATATATATATATATATATATATATATATATATATATATATATATATACCTGGCCGTGATTGTGTGTCGGGATAGTGTATTATGTCGATCCATGTTCTTTCCTTCAACTTTTCGAGAAAAAATCAGTTAATTGATAAAGATCCACAGGAAACAATTATAAATATGCTTTCTCCTTGAAAGCAAATGTCCAATGAAAAACACACGCCGGTTCTTTTAATAGTTTTCTTTCACTATTCACACATTTCCCTTCCGAAGACATTTTTCAACTCGTTATACAGTTCTATGTGAAGTGCATATAGTCCTCGTTGATCAGTAAGTGCGTCCAATTTAAAATAACAGCCAGAAAGAATGAATCGTTTTCTACTTTAACGTCCATTAGTCATTTCGACGACGTGTTATTTGTTTTTCTCATTTGTAATTATAATCGGGAAATTAATATGTTTTTTGGTTTACAAAAGATGTCAATTCTGCGAGTATTTTCATCCAACTAATCGGCCTCGTAATTATGGAAACAGTAGACATGTAACTATGAAAGAACACCCGTGTAATGCAGGAATATATATATATATATATATATATATATATATATATATATATATTAATATCTCTCTATATATAGTACACGTATCGTATTAGTTTCTGTACGTGTAAATCCGTTGAAACAGCAGTATTTACACAAAGTGCTCAATAAAAGGTAGAACTCTTCTTAAGTATAGATGTTTATGTATACAAACATCATTGGTTACATATGTGCATACATGTTTCGGTTGTACTCCTCACAGTAAGTCAACCCCTTAAGACCAAAGAAGACAGACCTGTGAAGAGTGCAACCGAAACATGTATGAACATAGGTAACCAACTATGTTTGTATTAATTTAAAAAAATACTATATATATATATATATATATATATATATATATATATATATATATATATTATTCGGGTTTATACAGAAAATATTTTCAATATTATATTCCTTATAGTATCTGAAATTTTCTGAATAAAAGCTCAATGTAGAGTTATTACAAAATTCAAAGAAAATATATTTCATGATATTAATTCAATTCCAAAGTCTATGAAAAAAGCAATGCAAATACATAATTTACATCAGCTCCTTCACTTTTTAATTACGCACTTTAGTGTAGGATGATTATTTACTTTTCTGTTTTACATACAAAACCATAACTTTTTCCATATTAATGTATTCGTAGAAACACACGTGTTTCTGAAGTGCAAAAATAAATGCTAAACGAATACTAGTTAATATAAGCACTTATAGCTGATAAAAACATTTTTCACATTAGTAAGTCATTTTCTAAATGAAATACAAACTTGTTTAAGAAGTCGATAAGATGCTAATTCTGTTTTTTTATACAATGAATCAAATATTTCGGACGACTCCCGCCTTTTTCAATGACACTAATTATCCTGTTATTATATATTTTCAGAAATATTTCTTCTCGCCAACCGTTTGGGAGCGAACCCGACGGTCGACGTGCTACTAACACTATGACGTGATCTTAACATTACACCGTCTCCACTTTACAGCAGGAGTGTGTCAACTGTTGGGTTCGTTCAGAAGCGGTTGGCGAGGAGATATATAAAAAAAAAGTATAACAATTTCGGATGTTTAGTGTCATTGGCAAAGGAGCGACCGCCCGGAATATTTCATTTATTGTATATAAAACACAATATTGGCATCGTATCGATTTCGAAAACAAAATTGTATTTCATTTAAAAAAGCCCTTCTAATGTGAAAAATAAATTTTATTACACACACACACACATATATATATATATATATATATATATATATATATATATTGATTTTATTCCATTAGTTGCGACAAAACAAGTTTTGTTTCATTGGTGCAAATAGCGACCAACTCATCGGGCTAGCGATGGAATTCAAATGGCATTCGTTTTACCTTCACCTTAACGGGAGATTGAAAATTGAAAATACATTGGAGGGGGAGGGAGACAGAGTTGGGGCTTTGTCTATAACGGTGACATGGGACATGAGAGGGGAGGGGGGAGGACCCCAACAAGTCGTGTTTCAAATTATTGCGTGGGAGGTTTTCACGTGTTTGTGCTGTGATGATCTCAATTTCGGCGAGAGAAAGAGAGAGATAGAGAGAGAGATACAGAAAGAGCAAACGAGAAAGAGAGTAGTGTTTTGTCGTATCTACGATTCATCAGACGTACCTGTGGCTTTTTAGGTTAATAACTATTGCACTATTTATTCTAATTTGTTATAGTAAAGTATCTTTATTTTTGTTTACTATATAGATGTTGTTAACCAATTGTAAACCCGATGACTTGTATTTGTTATTCATTCATATAAAATGATATGATAATAAATTTGGAATTATATAATATATATATATATATATATATATATATATATATATATATATATATATATATATATATATATATAAGATCGATAGCCAAAACTTCGAGGATTGAAACCCGTACTAAAAAAATACAAATCCAAGCTTATTGTATGACTCATTATACAGTATTTAATCACGCTAATCGGATTTAGCAGAGTATTCAATTCCGTTCGGAGAGAAACCTCGAATATAAGCTGAAGTAGGAACTATGTTTTTCTACATTAGAGTGTCTTACCTTAGAGGGGGAAATATACGTTATATAAGCATTACTATCCAGAGACACGTGTTAAGTACTATGAAGATTAATTAATGTGGTTTCATCCAACCAACGCACCTACTTCGAAACATGAACACGGAAACTTTCGACGTCACTGACTGCAAAAATCCAACGTCTAAGCTGTATTTAGTACGTATATATATATATATATATATATATATATATATATATATATATATATATATATATATATATAAGGATTTTATGAATTAGAACATTACAATTGTTCCAAGAATTCGAACATCAAGTCTAGTATGGCGTACGGTCGTTTCCAAAACCTTTTGGAAATACTTTATTTTATTTTTTTTAAATTAAAAAAGCTACTCCAAAACGTCTCTTCATCAGCGCTTTTAGCACCACGTCTTACAGAAAGTTAAGGAAAAAATAACCAGCTCGTCGTAGAAGAACATTTTCTGATGGATTATTAGGTGTCTTCCCAGATCTCCGGAGGGAAGTTTGCCTGGAAAAAGAGTCAGTTTCCAGTCCAGCCAAAATTTGAGGTTTGTGGAAAAGAAAACACCATATATATATATATATATATATATATATATATATATATATATATATATATATATATATATATATATATATAGATATATATATATATATTAATACAAAAACATATATCGTGTCTTATATTTTTTAAATTTTAAATTTTGTGTCTAGCCATCTATGTAATTCATCTGATAATAAGATTGTAGTCTTTCAAAAGCCTGGCTTAAGGAAAGAAAAATAAACATGTTTTAATTGAGCACACCTTGCATTGAACAATCGAAGAGGAAATAAATTTGTCATTCGCACATATTTATCTCTCTACCTATATGTATCTTTACAATTGCTCTATCTCGTATATTGAGCTTAAATTATCTCACTATGGGTTCAATTCTCTAAAAGTATACTTATAGTCTCATAATTTATATATATATATATATATATATATATATATATATAGATAGATAGATAGATAGATAGAGAAATAGATAGAGAAATAGATAGATAGATAGATAGATGTATCGTGGCAGCCTGGGCTAAGACGTATACATTTTAGTTTGCAACATGACTCGTGTTCCTGGGTTCGATTCCAGCCACTGGTATGAATAATCATCTCTACACGAACGATTCCGAAAGGAGGAAACGTATACGTTTGGAGATAAAAACAAATATTTATAAATATTTGTAGCTACAAATCAAGGTTTGGCTCTGAGTAGGATTAGTACATATTAGTACGTGGCTTTAAATGCATGTTCCTTTCAGCAGTTGAACACTCTAAAGACGGCTGGTTTCATCTTTCACTGTTTACCGATATGTTGATAGTGGCCGAGTCGGCTAAGCCGTCAGATTTTGAGTTTGAAACATGACTCGTCTTCAGGTGTGCAGGTTCAGTGACCGGTATATGTAATCTTCTCTACACTGACGATTCCCGAAAGGATTAGACATATATGTAGATAAAAGCAAATATATATATATATATAATGCATAATTAAATTGAAATTAAACTGAAAATAGCTGAAATAATCATTGCTTACCGGGTAACACCGAGCAACTCTGTATATATATATATATATATATATATATATATATATATATATATATATATATATATATATATATATATATATCTGCTCAGTAATAACACATATATGCGGGTGTAATATGTGCATGTGTGCACTCCATTTTCTGACAAGAATCTGCAGCATGTACACACCTGCGGCTCAAATGGTTGCAAATATATATTAAACAATATGTCCATATTGTGGAGCGAACGTCTCACGCGGCAGGTCCGTGTGCACACTTATATGAATATTATTTCCAAGCGTTCTACATTCCACCACACATACGGCACCGGAAGTAAGCTGCCATATATGAATAGATGCGCGCCGGAAATTGCGCACTCTGCAATTTTTTTTTATTAAACCTCTTTTGCTCGACCATTGTTAGCGCCTCTTCTTGTCACTGCCTTTTAAAAGCAGTTATATTTGGGGGGTTTATTTGATTTTAGTAGATTTTAAATAACTTTTTTTGATTGTATGTTCGTGTTTTTTTTTAATTCTTTTGTCGTTTTATTTCGATCTGTTTTTTTCTTTTCTCGCAATTCAGGCCTTAGTGTCGTCCCTGATCATTGTCTGCCATAGTAAAACATATCTTTATTTCGTTAACCCTTTCTAGTACTTTCTTAACTTCGTAGAAATGCAATAGTCACTTTCTTTATCTATTATTATTCTCCGCCCTATAATAAAAATGTATTTATGTATATATATATATATATATATATATATATATATATATATATATATATGCATATATATACATATGTATATATATGCATATATATATATTTATATATATGTATATATATACATATATATATAGTTATATATATAGGTATATATATACATATATATCATACATATATATATATACGTATATATACATATATATATCATATGCAAATACATATATATCATAAACACACACACACATATATATATATATATATACATATATATATATGTGTTAGTTACAGATATAAAATAATAAATACTTTTCATATACGAACGGAAATCTAGTAAAAAGTCTATTAGTTTCACTTATTTCCAGAAATTTAGGAATAATAATTACTTCTTCAAAAAAGAACATTTTTTTAAAATTCACAACATCTTTTTAAAAATGAATGAAACATTTAATAAAATAATTTACAATGATTACTTTAACATTTTATATACACACACACACACCCACATATATATATATATATATATATATATATATATATATATATATATATATATATATGTACACACACAATAAATATGACAGACTTTTTTTTTTAAATTCTCAAATTTCACAATTTTATGGTTTGTTTCTATAGCGTTAACTAATAATATGTTCGATTTGATATATTGCGCATACTCCTCCGTATTTGGAGTTATATAGTCTATAGCGTTAACTAATAATATGTTCGATTTGATATATTGCGCATACTCCTCCGTATTTGGAGTTATATAGTCTATAGCGTTAACTAATAATATGTTCGATTTGATATATTGCGCATACTCCTCCGTATTTGGAGTTATATAGTCTATAGCGTTAACTAATAATATGTTCGATTTGATATATTGCGCATACTCCTCCGTATTTGGAGTTATATAGTCTATAGCGTTAACTAATAATATGTTCGATTTGATATATTGCGCATACTCCTCCGTATTTGGAGTTATATAGTCTATAGCGTTAACTAATAATATGTTCGATTTGATATATTGCGCATACTCCTCCGTATTTGGAGTTATATAGTCTATAGCGTTAACTAATAATATGTTCGATTTGATATATTGCGCATACTCCTCCGTATTTAGAGTTACCTCAGTATGTGTATTACACTTTTTATACCATGATCTGATAATTATTTTTCCTTAATATATATATATATATATATATATATATATATATATATATATATATATATATATATATATATATATTTATATATGCTTGACTTTACTTTAAAGATATTCGGTTACATTTATTTTTTGCACGGATTTATACGAGACAAATTAAGAATAAAAATAAAACTCTCGTGTTAAGACGAATATATATATCGAAAGTTTTACCGTCAATCAAAATGAATAAATTATTTTATTCATTTTATAATTGCATCATATATATAAATATTTGTTATTGTTTATTATTACATTTGTTATTGTTTATATATATATATATATATATATATATATATATATATATATATATATATATATATATATATATATATATATGTATATATATATGTCAGGTTCATATAATATTCCAATAACTATGTTCGTAATCTATAATTCAAACATTTTTTTCACATCGCCAAAAAACATAACATTTCTGTGAGATATATGTTTTACGGTCCGTTACATTTGTATTGTGCCAAACAACATTTTTATGTTAATATCGTCTCTGCAACATCACTAAATCATCAGAAATATTCACAAAGAGTAAAAAGTTATTGGATTAAAGTGTCTTGAAAAAACCTACCCTATACAAATGTTCATTTTTGGATGAAACTAAACAAAAACAAAAGAAAAGCGTAAACTCACAAGTGGGTAAACCCACTAAAGCGCTATTGTAATTTTTTCATTCAGAAGTAAAACATCCTAACAGATCTGTGGACTATTACACATTTTAATTCAGTAATATTTCTTAAAATAGCTAATAAGTTCTATAATTGTTTTTATAAAAATTCTAATTCACTTGAGCGTTATTTTATTACTGTCTAAAGTTACATCAATTAGTCTTCAGATGTCTATTTAAATCATTTAAATACGAAGCTAACAACGGAGCCGGTATCTTTTAAGTTCAACAGTTTAGAGCCAGTTTCATAGACTCAGCCATCCATTCAAGCAACTATTAAGATTATTATACTTCGGTGTTTTTGTGAAAGATGTTTAGTATTAATTTATAAATCGTTTAAATCAATACTAAGATAAGATTAATAACCCATAATTCTTCACTTAAGTAGTACGTTTCTATTAAATGCGAAACTAAGGGGGGTATTTATCCCTTAAAACTTAAATAGTGTATAGTTACCTAGACATGACTCAAAATACTGAAAGAAGCTATTAAATATTTATTTATTTATTTCATTTTATTTCTTTATTAAATGATGTTTAAATACCTCATTATAAAGTATTAGGAGGATTCAAAAGTACTTTTCAGGAAATTTATACTTAAAGTTAATTGTACGAGTTGAATATAAATTCAACTCGTATTATCAGGTGAATACTGAGGAGCATTAATGTGAATATCAGGTCTCGCTTAAATTGTATGCCTATATTTAATATATGAAAGGTTCGAATGCAAAACGCGATAAACGCCATTTTCAAAATCACGAAACTGTCCCTACACAAAGTGCTGCATTTCAACACTCGACGATACCCCAAATCTATGTCTTGCCTAATATGATTCCAAGGTAATTGGTTTTTGATTTCAATTAAAATCAGCTTTCATTCGAAGTTTAGTTTTAATATATTCGTGTTTTTATTGTTTAAGGTATCAATTTTAATGAATTGGATTTATCGCGTTTTGCGTTCGAACTCTTCATATGTTGTTTGTATTCTTTTATTTATTCATACGTTTATTGATATACATATACGAAGAGATTAGAATGCAAAACGCGACGAACGCCATTTTCAAAATCACGAAACTGTTCCTACAAAAAAAAGATGTATTTCAACACTCGACGACACCCCAAAACTATGTGTTACATAATATGATACCTATTAATTTCTTTTGATTTCAATTAAAATCAGTCCCCATTCGAAGTCTAGATTTTATATATTCGCGTTTTTATGGTTAAAGGTCTCAATTTTAAAGAATTGGATTTATCGCGTTCTGCGTCAGAACCCTATATATATATATAAAGGAAGAAAAAAGGAAAAAAACAAGCAGACAAATTACATTTCAATGTAATTTGTCTGCTTGTTTTTTTTGTTTTTTTTCTTTCTTATGATTGTGTATTGACGGGTATAATCTTTGCTAATCGGTATACCCATGAGGAAGAGCCGAAAAGGTTCTGAAACAATTGTCAATACTCAAACTATGTTTATTTTAATATACAAGCTCTACTATATATTGAGCACTTTTCAAAGTAATGGTTTCGTTCATATAGTTAATATTTAGAACTTAATTAATATATATATACATATATATACATATATATATATATATATATATATATATATATATATATATATATATATACTCGTGTGTGTGTGTTTTGGTGCGCGTGTGCATATATATGTGCGTATGCATTACATACATATGTAAACCTTGATTGACTATGCCTGATCCCATCATATCAAAATAATGTCGCGAAAGACAAAATAACACAGTTCTAAGTGTCATTGAATGACACAGTTGTAACTAATTTGAGAACCGTCAGAATAGATATCCCGACTCTTCCTTCCCCTTCGAAGATTCGAAGTTGAAGAATATTTGTAAAAATATAAACAAATCTCGTCAATACATATTGACAGTTATCTTCATAATTTTAATATTTTATCTTTATTCATAACGTGACCCCAGTTACCTTTAACAACTTGAGAACATCGGTTCTATATTTTATCTATTAAAACATACTAAAATAGTGACCCTACGAGATTTAGTTGGTCTCCAGCAAGAACCTAGATATATTTACATAGTGTAGTAACACATATTTTGTATTAATAAAATATATGTCAAATAAATATACAGCTCTATTTATTATTAAGCGATTTGATGTAAAGTATTTTCTAGATTATATACAATGGACTAGAAAGTATCGCGATTACCTCGTTAAATTAAAGAAACATATGATATGTTCATTATTCATTCTAATACAATTTTGAAACTAACTGAGTAAAGAAAATCTGAATATTCATAGTATTTTACACGAGAATTAATAATTTGTTTAGATGTACACACGAGGGAAAATAATAAAGGGCTAAGAAATAATCACTTCCAAGGTTTGGAGGTTGACGTTTGAATCCTCAGTACAGCCACTACTAACAAGTAATTAACAATTATTATAATTTCAAACCTGTCATGGCTGACAGAACGAAAACAATTTACTTCCGTAAATTAAAGAAATGGTTCAGTTCGAAATTTCGTAAAGACTCCCAAGTTCGACATGAACATTCCTGAGTTCGATAAAAAGCCACTGACAAAGTCATAGGTTATATCGGCAGAAACGTTGTGCGGATACCATTCAATAGTAGTTCGAATAATCAAAATAATTTGAAGTCAATTCAAATGTTTCTTA
The DNA here is from genome assembly GCA_963556195.1 of Sepiola atlantica. NCBI lineage: Eukaryota > Metazoa > Mollusca > Cephalopoda > Sepiida > Sepiolidae > Sepiola > Sepiola atlantica. Next base: position 99,047,130 of record OY744516.1, read on the forward strand.
ATTTATTCTGTCAACTTTAACCTTTTCTTCCATCGGCTTTCGACTAATTTTAGTCATTTTCGGAGAAATATAAAATATATATAGTGCGCTGAGACAGAACGCAGAAATGGTTAATCTTTATAAATAAATTAATAACATAAAAATTTACTTATGCAACATTTGAAAGAATGATGCAATGCTTATTTTATGTAACCAAATAGTTTCGAAAGAATAAATCCACAACCAAATGGGAGAACATAAAACTGAATTCGTGTGAAAGATAGAGGGGGATGAGATGCTTATGAATATTTTTCACTACATCAGTCGTTCCACGCCTACTGCTCTCGTTGGGCAACACGCGCTAAACACGTATTCTGTCGTTCGAGTCTCGCAGGCTAAGGCAATAAGAGAAGTACGACCCAAAGTTAAGTGATTTGCATAACTTCAGCCTAGTTGCAGTCTCGGACCATTTTGGCCCTTTTTATCCCACTTCAACACAGCTACTACTATGTAACACTAGTATCCTTGTCAGACATATATAAAGTTTAATTAAGTGTAAAAAAACGAAACAATTTCATTCCGAATTAGATACGCCACAAAAGTTTGTGCCAATGTGTATAATAGTGTTCGAAACAGGATTTTCGTCATAATGTTTTACTAAACAGAAACGTGGAGACTTCTAGTAGAAGTTTAAACAATTGGATATAGCATCATGGAAGGAGAAATTCTCAATGACGCGTAGCGATGTATGTGGCAAACTCCTGTTTGGCATGTGAGTTAGTTTGATTCGAACGGCGTTTTCAAAGCTCGATTTTCGTCTCACTCACCCCCGTCATAAAGGAGCTGGCGATTGGACACTGACATAATATTGAAGATGTAATGCAGTAAAATATAACACTTCAAAGTGCATGATGCCATTGAGAAAGTACTTTTTAAAATTATGTTTTAACCTATCACAAAAGCGTGATGCATGATGCTTTATATTCACATCTACCCGGATAACCTGACGTTGCACGGTGCCAGAAAAAAAACAAATTGAACAGGTTAAAAAGTTTTTAAACATCCTTCCTTTAAAATATTCTCCCTCTACCGTGTTATATCCTTATCACTATCTCTCTTCCCCCCTCCTTTGATCCACTCTGTCTCTCCTAATGTATAATTCCTCGTAGTATATAACACGAAACGTATTCGGGTTATTTCCTTCTGGGCAATGCGACATTTAAACACACACGTTCTATCAAGAATACTGACAAATTTGAAATATACCACTTACAAAATGTAATACTTTATCATTAATTGTATTGCTCTGTGGAAACCCCGAGTTTCTTGCCGAGTATACTACATGATAATCAAACACAGTGAAGTCATTGCGTTTAACACACCTACTTTATCTACGATTTTGAGCAATTTTAGATTAACGTACAGTACTTACCAAATGTAATTGTTTATAATTATTAATATTATTATATTGTTTTAATTATAATTATTATAATTAGTATTAATTATATTATTATTATTATCATTATTATTATTATTATTATTATTATTATTATCATTATTATTATTATTTCTTTCGAACAACACCGATTTTTTGGGGAGGTTTTCAAGCTTATAACAAAACACATTGAAGAGAGATACATATACATATACCCATGCACATTTAAATAAAGATTCTCACGAATATTGGAAATGTGACTCACCAGCACTAACCGTCTCCGTGTGAAAAGAAGGAGTATACCCGCAATTTGAAATCCATGGGTGTACGTTTAGAGATGTGCTTAAATTTGTTTTAACCCTTATTCGATAATGTGCTTGCTGTTCATTTAGTATGTTTTCTTCCGTCATAATTCCTCATTATATTGTCGACAACTACTTTGACAAAGAGACTGGAAAAGGTGTTTGTGGAAATCACATTTTTCTTCGTCTTTTCATTGATCTATTTTTTGTTTACCTTATTTCTGAAGAAAGAATACATTTAAAATTTGAAGAAATACATATTTTCCGTTGAACGTTTTGTTTTTAATTTAATAATAAAGACTCATCTCAGTGTGTGCTGTGCAATAATGGCTATTTCGTCAATATTATTTTACTGCATGCTGAATTTATTTACTTATATCACTATCTATTTCTCTCTCTAGACACACATACATATATGTGTGCATATACATATATATATATATATATATATATATATATATATATATATATATATATATATATATATAATTCTATTAGGTAATATAATATATTGATGATACATGGAAACATCTACTTGATTACGGCTTCCGGACTTTAAAGCGGTGGTTTTATATTCAGAGGGAACTATTTGTTTTAAACATTTCTTTTTATTATTTAGCATAAAAGATCAAAATACTTTTTTTACAATTTTTTTGTTTACAAATAATAAAAGCAATGCTTTTTGTATAATTTGAATGTATTCTTAGTTTTTATATATATTTAAATAGTTTCTTTTAAAAATATTTTTAATCAGTATATTTACTGTTCATAATTGTAATATTTTTAAATTCCGCCAAAATAAAATCGGATTAAAATGATGATAGAGTGTCTTTTGATTAACCTAGCTGGTCTATATTCGATTTAAAAACCCAAAGCTGTTATCGAGTAGACTGTTTCTCTTTCACTATTTATATATATATATATATATATATATATATATATATATATATATATATATATATATATATATATACACTTGCTCATTAATTGTTATTATTAGCGATAGTAGCTGAGTTTAAGCTAATAGCAATTGTCCTTCCTAAGTACCTGAGAGTGTTAAATCCCTTACATCTATTATATCGCCTCATATATCTAGACACGTATATATACATATACATATACATGTTGTATATATATATATATATATATATATATATATATATATATATATATATATATATATATATATATTAATTTGTATATTAGATAGTAATACACGGACGCGTGCCCCGCCGTTACTGTGGCTCATCAGCGTGGATAACTATACTGTTAGTGGGTAACTATTTAATCTATAATTACTATACATAAATGTATGTATATATATATATATATATATATATAATGTAATGGGAATCACACCTCAGTTGTATAAACGCACAACAAAAATAGAGAACGACATAGAAAGTGAGAGAAAAATTGAGACAGAGATAGAGAGACTGACATAAGTGGTCGGTAAAATATAGAATTTGGGAGCATCACGTAACATATTCAAGTAAAATGGTTACACCCCAACCTTGAAAATGTATTGCCACATTCATATAAATTATGTAAACCATTAGCTGTCTTCGCTATTCATTTGCGAAGTGGTGTATATCCCCCCCCCCTAACTGGTGTCATCGGCATCGATATATGTGAACACATTCTTAATAATATCAGTGATGCCTTGAATACTGTTGTCACTGTTTGCATTGATAAAATCTATGCCATGTTCTTTTGCAGAAACCCTCATAATTTATTTGATCCACGTGCTGTCAATAGATTTTGATAGACACATTAATTTCATAAGATTGTAGTCACTAGTTATCTGCAGCTGAAAAAAATCATCGAGGATATTTTTTTTACTATTTGGTTCAGCAGGTATCAAGGCTATCAGCTACTCGGGCATGAGTGTTAATGAGATTGAATGACTGTCTGCTTGAAGTATGAGAGACACTATGGGCATACCTTCATTAGTAAATTGTATGAACTGCGTTTGAATTATTATGGGCGATTTATATATTTTTTACATTTGATTTTGAGCCGATCAAGTTATCATCATAAGGAAATCAGTCTAACAGTTATGTGTTCCACAGTCGGGAAATACTTGTAAAGAAGCTGTGCCCATGGACATTCCGTCTGGCGTAAGACAAATGGAGGAAGAAAGGAAAGTATATTTTTATGGAAGCAGAACGAGTTTTTATTGGGAATATTTTGCAAATTTTAAATCTCTATTGAGCAGTTTTCCTGGATATATAGCAACGTCTCTCCTACTAGATAGTACGAATGTTGATGTTATGTTCGTTTTTTGTCAAGTTAGGAAAAAGTGCTCACTATTCCAGGATCTTAATCCGAAAGCTGCTTAAAATGAAATACGATTAGATCATGCACCTATCACTGGCAATGGCACTTAAGATAATAACTGATGCTGGAATTTTACTTGGTATAAAATGCTGTATTTTCCAAAGATTGTATTATTTGTATTATCCGGACTACTATTGTTATGTTTGATTGTATCCTCAAGGCGCTTCGGGCATGGGTGCATAGCGCAACGGATAAATTACAATCAGTTCTTAGTGACATCCTTCTGGATGTTGAAAGCTCTATACTTACTTCAATTGATGCTTATTAAGTTTAAAATAAAATTACTTGATTCGACTTCTACCGGGTCATAGCTGACAAAACCACAAAGATCCCCCCCATGTTAATTCATCATCATCTAGTCGAGCTAGTGTTACAGATCTTCCTAAGACACATATCACGCTATCTTGCCATATCCTCCATCATATCGCGTAAGTATTGATACTTGCATCATGCGTCGTTTTAAGTTGCTTGATCTAGTTTTTTGCGGTCTCTCCTCTGAGCCACATTTCTGTGTTGGCATCCACAAAAGAACGTCGCTGATGATTTCAACTTCAGCGTTGCAGAAGCTTCAAGCTAATCTGGTTCTTTTCTCTCTGATCCCGGCAGAGATCGGGGGAAGGTGTCTGTAGAGGTGTTTTCTCATGGGTTGCTGTTTCCAAGAGATATTAAGAGCAGAGGTTAGCATTCTGGTGTAATTAACATAATCTTTTCTCCAATCATTTGGTTAAATCCAAGGTGCTACTTTCGCATACAATAATTGAATAACGTATTCAAGACGAAATCCCGTATATATTCCTGAATTCGACAAGATTCACCTGAAGAAAGTCGGCGGGGACATAGGCTGAAACGGTGTGAGAATAATAACCAAGATGAGAATAGTCGACCGAAAAAGTAAAATCGGAAACATTATAAATCCTCATCTAAATAGTTCCGGAAAATTAATGACCTTTAAAATCCTGATACCAGCCTATTTGACGATGTATGATTCTCATGATAGTAAAGCTAGAATTCTGTTTAAAACAAAGGTGAGTTTAAACAAACGTCAACAGCACATAACGTCTATTCAAAGGGGCAATCAGAGAAACAAGAGCGAGTTAAACTTTTGAGCAAAAAGAAATGGAAAGAAAAACATTAAGCAACTTTAAAATAAGAATAATAGTTAATACTGTACTCTAATAATACCAATATGTATTTATTTGTATACACACCTTTTTAATCCATCCTGTCACGTTAATATTAACGACTAAAACACGTGTCATTTGAAGCTACTTGAAGAAAGCATTCAAGTTGTGAGTGAAAAGTACAGTTCAATTCAGGAAGCAGCTCAGACTTACCCCGTCGCCGGAAATGAATTCAGAACGAAATCCGCCACAATCTAAGCAGTAGATATTTTCTTTAGGTACCAATAAACGAGAATATTAATTCATATATTCAAAATTAATTTACTGACCCAAGTCTATGGGTATATACGAATATTTTAGTAATAGATCTAGATTCATAACGTGTGCAAACACTGGATAATCATCATTGTTTCCGGCATTTTTAAACAGTGAGTGGTCAATACTAACTTTTTAAAATGTATTCACATGTTATAAAGACAAAATAAATTCTTATATTAGGGGATTTGAATATTTGAAAATGTCTCCCCAGACTTAAAAGTATAGCATAGCCGACTTAATTATCAATAGATCTCAATTAATTCATATAAATGAAATTGCCCTCGTGTAACGTATACCACTCATAGTTGAAGCCACCTATTCAAGATTGTGACGTATAAGTTGTGTCGTCTCTACCCATACAGTTCTATTGTAAAATAATTTATTCCCTTTCATGAGATTTGTAATTGACTTGTATGCGTTCCACGCGATGGAACCACTTACGCTGGACTAAATATTATTGAGTGTGCTTTTTGTCCTTATACTTCCGAGTGTGTTTACTTCCGAGCATCGCCGGTTTTTTTCAGTTTCACCCCGTCAGGTTTTATCGATATGATTCATGGAAATATTCCTTACTTTTCATATTTTACTTGCGTAAGATTACGAGATGTAAAAAAAAATAAGATTACTATATCAACAAGACAGATAATTAAAAAAATAGTACAAAAATATTCTAGAATATATATATATATATATATATATATATATATATATATATATATTCGTTTTCTCACATATATTTAATTAAACCGTCAAGATATTTTTAAAATCTCTGCTGAAATGTATCAGAACAAAATGTCATTCCAATATGACAGTCTCTAAAAAGTAGATAACACACCATTCGGTCTAAGTAAAGTATAAAAATTATATCGATCAGAATTTCTTGCAATCAACGTCCACACAGCAACACATACCCCCAACAGACAAACACACACACATACATATATATATATATATATATATATATATATATATATATATATATATATTATTACATTTTAATATGTATATAAGTATTATAAGATGACATTTTTTGCTTCAGTATATCCACTACACACTCTCCAATAAAAAAGTAAAGTTTGGCTAATTAGGAATATTCATTTTGAGGAAATAGGGCCAAAACACTTTGGGCTTGGCTAATTTTGAATATTTATTTTCTAAACAAATTACACAAACACAAATGAGAACAGTGTCATTTAACTAATACCGGATAGCTCTTTCATGACCCTTTCATAACAAATCTATTAGTTTAGACAAGCTGTCTGTCAGATTCTTATATTGTTGCAAAATATTTTTCCTATTCTTTTTACTGCCGCTTAGAGTGTTTCTTTTTTATTTGCACATTTCTTACCAGCCAATTATCTTTTAATTGTGCTCGACAAGTACGCGATCGGGTTAGAATCAAAAGTCTGTCATAGCCAGAACAGTGCCTGAAATTATTATCATTCAACAACGTTTTGGTTCATTTTGAATTGTGATCTGAGACAAGACATGTTTTCTTGGAAGAGGAAAGAAACAACTATTGAATATCGGAATTAACTCTTTTTTCTGAAAATATGTATTTTTTAGCGTAGATGTTCATGTCACACATATTTAACTCTCAAAACAAAGTGAAGAAAATGCACCTTGAAACATTATTTCTCTTGGCTTAACTGCTGTTCAAAAGCAATCACCCCCGAATCTCTCAGCTGCTCTTCGAAAAACACAGCCCGTGAGCATCACGTACATCAGAAAACTCCGACTCAGCCTACAAAATGACTCTCTGAAAACATTTTGAGAATGAACGAAAATCATCAGTAATGAAGCTTCTACTTTCATCATATTTGATAACTAAAACGTTCTGTCATAGTTTCCTGATCATATATAATGTTCTTTAAATTGTCTGACTATTTGTCGTGGGTTAAAACACTTATCGTTTCCCGTTTTGAACAACATTTGTAAGGGTGTATTTCCTGTAGCGAAAGGTTGTCATACATGGCCTTGAGTTATTTCTTCTTATTGATGATTTGAGCCTTTCTGTCTTTCTACATTGCCTGTTTATAGATATTGTTTAATAATTGTTATCACTGTTGAAAATGAAGCAGCTACTTTTTCCTCTTGTTCAAGAGGGTAACATATTTTTAATATCTAAGCCTCTCTTTCACATCTTTCAAATTCTGGTTTTTGTAATTCCATCCAAATGCTCATTTTTCTGTTAAGTGACATTTTATATTAAATATTCAGTTAGATTTTCCAGCCCCCACACGAAGCAGAGAAAATAGTTTGTCTTATATCAAGAAAATTACATCTTGTTTGCGTGTCTTTGAAGCATGTGGTCATACAACAGTTTCACACTTTTTTATGCAGTCCTTTGTTTTATTGTTGTACTCTGCAAGATCTTTCTGGCTGCACCGGTTGGGCTGTAGATGGACGACTAGGTTGTGTTGCACGTATTATCATCCTTCCCCCATTCAAACATTGTTAGGTCAGTTTTGTAGCTTAATTTACTCATAGCAAACCTTGATTAGAAACATACATGGAGAAATACAATATTTATGAAAAAAGTGAAAATTTAGCCAGGCAGAATCCTTTCGCTCAAGATTGTACTAAAACAGTGTTAAATGCATTTTTAGAGGTTAGTACTAATATACGAATATTATTACGTTAACTAAGATACACGTCGTTTGTTAAATTCCACTGAAGAAATTTATAAGCTGAACAGCGCAATATCAAATTCTGCAATTCATTTTATGGTCAAATGTTTTCTATATATGCTTCAATTTATCTTGTCTAGTTAAACCGTTCACACCCCTCAACAAGCGCCCTCTCTGGTCAGCCCAGTTTAAGTTCCATATCTATATATAAAGATGAAACGTAGGTTGAATATCTTTCGTAGTTTAAATCGATACATTACAGAGTTTTAAAAAATACCCACAATTTAACACAATTTAACCCACGTAAATCTCAATTAATATCTACAACATCTAAATATTCAAGCATTCAGTGTTCTCACTTTCTATTTTGAAAATTAAAGACGTTTTTCTTCCGAATAAGGTCATACTAAGACGCTTTTAAGAGTTTATTACTATTTCTCATTAAATAAAAAAAACATAAACAATATTTCCAAACCATTTTTTAATTAATAAATGTTTTCTCTTAAACTAGTCTACTGTTACGACTGTACCAAAAATCTAATATATATATATATATATATATATATATATATATATATATATATATATATATATATATATATGTATATATGTATATATGTATATATATATGTATATATGTATATATATATGTATATATGTATATATATGTATATATCTATATATATATATATATATATATATATATATATATATATATATATATTAGGGTGATTCAAAAAATAAAAAGTGTTTTTCTTTCTCCAAAGTCTGGTTTTATTACAGTTAATAGAAAAGATATTCAATTGAATTCTTTTTTTCTGATGCAATTTGTAGCGGTCGCTCCACTTTTTTTTTCTTTGTGGTCAGCTTTCCCTTTCGGGAGAATGGAGATGGACTTTCGGTGTTCGTGAACGAGGCGGAAGACAAATTGTTTCATCTCCTCGTCCTGGGCGAGAGTTCAGTAGTAGGCTGCTGCCAAAGCAACGACCATCTCCGCTCCGTCGGTTACGACACTCAGGCCCTTGATATTTGTCTGAAAGTCCCTGTAGATCGGGTGGTTCTTCCAGATCGAAGAGTACATCTGAAAAAAAAGCCTTGCTTTGCTTCTGTAGCTTCTGCTTTTTTAAGGACATCCAAAATGCGGGACGATCTCTTTGTAAAGAAAGCGTCGAGGTGTGTGTTTGTGGTGTCTTTGATTTGTCGCGTTCTCTGATTTCATGCGCAGGACGCAGTTGGCCTTAATCTTGTCAGGCACACGCTCGTCTAGCAAGGACAGGCCAACAAAGTTTTCAGATAAATATCAAACATGGTGCCGTAGAGCAGTGCTCACAGTTTGAGCCATATTGAGTTGTGCAGCGTACTTGTGGGGCATGATCAGCATGAGGATGTTGTTGTATGAGGCGTGGGATGAGATTTGAGCATCGTTCAAGAAGCTGACGTTGATGAGGGCAACTAAGCGAGTTATGCTCCGTTCCTCCCTTTTCGAAGTCTTTAACTGGTGCTGAAATAAAAACATCTTTAGACAATATATGACTTTTGGCATCCATCCGGCGTGGTGAATAGTACGAGGGACTTGGAAATACAGTTGAGCTTTGTATCCTCACAGTAGCAAAGCAGAGAGCTGGAGAAACTCCAAGTAAGCCTAACGTTGGTATTCGGAAGGATCACTCAGAGCCAGGGCCAGGGTCAGGGCCAGGAAGTTCTTTTGCCTCTGAACGGAGTTGCTCAAGGTTTCATTCAAAAAGGTTGTCTTCAGCAACCACGTACGCTTCTTGGTTTATCGTTGGCCAGTGTTTGGCGAATCGTTTCAACAGGATCACTTCTGGGCCCACAGTGTGCCCGAAAACGGTCTGAAACACATTGTGGAGAAATACCTCAAGAATGTGGTGGCGACAAGCGAACACGGCTAGACTTCTACCAATACCTTCGTTGGTTCGAATAAAGGTGCCTTTTGTAGGCCAGTGTTGCTCGCGGTTGTGTCGAATACCAAGCAAAGCACTTCAACCCAGAATTTCTAGGACTCCAGCAGTTCCAGGCAAGCTGTTGCATTTACCTCTCTAGTGCTCCTTCCAGCGTTCGCAATTACCAGTAGCTTCTAGGAGGTGAATCCTGAAACAGCGTCGCGATCCTGCCCACCGTCATTCTATCCATTTCCTGCAACATCTTCCCATTCAAGTGCAGGAGTATTGGTCCATTAGGATGGAAGTCTTTCTTTGCCTGCTTGGCAATAACGTTTAATATTTTGCGACACGAGGGCTGTATAGGGCTTCGAGAGACTGTCAAATCGGAAATATCGTTATCCAAGGCATGAGCCACAGCGTCAACCACGAAAACAGCCCAACGGTACGAAAGATTCACTCGATCAAGGGCCCTGACGACTTCAGAAGACTTACAAATGTCCTTTGATTTTTAGCTTAAAGGCTAGTATCACAGCTTGATAGCGATGTTGTCGTCAGTGTCCGTGTATTCCGATGTGGTGGAACTAGTACAAAAAGCGACGGCTGCTGAATCTCCTACTGGTGCCTCATGTTTATCATATCTGTGCCACAGGACGGCTGATTGGCATCGTCGCTGCTTTTGTTGGGCTTTGATTCCACTTGTTTTCGAGTTGACTTTAGTCATGCTAGATTGCGAGACGTCATCGCGTAGCATCAGGAGGGAATTATTGTTCTCCCTGTTTTTTTATTTATTTTCTTTAGAGCGTCCCAAGAGGCCTCATCATATTTTCTATAATTCGGTCGGACTCCCTTTCTTGCGTTCGGTTATTCATCAGCTTATTGCACTCATCCCATATTCTTTTAAGGTAGATGCACGTATGCACCCTCTGGGTGGGGATACCGGCTCGTTTCCACATGATTATGACCTCCTCGCACAACTTGAGGGCGTCTTCTAATCGCGATTCTTTGGGAGACGAACCTTGGACAAAAAACTCTACGGACAGGAAGACAACACTCGGGCTCAAAGCATGTTACACTATCTATTACCTAATAATTGTGATTCTTTGATACGACAAGGGCGCATTAATATGAGTTCTTATGTATGTGCATCGGGTGGCAATAGGTACGTATATAGTATGCGCACCGAGGCGGAAATAGGTACGTATATAATATGCGCACCGGGGCAAAGATAGGTATGTATATAATATGCACACCGGGGCGGTGATAGATACGTATATAGTATGCGAACCGGGGCGGAAATAGGCGTGTATATAGTATTCGCAGCAGAGCGGAAATAAGTAGATATATAGTATTCGCACGGGGGCAGCGATAAGTACGTATATAGTATGCGCACCAAGGCAGAGATAGGTACGTGTATAGTATGCGCACGAGACGGAAGTAGGTACGTATATAGTATGCGCACCGGGGCAGAGATCGGTACGTATTCGCCCCGGGGCGGAGATAAGTACATATATAGTATTCTCACGGCGGCGGCGATGAGTATATATATAGTATGCACACCGGGGTGGCAATAGGTACATATATAGTATGCGTACGAAGGCGGCAATAGATACGTATATAGTATGCGCACTGCGGCGGCGATAGGTACATATATAGTATGCGCACCAGGGCGGCAATAGTTACCTGTATAGTATTTGAACCGCGGCGGGGATAGGTACGTATATAGTATAATCACCGGGGTGGCGATATGTACGTATATAGTATGCGCACCGGGGCAGAGATAAGTACGTATATAGTATGCGCACTTAAGCGGCGATAGGTACGTATATAGTAGCGCACTGGGGCAGAGATTGGTATGTATATAATATGCCCACTGGGGTGGGGTTAGGTACGTATATAGTATGCATACCGCAGTGGAGATAAGTACATATATTGAAATTTACAAGCAAGCAAAGACGGCACTGATACGCATGTTCCTACGACACAATTCGATTGGGAATGATTTGCATTGTATAGAAGTTGACGTTACATGACTGGTGGTACACACAGTCTACAGCATGAATATCACCACGAAAATATTCGATCCGACCTTGAACAGCAGTGGTCCACTCATGCCGTCTTATTTTGCAATGAACCAGGAGAGTTTGTGAAAATATATAAGTCTTCACATAGGAAATCTTTCACTCAATTTTTCGTTTATAGTCTTTTTTCGTAGTATTAGATCCACGTTTTACTGTCATATTGTCCAAGAGAACACAGACGCCCTTTTTTACTGGCCGAGAAGAACTATCCTTTTTTTCCAGGCTAAATCAATGACCTTTCTCTTTATGTGGGGACGAGTTCCAGTTCAACAAGGACTTTTACACCACTTTCGGTACTTGCATGGTTGACACCTGCAGCACCGTTTTCTCGAAGTAACATGGTCTCATCACAGCCCAAATCTCGTTCGCATAAAGTACAAGTTTCGCTACCGGCGTCTGAACTCATGTTTGCCCCTGAAAATATACGAAAATATATATGTATTAGTATAGTGTTATTAGTATGGAGCTAATGAATTGTGTGTGAAGACAGTTCTCATGAGGTTATACGTGGTCTCTTTCAGGTTTTATTTTGTTTTCCCAGGAATCCTATGCACTCTTAAACAATTTCATTTATATACAGAGGTAAGGGGCCTGATTAATTGAAGAAAGTAATAATTCACAACTGGTACCCATATACAAATAATAACGCATATGCCTGTTTGTGAACCTGTGTAAGTGCAATAAGGGGTAAAGGGGTGCTGGTACCAATGTGAATGCAATGATGGATTTAGGGATCGGGAACCCCTGAGTATCGCACAAGAGTTTATTTGGCACCACTGGTAACACTTTTCATGTGAAGGATTGACATTTAAAACAAGTAAAACTCCCAGATTTATTAATTTATCATGAGAACTAATCGAGTTAGTGTTTCATATGTAATTCGAAATTGACTTGTAAACCAAAAAAAGTAATATTCGATATTTGACACTTTCTCATACTCCGATCTTGTCCAACATTAGTATGTTGTAAACTACACCCAGTATAACATAACACAACACAAACATACCATGTTGCAGTTTTTGACCCGTCTATTCCTCTAAGTGACAAAAAGTCGAAACAAATTTCAAATTTTCACTCAAAAATAAGCAACATAACTTCACGTTTCAATTTCTGTTTTGGTAAATATGTCTTATTCTCACGATGCGGTTGTCTTATTTTTGGTTTTCCGACTAAAATGACTGTTTACCAAAAAACCCTAAGAAGCGTTAGTAACTTAATCGTTTATATATTAATATATATATATATATATATATATATATATATATATATATATATATATATATATATATATATGTATATATATATATATGCATTAATGATTAAAATTCAAATATATTAACATAATGAACACAAACTCAATATTTGTTTTAAAATAGAGCTTTGATGAAATTAATTACACATTTGTGACACTAATATATATATATATATATATATATATATATATATATATATATATATATATATTATTTTTTAACATTCTGAACTACCAGCTGGAATAATTGCTACGTCAGTATCACGCTTTGTTACAGAGGATATGTAACATAATAACTCATAACCAAAGTAGTAAGACCAAACTCATTCCCACTTCTCTCATGTCTCTCTCTCTCTCTCTTTCTCTCTCTCTCTCTCTCTCTCTCTATATATATATATATATATATATATATATATATGTATATATATATAAGTATTTAATAATAATCTACGTTATGCGGAACAGTCCCGAATAATGAGGAAAGATAAACAAAACTAAATAATAGATTATATATGTGTTCTTTTATTTTCAAGAAATGTTATATTCATTATTTAGTAAATTTTCCTTACTGTTACCAAAATCTGGAATCGTGCAAAATAGTTTAATATTTCGAAAAAAAAACTCTTTTGCGCAAAATAACAATAACCAACGTACTTTCCGTTTACAGAAAAAAAAACGTCTGAATATGCCTGATCCTTAAATAATACCAGGTTCGCAGTAAATCATCATTAAATATACAACATATGATTTCTTAATGAATTATATTTGTCAGCTATTAATAATTGACATGTAGGAGTATACGTTGTTTAATTAATGTATTATTTTATATCAATATAGATTATATTTTTATAATTTTATTTTATTTTTCAAATTCAGAACATGTAGTTTTCTTAGTTTTATTCATTTTCAAATTAGATATATATGCAGATATTTAACCAAATATTATAACCAAAAAGAACATACACTAGATAACATCAACTGGAGTTTAATAGACTCTCAATTACTGTCCACATATGCACGCAACAAAAAAAGAATAAACATTGATAATGAAACTGTACACAAATTACTCAGATCTGATATTTGATGTGGGTCATTTTGATATTCATATTTTTTTACAGACTAACAGTACACGTTTTGAAATGGAACTTCATGAGATGAACGCAGGTACGTTGATTTTAAATCATGTAGTGGTTCGCTATATATAAATAAACACACACATCAGTTCTGAACTCTGGGGGAGTTTGATAAGTTTTGTACGTTTTTTACAGACTAAGACAAATCTCGTTTTGACGTGAGTGTTTGTCGTTGAAGAAATTTTTTTTGTGTAATAATAATTAAAAAGAAGATTGCTGCGCGACCGTTGATATAAACAAAGAGTGCATGTGGTTTCTTTGCCATTCGCTGAATTTCTTGTATAGAATTGGTCGTTTAACAAAGTTTTATTTTTTCATGAAAATTTCATGTAAATCGAATTATTATAGAAATGCATGTTCATATAAAGAACGGTTAACAGTTTAGTATATTGAAAGTGACGATTATGAAAACACATATACTTTATTCTTATGTTTTGCATGATGCTAAATTATATTTGGTCACATTTGAAAACATTCTTAATTGTAGCTGAGGAATACACACATATACTCTCTCTTTCTCTCTCTCTCTCTCTCTCTATATATATATATATATATATATATATATATATATATACATAGAAAGAGAGAGAGAAGGCTAGAAAGAGAGTAAAAAGATAGAGAAAGAGAAATAAGTAAAAGATTGATAGATAGATAGATAGATAGAAAGGGTTCGAATGCAAACCGCATTGAACACAATGTGTTTGAATTGAGACCCTAAGCAATACAAACACGAATATATTAAATCTAGACTTCGATTAAGCTTAGTTTAATTAAATGAAAACATACACGATACCATTATCATGTTATTGAAATTATTATTTGGTTTGTGGTTGAGTATTTAAATGCAACGCGTTATGTACGGAGAGCCTCATTATTTTAGAAATGGCGTTTATCACGCTTTTTTTTCAAACTCTGTATTTATATATATATATATATACATATATATATATATATATATATATATATATATACGTACATATATGTATATATATATATGTGTGTGTGCGTACAGATATTAAATATATATATATATATATATATATACACGTATATATTAATCATATGTATACATGTATTAAATATTTATATTTTTATCTATAGTATATCATATATTTATATATATATATATATATATATATATATATATATATATATATATATAAACTCTTTCATTGCTTCTGTATGTTTCATATGCTATTCTTTTTTTCACTTATTTGTTAATTAGTTACCATATTTTTTCGGCACAGAATCCTACCATTACCTTCTAAGTGACCTCCTCTTCTTAGCTGACCTTTAACGCAATGTCTAAATCAATTTGGTGACGCGCGCCTTCGAGTAATCTTCTTTTTTGTCGCATTCTCACGTTCCCACTTCTCCAATTCTCGTTTGATTTTGTTCTTTTTATTTTTTTCTATTTTCATTTCTCATTTAAAAGACGTTCTTTTACTTTAACTTTGAAATGTCTTTCAACGGCCCGCCCCCTATATTTTCCATATGTTTTATTGCGTCTTAATATCCTGACAAGAAGCTTGGTCGGTCATGTTGTCCATGTAATCTTTACTTGTCCTAAATTGAAAAGGTATTAAGAGATATGCAGACATCGAAAACAGTAAATTATATATATATATATATATATATATATATATATATATATATATATATATATATATATATACATATAAAGCTTACCATCGTTTATACTTTTTTTTCTAGTTGTAACTTGATCTTCACTAGATCGATGACGTACGCCCACAATTGTTTTAATACATTACTCAATCGACATACTTTATAACGAAAATAATGAATGTTTACACTTCGAATTTTGTCCCAAATTAACAAACATATCTCATTCTCAATCCAAACGCAACGTCAAACATCATCCGTGCCGTACATAATGTTACAATCTAGCTTATAATTAATGTTAAATATCCTGCTTTTCCAAATCAACCCGGGGTAATCCCGGTGCATGTAGATCGGTAAGCCAGTCACTGTTCAGTTTTAAGATATTATTTTCATCAGCATGAGCGGACATGACATCGAAGCTTTTCTGGGACCAATTTCAGTGAAACAAATGATGATTCGTACATAATAGGTTGCAAATGTGGTAACGCAAATTGTTCACAAATTCGAAAATTACTACAATATGTGTTCTAGTTGAGTTAGGACGTACACCTAATCCTTCTCGGTCACGGAAAGAGAAATCATTCCCTAAATATGTGAAATAATGAAAACAATAACAATTATCTGTAATCGCTCCCTCAGTGAATCGAATGAACAAAGAAGATAAGCGTTTTTTCTGGTATAGCAATAATGATCAATAAATAATAACTTGCAAAATGTGGTAACGCTAATAAGTCACAGATTTTATGATGACAATGTTATGTTCTAGTTTAGTAAAAATGTAGACATAATCCTTCTCGGCCAATCATAGATAAGATAAAATAGTTATGGAATATTTTTTTAAAAGCAATGAAAAAAATGTTAAGCTTAATGAAAATAATCGGAAAAAGTTTACCGACGCTGAAATTGAAAAATTATTTAAAAACTTACGAAGAAGCGGGAACGATGTCACGTATGAAATTTGCACTAAAACGCTGATATATTGACATTAGTATATTCATTAATTTCATAAGTATCTGAATAATTTTTTTGTGAAATAAATAATTGTATTTCTTTTGTTTGTTTAGGTTGCAGATAAAATAAAATTAGCAAGTAAATGTAAGAAGTAATCGAAAAGTGTAGCAAAGTCGGATATCGGATGAATTCAAATAATTCCAAGCATTTAGACACAGATAAAGCAAATAAAAAATATATTTTAGTTTGATGTCAATGTTTTTCTTAATACATGGAGTTATTTATAAATGGAAGAATATGTGAAGTCAACAGAGAAAGCCAAAGAAATGAATGTTGTTTTTTTTAACTGTGCGTTACAAAATAAATTCAGTAAGGTTATAGGGTTATTTCCAAGATGTTTATGCTTTCGTGGCTTCCTGTTTTATTTTGCAACAAATACTGCGTCACGTGACGTACGGATGACCAGTATTGAAAAATCAAACGTTATTATTAGCATTTCTGAGTAATAAAATTAATATTTACACTTTAACATTCATAAATTTTTTTTTAAATTTTGACTTTTGTTAATTTATAATTATTGAATACCTTTTCATAAGATAACTTTAAAGTTAATGTTTTTTTCAATGTTTTGTATGGGATTACATAATGTTATGAAGTGTAATAAAAAGTAACACTATTAAGAAAAAAAGAACTTTGGGTTAATAATCTATGTGTTAAAATTAATTTAATAACATTTCATATTATTATGACGGAACGTTAAAGAAAAAAAGAACGTTCGGTAGATAATGTTTATGGTAAAATTAATTCAATAAAATGCCATTTTTCAATGTGAAAAATATAACCTTTCGGCTGATAATCTTCTTGTTAAACTTAATTCAATAAAATGTCTTATTATCATAGTATGTTTTTATTTATTTCAAACACTTACATAAATACTAAAATGTGTTTTTCTATGAAAGTATTTCTAGTTTGTTACTACATTAAACTAGAAAACAATAATTAAACAAATGTATTATTATTGAACAACAATAAAAATTAGCATGAACAAGGACTGTTTACAAAAACGTTTTATTTTGAATTGCTGGTCATCCGTACGTCACGTGACGCAGTATTTGTAGCAGATTTAAACAGGAATCTACAAAAGCATACCCATCTTGGAAATAACCAGCTATAGTACATAGCAGCTATGGTAAGATGTGTGTGGAAATCAAGATTACTCCATGTTCATATGACATTTTATTAATCAAATTAATTATTTGTGGAATAATAGAAGTCTGTTTCATAACAGAAAACTTACTTATGTATGAAAGAATAACGTAGAGGTGTTTATTTGAAATTGATCACCTTTATTCTGGAATAGGTTTACAAACTAAGATAACAAAGTAATGAGTAACGATCGAACTATGAATTCCGGTATTCATGTATTCTAAAGAAAACACGATTATTACTTTGTTTTGGATGGCTGTATTCTATGTAGAAGAACATAAAAACGTTGAAATAGTATATTGTGGGTGTTTTGGAGCGTTTTGAAAGAGGGTCTCTTATATTAAAAAGAGAACACGGTTTTAAAGATTTAGGTGTGAGGGGAAGACGAATAAGGAGGGAAATAGGTTGCTACCTTTTTAGGGAAGATGTATTTTGGAAAACAGATACGTCGGATTAAATTTAATAATATTTGTATATAGATGAAATGTAGGCAGATATTTGTGAAACACGCATTAAGAAGCGCTGTATGGTGTTTGCGGAAATGTGTTGAATATTAAGATGTAAGTATGACGTCTATAATTGGCAAAATAAAGAAGAAAAACGATGTTTTTTTAATATATGAGATATAGAATTTCGGTTGTCCGTCGCGTTTTAATATGGATGTAAATGTACGTTTGTCTGTCATTCTCGAGTTTTCTCTAATATTTTTGCAAATATGCTAAAGTTTCAAATAACATTTTCGTTGGTTTGTAACGAGTATGTTTGGAATAAGATCATGTTAATGCGTCACGTTTAAGTCTAGAATAGTATTTTAATCGTTAAACGCACAGATCGAATCAACGCATCATAAGGCTGGTTATTCAGTTATTTTATTCGAGCACGTTCACTTTGTTTAATCAACACTTTTACAGCCATTTTCTTAAAAAATACACTTTCCCTGACTCTCAATCCTGAGCTAATCCCACAGAATTAGTTGGTAACTTGTCGTTTTATTTCGTCGGATTTAAACTCGCTTACTGTCGTAATTAAGGCGTTATATTTCAATTTAGTTTGATTTGAGATTTGGAGGTTGTTTTTAGATGTGTTAGATATCGTCGTTAGTTGTCTCATTCGCTCAAATTCGAGAACATTTCTATTTTTATTTTAAAAGCTTCCCTCCCATTTTCAAAATCGTTTTCTTTAATCATTTAGTTCAATTTCTGAAATTCTATAACGCAAATTGGACATTTTTGTGGCATTCTATTAATATTTTGTTGCCGTAAAAAAAATAGGTTTCTGGTTCAAATCATTATTCTCTGTTTCATAGCGTTTTATCGATAAGCGAAAACGACCTAGGTCGACAGCTTGGTGTGCTAAGTTGAAATCCAGTCGTTTTATATGAACGTTGAAATTTGCATATAGTCCCTACTGTAAGTACCAGGTTCTCTCTCTCTCTCTCTCTCTCTCTCTCTGTATATATATATATATATATATATATATATGTATAGATAGATAGATAGTTAGATAGATAGTATGAGAGAAGGAGAACAATAAAAGAATAAGAATACATATAGTAAAGTAGAATAATTTATTACGTCCTCAGTTGCTCAAAACAAGTTTTCTAATTAAAAGATATTTAGTATTCTTTCGTAAAGCCATGCGTTTCAAAAGAATATCATCAGAAGCGGAATACAAAGATATAAGTTTGTATGGGAATAACAAACAAGTCATAATTTAAAAATATATAAATATAATATAAGATAATACAAATATAGTAACTGGCTATTGGAAAGAAGATAGGTTTTAAATATAGGAAGTAGTTCACTGTTTAAGGCGTCATGGAAATTGTAGAAGCAGGATCAAAAGCGGAAATTTTAGCGTCAAACATTATAAAACCCGTTGAATTTTGAAGTGGTCAAACCATTAAAGACCAAGTTAAACCGGTTGGAAGATTGTTGCAATGTAAAATTTAGAATGTAAGTTGTTTTTTTTATTAATTGCCATTTGAAAGACTTCAAATATAGTTAACGAGCTATTAAGAAAGTACGATCCGACATAAATTAAAACGTTGAGTAAGCCTTAACAGATATTCAAATTCAAATTCAACAGGCTTTAAAGAAGTATGAGGTAGCAAAGAGGGTGGCGTTAGGAGGTAGACGAGTGATGCAAAGAATGGTTGGATGGATACGCACCAGCTTCAAATGTAAATATATATTGTAAAGCAGGAAGTAATGAAGTAGGGCAATGAAGTGGGGTGGTACGGGGGATAAATAATTGACTGATTTATGATAAGTGATTGAACTCCAGAGAGGTTGTATCAAAAGGACGGGATGAATGTATAAAATTAATATTAATGAATTAATGTTCGGGTTGCTAAAGGGTTAAGGCTGGGTACATAAATTAGGGGAAATAACCTCACAACTTAATTCAAAATAAAAATGAGAATCTAATTAAAGTGTAAAAATTAAAGTTACAAATGGAAACGAAAATGAAAATTGTCGAATATTTAAATAAATGAAGAAGAAAATAGAAAATACCGTCTCAATAGAAAAAATAAACTGTAATCAAAAAGGCCAGATCAGAGTATTTAAAAGATATTTTTAATATTTAGGAATGGGATTCAGTCTCACGATGCTAGGGAGAACAATATACAGGTGTCACAGTTGGGGTTAGTATAATTAGAAGTAAATATGTAAAGAGAAAATATTTAGCTTGCAGTTGAATGAATTAATTAAAAGAATAATTAAATAAACTTAACTTAATTAAAGTGATAAATGAGATGAGAGTAATATATAGTAGAAAATAGAGATAAACACAGTTAGTGGTCGGTTAAAAATATTAAAACTGAAAAATCTGTCGAAGTATTTTTCGACAAAGAAGATAGGAGTAACCGTACGTAGAATGAGTAAAGTGCATATATTCCAAAATGGAATAGGAGAAGAATATGTCAGAATATAAGATTAGGAGTAAAAACGCTACAATAAAGTGCTAGAAATACGGTTAATGAGGTTAATTACTTGAAAAATACATAACTTTAAAATAATAAGGCGCCTAAGACGTATAACATTAAACAGGAAGGTACGTAAAGTTCATGGGTTAAAGTTGAAAAAGCATATGAATATTACTCGGTTGAAATACCCTCTATACAAAGTTAAAGAGAGTTCTAAATGTATGGATAAAAAGTACTTGTGGTTCTCAATGTGTAGTAAAATAGAGAGTTAAAAAAAACAGGTTGAGAAATTGGTTTAGGTAATATTTGATGTGATGCTATTGAAGCAAGTTGTTGCAATACTTGCCCTTTGTTAGTTTGAAACAGGTTGGTTGTTTGATGGGGGTATCAGTTAAGGCTATAAAGTGGATATATTTAACATTTTTTCATGCCTACACGCCGAAGGAAATACGCTTTTAGAATCTATAATGTCTTTACTCTTGGCAGCAGTGATTTTCATAAGGGTTTCTCAAGTACATAGTTTAACAAATCTAGATCCTTGTGTATAGACTGAAAAAATGTTATTTGGAACTTAAGCGTGACAGACCGACCATAGAGATCCTTGTGCGCATCTAACAGACGAAACTTTGCATTCGAAGGGGCATCAGAAAAATGGAATTGAATTGCGATCACGTGAAGCTACGCCATTTGTCTAAAGCAATCACATGATGCGAGGAGAATAGAAAGTGAACCTTGGGTTTACTTTCGACAGCTTTCCTTATTTTGTCTTTTAGCCCTCGCATTCCATGAGCGATGTTTCTGACGAAGGAGGAAAATTGCTGTTTTCTTGGTCGGAATCTATCCATGTAACACTTATCTTAACAAGCTAAAAAGAAAGTAAAAACAAAGAAAAAACAGAGAGAAACAACAAATGCAAGAGCTCACGTGGAAGTAAAAGAAAGAAAGAAAGAAAAACATACAGACAAAAATTGTGTACAAATGTTGCCGTGACTCAATGATTCGACCCTTAAAAGCCAAAGGAAAACAAGAAAAGAACTTAATATACAGAAGTCAGGGTTGGGGTTAGGATAATTAGAAGTAAGTGTGTAAAAAAGAAAGATGTAGCATACAATTGAATAAACTGAACTGAATAAGTGATAAATGAGATGAGAGGAAGATATAATGGAAAATAGAGCTATAAAACGTTGGCCGTCGGTTACAAATATAAAAACTGCAAAATCTGTAGCGTATGCTTTGAGAAAGAAAATAAGATTAAACTTAGTGGAACGAGTAAAGTACATAAATTCCAACAAAAGATAAAAGAAGAATATGTCAGAATAAATGAGTAGGAATATAAAGGTCATAAGAAAGTGATGAAATTAAGTTTAATAAGGGTACACTATTTAAAGGATACGTAAATGTAAAAAGTCAAGAATGAGGTGCCTAAGGTGTTGACATTAAACAGGATGGTACGTAAAAATCACAGGTTAAAGTTAAAAAATCAAAGATTGAATTTTAAACTATAAAAATTGAATTGGGAGATAACATTAAGAAAACTTATAGTTAAATATTGCTATCAAAATTAATGGGTTAATAAACATCCATACAAAGTTAAAGAGAGTTCTAAACTCATGGAAACAAAAGGTACAATCAGTCTTCAATAGCTGGTAAAATAAAAGGTTGGAAAAAAACAGGTAAATAAATATTTTAAGAAATTGAGGCAAATTGTTGTAGTACTGGCCCATTGGTATCAGTTGGGATTATGATATTGATATATTTAAATTTCGTTTATGCCTGCATGCCAAAAAATCGCTTTTAGAATTTATATTGTTTTACTCTTGGCAGCAGTGATTATCCTAACAATCTCTAAAGTACATAGCAAAACCAAGATCCTGATATATATGACCTAGATTATTTCAAGATCGACCGGTGCAGAGAGTAAGGGGTGTTTTTATGTTTAACATTTTTTCATTAAATTAGTTAAGAAAGTCCTTGCAATTTGGTTGTTATTACTTTTAGAAGAGTATATGTGGTTGGATATGCTGTTTTTATAGAGAAAGTTCTGGCTCCTATGTAAGTATACATTTTATATGGAGTGGTTATTGCATTAGGTGTGTTATTTATAGTAGTAGATGCGTCCTTAGAAGGTATGCTTACATTCTGAATAGAGCTTTATTTTGCAATTGTTTGATAGGGAAACTATATAGGGTAGAAAGGTTTGAGAAAGATTGTTGTTAACTGATAAAAAATGTGGCTCGTGTTTAGAGTAATATTTTAGGTATCGTGATGCGGTGAGAGTTGATAATGTGTAAGGTTATCGTGTAATGTTCTTACTTTGTATATTAGCGTTGTGATGGAATTGTTTCACAGTGTATGCGTATGTAACGTATCTATGTATAGTATCATTGTTTAGCGTACGTTCTATAGATTTCTGGCAGTTACAATTATTTGAATGCTATATTGATGGTGCCAGTGACTATGCAAATTTAATTTTCGTATTGTTAGAAGTAATAATGGGTTGCGCAATATTAGACATTGCAGAATAGTACATTTGTATAGAATTTTTGTTCAGGATCGTACTATATGTACGTTGATGCTTAAAAGATTTTCCAATAATTTTAAAGAATTATCTAAGGATATTAGTTTTAACATTGCTGTTGTAGGGTGTCTTCAATCAAATGTTATTCTTTCTCCTTAGTAATTAATGTCGTCTAGGTGTTGCGGGTAAAGTTGTGTGCCTTTGTTAGTAGGGCCCCTGAGTCTGTTTTATAATCGTTATTATTAGTAGCTGTTTTCAATGTTGTACTGCCATGTTATGCATAATTATGCTCCAACGTGTTTTTTCCTAGGGAAAACTAATTGTTTTATGTGTAAGTCAATAATACTAGAAGATCCCTGTTACAATTCGATAATACATCTTGAGCGAAAAAATACACACCTACACACATCACTGTAAACTGAGTTTATAAGGCGGTATTGTAGAAATTAGAATTTCGGTCGAACATTGGCATATAATTTAGATATTCTGTCAGAGCCTGTAAGGCCTATAAATTTAATGATTGGGTTTGAGTGCTGGGAGAGCTTATTAAAATAATGTAAAATTGGGTTTATGATATGGGCTAAATGATTCAGAATTGGGTTCTCACGTCAAGTTACGTAAACTTACGGAAATTAGATGTTCACTTCTTGAGTTCTAAATTAATAGATAACCCAAAGTTAAAACAGTATATGTAAGTTCTTAATGGTTATATTGTATAGTGTTGGTCTTCCTCTAAAAACAAAACGTGCGTCATGTTTGTACAATTCAACCTGCAAATGCTCAAGTTCAACCTTAAGTGTTCGTAATAAGTATACATCTACTGAATCAGTAACCTTCCAGAGTCCATTGAACTCGTAGTAATGTCATAGTTATTCGGTGTGAATTTCTTCGTCCAAGATGTATTATCGAATTGTAACAGGGATCTTCTAGTATTATTAACTTAATCTCCGAATCAGTCAGATGAGAGCTGTTTTAAATAAAACTCAATGATTTATTTTGGACAAATGGGGAGATGGATTGCTCATAGTTATCCATATCCAAATAAATGATGTAAACATTTAAATTGGATTTGTCCTTAAGATTTAGAAACCAATGAGTTACCTCATCAGACAATTGCCATAAAGAAATAGAAACGTTTACTTTTATGTCAGGGGTAATTATTTAGTGGATATTTATTTAGTAATGATGCCTAAATAAGATCTAGAGAATCAAATACATCTAATAGAAAGATTATCCTGACATTTTCGTTTATGGTCTTTCAAAATACATTTCGGAGTTGCCGGAGTATCAATTTCAGTGTATTCAAGGATTTTCATAGAAATTAATTACGATTTACCTTCATTGTTTATGTTGTTAAATGTATTTAGGTGATTTTGTAGGATTTATTAATCTCTTTATATATTAAGCACTTATAAGCAGTATAGCTCAATATGTAATCATTTTACATTCTGTCGGTCGGGACAATTATATACGGGTGTATTTATTCATTAAATATATATATATATATATATATATATATATATATATATATATATATATAATGTCCTTATCATAGGATACGTGGTTCGCGGTTAATGCGGCTCAGCGTGAATAACTATAATTATCTCTCACAAATCTTCCCAGTTTATTTTAAAAATAAATAATTGTCTGTGCGAATGTTTAAAACAATTTTTTTATAATACATTACAGATGTTTGTAAAATGCTTCAATGATTTATTTTTATCTCGCCTCATATCATACCTCGTAAAACTACAAACGTTTACATTAAAACAAATAGAGTTATATATTTATCAAGCATGACATTTTATTTTTACCAACATTTCGCCGACATTCTAATCGAAATTTTAATGGTCCTACCGAAAAATATCTTAGCTTTCTCAACCAAAAAATAAAGGAACAACGATTACACACACACACACACACACACACACACACACACACACATATATATATATATATATATATATATATATATATATATATATAGTGTTTCAGGTTGTATATGGAAAGAAATCAAATAAAGTGCTCGATCATATAAGAGAGCTAATATAATTTATTTAAGTACTGTATATTACATATTTCAGCAATGTACCGCGGTTTTATCCAAAAGGGCAGATTTAGACATCTTTAGTAAATCTTCGTGCCCGGTGGAATCATCGGCAAGCTGAAATGATTGTCCCGTCCCGTCATTTCAGCTTGCCGATGATATACAGTATCTAAATAAATTATATGATATATATATATGTATATATTTATATATATATATATATATATATATATATATATATATATATATATATATATAAAATTGAAATATAAAGCATTAGCAATACAAGATTAATTTATTTTATTTTTTTTTTACATTAATCCTATAAATTTCGGAGCAAAATTCCATCATCAAGGATGACCAGTATTGAGTCATATTTTTTCTCATAAAAAAACAAGAATAAACAAACTTATTTCTTTGTTACTTGATAAACGTCTTTGGTGCGATGTCTTCGCTCTGTTGTTGTTGGCGGTTATGATTCAAATTCCGGTGTCGAACGAAAAGAGCGTTTGCTCGCTAGTCTTGATAAAATATGTGTTGGTCGTTAAATTTCAAAGTATTGCAGGGTTAGCTAATAAAATTGAAATATAAGCCATAAGCAAAACAAGATTAATGTATTATTATATTATTTTTACATTAATCCTATTAATTTCGTGATAAAATTCCATCATCAGGGGTGACCAGTATAGATGCATTTTTTTTCTCATCAAAAAACTGAACGACCAACCCATATTTGATATATATATATATATATATATATATATATATATATATATATATATATATATATATATATATAATATACATATGTGTGTGGCTGTGTGTGTTTATTCATATATATGTATATCTAGTTGGTTATTCACGTATATATAATTCTATTTATATTATCTATGAGTATAGAATATACCTAAATATATGTAACCAATAAAGTTTTTTGAATAAATCTTCGTACTATATATATATATATATATATATATATATATATATAAATGAATAAATATGTATATATATATATATATATATATATATATATATATATATATATACATATATATATACATATGTACGTATGTACGTATTTGTACGTTTAGCTGATCACATCAAATCACTTTTCAGATCAAGGGACTTCAGGCTTTGTCAGGAGCGACTCCAATTGTTTAATATACGCTTACTTTCACAGTTGTGCACCCAGGTTTCATATCCGCTTGCTGGTGTATCTTGTTGTCCGGCCTTGATCGATTGCATGGCCTATGAGGTTTAGTCTAGACAATTTCTTTACCATAAAACACGAACAGATGTGTAGCTCTTGTACGTGCGAGAGAAAGGGAGAGAGAGAAGAGGAGAATATATACTTACTGGGAAAAGATAACCAAGCTATTTGCGTCACTTTTATTCATTGTCTCAGAAAGCGGGATGACTACTTTTTCCCAACCGCGTCACTCGACGAGTCAGAGAAGGAGATTATAAAAGCCTCAAACCGTCATGACGTCACTTCCGTTTTGGCTTCCACAATCTTTTTAAAGAATGTTCCAACTCTCTATAACATCTACTATAACTCACTATAAAAATACCCTTATCCAGATAAACTAATAAGTATATATATATATATATATATATATATATATATAATTATTTTTATAACAACTATGTTTAATATCTACATTCATATATGTTTCGTACTAACACAGACTTATTAGTGGGAGTATACATAAGTATACGACCTGTCGCGGATTCGAACACAGAGCGAATGTCATTATTCGGTTAAATCCGACACTATTGTCCACGCGGCAACTAATATAGCCATCAGAAGGGAAGAGATTATTTGGTTTCTCATTGTAAATTAAGCGAACATCCTAATATTGCTTCAGTTAGAAGTTTCGTTTCATACATGTAGAGAGATATTCATAGTAAAATATACTCATCCACACTTGCACTAATATATACACATTTATCTATATAAATACACACAAGCGAATATATATATATATATATATATATATACACACATTCAAAACTGTACATACGCACACATATCTTTATATGTACGCATATATCTCCCTCTTTACCTACTTCCACACGAGGGAATATGAGGTCGAAGTTAAAGCTGGATGTGGCCATCACTGACCGCCAAATATATTTATATATAAAACCTTTTAAAATATTCATATTAATTCATGACTGTCTAGAATATATATATATATATATATATATATATATATATATATATATATATATATATATATATATATATATATAAATATATGCATATACTTATATATATATATATAAGTATATGCCTATATGTATATATATGTATATATATATACACTTATATACATACATTTATGTATGCATATCTCTCTCTCTCTCTCTCTTTCTCTCTCTCTCTCTCTCTCTCTATATATATATATATATATATATATATATATATTCTTGTTTGTTTAATATGATCTATCTTCATTCGATTTCAGGTATTCTCCTGATTATTTCCCAGAGGTTTTATTCCGCCTTTAGATGTTGATAAATTAGGGTCGACCGCCATATGCATTAAATGTCCGGCACCTTTAGCCAGTCTGTCCAGCTAATCAATTTTATCAGAACCAACCAATACGTTTCACGCATCATAAAAATTCAGACTTCTTGGAAGTTTGGGCGCCTTTTTCGATATTCATGGGAGCGGGGCATGATCATGCCAATATTCCTTGTTGATTACATAATTTTTCCGATAATAAGTATTAGGTATTTCCATCATCTATCGAATAAGTCTGTTTAGCAGACGATAACCCGAAAGAAGTAGAAAATAAGTTAATAGAATTATGTGATTATTAATCAAATAGAAACCGACACAAGCTAATACAACAACAACAATAATAATGATGAAAATGATGATGATAATACTGATTATTATTATTATTATTATTATTATTAGTAGTAGTAGTAGTAGTAGTAGTAGTAGTAGTAGCAGTAGTATTATTAGTATTATTATTTGTACTCACTAGGAGTTATCACACAAGTCATCGTCAGTGATCGCTTACTGATAATAACTAATGGTTTTCCCTGGAGTCTGAGTGAAAACAAGCGCCCCTGGATTTCCAGTCCTCTCCACATCTTAAGCGATAACAATTGCAAATTACTGTAAGCTATCGCAGCAGTCGGTTACCATTGATTTCTCTTTGGTAACGACTATTGTTCTCGTCTGGGATCCAGGTTGGAAAAAGCTCCCCAACGTACCAACATTATCCGCACTCTTCTAGTGGAGGTCTCCTTAGTGGACTTCCTACTCAATCTTCCGACCATCCTTGACCTTTCATGATTATTTTGTGAGGTATCAGTCGAGGATGGTGACATCACATTTTTTGTGGGGAGGGGAGTCAGTTTATTAACTTTCTTGCAGTTTCTTTTCTTTGGGTTCATGTGGTAGTGTTCTATCTGTGGGTTTGTTTTTTTCCTGTTGTAACATCCATGTGACTGGTTACCATTCGTAGCTTATATCGGTTGGTTTCCGCATTCGAGGATTTTTCTCAAAATTGCGGTTGTCTTTATCATTGCCGTCTATTGTATGGTATGCATGGTTCCTTCGATTCCAATTTCTCCAAGTCTGTTTTCTAGTGCTCTTAACATTATTTGTATCGTATTCACTTTTTTCATGCTCCATATCCCTTTCAATTATCTGACAAGTTCAATCTATTTGCTTCGTTTTTATGTCTGCTTGGTCTTTACTCTGTGCTCTTCTGGAACGGAAACATCTACAACTTGGCAGAATATTTCCTCGGTATGATTATTATTATTTACTCACTAGGAGTTATCAGACTGGTCATCGTCAGTGATCTCCCACTGCCGACAACCTGTGGTATTCCCTGGAGTCCGAGTGACAACAAGTCTCCTCAGGCCTCCAGTATGCTCCACCTCTTTTCGTTCATCACCACTGATGACCTTGCGGTAATCGCAACAGCCACCTATCAACGATTTCCCGCTGATAAGGGCCATTGGTCCCCTCTGGGGCCCGAGTTGCAACAAGCCTTCCCAAGGTCCCAGAGCTGTCCGTGCTCTTCCAGTGGATGTCTGGTTTGCGCTTTCCCTCCTCGACCCTCTGTCCATAATTTTCGTGGTGTCAGCCTATGCTTGTGCCTTTCTCGTGCGGTTGTATTTTCCCCGGTTCTGTTGTTTTGTGCTTCCATGTGTTTGTTCTCCATTCGTTGCTTATGTGGGTTGGTTTCCGCATTCGAGGACATTTCTCAGGATTGTAGCTGTTTTGATCATTATTGTCCTTTGTATGGTCTCAGTTATCCCTTTGATTCCTATTTCTCCTAGTCTTTTCTCCATGTTTTTGGGGACTGTTCCTAGTGCTCCTATGATTATTGGTGTTATACTGATTGTCTTCATGTTCCATATTCCTTTCAATTCTCTGGCAAGTTCAGTATATTTGCTTCTTTTTTCCGTCTCTTTGATCTTCACTCTGTGTCTGCTGGAACGGCAAAGTCCACGATTTTGCAGGATTTTTCTTTCTTGTTGATTATTATC
The DNA here is from genome assembly GCA_963556195.1 of Sepiola atlantica. NCBI lineage: Eukaryota > Metazoa > Mollusca > Cephalopoda > Sepiida > Sepiolidae > Sepiola > Sepiola atlantica. The sequence continues at coordinate 99,077,414 of OY744516.1, forward strand.
ATATCCGGTCTCCTTACTGTTATGGGTTTGTCTGTTTGTACATTCATATCCCATATGATTTTGTGTTTTTCGTTTTCTAGTACAGTTTCTGGTTTGTGTTTGTACCGTTTTTTTGCATATTCGAAATCCAGTTGTTTGCACATTTCCCGGTGTGCTTCTTTCCCCATGCTGTCATGTCTGTTCTTGTATTCCCTTTGCGCTAGCTTGCTGTATTCACTTATTATATGATTTATCGTTTCGTCTCTTTGTCCACACAATCGGCATTTGCTGTTTTCCTGGGTTTTATCTATCTTTGCTTTAATAAAGTTTGTCCTAATCGCATTGTTCTGTGCGGCCGTCAGCAGAGATTCCGTTTCTTTGTTCAGGTGTCCTTTTCTTAGCCAGGCCCAGCTGTTTTCATTGGCTTCATCGCTTGTGAGTCTTATAAAGCGTCCATGTAGTTGTTTTTCTTCCCACTTTTCCTTTTTTGTCTTTTTGTATTTGGGTTCAGTGCTTCCGGGGTTGTTTGTTGGGCTGGTGTCTCTTGCTGTGGTGATCAGTCTTTCCGTGTTCTGGGTTACATGTTTCTCCAGTTCTTTTTTGGTGTCTTCCACACAGTCTTCTATACTAACCAGTCCTCTACCTCCTTCATTTCTTTTCACGTAGAGTCTGTCCGTGTCGTCTTTTGGGTGCAATGCATTGTGCATAGTCATTAGTTTTCTAGTTCTTTGGTCAATGTGCCTAAGTTCTCCTTTGGTCCAGCCTATGAATGGTCCAGAGTATCTTATTAGTGATACAGCCCATGTGTTTATCCCTTTTACTAGGTTTTGCTATATAGTTTATTATTATTATTATTATTATCATTATTATTATTATTATTATTATTATTATTATTATTATTATTATTATTATTATTATTATCATTATTATTATTATCATTATTATTATTATTATTATTATCATTATTATTATTATTATTATTATTATTATTATTATTATTATTATTATTATCACCATCACCATCACCATCTCCATTTATATACATTTAGGCATGTACATATATATTTGTTTGTACATAATTCACATTTAAACGAATCAAAGACAGATTGTGGGCGTAATGGTAGATAATGTAGTCTACATTTTGTTTCATTTAGTTTAATGCAAAGTGGGCCAAACGGAAAATTCAGATACCACCGATTTTTGTGAACTTTTAGCATTACGTGTTAGGTATCAATTAATAAATATTCCTCCAATTTCAGCTTCTTATGAGTTTTTAAGGAGTTTTATTACGCGTTATATATTCACAACATCCTGTTTTTAAATTAAAATTCTTCAGATTTTTATTGAATTGTATCCATAGTCATTAGACACTAATTAAGCAGGATTAGAATCCTTCAGCATAAGATGTATATTGTAAACGTTTTCTAGAATTACAATCATATAATGGTTTTTGATCAACATTTCATCAAGGATTATAGACTTAAGGTTTAATCGTATTATATTTTGATAAATAGTGCGAAACTGTTATGTTCGATGAATATACATATCCTTTGGTAAAAATTAAAAAAGTAAATAAAATGTTTAAAGAATCGCCGGTACTACAAAAACGATCGTGAAGCGTCTAGAATGATAAGCAATTGCAGAACGAACATACTCATTCATTAATCCATTGGGAGATACTGTATCCCATGTAGGCTGATAACAACTCAACCTCAGGAGAAAATCTACTGCTGTTGCCAGAATAGAAAAACTATTGACTACGGCGATCAAAAGATTAATAAAGTATCGGGAATCTTCGGAGACTTTCTGTCACAGATACACAATTACACACCACAGGATTTTGCCAGTGAGCGATTACTTGTAATGACACCGGTAATACTTCTTTATTACTAAATAATAATACTATTAATAATAATAATATTAATACTAATAATAATAGTCAAGAAAATATGGACAAAAAGAAGAAATAGTAAACAAGAAAAGTCACGAATAAAAACAAAATGCTTGCAAAGCAGATATTTTTTAGATGATGCTAATATAAATCTGAACAGTACACAGTAAGACTTTAAAAAAACAATGAAATACTGTTGTATCAACACGTTAAAGGACGAAGAACGAAAATACACCAACCACAGCCGACAAAAACACGTCTGGGGCAATATATGGGAAAATATTTAAATATACCTTCAGGAATTTAAAGGAGGAAAAACACTTAAATTGTTCACATACGCCCGAAAGAAAAAGGCGAACTTGAAAGCACCTGACAACAGTAGAATATATTCATTCTGTTTTTAAAATAAACCAGACTCTTCTTGTAAAACTGGCACAGCATTTCCTTTACTGTAAAAGGACACGCCAAAGTGTATAACTAACAGAAAAAACTACAGTAATATCAAAAGCGCTTGCGAGAAGGGGAAGATCTCAAGCAAATACGGGCCGATCACTTGTCTACCAACAATGTGGTGATTTTAACAAAACAAATGAGTGAACAGATCAAACGATTCTGAATAAATATCGATTGGATACATATGTAATAATATTTTAGTATGATTATTATGTAAAATTTCCATGTAACGTTAAAAAAGTGGAATTTTCCAAGTAGAAGCTGGGGTGATCTCACAGCCTCAGGAAACCGCCAAGCTAGTGTGGCAATGCGTTGATAATATTTCTATTTTAACCAAACCGACAAAGAACTTAGTGGGTGTTGGTAGCTGCTGCTCCATGTATGAACGGGTTTGAGATCATTATGCGTATACATGTATACTATAAAGAAAGAATTACATGAATAACTAATGTTTTACGCCTAATTGCTTTTATGCTGTTTCTATCTTCATAACGTTTATGAAAGTATTTGTTGCGAAAAATAAAACAAGGGTAGAAAGGAGAAAGAATGTAAGCTTCGGCTGCCCTGTCGCCACTGCAATTATAGTAATTCGACCAGTTGATTCTGCTGAGAGATCTGTGGCACCATGATTATTGAATAACGCACCTGTTACGCTACACATTTAATTTTATTCAAGACACTTTGAAATATAGATGATATGTTTGCACAAGATTGGGGGAAATATATGCGAAAAGCAGACGTAAACATGCATGACCAAATAGTGTACGGCGTTTATTAACAGTAAAGAAGGCACACCACTAAGTAACTGAAGACCAATAACGTGCCTATTAACAATGTGGACACTTTTACTTAGCACATTTGCAAATAGATCTACCATTACTACGAGTGGTTGGGGTGCTTCTCGAGGAACCCAATGGTTTCACAAAGCTACAAGACAGATAACGAACTGTAGTATAACGATCAGAACTCACTGAAAGTTGTAAAAACACAAGAGAAAATAGCGTAACAATAGTGCGGATAGTATATAGGTTGAGAAGTATCATAATCCCCGGAGTATGGAGAATTGATTCATTGAAGATGCTTTAAATAAAAAATAACATATTTAAATAGCGGAGAGAATAGTCAACGTAATCGAAACACGGACACAGGAACTGTAATCTTTAAGATTACACATTAAAAGTTGGTAATAGATTCTCAATCCTCACTTCTGTTTCTCATACGTATGATACACATTATCAACACAGTTAAGATATCCAAGACTGAGTTAGAAATGTAAGCAACTACTATTGGTACAACACTTTGAATGAAATGGTGCAAACACAAACCGATTGGGAGTATAGAAACATTTAGGAGAGTAGAAAATTTACCTTGTGTTTAGATTCAGCAGCCTCGCTTGTCTTATTTTGTCTTTTAGTTTTACCATTTCGCAAGCGATTTTTCTGACAACGCGAAATAATTGCTTTTTTTCTGTGTCGAAATCTATCGATCTAACACTTATCATTGGATAATTTTTACTTTGAGGAAAACTCGTATTTTACGTTTAAATACAGGTAGGCAAAGTCATTCAAGACAAAAGACCAGACAAAATTAGATTCTCGGAAATTTTTTGGATGAGGATTCATAATTTGTATTCTTTGTATTATTCGGACTACTAGTCTCATCCTGGATATAATCTAACAACGTTTTGGTCAATGTAACGTCCGACCTTCTTTAGCTACGTTATTCCGAAATCAGGAATTCTTTTATTTACTTCAAGGAATTGGATATTTATCGTCCCCTCAGCATGAGCGAGTAGAAGTCTTAAATAAGTTTTAATTATATATTTTTTAATATCGTCTGTACTAATGATTGAATTTCCGTACAGATTCCCAAGTTGGAAATAAAGATTCGCGAGTTAAATAAGATGCACATGAGGTAGATCAGATGGTTTCATCAGCTAAAACATTGTGAGAATAACAGCCGAACTAAGAACAGTATTCCCAATAATTCAACTAATACAGGATAAGATCAATCAAGAAAGACTATTGGTTAGCTTTTCTATTACAAATACCTTGACATGCATACTCGTATCAATCTGTGTATAGTTATATATTTTAAATTTTATAGAAACTGAGATGAAAACATTAATCAGAATTTAAATATAGACTGCACCACCCTATATGTGAATACATAGAGACGTTTACAGGTAGCCTGCGCTGAGGACTATGCAACACTGATTTCCAGCATCCACTTTTAAGGAGTGTACAGACGGGAATATGACTTAATATAAGTTGTTGAAGGTGTCAGGATTGATGCTCCTTAAAATAAAAAAAAGATCCTTTGCGAAAAACGTACGTAATTTCCAGTGCAAAGATATTTAAAAACTCGTCTGCTATAACAACTGTAAATAATTCCCCTTTCTTACTCTGTATCCCTAAAACTAAACAGCACTTCCACGAGCAAAGTTTATTTCCACTAACTTCCGGTCTGTGGAACACTATGCCACTAATCAATTTTCTTATTTTTTAAATATCAATTTGCAATCATATATAACGACAAAAGCATATCTTTGGGTACGGCATAACTGTGTTTACACACCATTTCTTGTTGCATCAGCGATGGCAAGCGAACATGCGCCTAGTCATTACCAATAGGATGACCATTTGTAAAGAATAAGCACCGTATGTAAGAAAACGGGACACTTCTCTGCAAAATACTGCAATAATTCACGTCGTTAAAATTATCTCGCTTTAGCGTGATACACATGTACCAGGGGTATGCTTGTGAATTTGATATTCCCTAGAAACTTCCGGCAGATGAAGCCGCCTGAACGAGCCGATGATTTGTGCTGCATAAATACATGGGCGATTACTTCAATTGTTGATTATTATGTAGAGGTAAGAATTCTTCACAACATCACTAAGTAAGCAAATCTTTTTCGGACTCTTGGCCAAGATAAAATTGTAATATCTGTTCCGATGGATACTACAGTCTGTATACCGGTACTGTCTTGGCTTCGAGCCTTGATTCACCCGGTCTAAGAGTATTGTGCTCTGCAGTTTTAGGAAGTGCACACTCCCAGGCTTTTCAATCTCACTCTTTGAGAATGGGTTGGTTTATTGCTAATCGCCTGAGGCGCCTCTACCACGAATACCGACGATGCTGCCCAGACATTTTTTTTGTAAGCCAGAGTGCTTTTCCTCTAGGGCGCTTGCTTTCGAATCCCACTTTTCGACCTTTTGTCACATATTACCGCTATGAGGGATAATAAATATAAAAAAGACAAAGTAAGCATATACTTACCTCTTTAGTTTGTTCCGGAAAAAATCGTGTTACTAGATATGCTTATGTTGAACATTTAAAGGTTACGTTTCATCTATTATATACACTAGCAAAAATAAGCTCCTTTTGTACACATATTTAAGCATATTTATAAAGTAAGTGTTTATTTTGAAGGATATAATGTCTGGAAGCATTTTCTCTTGACAACACAAACACATTATATTCTATCACCCTAAAGAGGAAATAGTAAAGCATAGGAAGATAGCAGAACATATACTATACTACGCTTTAAGCAAAATAGTAGGAGCGTATTTCTAAGAAAATGGTATCATGACAACACAACATATATTACATTACCCCGACCTAAATCGAACATTATAGAATAATACAATAATACAATTACTAGAATAATAGTATAGTTAAACTTGCAGAAAGGTATATGCCAAAGCTACATTACTAATAGACTTGAATTACATATGTATATAAAATATATGTGTACATAGATCACTCAAATCCATGAATATATTTTCTCATACCTCTAAGTCTTATATACAGATTTATTAAGACATTTCATGCTATTCTTTAAAGCTAGACTGGTTGATTTCTCTTCACTGATTGCTTTCATGTTAGGGTCTTGTGAATTCCTTCCTTCTATTAAGCGTTTGCATCTTTTAATACCCGGGGATATTGAATTGGTTTGGTTTGGTGTTCTTGTTTTGTTTTACGGCATATCTACCCTTCTCGGTTTATTTAATGCCGAATCCGGTTATTTTGGCAAACGTGTTTATGCTTCAAGTTCTTTATATCTTCCAGTATTTATTAATGGTGGCGTGTTTGCTTGTTTTGTTGTACAGCATATCAACACTTTTCGTTTGTTTTAATGCCGAATCTGATCATTTTCATGAAAGTTTATATGCTTCAAGTTCTTTATATGTTCGATTATTTACTCATGGCGTTTGGTTTGGTTGTTTTGTAGAGGACAAATGTCGTGTTTGTTTTGGGCTTTGCAGAACATGATTGAGTTGTATAAAGTGACAGAAAAATAATAATAACCCCAATGGTTGGTGTATTTTTAGTCAGAAACCGGTTGGAACGCCGGAAGACATTTACAGCGGATTGTCCTTTTTTGCCACGACGAAATAAATCATTCATTCCATTCGTTTGAATTTCTAGCGCCAGGCGCCGTTTCCAAGAAAATATCTACTCCGCAAGAGACTGCTTGTCTGTGGAACACATACCACGGGACTACTTTCCTGAAGATTACAACATGGCCACCTTTAAATCCAATGTCGATTCATTTGTTTGAATCGCCCCCACGAGTATTTTAACTTGTTAATCCTATCAAACATCATCGGTACTGTCATAAGGTTCTTCATCTCTCAATTCACACATTTCATGCTATTAACCCTTATCCTAGAGTGGCTTTTGGACTTGATAAGTGGTGATTCTTTAATACGAAAATAGTCTTCAAACTAATATGAATTTTCATTATACACTTACAAACTGATTAAATTATATAAAATATTATTCATCATTGCACAATTGCTCTTTTATTTATGTCTCACGTAAGATAGTGCGAACGGGAGGGGAGAACGATATAATCTTCGTTATTCCGTTTTGTTTAAGCAACTCTGGATATATATGCCCTTTAGTAGCTGGATAAAATATTGGTATTTTAGCTAGGATAAAAGTGTAGTATTTTCTCTGATGCCGCACTTAGTTTTTTTCTGTTCTCGGTTAGTGAAAGAGAATTCCTTCTAGACTGAGGCAAATTATTATTTTTGTTCCAGAGTACCCCTTGTTGGGTATCTGGAATTTCCCCACATTAAACACTTACACTGTGTCTTACTCTGACCTTGTAGGAAGGAGCATCTATATGAACATAATGATTATGCGTTTTCAATTGAGGGGTCGTACGTCAGAGTTACATTGAAGGGTACGGACAAATTCATAACCCTCGGCAGATCTGTAAATAATCATGAAATATACGTGAAAACTGAAAAAATAGCTACAAAAAATTGAATCAAAGGAAGGGGTTACATCATAGAAGACCACTGTATTAATAAAAAAAGCTGGTATATTAAAAAATCATCGAGTGCAGAAAGCAAAACATTTGTCTTATGGAACTGACAAACCACAAGTTAGGTATAAGGAAAATATCGACCATATAAAGACGAGCCAAAGTGAGCTGATACTACTTGGCTAAAGTATGCATACATAAAAAATAAACACCATGAATGTTGCTGCTACATCACCTTTTTGCTGTCCATCGTTTTTTGTTATTTTTCCTATCGAATTGCCCCCCCCCAGAGGATAGAGCTGGACACAAAAATCGACACTCTGAATTGGAACAACAAATGAATATTGCCTCAGTCTTACAGAATTTCTCCTTCCTTAGACTGAGGACAGACATATAAAGTTTATTATCAGAAAATATAATACACTTTGCTCTTTTTATTCGGCATTAAATAACCCATAAATAAACCAAACCAAACAACATCGTATTGTATTCCAATGTCAACAAATACCTATCGAACCGCACTATTAAGTAATTAAATTCTGCCGATACTGTCTATAGTTAATCCCGAGCTATGACAGGGTTTCAATAATGGATTTGTATCTTTACTTGATACACTCACAGGTTTTGTCCGGGTAAAATACGGTTTTACAGAGAACATTGCGCCGTATGACTGCCCTATTTGATCATAGACTTCCCCCTGGATAGTTTCCCGGCAATTTATAATGCAAAAGTAAGTTTCGCGATGGTGTTGTCGTAAGCCTTCATTATATTTCTGAACATTTGCTCCGCCTTCTTCGTTGTCGCTTAGCACTCAGAGCTGTACAAAGCTACGTGTCTCCAGACGATAGTTTCAAATCCCCTAATAGTAAGGCTACTCATTTGACTGATCGTCGGATCTTTGAGTGTCTTTAGGTATTGTGTTACATTACTACGCCGCCGATGAGATATCTAAATGGCTCACAAGTCACAACAAATTAAAATAAAAGGATTCATAAACGCACCTTGTTATCGAATGGAGACCACACTCAGAATTGCACAGCCCGATCTCGTCTTTTGTCTGTCACTCCTCTGTGAACTTGACTCCTGCAATAAATGTAATCACAACAGCACGAAACAACAAATTAATTTATCAATTCAAAGAACGAACATTTCATGAAGATGTTAGCGTTGCCTCCTCTTCTGTCAGCACTGGAGCTACAAATACTGTCAGCACCCGAGCTACAAATACTTAACGTCTTAGTTAATCATCGATATTGAGTCCTGTTCTTGTTCTCCGATACTTTAAACCGACTGCCTACATCTCTCACCACCTCCTAATTCAACCACGACTATTTCTGGTACACTGAAGGTCGAGCTGACATTCAATTCCACCAACTAATCCCTAGTAAACCTAATTTTTGTATAACCTTACACTAATAAAAAAATTATACTTTTCTAATATTTAATATTCGTAAGTGGTCACTCTTTAGTACAAAATAGATAGCACGTTTAGTTACAACTACCTATTAGATTATTTTTTTTCTACATGAAAATATATTTGTATGAACGTTACTGTTGTCATATCAGGTATCTTATAATGAATATGCATTTGGCTATAAGAAACAATATCCATAACCAGATAATATAAATATAAAATCATATATATATATATATATATATATATATATATATATATATATATATATATATACCGTATTTCTTAATTGGGAGAGTTTCCCATCAGAGTGCTCAATTAGTTATGCAAAAGTCAAATTAACTTGATAATTAATAAGAGCATTATACTTATTAATATTAAATAAAGTGTTACAATATAACATATATATATATATATATATATGTCTATATATATATATATATATATATATATATATATATATATATATATATAAAGTACAGCCAGTGTCCTCCCAAACATGTTTTACTACTAACTGCATAAAACTCTGTTTGGTCAGTCGTATAAGGCCAATATATGTCTGTACTGTTACAAAAAAACGAAATTCAATCAATTTCATAGATTTCTATATTTAATCGTGATCAATAATTCATTTTTTATGATCTGTAAATATAAGAATGTGAAATACTTCTTATCAGCACAATCAGAAGTCTGAATGCTATTACCCATACTTCGAACTAATTTAATAACAGAAACTACTTTCGATATTCCCAGGTGAAAATAAGTAAACGAAGTCTTGAATTGTCTATTTCGGTTCAAGCCTCTTCTTTTATTTCGTTGCTTTTGCCTTACTGACGCCCGAGTTTAAAGAAAGAGGTGGTACAAGAAAGAGAGTGCGATGGAGTAATACAAAAGGCACTCCGTTTTTCTATTTAATATTTGTGGTTCAATCAGTTCGTTTGCCGTACTTACAAATAGAGTTTGTACTTAGACATAAAGTGAGTTCTAACTTCATCTGAGGCAGTATTATGTTTACTTTGATTTTGTCCCAATAGACACTTTAAATCTGTTTTATAAAACGCAGTTGTCTGTGCGCATGCCCAGCTAAAGTTATACACTACAAAACACAGACTCACGCAGTTTGCCTTTTCTTGATCGGCGTTGCCCCGTTGAATAATATCTAAAATATAGACACATTATAAATTCTTTGACTTTAACTGGTACATATTTCGTCAGGAGGGGGACGGTTTTCCAGACATTCGATGTACGAATTAAAGGAAACTAACTCTGATTTTTGAAGAAGTTATTTCCCTTACGCCGACTTATTCGTCGAGTTATCAAAGTGTGTGTGTATGTGTGTATGTCCAGAAATATGAATGGGTTGGGCGGCAAAGAAAGATGAGGGTAGGAAATGGAACGGGTAAACCGGATGAGAGATGTAGACATATGTGACACTTTCACCCTAGACAACGAAGGGTAGCGTAATTCAAGTTGCATATAAAATAGAGTGTTTTATGTTATATTTTATTTTTCTGTAATCTACATTATTTATGTAAATCCTGACTTTAGCAACACCGGCCAACTCATCTAGTTTTAATATAAGTGTGTTGCTTTTGTCTCTATGTACAGGTTGTACTTTAAATGCTTTAAATGTGGCATTTTTTGTAATATATGTGCGTTAATATTGTCTAACTGTTTGTCTGTCTGAGTATGACACTGAAAACAAAACCCGATACCACGACCGAACATAACTTTTTCATGGGTATATTTGTGCACGGAATCTACAGTTCATATTAATTTTGTATTAGATGTCTGTCATTCTGTCTGAGGAGAGATGCAATTGTAATCAAAGATTACACAGACTTTTCATAGAGTAAAGTTATATTGTGCAACAATACCTGCGCACTTGACTGGCCGATTTCCGCAAATGAATCCGTCGCCGGTTTTATTCTTCATCATCTTAACTTGGTCGTATCAATTCTAGTATAGGTCGTCGCCGAACTGGCGCGAAGCACACTTTACACTTTTTATACATTGTAAGAACAATCACATATAAATATGTAGTCATTTTATACAATACTTGTTAGACACGAGTGTATGTGTGTGTGTGCGTGTGCGTCGTTAGGATCGCGTCAATAGAGCCCCTACTTATGAGTTTATTACACGTCTTTCAAGTGTGGAGTCTCACCTAAGACAACGTCTGTCTGTGGTTCACCCCTTCTCGCCTTCCGACCTGTCTCGTCCATCTCCCCAAGACCTTCTTTCTTTGTTCTCCTAAGGCCATTTATCGTCGTTCTCCCCAAAAAGCAGTACTCTCGAAATATATTTATTTTGCACTGGAAACTAGGTACATCCGATTGTTTCTTCAGCCTACTATCTCAATTGCTGTCCTGCGACCTTGACAATTAACACATAACCGCCATGTTGTCACTAGTTGTGTAGCACAATGGGTAAGTAGGCATTTTATTTACTTACTCAGACACTGCTTTTCGGATGTACCGTAAGTGGGGAAAGAAGGACATCTATGCTATCACAATATGATAAATCAAATTGTGGTATTAATTACTAAATGATTATTTTAATATCTTGGGTCTGGGTTACCGTGGGAATCCATGAACAGTAAAGTTGACATTTAATGTACGTTGTTTTATTTAATTGAACATTATAGAAATAAGAAAAAGAATGAAACTTATAATATATAGCTCAATATTTAGAGTAGGAAAAAAATATATTCTCATTCATGCCAGAACAATTCCAGAGATGCGTGGCAGTAAATCATGAATCACCTTTATTTAATACGAATTCGAATTTAAAGTTTACTTTGTGATATATAGATTATAATACTTACAATACGCAAACCCTATTGTCTTCACAGAATTCGATAAACACACGATATTTGAGAAGGAAGAATTTATTATGCAACAAAATGACGTATGTATTCAAAATATCTCCGTAGGGAAAACTTTGGCTCGGTGACAGTCCGATTTTCTTGGCATCGAATGTCAAGAAGTACTGGCAAGAAAATCGTTACGCATGGTGGACTCTCAAGTTATCGGAGTTGTCAGACAATGACTGAAAGAAGCTATCCCAATGGACCATCCACAGCCTACCGGTTGGGGGTCTCAGGTGTATTTTTCAAGTTTTCTTTTTTTAAAAACTAGTTCTTCTACTAGAGATTGGAAACCAAGGCCACCTTACTATTACATCAATAGCTGGGAAATCGGAGATGTATAATATTTAATGAAAATTACTCTTACTACTGTATATATTTATCCACTAATGAATCACCACCTGTATAGAAAAGTAGAAAATTGTAGAAAAAAATAACGAAATAATATTTAAAGAGAGATGTCGCCAAGATCAAGTCCAAATGAAAAAAAAACGTCTCTCTCAACTGTATGAAAAAAAATCTCGTTCAGTTCAACATAAAAAAAAATCCAGCACTATTCTCTTCTTTCGTTCGCTTTCAAATCCCACGTTCAGAACGATCTCCACGTATCTAACGGAATCTTCACTTTCCCCTTCTTATTGAGAAAAATGCGACGCATGCAAACCAACTTAATTTGCATAAATCTCTCACTCGACACCACTGTCAAGATCTTCAAATACAAACCTTATTTGACTTTCTGACGCCTTTCCCCTCCCACTCCAATTTCTTTTTTTGTGGTCAGCGAGCGTTTTCGGGTTCGCCCCCCCCCCACACACACACACAGCGTACCAGACGCTGCCTCTTTCAACGGCGCCAACAAGTGTCTGCATTTACGTCAATCGGTCGCTCTCCGTTACAAAAGTAGACCTAGGGTTTACTTTTGGAAGCCTTGTAACTCTAGCTTTCCGTATTATGTGCTTTTGTTCTCACATTCAATGTGCGATGTTTCTGACGAACGGTTAAAAATTGGTATCGATATAGTACTTAGTGTTGGATGTGTTTGACCTTAGAGTAGTATTTAACCTCCTTATATCATGTGGCCTCATGCTTTGTCTGAAGTGATATCCATGAATAAAATCCATGACTTCCGGGATTAAACAGTTCGCCATAAAAATACCAAAGGCGCATTGAGTGTAGTGGGTTATAAGATTATACAAAATATTATGAAAGGATTGAAAACCAACAATGACACAGACAAAATGTTATTACTTATTGGGGCATTTTATGATGAGTATTTGTTTATTTTGATTTGAAAACGGCTATGTTGTAGTCTGCAGTGAAGCAGTCTCGTAAAATGTGTTCGAATAGTGTGAAGTTAGACTAAACTTACGTTCATGGAAATTCCGCATCACAATTAACAAACGGGGAAGACAGAAAGGTTTTTACAGTTATAATAACAATACAGCCACTTTGTTGGCGACGCAAAATAAAAACACAACATGACATCAAACACATAAAAAATATTCAATATTGTTTACTTGCTGGATTCTTGAAACAAAAGTGTGTCACTTTTCTGCACAGTCGCATAACATATTCAAACGATTTTTATATATATATATATATATATATATATATATATATATATATATATATATATATATATATATATACCTACAGTCATGGCAGATTTAACTGCTAATTCCCCAACTAAAAAATATCCTGGTATACTGATTCCTCAAAAACCTACTAATAAAAATCCATGTACCCTTAACCTTATCAGCGAATGCCCCTTCAGATATAAAATAGGTATTATTAAAACTAATTAATTCGTTCCAAATTAATTTCCTTTTCCCCAACATTTTCAAACACCAACTCAACAATATGAAACAAAATCAAAAAATTATGGCTTCCCTAACTATATTATTCACCAACAAATTAGACAAGAAATAATCCCCACGGCAATATTAAAAAATTCAAGATTTCAACTAACACATTTATAAAGTTATTCTCCCGTTATTAGTTTCATCATAATTATAAAATTGAGGAATAAGTATTACATAATATTATAAACAAAAACGTACTTCCTACCGATCAAAACAAAAAAATATAACTCATTATTTACTACAGTAAATTAAAAATCGCTAACCTTATTATTAAACATTAAAGAAAAGAAAATAACATTGAAAACACTAATCAAACAAACGAAAGAAAAAAGAAAAGAGAAAAAAAGTAAAAAAAGGAATGAAGAAAGAAAAAAGAAAGAAAAAAGAAAAGTAAATGCTCCAATAGAAATAATATAATAAACTTGTGAATAAAGAAAAGAAAGATGAAAGGTAGAAAAAAGAAAAGAAAGAAGCGGTGATGATGAGAAATCCATTTTTTTAAATACGAAGAATGTCGAGAATCGAGTTATCGACTCATCAAAAACATCCTAATAAAAATCTCTGCACCATAACTTTTTTAACGAATGTCCCTTCAGATATAAAATAGGCATCATCAAAAACTTATTAACTCAGTAACCCAACAATGAAAACGACAACTTTATACCTTGATTTATACCCGTAATATTATAATCTACTTCTCTCTAAGTTGTATACCTTATTACAACATGGGGGGGGCGTATACAGAATTAACATTCTATATCAATTCTATATCTTCTAATTTTATTAGTTTACCTAGATTCTTCCCATCATAACAACTTATACCTATACTTATCGGAACAATCTAGGCAACTTAACCACAGAGCACACAAGTTAATGCACCCCTAGATATGTATCATTTTATAAGCGCTAGAATCAAAGTAAACTGATAAAGTAAATTGATATAGTATGAGTTAAAAGATTAAAAATTTATCATACAATTTTAATTATGCATATGCCCCACGTTTTTTGAATAATAGTGACACTTTGAGAGAAAAAGATTACAATATTACAGGTACGAGTCAAAGTCTAAATTATTCATTTGTTTTGTTGCTGCAATAATAGTAATGACAATAGTAATACTGATAATAAATGTTATAATAATAGTAGTAGCAGTAGTAACAACATTAAAAAAAACAGTGAAAATAGTAATAGAATAGTGAAAATTAAAATATTATTTACAATAAACAGTAGTTATAATGTTGCATAACTGTTGTGAAGTTGCTCCACAGTAAATAATAAATTAAGGAAGTCAAGTCGAGGGTTGGTTTAACAAGTGTATTAACAATGTAAGAAAGTGACTAGCTCTTGGCTAGACAGTTACAAGGTGTGCTTTGTCTTCAGTGTCTCTGGTGACTCGCACTATTTATAGTGACAACCGGTGTAGTTTCTCCTGTGTAAGAACGGCCGGTGTAACACCCCCCTTTGAAAATATCCCCTCTGGGGATTAATAACGTTTTTGTTTGGGAATCACCATCATCAACTCAGTCGATTTCCGTTTTCTATTTGATCTCCTAATCCCAGGAGCAGTCTCTGGTATGGGCACCTGAAAAGTATCAAACACTGCATCCATGATGTCCTCCTCGTGCGATCTGGTCACCTCACTGTTCGAAAATCTTTTCCGGATTTGGTTAAAGTGACGTTTGTGCACGAAATCTGGTCCCTTAATCATATAGACCATGTTGCCTATGTGTTTATCCACAGTGCCGGACTCCCAGAAAGTCCTATTGTTTCTGTAGATCTTATAAAAAACTTTTTCGCCAACTTTATACCGTTTTTTTTGTTATCGTTCTTTTTATATTTGCCCTATCCTGGTTTGGTAACAACTTGTGGAAAATCGATCTAACCTTGCGTCCGAACATGACCTCAGCAGGTGTCTTCGACGTTTCGATGTTTGCATTCGGAGTGACTCTGAAAACCTGCAGAAACTGTTGGATTGACTTATCCGTTGGTGATCCACTAGCTTTTTTCAGAGCTCTCTTGAATGTGTCAACGAATCTCTCCACCTGTCCATTGCTTCTTGGATTGTATGGAGGGATTGTTGTATGCTCGATGAGATGATCCTCGCAAAGGTTTTTAAATTCAGTAGATGTGAATTGAGTACCATTGTCGGTGACAATGCAGTCTACTACTCCAAACCTAGCGAATAGTTCGTATAGGAAGTTGATAGCTGCCTCGGATGTGGGGTTCTAGCATTTTAGTACTTCCGGCCACTTAGAAAGGCTGTCTACAACAATGAGATAGTAGAACCCATCCAGTGGTTCCGCAAAATCTAAGTGAATTCTAGACCAAGGTCGTTCCGGTTTAGTCCACGATCCGAATTGAGTTGGAGGAGCTTTCGTAGCTAAGGCGCATCCTCTACACTCCCTGACATTTTCCTCGATATGCTTATCCATGTTTGGCAAGTAAACGAAAGAGCGCATAAGGCTTCTCATTCTCGATATGCCTGGATGTCCTACATGGAATTCCTTGAGCATTCTTTTCTGTAATGTCATAGGAATTACAACCCTGTCGTTATATAACAGGACGTTGTCGCAAATTGAATAAATTCCATCATCTAGTTAGCTATTGTTGATGTTTTCTTTCGTGCTTATGATAAATTCATCCACCTCTGCCTTACTTTTAATCTCATCAAGCGTTACTGGAAGTTCTCTTATTGTGTCACATAACGTATTTTTTACTTCAGCTTCCGCTTGAATGGCTGCTATCACCATATCCTCCAATGGTTCTGTCTGCTTAGGTATCAACCTTGATAATCCGTCTGCATGACCAACTTTCTTAGATGGTACATACTCCATTTGAAAATTTTAGTTAAGAAGAATGGTACCCCATCTTTGGAGTCTATTCTCAGTGTGTTGTGGTAGTCCCTTTTTCGATCCGAAAATCGTTAATAAGGGTGTGTGGTCTGTTTGTAACAGAAATTGTCTACCGTGCAGGAAACGATGAAATTTCATTACCGCGAATATAATGCTTAGAGCCTTTTTCTCAATTTGAGAGTAGTTTTTTTCGGCTGGTAGAAGTGTTTGGGATGCATGGGCTATGGGTTTTAATTTTTCATCATCCATTTTGTGCAATATGCATGTTCCTATACCATAGTTGCTGGCATCGCTTGCAACTACAATATCGTGCTTGGGAGTATAATGTGCCAGAAACAAGTCAGACGTTAAGATATCTTTAATTTTCTGAAACGCTTCTTCACACTCTTGTGTCCAGACCCATTTTTGGTCCTTCTTTAACAGTTCATTTAAGGGTGATCTTAGTTTATGGATGTTTGGTACGAACACATTGTAGTAATTCGCCAACCCTAAAAAGCTTTGTAGAGACGCGATATGTTCTGGAGCAGACATGTTCCGTATCGCCATTGCCCTATCTGGGTCTGGCCTTCTTCCTTGCTCATCGATGATTTGTCCTAAGTATTTTATTTTTTCCATGAAAAAAGTACATTTGTCATCTTTGATTTTAAACCCATAATCCTGGATTTTTTGGAATACTTGGTTTACATGAGTCTTGTGTTGTTCTTTGCTAACGCTGTTTATTCCAGGTACCCTACTGCGAAATTCATCCCATTTAACATCATGTCCATAATTTGTTGAAAAATCGCAGGGGCGACCTTTACTCCAAAAGGAAGTCGGTTAAATTTGTATAATCCCTTACGGGTATTGATACATAGCAGTTTTGAACACTCTTCATCGACAGGGATTTGAAGATAAGCGTCGCTGAGATCGATTTTAGAAAAATATTTTCCTCCACTCAGTTTCGCAAATATTTCTTCAGAGCTTGGAAGAGGGTAATGGTGATCTTTTAATGCCTTGTTCAAGCCTGTGGAAAAATCGGGACCAACCCGAACCTCCTTGTTCTTTTTCTTAACATAAACTGTAGGTGAAGCCCACTCACTGTGATTAATTTTTGAAATGACAGCCATGTTCTCGAGTCTTTCTAATTCACCGTCTATTTGCTCTAAAGCGGCGTATGGAACATTTCTTTTCTTTCTGAACACAGGTAGTTCATTTCTTTTAACTTCAAACTTTGCTACCGCTTTTGTACACCTTCCAAGACCGCCTGAAAATACGTCTGGAAAATTTTCTTTTAATTCCCTCTTGAGTTTTTCTGCCTCCACATTCGAATCCTCAACTTTTTGGCAAAAGGAGCTTAAAGGCAGATCCCATAGGCTAAACTTTTCAATCAGATCAGTTCCAAAAAGGTTATTAGATTTTCGCATAACAAAAATTTTGGCTTGTACGGTCTTATTCTGGAAAGAAATATTCGTCAATAATTCCCCTTCGAAGGTTATTTTTTCACCACTGACGCTTCTCGCCGTTTTTTTGTGATTTGATCATAGTGGGTCTCCCAAGCTTCTTCCATGTCTGTACATTAATGATGGAAATGTCAGACCCACTATCAAGCTGTAGTCTTACTTTTTTTTAAGCATTTTGACGTGTACATATTTCCGGATATTTTGTTCTTCAGGTTCAATTTTTGTCAGTTCAATGGCTGTCTTTCTACCAGATTTTTTTCTACAACGTGATGCCTTATGTCCTTTCTGGTGGCAGTTGTCACATTGTTTGAATATGTAGGGACACTCATTGTACCAATGGTTATCTCCACACCTCCTTTTTTTTCGCTTAACTACTCAGTAGTTAATTTTCTGTTAATCTTTGCGAATCCAAATATCTGACTAAGATGGGGTTTTTTTTCCGTGTAGATCTTGCGAATCACTTTGGGTGATTTTTTTTCTTTGCAGTGAAATCGTTATCTCATCCTCGTCGCCAATCTGTTGTCAAGTTGTTCCACAATAAATCATAAATTAAGGAAGTCAACTCGAGGGTTGGTTTAACACATGTATTAACAAAGTAAGAAAGTGACTAGCTGTTGGCTAGACAGTTACAAGGTGTGCTTTGTCTTCAGTGTCTCTGGTGACTCGCACTATTTATAGTGACAACCGGTGTTGTTTCTCCTGTGTAAGAACGGCCGGTGTAACAATAACCCACATGAAAATAAAAGCCACGAATGTCTACTAAACGTCTCCAATAAAATGAAAGCAATAACGAAAATTTAGAAGCGTTTTCAAACTTTTGTAACACTCTTTTCTGTGAGGCACTTTTAATATATTTCCTTAAGGGGCACTTGTATGGCACTTTTAGGCCTTTGAACTGTCGGTCCATCTTCATATTACCCTTTAAACACTTCTCGTTATTAAAACATTTCTCTTTTTAAATATTTCAAATTAAGCATTTTAAACATAGTTCTCTTTTAAATTCTTTTCTCATTAAACACAGCTCATTAAACATTTTACATTACACATTGTATCTCATTTAAACACTTTAAACATTTTAAACATTGTTCATTAGGCATATCAAATTCAGCATTGTCCACATTTTCTTTCGATTTTTAGTTCTTTGCGGTTTACCGATTAGGACCCAAAATGTTATGCACAAAACAGTTTCCTTACAGATTTCTGACTAACTGTTGGTCGTAGGTTTGTTCGCATACTCATCTCCGTTACTGGCTCGTGATCGTAGTGGTGTACCTGTTTTATGGGCAAAATCTGTCATCATGCACGAGACAAAAACGCCCGAAGACACGGATTTTGAGAGAGATTCTATCTTTTATTCCGCTTTGTTGTGGGGTTGCCCATTCGTTCCGCGATTCATTCATTCTTTCTTCCTGCTGGGGCATGCGACGGGGATTTCTACTGGATCTCCAAGATATCCAGCCATTACGACGAGCGATTACATTTCAACCGTCTGGGTCGGTTCCGACCCCGTAGCTTAATTCCTGATCCACAGAGAAGGTTTACCGTGCAGTTCGCTGCCAAACTCCTATCTGATTTTTAAGCCTTAGTTTCTCACGAAAGAAGGAGTGACGTAATAGTCCTTTGTCCTGTAATAAAGATCATCACCAGAGCTGGGCTGACCCTTATTGAACTTCAGCTTTGAAGTTGGTCAGGTCTCACCAGTTGTTATGCCTTCTCGGGATTACCCACTCCGATGGCAAATCTATCTGTCCCAAAATGGATGTCCCTTCGACCTGCACCGAACGCGAACTAAGTTCACCTCCTCTCACAATAAAAACTAGTGGACCTACACACTTTTAGGCATATGGGGCGCCTCATAATATAACATTCTTTCATCTCTTATCAGAAAAAACAATCCTTGGATTTATTCTCCAAACGCCTATCCCTGGGACTAGTCAGAATCTGGATCCAAACGTAACTGGGCCCCGATTCTCCGAATCCAGCCGAAAATCCATCGGCATCACACGATTCTCATCCTGGGATGTAAGACAAGTCATCTTACGATCTGAATCGGCTCTCCGGCCATCCCATCAAAATCGATAATCGGGCGACCTTCGTACCGAATTGTCCATATGCTATACCTGGGCACCCATCTCACACATATATCATTCTTCTAAAATCAGTATACGACGGATTTTCAATTTCATGCACATTATCGGATATAGGGGAACAAAAACAGAAACCCATTTCCTTAACCTGTAAACTTAAATGGTCAGCCTCCAAGATCTACGTGAGGAACATTACATTAATTATATCACAAAACAATTTCTTTTACACAATGCAATAAAAACAATTAATCCCAATACATAATTCAACAAAGAAAACAGCGCCCGACACCATACGGGTTGATATGCCGTCAATCCCCAATCAAGGCAGCGCCGAGAATCCATGCTGGTTTCCAGCAGTCGTCAGTATCAGCAGGAAGGGAGAACAATGGCTGAATTCCGCGCTGCTTCCCTCCCTTCTCACTCTTTCACTCTTTTCTTTTTCCTTTTACTTCAACAGTCATGGACGAAGAATCCACGATCACTTTTCTCCTTTTTTTTCTTTTTTTCTCTTCTTTCTCATTCTCTCTGTGTGTTTCTCTCTCTCTCTCTCTCTGTTTTTGTTCTTCTCTTTTTTCCCCTTGGTCTGCATTCGTCGTCCCCAGCATTTAAAACCCATTTTAAAACGAAAAAAATTAACATCAAAACCAACACACGTGTCCAACATTTTCAATCTGCAAATGCGTGTGTGAGCCAAGATCCTTTTTCTCCTGTTATTTTTTTATATTGTTCTGCAACTACACATCAGCCCTATTTTTTTAACAAGTTACATTGAATGTTCAATTTCTATAGTCCACTGTTAGAGTTCTCCAATATCAGGAAATGTTTCTTTTTCTCTGAAACAAAAGTCACTCGAGAGTCTGCGACATATTTTCGGGCACTTGTTCCTTTCGGTGGACACCTCGGTTCGTACGCCCCCATGTGGGGAGCACCGGTCACGGCAACCAAAACGTATATGTTGCATAGCACACCGAAAATCATACGAACACCACACGAAAGTTTAGAAGCGTTCCTAAACTTTCGTAACACTCTTTTCTGTAAGGCAAATTTAATATATTTCCTTAAGATGCACTTTTATGGCACTTTAAGACCTTAAAACTGTCGGTCAATTTTCACATTACCCTTTAAACACTTTTCGTTATTAAAACATTTCTCTTTTTAAATATTTCAAATTAAGCATTTTAAACATAGTTCTCTTTTCTCATTAAACACAGCTCATTAAACATTTTACATTAAACATTGTATCTCATTTAAACACTTTAACCATCTTACACATTGTTCGTTAGGCATATCAAATTCAGAGTTGTCCACTTTTTCTTTCGATTTGTAGTTCTTTGCGTTTTACAAAATGTTATGCACAAAAAAGTTACCTTACAGATTTCTGCCTCACTATTGGTCGTGGGTTTGCAAGCACACTCATCTCAGTTGCTGGCTCGTGATCGTAGTAGTGTACCTGTTTTATGGGCAAAATCTGTCATCATGCACGAGAGACAAAAACGCCCGAAGACAAGGATTTTGAGAAAGAGTCTATCTTTTATTCCGCTTCGTTGTGGGGGTTGACCACTCGTTCTGCGATTCATTCATTCTTTCTTTCTGTTAGGGCATGCGACGGGGATTTCTACTGGATCTCCAAGATATCCAGCCATTACGACGAGCAATTACATTTCAACCGTCTGGGTCGCTTCCGACCCCGTAACTCAATTCAAGACCCACAGAGAAGGTCAACCGTGCAGTTCGCTGCCAAACTCCTATCTGATTTTTAAGCCTTAGTTTCTCACGAAAGAAGGAGTGACGTAATAGTCCTTTGTCCTGTAATACAGATCATCACCAGAGCTGGGCTGACCCTTATTGAACTTCAGCTTTGAAGTTGGTCAGGTCTTACCAGTTGTTATGCCTTCTCGGGATTACCCACTCCGATGGCAAATCTATCTGTCCCAAAATGGATGTCCCTTCGACCTGCACCGAACGCGAACTAAGTTCACCTCCTCTCACAATAAAAACTAGTGGACCTACACACTTTTAGGCATCCGGAGCGCCTCATAATATAACAATAATTATTACAATAATAGTATTCATAATAATAGTAATGGTACTAATAATTACGATAGTAGTAATAATAGTTTTGATAAAAATGATAGTAATATTAATTATAATATAGTAATAGTAGTAATAGTTACAATGATAATATTGATAATAATAATAATGATGATAATATTAATGATAATAATCATAATGATGATAATAATAATGATAATAAGTTCAAGATATTTATTATTGTTATCAAATAAACAGTTATTTCTTTTTATCAACGTTATTTGACGATGTCATTAATTATTGTAGGTTTTAGTTGTATTTAAATGTTTAGATAAAGTGTATGGTATAAATCTAAATCTAAATTAATCTAAAGTTTTTCAAGCGTTTATTTATCCCACATTCTACTTGTTTGTTGGCCTGTGCATTTTATTCCCCCATGCTTGTCCGGTCTTGCATAAGTCAAAATAATAACACCTCGAGAAGAAATAAGAGCGTCTGTTGGGCTGTGGAAGAAAATTAAAAGTCAATGAGTGTAGATGTATTGCGTCAGCGGACTATGACCTATATTTGTTCGAGACGAACTTTGATTGGTTTCGAATATTGCATTTTCTTTTCTGTCCTCCTTTTCTTGTCATCCATTTTCCTTCTGGTAGAAATTTCCGCTACGGGATTCTAACTTTTTACTTTCTAATTGTTATCAGTGTATGTACAGAACTGTAAAATTTCAAATTTCATTCGGGGATAACGAAGATATGTATCCAAAAGGCAAGACAAATCCTTCAAGTTAACCAGCAAAAGAAAAATATATTCTCTGTAATTCGCCACATCTTATTTGGGACTTCCTGTTTGTGACGTTATAACCTGGCTCGTAATCCTCATCTCCATATTTATTGACAGGATGCGCCCACGTCTAAATTTATTACGCTTTTTATTCGAATCATTTACATACATTTCTGATCAATTTTCTTATCTTGGTTACACCACAACAACGATCATCCAATTTACAGGTCTTCTAATTCTATTGAATGTTATTAAGACTTCTAAAACTTAGCGTTCTTCCTTTTCAACCAACGCTGCGATCCTTTTCTTGGCAAAGTCGAAATCAATGACTCTCTTCTTGAACAAGCCCGTTTCTTGTGATAACCACTTAGGACTAACTTTTATCCTAGTCCTAAATTACAAGATGATATCCAGTATCTATTTATTTGTCTCTAAGAGAAAGGTAGAGTAAGCAACAAGTTCGATTCTGACAAAAAAGTTGCCTAATTCTAGTAGGTGTTCTCTTTTAATGACTGATAAAAGAAAAAAGTAAAGAGTAGTATCAGAACAAACATAACACTTTGCTCCAAGCTAAAAGACCAATCGAAAAAAATGCTGATGAAGTCGTTCTGAAAATAGTTGGATCATTCTACCTCTCTAGAAAGTGCCTAATATTATATATTTTTACTACCGACATGAAAGTAGGATACGCCCCAAGATGGAGACTGCTGCTGTGTATAGGATACCGCTGCTCATGGAACATTCTCTTGTGTTTGGCATAGTAGAACATCGACCCCGAGTGAGAATGATCTATTCTTTTACCTACATTTCTTTTTCTCACAGAAGATAAGTTGCTAGTCTTTCTCTACTCTAATATTTCTTCCATAGAAGCTGCTTGCCTGAGCGCCAATCTCTTATTCCTTTTTGTAAGACATTCGTAACAAGACCCAGTCTTATTACCACAACTAAAAAAAATACGTTCCTCCATGTACCTAACTCCAAAACGAATCTTAACGGAGATAGATCCTTTGCAAATGCTTGCTGTCTGTGAAAAACATTACCGCATAACTACTTCATTGCCGATTACAACATGATCGTATTTCAATCCAATATCAACAAATCTTTGGCATAAACCGCCGTTTAAATTATCAAACTTTAAAACATATTCAATGTATTTCAGATTTAGACATTTATTCAATTCACACATATCAAATGATGTAATTGCCCAATCCATGCCGCTTTTTCTGATATCTGGTTATGTTTTATTTTATTCCTTCAGCCGCAATTATGTAACCATATTTTACGTCGGATGTAATAGATGACGTAGTAAAAAAAAATCCATTAGAAATCAGATTAAGTAACTATAATAAATTAACACTATTAAGTTTGGGTGTAAAGTTGACGTGTTAAGGAAAATACGTTAGCAACTGAAAAGTCAACGTAATAAAATAATCTAGTCGTATCCGACTCTTTCCTTTTGTCTTTAACGGACATATTGTTAGAGAAGTTCTCTCTTTTCTTCTGCTCTCCCTCGTCCATTGCATTTTCTGACTTCTTTATTTAATTTTATGTTCAATCAATTTCGAGATTATACATATATTTAATCGACTGATTTAAACGACTTTCTTTCACCGCTCCATTCGATTTTTAGATATCTCGTATACTTTTCTTTTAAAGTTATTGTTTCTATCGCGATTGAACCCGCAAACCCCGCTAAATATAATAAACTCGAAAATACGGAATGCGCCAATACGAATGTAGATCGTTTTAATTAAAAAAAACAACATATAAGCATAATGGAAAAGTAGTATTGAATAGGTTTTCAAAAATGCTTGTATTAAACAAAAACTCGAGGTTTCTCGAATTTTACATTCTTATCAAATATGTCATTCTCAAAGCGCTGACCTTTTTCAGGTGCGTCTTGTCGAATTATGCATGTCGAACTCGGGAATCTGTACGGAATTTCGAAAGGGTTTCGTTAGAAATTCTGTACAGATTTCCGAGTTCTACATTGATCATTCCCGTGTTCAACAGGATACACCTGAAGTAGGGCAGACGTTATATCGGCCGAAACATTGTGAGATTACATCCAAGATAAAACAGTTCTTCGAATAATCCAAATTATTCAAATAAGTAATTTACGTATGTTTTAATTTAAATACAAATTCAAAAATACATTCGAAAAAATTGCATTTATTTTCCAAATTACTCTTTTTCTACCCAGTTTGATACTTGTATTCAAATACAAACCAAACGTGTGAAGCATTTATTAATAAAATTCTGAGACCCAGCATCAAATCTACACGCCGCGAAAACGAAGCAACAGGGTTGTTCAGTTCCACACGCATGTAAATTGTCCATTCTTTTTCAATGCGACGTTGAAGTTCTCTAATCCCCAACATGACCAAAACCAGAACTCCAATGTTTACTTATCGGAATACAGAGGAGACAAACTTATCTTACCTTCTCCACAGATCACACTCTCTTATCCGCTTCCTTTCGCAGTAAACTAATTGATTTATCCTTTTATACAGATTAAAAATGGCATTCCGTATGGCTTAACTATATGCTGTATTGACTAGGCTAGCACCACAATATAAGAACACTTTTTCTTATGAATCTAATACATGAAATAAAATCGCTATTTTCTCACTAGTAATATGAGACCCTCAATTTTCCCAGGCAACGACTGAGCACGCGGTGCCTTAGTATAAATATGATAGGGATATATTTTCGGTGTCCTATCATTCATCCGAAAATATAATGTCGTTCCAACAACCATAAGTGTAAACCATCCGGCGCTAGTGCGGCACGTTAAAATTGAATATATTCTCGGTTTGGTATCCAAATGATGTCAGTATGTTTTCATGGTAATTGCTTCAGACAAAGCATGAGTCAACTAAATGTAAGGATCTAACAAAAATAAAAGATGATTATCGCAAATATAGGTGATGCCAATTGACCTTTGTCTTGAAAAGAACAAGACTATAAGTAGGAGGAGATTAGTCAGCAGGAAGAGAGTTCCGCAAGCTTGCAGTTCTAGGACAGAAGCTACTAGAATAGGTAGTTGTATTATAATGAGGTATAAATACAGCAAACTGACTGAGACCACTACACCAACGAGTCAAACGAGCTCTAGCAGAAACAGCGGGGAATAGATTACATGATTCTGAACAACCCATGCTATGAGAGTATGTATAAAAAAGACTGAGACTAGCAACATTACGTATGTGAGAGAGTGGGTGTAGAGAAGAAGAAGAGTGTTACCAATCAAATTACATGTATCGAGACTGCGCCTTATCTAAAACATTCTAAATTAAACGGATAGTCACTAGCCACAATTTGACAACAGTACTATATACATGTCTGATAGTAGATTTTTAGAGATAGAAAAACCCTCAGGTGTGAGAAAAGTGTTTGGAGCGATAGAGAGAACACACTTAACGAGAAGCAGAATAAAGCAATGGCTCTAATGTATGAACTCGATAAAATATGTGATTAGAGAGAAATACCAATAGGTTTCTGAGTCGATTTCCTCTCAAGAACAAACCCATCTATGAGAATCTCCGGAGGAAAAGGGGCACACCTACAATTGAAAGACCCGCGCTGAGTCTTAACAGGATTAAACGAAACAAGCAATTCCGTACTCCAATCTACAATGGACCTAGGTCAAATTCTCGGACAGCTGCATATTTCGACTGATCCGAAGGAGATAAGCGAGAGGAACACCAGCATAAAGAGTGGTATCATCAGCATATATGTTAATTTTACTGAAAAATATTCTCTGGAAGATCATTTATATAGAAAATAAACATTGTTGGGCCTAGAATAGATTACTGAGGAACACCAGCATTTAGAGGAAAAGAGAATGAAGATACACCGTCCAAAGTTACTCGCAAGCTTCGATCAGAAAGAAAATACCTAATTATGTCAAGAACCTCACCACCAGTAACATAACCCTGAAGTTTGTGTAGGAGACCAGAATGCAACACTTATTCGAACGTTTTCGAAATGTCAAGCGAAATGGCTGTACTCTCTCTTGAATCATGAATAAACCGACAGATCCGCTCAGTTACAACAATTACAAGATCGAGAGTTGAACGAAAACCACGAAAACCATACTGAACATCAGTAAAGAAGCCCAGACAATCCAGAAAAGGAGCACGTTTGCCGTTGAGCAACATTTCAACAACTTTGCTAATGATAGAGAAGAGGATGAAAGGACGATACTTAGTTGGGTCAGACCGATCATCAACATTTCTATAGATAGGGACTACAAAGGACTCCTTTGAGCAAGAAGAGAAACATAAGTCAAACAGAGATTGATTAATTTAGTAAAGGTAGAAGTTCATGCGCAAAACACTTGAGAACGACAACAGGAATTGAATCAGGACCAGAACCTTTAGAAGATGACATCACGTGAAAAACACTAACAAGACTAGAAATAGCAGAATTGCTTGTATTAATATCACTATTGTAGATACTCCAGAAATCACGCTAGATGAGATAGAGTTACGAATTCTTGGAGAATAGCTAGACTTTACCTCAGCGATTGCTCTTTTGCAAGCATTGCGAGCTCTTCTGTTAGAGTTCTCAGAACAATCCCGACGATACTGATTATAGTAACGGTTACTATGGGCAGTTGCAGAAGAAGAAACAGATGGAGATAATGGAGGAGAATGAGGTTTGGTTTGAAACTTGCGATGAGGAATGAATGTGTCAATTAAAACAAAAGGTCAGTCAGTAACCTCCCTAGAAGCATCATGCGGAGACATATTAAAAATAGGATTCCATGGAACGTCACATAAGAAGCTATGAAGCCCATCTCAATCAGCCTTCCCATAATTAGCCATCTCATGGAAAGGACGATAAATCAAACACGTCACTGAAAAACCAACCTCAACATCAATAAAAACATGACCAGAAAAATCCAAAGGAGGTGAAGAGCAAATACAAAAAGAATCAGTAACATAAGTGAGAAAAGGATCAGGTAAGAGTGGTCGATGAACATCATTACTAGTGGCAATCTTAATTATTTACATACCCACGTATATGTTGGAATAAAGTGATTCTTTTTTGCTGCACGTCTTTATACACCTGAATGCAAGCTCTAACACCAGGAATTCGAATGTGAACGTTATATTTTCGTACAGCTACTTTTCAAAATCCTTTAAAATAATAATCGCCTCACAAAATAATGGTTAAATCATTTTCGTAATTAAGCTCATTATTTTTAAGAGATATCCTAAGATAATGAAATAATGCTCCAGGAAGTGGGAATAATTCTACGGATAATCTAAACTGAACTGAATGTTACTTTATCATAGGTATTTAAGAATAAGCAGAGTTTAAACGCCATGTAAATCCATGAAGTGCGTCATAATTGGACGGGAACAAATATAAAATATTTCTTTTTCAAATGCTCATGACAGAAAGTTATTATTTACTTGCCTCCGCCGTATATCTGTTAATTTAAGCATCCTTGGCTTAATCTGAACACACACCGAATAATGGTGATCCACACATGTTGGAAAGACAGGGCTCTCCTCTGTTGTATGTTCTTTTCTAGATTATCAAATGTATATTGTCGGTAAATTATGATCAATAAACTGTGATGAGGCTTCCTGTAAATGCAGATCCACGAACTTAACAAGAATACGCTTTCCCTCCTGTTAGTGTATGTTTTATCTAAGGTCAGAATTCTTCTGAAAATGTAGATCAACAAACTTGTTTTGACTATGGTTTATCTCGTTTTCTCTCAATTTTCCCTCATTATGCTCTGAAACATCAAGATGCTCCTACCCGAAGTTAACACTTGATTCTCGTATTAGATAAATAGATTCAAAGTTATGCCATACTTCTAAAACTTTGAGTTTGTAAACTAGTGAAATATATTTATTTTTCCGTCCCTAACTGACCCCTTAACTATGTTATAGTTTATATTTCTTTTGATCTTTTCTTTGTTTTGTAAATTGCAGGACAATAATTATATTTGTCTCGTGAAGTATTCGGCTTAATGCGTTACTTGAGGTAGCAATATTCCTTCTATTAGTTAACGTATAGCATGCAAATAGTATATTATTAAGCTTCGAATACAATGCTATTTTGTATATGTTCTCAGGGCAAATGATCCTTATTTGATGCTGTCGTAAAGAACTTTTGTATAGAAAGATCGGAGACACTCGGGGATAGTTCTTAGTATAGACTAAACCATTTTCATTCATATATGGCTGGTTAAAAGAAACTCCACATATTTCACAAGATTTTCTCTTCTTTGTTTGATTTTACTTCAGTCAAAGTTCTAAGAAATCAAGGGGCCTTTTTTTTGGGGGGGGCATCACTTGATTGACATATGAGATACATAGATATTCGAATATGCTGTTAAAGTTCTACTTTATCTCTCAAACGTTTAGTTAGTAAAGAAGTTAAGAACACAACTTTTCTTCTCCCCAATTGACTAGTTAACTATGTTGTAGTATATCGTTCATGTGGTCTCTTAGTATTACTGAATCTAGGAAAAGAATTCATCTGGCTGATAGAGTATTTAGCTAAGTGTTGTTACTTGAGGTAACATTAATTAAAGAAGGTGCAGCATTCTTCGTATGAGCCAGTTTATAGCTGTGTAGAGGAGATCTTATTTGTGCTTCGGATACTAAGTTATTTTGAATATTTGATCACGTTTTACTTGTAGGGTGAAGTATTCTTATATCAGGTTGTCCTAACATACCCTTTTACAGAATAATTCATTACTAAGTTAAATTCAGTACTAAGTGATAGTAATCTGAAAGTTGAATGTTCAATCTCTGGTGCGGGCGATACGAAGAATTGCAACTTCTCCCAGTCATGGCTGACGGAACGAGAGCATGCTAACCCCCGTGCATTAAATGAAGGGTTACGTTCGGGAATACTCTGGACAAACTCGCTAATGCCCGGCAAGACTGCGGACATACTTTGTAAATATTTAAAAAATCTGGGTATTTTTTTCATTACACGTAACTATTTAAGAAACAAGATATCCCTATTCATTGCTCTAATTATGTCGCTAGATGCGTTTCTATCTTTGACGCTCTATAAAGAATGCATCGACGCAAAAACCGCAGAAGAGACTCCGATTAACTCGGGCGATGTAATTAAGTGAATCTCGCATAATTGAGTTGAAATTTGTCGACTAAGAACGAAAGTCCTAGAAAAGAGAGACATACACACGGACAGAGATGATACGAAAGCCATCTTAATTAATGAGATTATTTTCGTTTAATTTCATTTTCGTTTTTTCAAATTGTCGTTTGTTTGGCAAACAATTAAAATGCCGACATCCCTTGAAAAAAGAAACTCGAAAATAACCAAAGTGTTTATTAAAGTAAATAAAACAAAACACACAAGCAAATAAAACAAAATATTTCAAGGATATAATTATCTGTAATTATAGCAAGATTTTCGTCCCAAATTAAATTAATTTTTATATCCGGAAATTATTGAATAACAAATTTTAAACTTGAAAATAAAATATATATTTTTCTTTTACACTGTTGTTAGGTATAGATGTCTGCATATATTCAACAATCCGTATTAGTTGAATATAAACTAAAATGCTGACATACACACATACTATATATATATATATATATATATATATATATATATATATATATATATATATTAATAAGGTATTGCACCAAAATCCACATTGAAAAAAAATATATATAATACTAGAAAGTACCGAGTGCGTGCGTCTTGACTATATTCATCACCACTTGTCACAGGACGTGTGTCTGTTATAGATAAAGGCATGATTGCGAAACCGTGTGACTCCGTACGTGTTGGTTTTCAAATGGTCCTCTCCGCCGCCGGCTGTGCTTATATTAAAATATAATGTACTAAATAAACTGTTGGGTCTCTGCATATGCAACTTTTATTTTAATTGCTCATCTCGTTTTCTTTATGTCAGATGTTAGATGTTACTGCATCGCCTTGTATATAAATACACACACACACACACACACATATATATATATATATATATATATATATATATATATATATAGATATATATATAGAGAGAGAGAGAGAGAGAGAGAGAAATAGATATATAGAAAGAGAGAGAAAGAGAGAGAGAGAGTAGGCATAATATTCTTAAGAAATTAAAGGGTCATTATGAATGTTTGAATAGGTGTTCTAAGCAGCACTGGGAGTAACATTGACACATATATTTTTTGTAGTTTTTTTACATTTGGGGGTTACATATATAAAGTAAGGTCTGCGTATAGATGCATGTATATATATATATATATATATATATATATATATATATATATATATATATATATTTAGTTGGATAAGATGAGCGATAAATGAACCGATCATTATCATATTTTCAACGCATCTGGTAGGCATAAAGGTTGGTAAGATCGGCTATATTTACTTATATTTTGTTTTATGCTAAGTTAGAAGCCATTTGTGAAGATTCAGATTACTCTGATTTGCGTGAAATTTGTACATAAGTATGAAATATCAATAAGTAAATATTCCCTGAATGTTAGTTTCTTTTCAATATTTTAAAGTCATTTTAAAAAGTATAATATGGGCATAAAAACCCATTTGAAAATTTATCTGTTACGATTTATATCAAATTTTATCCATATCATTTGGACACTAATTAAGCTAAAGCCTTACATTTTAGACATTTTTTAAAATCAAAATTATGTTATGGATTTTTAATAACAATTGAATTATTGATTCCTGACATAAGGTTTAGTATAATTATATTTGATTTTAATATACGTACATACTGTTTCGGCCTAATCTCACCTTTTCAGTGCGGGTAGACAAGCAACTGCCTAAAGCCATAGTCGAAACGTAACCACCTAGACGACAGTGACCGCTTTTAACCCCTTGACCACCATCTGGCTGCTGTAGAGTGTAAAAAAAGAACAATTATAAACATTGTCAAATTGTTCAAATGCCTAAAGCTCCATTTGTTTCCACAAATATTATATATATATATATACATATACATATATATATATATATATATATATATATATATATAGAGAGAGAGAGAGAGAGAGAGAAAGAGAGATAGAGAGAGAGAGATAAATGGCTCATTATTCGATTTTAGTATGATCAATTTCTGCGTATCGATGTTAAATAGTGTGAAAGCTTTTTGATCTTCTGGATTTTTACAGATAATTAAACAGGAGTAACACATGTTGGTATGTCATAGTTGTAGCCACCTCTTGCCTGTAGTTGATACTTCCGCACATCGCCTTGCTATTCACTAAACCGACACGTTTCATTGTTTCCAAATAGCAAGTGTTGCATGCTAGCTGTTCCTTATTTTCTCTATGTGCTGGAGGTACCACGCCCTGTCTTTCCCTTTCTTCTCTATTCAGCTGCTGCTGTGTTTTTCTTTTCGTTTTAAAAATCTTGCTGCCTTCATTAATTATTTTCCCTCAACTATGGCCTAGCTACAGCACCCCCTCTTATTCCAACATGAATTCAAAACCACTTCAAATCTTCTGTGAGACAATATTCAAACCGAATACGCGGTGTGTGATGTAGGCAAGTATTCACAGTTAGTGGCCTATATATAACCTGCTTGATAAATAATCAGTAAGATGAACAGGAAGACAACCCCAACGCACTCTGTGTTTACTTATACGAGAACACTCGTTGGGACAGCAGCTCGTAACAACACTTCGATTTCAGGGGTAAAGCAAATCAAACGATTGTTAAGCAAGTATAAACACAATTCGGATGGTAAAGCACTAACAGGCGGATGGCAGAGTCACAGCACAATACATGAAAAGCAAATAGTTGGCGGCATATTCCCTTATTGAATACGTATTCCTACCGCAAAGAGTTTTGAGAGACAAACATTGCAGATTACATGTGCTTTTATATTGTCGTGCAGCTCACGTAGAAATGTAATAAAGTTAGGAGGATATCGCAACTTACACATTACCTTCTAGAGGGCATCCTCGTTTAACTGACTCGAACACTTTCGTCATATCACCGAAGATCTGCTATAGATCTAAATGATGTTTAATATATTTTTCATGCATTTCACGGGCCGTTAGATCATATACGTGATTTTCGAACTCTTTATACAGCCACAGTGACTCTCAGGAATTACATAATTTAATCATTCAACATATACATTTCTTGCCTCATTCAAAAGAGATATGCCTCGATTGTTTCAAAATTCATCATTCACCTCCGTTCTCTATGTACAGAGAGACTATAATGTAGTCCTGCTAATCTTGGTTAACATAGCCGTCAATCCAGATGTGTCTAATCAACACTATAACGGTTTCCCACGACAGCGAAATACAAATACATGTATACCATCTTCGGTAATGCTCCATATCTAAACTGCCATATGGACTCCTCTATATTTTCGGGGGGAAAAACAGGATGTTTTTAGTCAATGACAACTCTCTGAAGCAGGTTATTTATCAGATGAAAACTAATAATGCACTGTCCATCTATTAATTAACTTTCTTGGATCCCTAATCGAATCCTGGTGATAGCCGATCAGGCTGTCTGAAGATACTGTTATCTGACCAAAACTGCACACAACATTTATGCCATTGTTTTTCTTTCGTGTCCTTTTTAAACACTCAATCATGTTCTGCAAAGCCAAAAATAACAATTTGCTTCTGCAAAACAACCAAACGAAATAATATTTGAAGATATATAGAATTTGAAGCATGAACATTTTACCAAAAAGATTGGATTCGGCATTAACTAACTTGGAAAATGTTGATATTCCATAAAACTAAACAACCCAAAAAAACAAATCCCTACTCGATTCTGTGCTATTCTTGTATTTTAATAGGTTACACTAGAATTTCCATGACAATATACTATCTTCATCATGTCATAATGTTACCATACGCATTACCGATGGATGTATAGACCCTTTATACCCTGTGTCGTCACTCTCGTCGTCGCAATAATTATCGCTGTGATGTTTGATGAAAAAGAACAGAAACATCTTTAGATACATGAGAGAGAAATGAGATAGATAGATCGATGGAAAGCCCGCCTTACTATATCAGCTGTCCCCATTTTGCAAATAGTGATTTCCTCGTTGAAATGTCATCAGTTAACAAAGTGAGAAACGTTCCTTCTATATAGCCTACTCGCTTTTTTAAGACAGGGACATAATCCATGTCGGCAAATAATCTATTACATCAGTACTGACAACCTACGGTTATTTAAATCAGTATAATGCCCCGTTCATCTATCAAGTAGCTTTGATGTATCTCTAATCGACTCTGTCATTCTTGGATTGTAATGTGGTTACACTAAAATGATCTTAATCAGGTAATACATGGATTTAGTGACCTTAACATCAGCGGCATGCTGAATATCACGCGCATTCCGTCGCCATCATTTATCCTTCATATGTCTGAGTTATCTCTGCAACTAACTTAACTCTTTAGCAGACTTCATATTCAATTAACCTTCGATGAAGTTAATGCTTTTTCTTACGCAGTTGTGCAAGATTAGCATTATTGTCACAAGACCATTGTTAATCGTCAGCGCAATAACAGTGACTGCTGTTTCATAAACACACTTTTTACAACACTGCAAATCACCATATAACGCCCTCTCCTTAAGCTATTCTATAAGTCTAGAGGATGTTTCCTATCGTTCAGCTTACAAACATCTATTCTACGAGGACGCGTAACATTACCGAATCGCCTTTTTAGTAAATTAGAAACCTACTGTCAGCACACCCAAGCGTAAGATAATCAGAGGCTCATTACGATCACGACAAAGATTCTCGAGTTTAGAAAACGACCCTTTCTGAATAGCAGTCCTATGCCGTGGCCGTGTCGTTCTATTCTCGGTTTCCCGATCCAGTAATAATTTATCAGAGCCGTTCTCTACACGAGTCTCCTACTCTAAGAATTTGGTCGCTGGCAAGCATGATATATCAATGTTGAAAAGTTACAGTTCTTGCCTAACAAGTTATGTTCATCTCTCCGTTCGTCAATACCATATCGATCAAGTAAAGTGTTTACGTTCTAAAAAGCTTTTTGCAAATTACATTTGTATTACTCATTATATTAATCCCAGTAAACTGGGCACCTGTAAGCTAGGTAAAAGTAAAGGCAGGTAATATTAAAGACACATTTTCTAGCCCCTTTCGATATTCAATAGTGAGCAATGAAATATCAAAAAGGGCAGATCCGACACATAGAGTTACGTCCAACGGGTCCACTGCCTACTTGGCCTACAAACGAAATTAAGATATACTCTCTGCCGCTTCGTTGCAAGTGTGTAGACATGTGCTTCCAACGTGTCAAGTCTGCACACGTTACAGTGTAGTTTCGAACGGTGTATTGTTAAAAATCTGCACATAGTCTGTATTTTCATAAGGATCAAATACGCAAAAAGGACCAGAATAGCAACAGAATTACAGTGACTATCGCCTTTGCAACACGACGAGAACTCTCTGAGTATCGGCAACTATAAACACGATGACCGACTAACAGTCTGATTACAAGTATTCATGGCAAGCGCAGGTGTTAGATCGGAGTTTTCTTTTTTCATGGATGCCTATCGAAACAAAAAGCAAAATAAGACATATTTCTTAGTATTCATGCCATGTACGCTGGAGATTTCTCTCATAGTTAAAACACCCTTAGCCTTTGGTTAAAAAAACCTTAGCCTACAAAGAAGGGGCCCACTTTTACGGCACTGAACATTCTCTGTTCATCAGGACCCCGTTGGTGTTGCAATGCTCACGACGTACACGTGTTTTTTTATTTATAATATATATTAGCTGAAGTTATGCACTCGGTTTATTTAATACAATTTTTGTCCATAGCTCAATATGTCCATCTTTTCTCTTTTTAACGTCTGTTGTATTCTTAACATTCTAAACGTTTCCTAAGTATATTTTTACTTATAAAGGCTAAGGGTAACTTAAGTATAAGAGTTAATGATACAAACAAAGTGTCAGCCGCAGCATATAGAAACGCTAATTGTCAGAAGAAAGTTTGATAAGTTATCGAGCATTTTATGAAAAATATTCGCTTACATTTGATTCAGAGCCAATCATGTTGTATTTTGTATGGAAGCCACCTCGTGTAACAGTGGCCCACAGACTGGAATCCCTTACAAAAAATTATTTTTCCATGACAATTCTGCTTAATTGTTGGCACATGGTGCAAAAGCAGAAAGCACGAGAGAGACTAGCAACGCATTCTCTGTGATTAAGAGAGTAGATAAGAAAATAATTCATTCCCCACTTTGTTTCGAAGGAATGACACCCCCACCATGCTACTCATAAAGTTATCTTTTCAACCCACTTCTACTTTTGTTATATCAACAATAAGTTTTAACCTCATTTATAACTCAATCACTCCATCTGCCTGGATATTACACAGAACTGCATAACTCGGTATCTTTATGAGATATAAGAGTAATAATTCACTCATCAGTACTTCAAAGGTGTACTCTGATCGGGGTGGTAGTACGTTTGTCAGTTAAATCGAAAAAAGGTCTACTTGCTCACAAAGCACATTAATTAAAAAAATCGCCACACCTTCCAAAAATCCATCATCTCCTTCACTTTCTTCATTTTCCTGACTACTCTATGTCCTAAGCTTAGTCTTACAATTACTGACGCTTTCCCTGTGTAATTTTACTGTATTACGCCCATCTTTGCACAATCATTTTCTTTTCTGCTTTCACTGATGTATCTCATTCGTTTTTCTCTTATACTATAAAGGTTTGTCTAGTATATATTGTAAGAAACAAAATAGCAAAACATGTCTGCACTCAGCAATGCTCTCCATAGATTAGCATAGGCAGGAACTGGCCGATGTATTTGCTTTACTTGCTGTGTTCACTATTACTTTCGGAACCATAAACTAAAATAGAACTTAGAAAAGATCAAAGAACAAATATGCAAACACAAGTTGTCTATAATATTTAATGACAAAGTCTTAAAGAAACAATACTGCTAACATATACACACACATACATATTTTAGTGTGTGCACTGAGACGGCATTATTCTATATATGTAAACAATGATAAACAAAACACAATTCCCTGCTTAATCATACCTGTTTTATTTTTATTATTTTAAAAATAATCTTTTTGTTTAAGCATCAAAAAGATAAAGTAATGTTTCATATCTATAAAAAGTATTTTCGATTCTTTGTAAAATGATCGTTAGGTGATAAAACAATAGATCAAAAGCTGGAGAAGAAAGAAAATTAATGCAATAAACGTTTCTTCGTCATGTGACAATACTCCAAACAATTAAACTATACTTTGAAGGGCATATTAGTACTATTTTAATTATATCATCCTCTCAGACACTACACCCTTGTTTGGGGTTATGTAGTATATGCCTATTTATCATGATACCATCCCTCAAGTATTACCTCTAAATTTTCGAACACAGTGTGGTATATGTTCGTTCGTAGTGATTCCATCCTCCCAGACATTACCTCCTCCTTTGTTTTGGAGTAGTGTAACATATGTTTGTTAGTCATGAGAGCATCCTCACAGGCATTGCATCCTCATTTCGCGGGTATTGTAGGATACGTTTTCTTGTCAAAGGACACTCCTCACAGGCATCACTTCCCCCCTCGGGGGATAACGTAGGATATGTATGTTCGTCATATTTACTAGTAAGAATATGCGATCGGAAGAGACATATTCTTGCTTGTACTAATAAACACTTTTAGTGTTCACACGACTACTACAACTACCGCTATAGAAAATGTGAAGATATAATGGCATGATGATGATTCACCCTACAAGTACACTCTCACCCAATATTGAAAATAACATAGTATTCGGACTCCAAATGCTTTTGACAATGTTATATACTTTCCAATACGATAGAATGGTGACATTCTCTAAGTGATGTTACCTCAAGTAACAGCGCGTAACTTGATACTCTCCCAGACTAAATGAACTATTGTCCTTGTCGGTAATACTAAGAGACCAACAGAAATGTATACTATAACATTGTTAACTGGTCAATTATGGAGAGGAAAAAATAATGTTCTCTTTTTTTCTAATTCAACGTTTGTTAGGTAAATAAGAACTTTAGTTGAACACCATCACATATATAAATAAAGTGTTACGTTCAGGAAGGGGTCTGTTATTTTAAGATACCTTAAACTGAACTAAAATGAAAATAAAAGCTAAAGATACTACAACTACCTTAAACGACATTACTATTACACAGATATTAATCCTTATTTCAGACCTATCCTTCCTGTCATATGACCGTTTCCCGGACATTTTCTCTTCACTGGGATATGTTTGTTCTACATACTTATTATAATTTGGCTCGTAATACTAATCCTACTAATACTAAAAAGTACCTACCATTACAAATACATCAATAGGACACAGATATTTAATTGTATTTTATATATATATATATATATATATATATATATATATATATCCGTCTTTGATTATATATGTCAAAGCTCTACACACTTTTCTGAACAATGTTAGACTCATGGGAGATAATTTTTATGTTTGTCGACAAAACAATCAACTCTTTAATATAATTGTGCAATGTTTAAAAAAAACGTGTTTGTCTTTAAAAGAAACTGAATATCATATGTATATCGCAAAGAAAATCAATTGTTTTAAAATATGTGTTTTTCACACGACCAATTCGAGCGAAACAAATCAAATTTTACACTGTCTGTAATTTTTTTTTGTTAATTCCCAGTTATGTACTTACTTGTGATTTCGATAGAAAAAGTTTGCAAATATTAAATTCAACAAATTTTCTCGTTTGAAAAGCCAATTGTTCTATCAAAGACGTTAATTTAGGAATAACAATGCAAACTATAATTCTAACAAATTTCTATGTATTTTTAGTGTTTTACGTAAAATAAACCTGGGTCTGGTGTTGCTAGCTGCACCATCACATTTCTATATATATATATATATATATATATATATATTCAAGTTTTCATAACATGTATACAGTGTGTTTGGAAAATGTGTGGGTTAATACAGGAGTATGTTCTATATGTGTAAATAATGCAAGAAGTTCCAGTAAATATAGGCCCGATAAGGCTTTGTTTTAAACCGCATAATAAAATATACTTTTGTATTTTTAAACATAAGTGTTGGTGGTAATTTTTCCATTTTATTTTTGTGTACATCCTCTTAACATTTTTATGGCACGAATTTGTATTATTTATTTCTAACGGGTTAAAACTGGTGAATTAAACAGGAATGACAATAAGTCTTCCTGAATATTAAGTATTCACCGCTTTTAGTAATTCGTAATTATAGTGTTAGTATCGCCCTGAATGGTGATTGATACTTTCAACCTGCAGAAGAATGTCACTTGGAAATGTTTCTGACTAATCACTTTCATTCATTGCGCCAAAAGACATGGCGGAGAATTTTAGTATTAATTTTAAGAGACTTAAACCTATTATTGTTTTGTTAGATGTGTATTTTACTGCTTATTACCATATATTATTTTTTTGTAAATATATATAAACACTCACACATCTCTGACACATATATATAAATGGCGAGTGGAATAGTCATACTTAACCACGTTGATGATTCTTGGTAAAGATAAAACATATATGTATATGAATATAAACATAGTTATTAAAATAATTATTTCATAAGCTCCTTTCAGGGACGAGCATTGTAAAAATGAGGTATCAAACAGCTTCTAAGTAGGTAACATTGCGATTTCCTTCCTGTGAGTTGTCGAACACTATCGGTGGATTTCTATATATTGCTATGAGAATAATATATATGATTTTCCTTCATTTCCTGTAGCTGTTACGACGGCCGTGGACATAAAGGTGTCGGATGAAAGCTAAAGGTGACTTAAGTCCTGGTTTCGAATCGTGCGACCAGCAGAACAGTAATATTTAGCAACATTGATCATTCATTGCTAAGATGAAAAACATATGTATGTAGATATTATATATATATATATATATATATATATATATATATATTACGTAAGACTTCTATGAAAGAAGAGAAAATATATAATCTACTTTTTATGAATTAAAAGAGAAACAGATATACGGGCTTATGGTATTCCTCGGCATTCGAGATGAAAGTGTAGAATTTGTTCTGCACTCAGTCACTGGAGGCAAAGTCTGATCTAAGGCATCTTTTATTTCCGTCTCAATCAGAGTTTTCCTATTTGGGGAGTTTTGTTCTCCTAACATATAAAACAGACATTGTGACTAACTTTGTCCTCCTGTAGAGGTAAATAAATATAGACAGTGAGAGTAGTAAAAATGTCATGAATAAAAATAAAACTCTTTAACATGTCGTCAAATCTTTGAGGAATTTGACGTAGTTTTGGTGTCAGAGAGACAATAGGACAGATATGTGTTGCTATAAGATTTAACAAATTGATGAACACTGCTTGTTTGCGATAGACTAATCTCCCAATCTCAGCAGATGTCATGTTACTCAACCATCGCCTTAACAATTTCGTCGCTAAAGTAAATTCTTTTAAAGCGGACAGAATTATAGATGTCAGTCTCAGAAAAATACGAAGAAAAGCGGTGTTGCAGCAAAGCCCGACACTTGACAAAAATAAAACGAAATAATGGTTGTGTATACAGAGACCCGCCAATATATTTAACCGCAGTAAGCCTTACATATAACATTATTTTTCAATATAACCGTCGCCGGCAGAGACGACCATGTAAAGGCGTGTGCGAAATGCATAACACGCTTTGACGACCATGCCCTTGTATATAGCGGCGAACACTTACACAATGACAACATTCAGAGAGTCGACCGTGTTTTGTTGGTCTTGCCCTCGATCACCTACCCCGAAAGAATAGTAAAAAAAGGATATACTTAAGTGAGGAGGTAAGCCAGAATTCCGGCGATCAATTAAAAAGAACATTGCCGAGCAGCCACGCCTGGATCGGCTTGTCCTTATTTGCAGAAGCAGAGTCTTGCTGGAAGACCTAGGGGTGTCCGGCGTTGATCTCCTCCATTCTGATCTTCACTATACTCCTCAGCGCCCCTAGTATTTCATTTAACTTTTGTCAAGTGTACAGTTTTGCTGCAACATTCTATATATTATATAACTTAATTATCCACGGACACGTTTTTCGTCGGCTACGACTAATAAGGGTTGCTTTCCCTATCGAGATTCGAAACAAGAGCCCAAGACATTGGCGTCCGACGCTCTAACACTTAGCCAAGAACCCAGTTAGTAAGAGTTGAAGACGATATATATAGCAAATATACCTGTACATATATATATATATATATATATATATATATATATATATATATACATATATATATATATATATATATATATATATATATATATATATATATATATATACAATCTTGTTTGTTAATATTTTAATTATATTTGAAATACTCACGTTTTAAACTATTTACACAGAAAATTATTTACTAAATGCTATGTAGGAATAAGTGTTACCTTCACAAATGTGAATCCTCTATATAATAGCGTATATATTGATACAACTTCATTTTACACGGAAACGTGTTTCGTTGTATACGACTGATCAGCGTGGCCGGGCATAGTGAGATTGAAACCAAAGAGCCATATGAGACTGTGTATATTTTATAAAAAAAATGAAATTAATGAGTGCGATATAATTTTAACACCTCTAATAGCGAGGTTCCATGCTCAGTTATAGAGCGTCGGCCACTAGTCTCTGGAGTCTCTGTTTCGAATCTCGCTACGTATAGACACACTGATGAGGCGTAGAATACAAAACATGTATCAGCACATACTTATATTTTATAATATTCACGCTTCTTTATACGGACAATAAACTGGAAAAAGGGAACAGTTATTCCCACTTATGATTTAGGTAAATGTTTTTCATTACAATTAGTTAAATACGTTCTATTATAGATATAACAAATACATTAAAAATTAAATAAAATTACACACCCACACACACACACATATATATATATATGTATATATATATATATATATATATATAATTTGATCTGCTATATAGACAAATGGAAAAATAGAAATAAAAATATATTACCTCTTCAGTTGTTCAAAACATAGTATATTTAGTTTAAGAATATTTATTTTTCCTTCTTTTAACTATGTTTTTTCGAAGAATAGTTTCTCATCATAAGATGAGTGCAAATAGATTAGTTGGTAAAAGAAATAACAAAAGTAATAATTCTAAAAGATGTAAATACAAGTAAGATAGAGAAGCTTTAGGAAGAACATGTAGAAAATGTCCAAAGAAAAAAGATTGAAAATATCGGAAAAAGTTCACCGTTGAACACGTCACGAACAATCCAGCAGTTGGTTAACAAGGAAGCAAATCCAAGAAGAATTAATGCTTGAAAGTTACTTGTAATCCC
Organism: Sepiola atlantica; assembly: GCA_963556195.1. NCBI lineage: Eukaryota > Metazoa > Mollusca > Cephalopoda > Sepiida > Sepiolidae > Sepiola > Sepiola atlantica. Next base: position 99,119,716 of record OY744516.1, read on the forward strand.
GTTTTAAGAGAGTTGCTAACGATGCCAGCAGTGTATTAGAAGCCATATTTTTATACTTCCATGGGCTCTCGGTTATAGTTTTTAAGGATTTCAGTTAAAAATGATATACTAAGGAGTAGTATTCAAAATAAAGCAATTCCGTTTATAAGTAGATACAAGTCCAACGGAGGTCAGAAAATAGAGTAAAGCTGTTACAAGTGTTACCATTCAAATTCAAAGTGGGTAAAGATTGAAAAGAGAGGGCTTAAAAACGGAAAATTTGTGATATGGCTTATACAAGTGATGCGAAATTTAGTTTTGTAGGAAGGGGTCGCCTGAATACATGTCCGATTCAGATATTAAGATATATTTTTAAAACAATGGTTTTATTAAGTGGACACATATTAATTGACAGATTTATATTAAAATGCGTCAACAAGATGCAAGGGTGGGGGCATAATATTCATATTGAAGACTAATGTTCGCTTTGAAGAAGGATGAACGGTATGTGTATAGTAAGGGAAATTAAACTAAACATCTTTTGAGTAAAATATTTGATCCCGTATCTCTCTCTCTCTCTCTATATATATATATATATATCTCTCTCTCTCTCTCTCTCTATATATATATATATATATATATATATATATATATACAATATGGATATATTTCAATAATAATAATGTGCTTTATTGTGCTCCTTCCCTGTTTCAATACATATACATATATATATATATATATATATATATATAATTTGGTCGACATGTAGACATATGTATAAACATTTAGCGAGTAAAACACGTGTCTTGTATTGCTCTCTGACTTAACGATTTAAAGTGGTGAAAGGGAGCAAGAAAAGTAGCAAGTCAGACAACAACCTCGGTTATACATCGCTGCCTGATATAAATTTGAAAAAAATACACCGAAGTATATTAAATATAAATAATAATAATGATACTGATTAAAATGTGAAAATTTAAGCACACCTAAATACAAATAAATCAGAATAGACAAGAGAACACAATATACACGAATAAAAAACTTCTTTTAAATAAATTTCCTTAAAAAACAATAACAGACAGCTGTTTATGAATGCAAATTATATGTTATGGAGGAAAAACGAAAATACGCATCGCTTGACTCGAACCATTGAATTGTGTTTTGTGTCTTGTTTTTTTACCTATTTTTAATGAAGTCTTCGACTACTGGACGGTGTTATAGATTTGCTGTGAAAATATAAGACACTTTCTACCCCTCTAAAAAAGCAAAAACATGTCACGACCAAGGAAACCCCGGTACACAACACACCCATTGTAATATATATATATATATATATATATATATATATATGCTTAAAATGCTAAACGTAATGGTATTTTACTTCATGATGTCTCTCTGGCGTCGCTGAATTTAAATTGGCAACGTCTCTCCTAATAAAATTCGAATAAGTTCTCTGCGTTTCTCCGCTGTCTTATTAGAAATGCTTTTCTTTCTTTTGTTTATTTACTATTGCCACATGAAAGTAATTCGACGAAGAATCGAAAACTTTCGTGAAACATATGGGACATTACAAAAGCAATTTTGATTCTAAAGAAAGATAATTTGAACAACTGTACACATAAATAAGGAATAATTAAAGCGACGAATTCTGTTTTTTTTTACAATATTTGCATATATATATATATAATATATATATATATATATTTATATATATATATACATAATAGTAGATGCAATATATATATATATATATATATATATATATATATATATATATATATATATATAAGCATATATGTCGGTTATAATGTAATAAGTAAATATAACGCAGTTCCGCCGATGTTTTGTTGTTTTTAATACTTGGCAAATTTTGGCCAGCGTCCATCGATGTGTCAAAAGAGAAGCGACAAATGACCATTCGTATGACTTAAGGAGGTCGTAAATACACACGTAGCAAAGGACGGCCAGTCTTCCAGCCAGACTCATTGTCTGGGGTAACACGAAATAAATCGCCGAGAATAAACAATGGTAGAGAAAGAGAAATTTTACATTTCAATGCACTCAAATGACTGTCCAAATAACATCTGCAAACAGTTCTATATAGAATCGCATAGTGATCAACGCTGAGTAATTTAACGGCTACGTTTGAGAAACTATTTGGATATACTCTAAGACGGAAGATAACAATTTAAACAAAAGTAAACACCGCTTACAAGTTTGCTTACAAATAATACGCGCACATAATGAATTAATCAACTAACTAATTGCATACAAACTATATTTAGGCATAAAATGACTGATCGACAGTTTACATGCTGTAATAAACAACAACCAATCAGCTCCTACTAATACTTTTGGAAGTTCCATGAAAACTTAATTCAGACCAGACAATTCCGAGACACAATCTTCTTGCAATCTATGACGAAGACTGACTCGCTTTACAACAACACTAGCAGCATGAGTAGAAGTAGGAGGAAGGGTCGTATGTGAGGAAGGCGGACTATATCAATATTTATGGCAATAATATTAATATTTCTAACCTTACAATACTTCTAAATCAATGGCCAGTCAGTCTCTTTAAAATAATAGCATACCTTATCTTCCACCTTCAACAACTAGAATTTCAATTCATAATTGGTAGGACAACATCTTCAATAACAAACATTACACGGACCTTTAAACAAAAGTGTGTTTATTTTTCTAAAAGAAAATTACATAATACTGGTCAACTTTGTGTAAGATTCTAGTCAGAAAAATTCAAGATTCGAGTAAAAAAAGATCGTAGTTTGCTTAAAGCATTGTTGGTAAACAAGTTAGTATGAAGATGAATGTCTGAAAGCGAAAGCAAGACAATGTAGAAAACACGGAAAGATGGAAAATTGCTGAACAACAACAAATCACAAAAGACGGTATATATGTATCAATCTTAAATCAATGTATTAATATGTCAAATAAACCTTAAATATGAAGACAGTGAATTGGGGTGCTCATTGCTAAATATTGAAGCTTTGATAATTTCGAGAGTAATAACTTCTCCTTTTCAAAAAAAAAAAGAAACAGAAGTTAAACCGAGGAGAACCAACATGGACGAAGCTATTCAATACATGAAATTCGCAGAGTAAAAGAGAAGTCTTACAGACAGATATGTCAGGGAGAAAAAATGGAACATAAATGTAATATATATGTAATTAAAGACGAATAAATGTAGTTAAACTTTAAAAAATATATTTTATTATATATATATATTTTTTTTAATTTATTTATTTATGTTTTATATTTTCAATAATTAATGTATTTTTATTATCATTTAATATTTCGATAAAGTTTAACAGGTCGAATGAACACATGATAAGAAGAGCGAAGAGCAATAAAGGAGACAATTAGGTAATCAGCTGAATTTTCGAATATGTTATTATTTAATATTTGAGTTAAGTGTTGTTAAGATCACATCAACAAACGAAGAAAAGTGAAATGACAGTCAAAGGGGGATAATTAGGCAAAAAGTCAAATAATGCATAGTTAGATAGAAATTATTCTAATTTACCTTTATTATACCTTTCCTCTCTTTCTTTTTTATATATTATATCATATAAATGATGGCAGAATTTGAAGTTAAAACCTAGAGTGTGGAAATGGAATAGTGTAAAAAAGGAAATGGAAAACTGTATATAATAAATATAATATTTAATTTATATGTTATTTAAAATATTATTGTATAATAAATGAATATAATTAAGTATGAATATAATATATGGATCTAATCAAATATAAAATTCAACTTTAATATAGTCATTTGACGGATAATTTAGCACGCTTCTGCAGTTCGTATTCTAACTATTTTGCGAAGAAGCTAATATATCTACACTAAACACAGTCGTCCTATTAAAACTGTGGAAACGATGTAATGTTTACTCCTCGGTGGGACATGAGGAGAATTGAAAGTGGACCTTGGTTTAATTTTAAGTCCTCACAGGAGTGATGTGTCTGACTAAGCAGAAAGTATTGCTGTTTTCAGGGTAAGCTGTTGTTTTGAGTTGGTTGTATATGGAGAGTTCAATCGTCTAATTATATGCATCATCATCATTTCTGTGGCAATCAATTAATCTCATTAACTCTTGCTCTCTAATGGTTTGGTATTCTAGACAAAAAAACAATCGACAGTGGTTTAATGAAAAGGTGGATTTGGAAGTCCAACTGGAAAAGTTTTCACTCTGACTCCAAAGGGACCGTTACAAGTAAACGTCACGAAATTAGAATTAATTCCACTTATTGCCTCAGTAAAACAAAAAAACGGCTCACAGCTCACTCGACGTTTTCTCTCCTTCTTTTATTTAGTTCAATCAGACACATAGAAACCAACTCGCTCTGTATTCCTACACACATATTTGCTGTCCCGGATGTTAAAATAATGTCAGTAAAATTAAGCTGGTATTTGTAATCCATCTGACAGTGTTCGAATCCTAACTTGACCTACAATTCACACATTTCTTTAATTTTTAAATTGCACGCCAGGCAATTTTTATGAGGCAAGTCAAGCCGCTTTCACCGCTCGATCTTGGTTCAGGATCATCGCGCTTGTCACATTTAATCAGAATTCCGAATTGCCAATTAGGCTGTCGGATCCTTTTTATGAGTTATTATTTGATCTAGAGTGTAGCCTAGAGAACCTTTAGCAATTTATTGCCGACCTGGATGTACTCCTTCGTGTGTGATGTATTCTTAAATAAACGACGGCAGGATACTCAATCGACCTAGACTTTGCGATATGTAATAGCTATGTAGAATAATCGCAAAGCGCTGCAAAAATTAGCACCGAGTATTTCTTTTTTCAATGTTTGTGTTTCGTTTATGTGTTATTGCCACGTTTGAAATCAACCGATAGTTTATAAGAGAAAAGGAAATATATAATAGAACTGGAAGTACGTTCTAGTGTTGCTGTATAATTTGTCTAATGGTGAATATTGCTGTATGATTTGTCTAATTGTAAACGTTGCTATATTATGGGTATTATGTGTAATTTTTACTGTTAAACTTATGTACACAACTATATATATATATATATATATATATATATATATATATATATATATAGTCAGAGAGAGATAGAAAATAAGTTCATGCAAATGTCGAAATAAATATACATACCTGTTATTAAAGCTTGACCAAGATAGTTCGATCGAAACGTACGACAATATCCGTTTGAGAAAATGAGCTTTATTCACCAGAACTCGACATGTTATACATATAACGAAGAGAAATCTAAGAGGATGAAAACTGTAATAAAGGAGGAGGCAATATTGTTAGTAGTAGGTTATGTACATGAGGAGAAGAGAAGGTGGGGAAATAAAAAAATTGGAAAAGGGGGAAGCAGACAGTAAGGAAGATGTTAGAGAGAAAAGAGTGAGTGTATAGAAGGAGGAAATGAAACACAAGGTGTGCGGGAAAATAACAAATAAATTAATGCATGTGAAGAAATATATATATATATATGTATATATATATATATATATATATATATATATATATATATATATACATACATAAATATGTGTAATTAAAGTAATTATGTCTTTATTCGTGTCTATATATGAAAAAAAATTCCTGCCAAACTGTTTCGTGAAATCTTAGGCATTTAAAATACACCGTTACATATTTTAGATTTTCAATAAGTTTAACTCATCGAAATCAAAGGCAAATTACTATGTCAAAACACTAGAAATAAACATAAATAATAATAAAAACTAACATCATTAAAGCATTTATATTTCGATTAGAAATATTAGTTCATATTTGTAAACTAGACATATTTGAACACAAAGAGAGTTAGGAAGCATACGTATACTTTTCTAAAGTTTGTAATTGAAAATTAGATTTGTTTTTAATCGAATACAGAGAACAGGTTTATAGTAAAAAAGAAAAAGTTAATAAGAAGTAAATAAAAATATTAAAGAGAAAAATCGGGAAAAGAAAAGAAGAGTAAAGGATTAAAAATAATTCAAAACTACATATATATATATATATATATATATATATATATATATATATATATATATATATATATATATATATATATATATGAAAACAGAAGCTGAAGAGAGCCGGATGGCTAAGGCTTTCCGTGCTTGAAACCGACGGTACGAATGTTGTACTAACTTTTCTGTACCAAAAAAATAAATATATATATACACATGTATATATATATATATATATATATATATATATATATATATATATATATATATATGTGTGTGTGTGTATAAATACTTTTCTTTTCTCATCGTTATCTTGGTTTTGTCCAATCGTGTCCGATATTCAGATGGCTTAATCTCCGAGATCGAGTGACCGGTATAATCTGTTATCATTTCCCAATTTTATTTTTTAGTCACAACACCGAAGAATAATAACCAATAGTGAATTCGACCTGAATCTCGAGGATTAGACTGTGTGAAAATCAAGTACGAGCACATGAAACTACAGTAACGGTATATATATATATGTGTTATGTACTGTGTGAAAAGGTATCTAAAACTGTATATAAGTGCAAATAAAAACTCTGAACCGGTCAGAAAATCTGATACTCGCAACTACCACTGTATCCGCCCTCTCTATCTCTCTCTAATTATCTATCTCTCCTTCTTTATATATATATATATATATATATATATATATATATATATATATATATATATATATACGAGGAAGATTCTCCGTGAACGAAAAAGTAGAAACGCTGCAGTCAAGGGGGGGGGGCATTCCCAAGAGACGATGTCTGAGGCGTCGTTGGAGGTCGACGGAAAACAATGTAATCATGTTAAGCACGTCGCCAGTATAAGTAGACATAATTTTGAGAGACAGCTTTCTCTTGATGATGGTCGTAACCCTATGCGTGTTTACGCTCACGTGTGAAGAAATTAAAAAAAACACCAACATGTAACATTACATAATTCCGAAAAAGAACTAAATGAGCACTCAAACAAACAAGCATCACTATTTTCCTATATTTTCGCAAATATTTTCAAAGACGACTATGGCAGAGAACCGGTTAGCACCACCAATGAGGCCATCACTAAGTCTGAGGTAAGGAAGCAGCGTTTGTCCTTGGATGTGACTAAAGGGACAGGTCCAGATGGACTACACCCAGCAATTTTATTTGATTTTTACCCGAACTATATGAACATTTAGCATCTCTTTTAAACATTTCGCTAACTACTGGAGTGGTTTTAGTATATTGGCAGGTGGCCACAATCTGCTCTATATTTACCAAAGGTAACAGTGAAACCCCAATGAAGTACAGATCAGTAGGCTTCACCTCTATCGTTACAAAATTTATAGAAGTTCTACTCAAGCGACAATTATGGCTCATATTTCATCTACTTCAACACCTATCATCTCTCCATCTCAGCATGGTTTAATTCCGAAACGTTCATGTCTCACAAATTTACTTGTGATTGCTAAATAGGTTACAGGTATCATGGAGAATAGAGATATTCCTGACATAGTCTTTTGGGGCTATGCCAAGGCCTTTGAATTTAGAAAATCACCGCTTACTGTTATATAAACGCAACCCCAATGGTCTTCATGAATCGGTTATAAAGTGGACAATATCCTTTCTTTGTGAGCGTACATAAAGGTTAAGGTCGATGACAGATAGATGGTTCTGATCAAGGAATCGAACGAGACAAAAGATGTTGGCTTTCTAGTTGACCCGTCTTTCAAGACATCTAAATATTGCATTCAAGCTGCAAACTAAGTAAGACACACTCTATTTCTCATTCGACGTTCTTTCTGTAAACTAACTCCTGAAATATTTCTCAGATTTTATTTTTCTCCAGTATGGTGTCAAGGCATCAGCTCCATATCTAATACGTGATATCTAGCATTTGGAGCGAATTACAAGGATGGCTACTGTAATCGTGCAGGGTCTATTGGATCTGACCTATGAAAGTCGACTCAAGAAATGTAACCTTTACTTTCTTGAGCGCTGACAGTTACGTGATAATCTGCTTTTGGTCTACAACATTCTAAATGGTCATTAGGATATACCTCATGGCCTATTATTAAGTCCTGCACCAAACAAAAATTATACGTGGACATCACAAGACACTATTTCACCACTAATCTTGATAGAACCGGCAGCGGTCCGCTTTCTCAATCAGGATACTTGAACATTGGAACAGCAATTCGAGATGAATGTGAACAGGTGCTCTTCTTTATAAACGTCCACTTCCGTTTCTAACTATGGTAACTGAAGAGTGATTGTTTTATTTCTTGCAAAAGGAATTGAATTAAATTTTCTTTAAGTCATTTGAAAACTTAAGGGCATATTATTGGAGTTTATTTAATCGTGTAATTATTTGGTTGATATTACCTATCAAAACTTGAAATGTCAGGGGTTGGTGGATATAATTTATGAGAATTGTGTCTCAAGTTGTTCTTATACTTAGTAGTTGTTTATTTTTTACATGATCTCTGTCTTTTATATGTGTGTATGTGTGTGTGTGTGTGTGATGTATATGTGTGTTTATCTCAGCGTATCTGTTTAGGTTTATGTGTGTGGATGTATATATATATATATATATATATATATATATATATATATATATATATATATATATATATATATATATATATGATCATTTTATTTACACAGACATGTACAAAATCTGCGACACTGGCATGTCGATGTTATCGATCAACAGTTACTAGAAACTCAGATCTCATCAGGCAGAGTTAGAATCCGATCTTAACCTCAGATCATATTTTAAGAGAACCCGGTTAAAATTCTCTAGATTACCACCCTGTGGATATTTTTTACCTGGATTATTACCATTATTATATATATATATATATATATATATATATATATATATATATATATATATATATATATATAAATCAAAATTAAAGACACTCAGATAAATGGAGATAATGAACATAAGACAAATATTTTTCAAAAGTTCTAAATACTAAGTAGAACTTTTTAAATATCTAGTATAAAAACATTACGTATGGTTGCTCCAATATATGTGTGTGGATATATATGCATCGAATAAATATTTTAGTAGATCATCTGGCTAGACATTTACTTAAAAGAAATAAACTGGGAAGAGGAAGAAGTTTTTAATTAGATGGTTTTGGCCGTTTTTAGACAATTAGTAGTCACCTCCATCTCATCTAGATTTAACAGCGTAAACCTGACTGTCTGTGCTGCCTAACGGAATTATGTTTTAAAATCTGCCGTTTTTATTAATGATATTAACTGTCATATACACCAATTCATAATGTGTCTTTCTAGAATATATGCGTCATCTTTCTAAAATTATTATATTAATTGCTATTTAGCTCTCTCTCCTAAAAAGAAAGTAGCAACCATTAGCTCTCTCTTACAATCATCTACGCCGATGTCGCTCACATTCACTGTTGGACCTTTTTAAAAAGAGACACATACGATTAAGCCAGCGTTATTATTTCAATTTATAAACACTTACTATTGCTTACATACTACACTCAATTTTGCATAAAATTAATAAACGCTCCATCAAATTCTATTATATTCTACTAAACGTCTTCACTGGATTCGAGGAATAGTGAGATATCAGATTGATTTTATTTAAACCGTCCCGTCCGGTGATCTACCATACCATTTAATCACTTCTAGGAATTATGGAATACATTAATGAACACCACATAGTAATTACAATGGCGGCTTTGTCTGAGGTCTCGTGTAATCGTACGTAACTTTTATTTCGTTTTAACCGCTCTATATATGTTATAAAAACAAGGAGAGTAGACAGTAGATCTTGTGTTTACTTTTGTCAGCCTCGTAATTTTTGCTTCCCTGATTTTGCTTTAGTCCTCACATTCAATGAGTCATGCTTCTGACAAAGGGAAATAATTGCTGTTTTCTGGGTCGGAATCTATCTATCCAACACTTATCGTTGGATAGTTTTTAACTGTGAAGTAGTATTTCTTTTTACATCACGTGGCTTAATGCCTTCTCTGGAGCGATTTCCATAAACAACAGTGTTTCACGAACGTCCCTTTATCATATTAATAACTATTTCTGTATTCTATTTCAATGTTGTCACTCGCATTAATTGATTAAAACAAACAATAAATTTGTTTATTACGTTTTGATATCTGTTTCATCTAATAGATCTCCCGATACCGTATTTCAATGTTTTGACCGGAATTAATGGATCAAAAAACAAACAATCGCTTTATTAAGTTGTAACGCTTATATTTTATTAACTAATAAACATCCCGATACTGTATTTGATAGTTTTGACCACCATTAATGGATTAACACAAACCAAACGATCCCTTATTTAGTTTTAACGCCTTTTTACTAATAAAACTCCTGATACACTATTCGATGTTGTGAGCCGCATTTATTGATTACAGAAAAACAAAAGATCGCTAATTAAGTTGAACTTCTGTTAATTTTTTACTAACGAACATCGCGATACCGAATTTCAATGTCATGACTGGCATTAAGTAGTAAATCATCTTTACTCTAATACACCCAGCATGTCATATTGCCTTTCAGAACAAACTTATCAGCGATATAGAATTTTTTCTCTCACCCACACCTATTTCGAATGCTGCATCTCGTGGGCTGCCATAACGCCGCAGTAAATCTTTTTTTCCGTGAAAATGTACTAATTAATATATATTACCATTTGCTGGAATAATTTTTTTTTCATGTAAAATAAATATTAAGTAAAAATCGAACGGTGATTAAGTACTGATAAACATCAAATAATTTTAATGAAAAACAACTGAATTTTAAAAAAAAATGTTATTATTTTTAGTGCGGACTCTTATAGATCAGTTTCGAACCTTTTACATTTCACTGAAAAATTGTGTATGATCGTTACGTAGCACAGAACACGTCCACCCTTGGCGGTCCACGTCCTCGAATTCGGAATAGGGATGCGTGATCGAATAAAATCAGCATTGTCAAATGAGAAGTCACCTAATCTACACATTTGAATATTTTTATCACACTCATCGGAGTATTTAGTATTTTATCGTACAATAATAGCAATACTGTAAACGCTATGAGTGGATAAGTGTTCTACTTCTCAAATGTAGTTTGTTTTTCTGCTATAAAACTTATCTCAAACATGTAAATAAGTAGGGTGGTCTCTAGCACAATGGCTCAATTTTTGAGAATTTTTAAGAAAAAATAGAAATCGTATATTAATACTTATGAAACGCAAGTATTTTCCGCGGACTAAATTTGCAACACACGTATAATGGGTCCGTTTTTGGTTTGTTTTCGAAATATTATCACATTATGCAAAACTGTAATGGGTTCATACCAACGGTATGACAATTGGTAACATTATTTAGATTGTGAGCCATAATGAGCCACGATTGTGTCTCTTCAATGAAAAAAAAACATTTGTTCAAAACAGATGATAAGCAGTACCAACATGCAACATAACAATAAGTACTTGGATAGATTTATATTTATAGCTACCACTACTATAACAAGAGTTTACCAGGAAGAATACACAAAATACTAATAAAATAAATACTAGGCGAAATATAGAATAGCACACACATGTATAAATGCATGATCTAGCAAGCAGCATGTATTTTTGCCGAGACAATCATTTCTATCATTCAATATAATTTTAATATAGAACACAAATGTCATAAATACAAGCTCATTAGTACAGATCTATTTAAGTTACTGCCTATTCTTGACGACACAGAACCGAATCAGTGGTACCTATAATAAAAAAATATGAGGTGACCCATTATGTCCCACAATGGAAAGTAATTGATTCGTTGTAACTCTCTCAGTAATATCTCAAATGTATTTTCTTTATAATTATATGAAACAACTTAATCATTAAAAAAAATCAGCCAGTAAACAAGTGGAACTATCTGAAGCTGGTAAACCCAAGAAAAAAAGCATAGGAAGTACTTTGACGTTCAGTAAAAGAAAGATACATTTTTGAGTTAACCCATTATACCCCACTGGCAAATTATATCCAACACCACCGTACAAAAGCAAGGGAAACTTTTTGTGTTTCTTATGCAGTGAAAACACTTTGGAGGGTGGTGTTATAGATACATTGTCGGTATATCTGATTGAGCCTATGCTACATATCAAATAAAGTAAAGTAAACTTTCTCTAGTTCAAGTCACCATTATAGTTCAGTACACACACAAATTCATGTGCAAAATCAAAATAACGAACGCTCCCTAGAGATACACTTACATTCTTTCAGATATATAATATAATATTCCGTGTTATAAAAGATAAAGTGCTGAAGCAATAATCAGTTCTGAGTTAAAGTCTTCTGGATGTTAAAAGTTCAAACCATCAGTGCGAGGAATGCACTTACGAATTACTTAAGATGTCTACCCGGTCATGGCTAACGAAACGAGACCAAACAACCGTTGTGGATTAAAGAAATAGTTCCGTTTGAGCCTCGATACGGATCCCCGATTTCAACAAGATACATCTGAAGGTCAGCACTTACATCGGCCGAAACTTTCTGAAAAGATCCAAGATGAGATCAGTAATTCGAATAATCGAAATAATACAAACAAGTGTATTGACATGTAGCACTTGAATGTGCACACAGCCGCCCTTAGAATAGCTAATGATAACGTTATAATATGAAACACAATGGAATTAACGTATTACGTTATTATTATTATTAGGTATAGAGTATAAACATATATCTGAATAGCTCACTGCGTAAGATATCTAGCTGCTAAAGGAAACTTTTCATTAATATAATGTTGCGCATAATTCTATCCCACATTCTACCCCGAACAAATCCGGGTAACCGTGTCAGTCTCTCTATATAACACAAAATGCCTGGGTTCCCTGCTAGTATATATATATATATATATATATATATATATATATATATATATATATATATACACGCAATATTTCTGCCATCTCTCATCTTGGCCGCTTTTAATTTTCCTCCTCTGATAACGGTTCCTTTATTTCGCTTTACTTTTCATGTCGTTCTATTTATTCGTCAATAGAATGCATCCCCAACTTTTCAATCCTCGATATTACGTCGACAATATTGCAAGAAAATATTTAAAATTACATAAATCGCCGATAGCTATATTGTCGTTAGAGTTATAGCATGAATCAATAGCATTTTAAATTTAAAAAATGCGACACTACACCAAATAAACATATATCTGGTCCTTCCCCGACCCAACTAAACTCAAATAAAGATAGACGGTAAGAAGTAACGAATTGCTAGTAAATAAAATAAAGGCGCGTTTCGTTTTTACTCTGTCAATAATAATGTTACGTTTCGATGCAATTTCGTTTCTCTTACACAGTCTGCGCATACGCAGTCGCATGCGCAGCGGCCCCCATAGAATAACGTTCGACTAAAAGTTCAGTCTGGATCGTGGGTGCTAAATTACCTCGGTGTTCCTCGTTTTTATTTCTTTAAACAAAAACAAAATACGTTTAGCAAAGACTTTTGACATGCAAGTTGATTGGATGAATGTCATCCCATCGCGGGCTTTTGATTTTCAGACATAAATCAATATGGATTATAATAAAGAAGCTTATATTGAAAGACGAAAGGTAAAAGACAGACACATGTACGTACACATATATCTCTAATTATATAAAGTTAAGTATGTGTTTATATTTATATATTTGTATGTAATTGACGCGAGCTTACAAACTATTTTACATTGTTGCAGTGCACGTAGGTTAACAATATGGGCTATATTGTTTAACTTAGATTGCTGCAGAGAAAGCAAAAAGGGGTTGAACACGTTCGTTAAAATTCAGATACATCCAATGTTTGTGAACTTTTCATAATCACTATTAGACATTAAGTAATATATATTCTCTAAATTTTAAAGGGATGTGTTTTCCAGCAGATGGTCATAAACTTCTGCTTTAAAATCCATATATTCCGGATTTACATTGAATGTGACAACATTTTCATTTCCTCTGAAGATAAATTGAACTAAAACCTTAAATTTGAAACCTTTTCTAGAATCAAAGTCATGAATGAAGTTTCATCAACACTTGAATACAGATTATATACATATGGGGAAATATAATTATGCGTTGATTTCAGTCTTGTTAAGAAAACCTATAAGTTGTGCAAAATTGTTCTGTTGGGGAATTAAGTTACCTGTATTAGACGTGTTTTCTGATAATATATATATATATATATATATATATATATATATATATATAGTAAGCTATGAAAATATATTCATGCCAATTAAGCTACACAGACGCTCCCGCGTTCCACGCTAAAATGCAAGAAATTATTTTTGCCGGGTAGTTTTATATACATGGCTAGCTAGTTAAACAATCAGATTAGTTGTTCTCTCAGCCAATCGTTTTGATTCCCGCGAACAAAGGTCTTGTTAGTGTTACTTCCTATATTATGTTCTATTGTTCTGTTTTCTATAGATTGCCATATATCCTGTTTCCTTTGTTGTGTCAATATAATGGGTGAATCTATTTTAACACGTGGTTCCTTGTATTTCTATTTTAGATTTTAATTTTTAGAATTGATAAGTTTTTGTTTAGTTTAGCTTTTTTACTTATTTGTTTATTTATTCGTTTATTTATTTATCGCTAGCCTAAGGTATATTTTTTCTGTGTAAGCAGCTGTTTGCTATCTCACGTCTACAGTTTAATAGATGTCGGAGGTCTTTAAAGTTTAGGATTTCAAAATTTACATTCAGGCATTATCTACACGTGTCGTCTACATTTCTACATGTACTGGCCTGTCGTATTATTTTCCATTCAATTATTGGTGAGCGTCCATTTTCTTTGACCTCCCAATAGTGGTTTGCTAGCACTGTTTTAATTCGACGTTCTCTGTTTTTAAATGTGTTTCTGTAGTCATAATATCTGGTCTTAAAATCTAGGGAGGTCTTACCTACGTAATACTTCTTGTTATTCGGTCATTCCTTGGCAAATATTGTGGCTTGATATACAACACGTTTGGTTAGGCAATTATTTTGTAGTGGACAAAGTGTACGATTTATGCAGTTTCATCTTTTCTCTTCATTGCTAACTTTTTTCATTTCTATTCGGTTGGCTACTATTAGTGTTTTGTTTATTTCTATTTGTGTTGTTTATATTTTTGTTTTTATTGGTGTTATTATTGCTATATTTTTCACTTTTTATGTAATTTGTTATTTTTTCTTCCTCTCTGCTGTTCTCTTTTAGTATTTTGTTATTGTTTGACTTAATTATCATTTCTAGGTTCTCGCAGCAGCGGTAGGATAGTTTTACGTTATTTTTATTGAATATTTTATGCAGGGTATTGATTACGGGGAAGTGTTTTTCAATCAGACTTGGACATTTTTTGCCCAGTTTAGCTTTTAGCATCTTGTTATAGGGCGATGTATAGTAGATTATATTTCTTTTTCTTTTATTTTTAATTTTGGTGTAATTATTAGTGTCCTGTTTTGTATATTTTATTTCAGTATTACGCTAACCACTATTGATTGATTTGTGAAAAACACTTTCCTTGCTAGAATTGTTGATAAGCCTACGTTCGATGGAATTCAGAATATGTTATATGATTGATGGGGCGTGATTAGACTTTGGGTTTACGTGTATTGGATTGGCGTTATCTTTTAGGTATGTTTCGTAAGTATTTTTATTTAACTTATGTTAGCCAGTACTTCTACTTTTAGGCCTAGTTTTTTCATTTCCATATGCATAATTTTCTTGAAGTTTTCTCTCTTGACTTTGTTGGAATCTCTTATTATCGCTAATCCATCATCTCTATCAAGGCCGATATCTGTATTATCAAATATATTTGTGAGTGTATATAAAATGAATAACCCCACACATTATGATGCTTCCGCAGAGTCAAGGGCACCCATGGCCAAATCAAATGAGTTTGTCATATTTGTTTAATCCATTGGTCATCGTTATACATCGTTATAAAAACTGATCTACTACATTTTTTAATGATGTGGATTTCATCCTTGGATATATCGGCATACATCTCGGCAAATTCTAGGGTGTTGTTGAAGAGTTCTTCTGATATAGACGGGTAGAAGTTCACTATGTCGAATTGTAGGAAGGTACGTTTGTTATTATTTTCGATATTGTTAAATCAAGCGATTACTTCGGCAGTTTTCACCCATTGGTTTTATTCAAGGTGTTTTTTTATTTGTTTGTTAATTCTAGATATAATTTTTTTGCTGATTCTTCCTATTTCTGGTTTGGTCGGATTAATTAAGCGAGTGCTGGGGTTATTGTTTAAGTTACTTTTGTGGTCTTTAAATTAGATATAGGCTTCCTTAGGTTTTAATTTACGAACTTTGTCGCTAATTTTTAGTTTATCGGTGATTTGTTTACTTTCACTATTCATTATATATGTGCAGTTACGTTCGCTTGTATCTAGCTTTTTGTAGTTTTTCGTGATGTTTCCTGTTAGTAGTGTGTTATACTCTTGTTCATCTATTTTATAAAAAATTCTAGTGTTGTCCGCTTTTAACGTATCTCTCTCTCTCTCTCTCTTTCTCTCTCTCTCTCTCTCTCTCTATATATATATACATATATATTATATGTATAATATATATATATATATATACATATATATATATATATATATATACATATATATAAACGACATCGAATTTAGGTAACATTAAAATATAATTTATATATATATACATATATATATATATATATATATACATATATATATATATATATATATATATATATATATTTTCGAAATGAAGGATGTGTGTAATTCGACGTAATCAGATATGAAAAAGGAAAAATATCTGCCTACTTTCATTTCTACCACCCTAAGCCAATTTCAATTATATTATCACCCCTTCCGATGTCGTAGCTTCCTCAATCGTATTTACTCAAAGCTTTTTATATCTATTTCATTATTTAGCGACCATTGACTTCTCCAGCCTGGACTCCCCTCCAGCGCTCATAGTAGCCACGGCTACTACATTTCCTCATCTCTCCGCCATGTCAACCTCAAACTTCAATGTACATACGTGACATTTTTCTTTGAATTAACATACTGAACAAGTCTTACAATAAAGACAAAACGTTGATGAATATATAAAACTATCTCTTAGTTTTTTTATTCTTCATTCCCTATATATATATATATATATATATATATATATATATATATATATAGTCATCAACAGACGTACGTCATCGTTGTATCACATCTTTGCAATGAACTCGTTCCTATGAGTGATTCAAGCTGCGTCTGAAGATGGTCGGTTTGACTGGCAGTAAAGACACGAAGAAGCGAAATGTGTACATACACAATATCACGAATCTGCACCCGAAGTTTAGGTATCAATTGTCGAGGTGTGGGCAGTATTGAGCCACCCATATTTACTATTACGCTCATGCTTTCTCTCTCAGTGTCACATCTATTTGGTAAATATAACATATAGCTTAATCATGATTTATTAGAAAAATATACGCGTGCCAAACAGTTTACTTACATGGCATGAAGCCTAGCAAACAACAGCTGTTTCAACTCATGAAAATAAAAATAATTCGACTGAAAATCGTACTTCGAAATGAATAGCAAGATGATTTTTTCTAGGCAGTTAGCCCGTAATTTCGAGTTCCACATGCATCAATCGCTAGAATGGAAGAAGAAAACGACAGCCACTTACTTACTTTGGTCTACGATCTCACCTCAACATCTGCTTTTGATTGTCTCCCTTGTATGTAACTAAGTATTAATAAATCCTCTTCTACATTATCTGATGACGTCATTTTTCATTCGATTATATTTAAATATGGCGCCCATAGAGTAAATAGAAGCTTATGTTACACATTTAAAAATGCTTTAACAATGTGAGTGCTAGTAAGTTTGTTTTTATTTTCTGATGTTTTTATTGACACGTTTTTTTTTTTACTTTCCTTCTGAAGAGTCGAACTAATGGAACATCTGGGATATAAAACTCTATATTATGATTGTTTATGTGTCGACATAACGGTCCGTCAAATATCTGAATTATTTTAAAAGGTGAGTAAAAACAATGTGACTGGATCTAACTTTCTATTGTATATATATATATATATATATATATATATATATATATATATGTGTATATATATATATGTGTGTGGGTGTGTGTGTGTGTTTAATATATAAAACTAATTTCCGACAGGAAATAATATGTTATCTATTATGCTGCGTTTTTGTTGATAGTAATGTATCACCGGATACTATTACTAAATATATAATGATTTAGTTATCGAACTTGAAATACGCTCAAAATACAAATAAGTGAAAAATTACATTCATTCAGAATTCGAACCTAGAACCTGCCTAATATTGGCATCGTCTCGGACCACTTGAGTACGAGCTAAACGTCAAGAAAAAGCCGAAAGTGTTCACATTGTGGTATTCTTTGCTTATTACGCACCCCGCAGACTAGACAACATCTTGTTTAGTAATATTATCCGCGCAATGACATATATTTGAATAATTCAAATACAGTAAAACTCCAACGCTATGCACTTTTGATCTGTTCATTGCGTAGGATGAATTGGATGACCGTGACAGGAATTTTCTTCATTAAACTATATAGAACATTAGTATAGGTTTGCCCAATTATAGTAATATTCTATGAGGATAATTAAAGAAACTATAATTAAGCAAAATGGATTTATTAGGAAAATAACTGTTGATCAACGCAAATTGGCTTGAAGTGCTTAAATATTAAAACAAATGTTAATAGATACTGCATGCGTTTCACTGCACTAAAATTATTGAATATCCTCATTATTTTCAAAATCATTCCTGTTCAATGATTTCATTGAGTCTTTTATATTTTGTCCAAATGTTGATAATTTGTTCAGTTCCATTTTCTTAATGAATATTAATCTTTGTAGAGCACTTATTATCCCTATATCGTAGTTATTAAAACACCTATTTTCTTCCAAGAATGGTAGAAGTGATTCTGTATTTTTTTCTGTTACTTTAAAAAGAATGTACATTCGTTAGTGTTACGAAAAAATATCATATATTAATTCATAGTAATAAATTAATTAACTTTTTAATTTACTTTTTTTAATTGATAAGCTTAGTTCATCGATTAGAAAGTTCATATTTAATTTTATTCATAGCGTAGGACGTCTATATGAGTTCACAGCATTACTGTAACACAAATTACCAATCCCCATGTCCAAAATTTCGAAACATAATATTGGATAAATCTTCCCTAACTTACAAACTTTTGAAATCGAAGTGGACTTCATTAATACAAGCAACTCAATACATATCCATGATTTTCTCACCCTTGGGTGTTGACTTTGAAAGATTTATTGCATCTAAAGGGTGTATTTATCGTCGTAGTAAAGGATTAATATCAAATATACAACAATATTATGTCCGTGTTTAAAATCTCCAACAATAAACTCAAACAAATAAAATATTTTATTATACAAAATAAACTACGTCAATTCATATAAGATTTCTCCATCGGGAAATCATTTAATTTATCTCATTGATTTAGATAGACATAGTTGAAGAGACACTTCGACGTCGGCCATTTTGTTCAGTTTCTCATTACGCATGTGATTGTTTAAGATAGGAATCTTATCAAAAGTATTCTTTAAAAAACAATTAAAATGATGTAGATATAATAGTAAGTTATAAGGAATGTTTGGAAACTCGATGTGGCAATTACGGGAGTATGTTCTATGTGTATGTCTAGATGTATTTCAAATTTCAATTGTTCAATGCAAGGTGTATTCAGTAATAAACTAGTGTTAATTATTCTTTCCTTAAGCCAAGGCTTTTCAAAGATCGAGATCTTGTCATCAGAGGAGAAATACAGATGGATCAGTTGGCTTTCGAAAACCCATCTCTTAATCTTGACCATATCGCCTGCCCATACCCTCAATCCCCCTTTTAACTTTAACCTCCTGCCCCTATCCAACCCTTTTTTCTTTTTTCTTTTTTTTCTTTCTTTTTTTTCTTTTTTCTTTTTTTTTGTTTTTTGCTTTTTTTCTTTTTTTTCTTTTTTTCTTACTTTCTCTTTCTTCCCAACCCTTGCAGCGGCTATCTACACAAATCCGAACCTCCCGACCCCTCGCGATTTAACCCCCCAATCCATCTAACCCCAAATTTTAACCTTTTTTGTTTCATTTGGATTTAGACCCTTTTGAACGAGATGTCATTTGCCTTTTTCGGTCCAGGAAGTATTTCAACAATGGCTAATTTTTCTACTTTCAATTCCTTTTAAGTGCGTTTGGATTTACCTATTATTCTGAACACTTTTCTCCACACTGCTCCTACGCAAATATTTTTGCAAATATTTTTTCGCGTTCTACAATTCATCGGACTTCCTTTCAACGGAAATTTACCACCCGGACAAACCGCATATCTTTTTTACGAAACTTTTCTTTTTTCACTGCGTTGTTTTAATAACATTTTTGAGATTTTTTAAATATTTGAACTTTGTTTTTTTCGAAAGCCAACTTCTCCATCTGTATTTCTCCTCTGATGATAAGATCTCGATCTTTGAAAAGCCTTGGCTTAAGGAAAGAATAATAAACACTAGTTTATTACTGAATACACCTCGCATTGAACAATTGAAATTTGTAATAAATCTGGACATTCGTCGCATATTTATCACTCTTTTTCTTCTATCTCTACAATTGCTCTATCTCGTATATTGAGCTAAACCTCTTCACAATAGGTTCCATCTACTAAAAGTGTTACTTTTGGTGTATATTTGATCCTATATATATATATACATATATATATATATATATATATATATATATATATATATATACATATATATATATATATATATATATGGGTATATGTAAGCGGATGTTTACTTATATATGTATGTGTGGTTTTACTTGTATTCGTATTAGTGTGCTAACGAATGTGTGGGGTCCAACTAGTGACAACATGATTTAAATAGACACAATGTCTGAAACACCCCCTGAAATCTAGAAATACTTTGAAATGAGTTATAGAAATTAAAAGATATTAACTCTATAACTTTAAGAAATACGTATTAAAGTGTATGTGAGTGTGTTAATATGTATATATATCGTACTAGTATAGAATTGCGCATGGATGTTGATATAAAGTGATGTGCGCATATATAGTTACATAACTGGGTCTGACCGGATACATGCCTTGCCTCCTCCACTATTACCTTCTCTCCCCTCAAACGGAAACGAGTTGGAAGAATACAATTCATCTATTTCTCTATTTTTAGTTAATATTCCACGAATAACTGTATTTTGATTAAAGTCGCAGCTGAATTATGTATGCACATATGTATCCAATTTTGTTTCAGAACATTCAAAAAACTATACTATAATATAGCCCTATTAGTTATAGAACTGTCTTATCAACACTGCCTTTCATTGGATTATCATTTTGGAAACAACACTCACACAATAACTTGTATGTATATATATATATATATATATATATATATATATATATATATATATATATATATATATATAACGTGTGTGTTAATGTGTGCGAATACACGATCTGGAAACACTCGCTCTTTGATGATCCACCGGCACTCTTATATTCGCTTATTGGTTTTATGTGCCCGTTTGGCCGGCTTTTGAAGAACTGTTTTTAATATCCTTCTTTGTGGACATTTGACAACAATCCACAAAGGTCACAAATATATGCCCACTCCTTGAAACGCCATATTGATCGATTCGTGTTCCCATAAATGTATGCCCCTACGCCTTCTACTTATCAGACTTCATTGATCCTGCAAAGCTTACCTCGATCAAACCTCCAAAACAGAAATACTAAAGATCACTAGAAAACCCTATAAATCTAAAGAAGGTACAATGAATTTCCAAAAAGCGAGGGTGTCCATATCTGTTACTGGTGATTCTTTTATTACAAGTGTACTTTGCACGGAAAAAATTAGAAGAAAAACAATATGCATTGTTCGCCCGTCACTTATAAATAATTAATAACTGCAAAAATTTGACCTATTACTCTCACTACTGTTAAAGTCAAGACACCCTATTTAATGTAAATTCAATGTTACCCAATAGACGCACCATTTTTTTATGGACTGCTTATTCACATACAATATCAGTCGAAATTTGCATATTAGTTTTGAAAAAAACACAGTTTGTGTTTTCGCAAGTAGCAAAATATAGTATCTTATTTTTAACATAGTTAACACCAAACAAGGCAAATTACCACTATAGACGTAAGAGGCTACTGAAAATTAGGTGACAGTTTTTTGGGGTCATCCTTAATAAGGAACAGTGCAGCGATATGCCTCTTTTTATTGGTTTTACATTTTTGCCTCTTGGTATTATCGGGGAAACAGAGGGCAGGGAGTGAGTTCCAAATTCTGGCAGCACGATTTAAATAAGTTGGTTGATAGAAGACTCTCCGACATCTCGGGGCATCCACGGTGAATGGATTGCATTAATCTGATTGTCGGGTTGGTCGAGTGTATTTACGTCGAGGGGGCACCAGAGCAGCAAGTTTATCAGAGCACAACCCATTGTAGTACTTGTAAAACAGGCACAATAATACAACATTGCAGCGATTGGATAGGGAATGTATCTATGCGAATAGAGAGGGACCTATTAAATTAGCGACTCTTTAATTAACTGTGTTTTATAGAGTAGACATATGCGACAGCAATACTTCATGCACGAGTAAATAGTAACTTTGTAGAGATATAGGATACTGTCATGTGTGAGAAGTTTTCTAGCCCGTTAGAGAGAGAGCCCCCCTTCATTGCAGTAGCCTTGCCAATGTTTTCTATGTATTTGTTCCAATGTATGTTACCTGTGAATGTTAGGCCGAGGCGTTTGGACATTGGTGTCTCAGGTAGGGTGTTATTTGCAATGACAATCGTTGGTTTAAGAGGTCTCTTGTAGTTGTTTAAGAAAATAAGCTTTGTCTTAGCAGCTGAAATGGTGCCATGCATTTAAGACCCCACCCTACTACAGACTATTACCTCAGATATGTGCGCGTACGTTCTGCCCACATGATAAGAGTAGAGCTTGCTGTTGTCGGCAAATATACACATCTCAGCCACAATGTCATCAGTGAGGTCGTTTATGAATGTAAGGAACAATAAAGGTCCGAGGATCGATCACTGGAGTACACCTGCATGTATCTCATGTTGTTTTAATGAATGGCCATCGACAGCAACCTGGATCTTTCTTTTGGTTAGGAAAGATCTGATTATACTAAATATTTCTTCAGTAATACCATATAAATTAATTTTTATGCGAAGCCTTTTATGCCAGACCTTTTCAAATGCTTTGGATATATAAAGCGCTACCGCCGTATCTTCACCTGCATTGTCCAGTGTATTGACTATGCGTCTAGAGATGGCCGTTAAAATATCCACAGTAGAACGTGTTTGCATTAATGAGATGCCGGACTATCGTAAGATTATTAAGGATTCCAAGATTTTAACGAAACTTTGGAATAGACTGATGAGGCGATAATTCTTAGGATTCCCGAAGACTGGCACCACAGAGGGCATTTTCCATCTGTCAGTGAGTTAAGATTTGGTGAAGCATTTATTGTATAGTTTGGAAAGGACAGTGCTCAGTTATTTAGACCATTTCTGGTATAAGATCAAGCCCACATGCTTTGGAGGTGTCAAGATTTTTAATAATGTACCTGACATGAGATGAAGTGATGACCAGGTCATCAAGTGTGGCTTCAGTCTGCAATGGGACTTCAGGGAGGGGGAGTTTGCTTAGTCGAAAGTTGAGTTTTCGGCGAAACGCCAGGCAAGTAATTTAGCCTTATCAGTTGCCGTGCAAACGACATCATTATTGTTTCATACTACATAATACTGTATATGTTCTGATATTACACACATCTTTCTGTTTCGCAATATTGTTATATTTCATGGGCAAATAGTTGGCATTCATGTTCCTTTATGTAGTAGGGCCGACTTTAATATAACTAATAATTTCGTTTCGCAACATTGTTCCGATTTTTCCGCTTCCCGATTTCGATTCCGATTAATCGTCCAAACACTAGTTTTAAGTAATTCCTAACTTAATCTCCATTTTTGCTATTATGCATTTTTCATCTTTCGTTCTCTTTAGCTCCTTACACCAAGTTGCTAGTAGCCTTAGCTGGAGCAACTTCCATTAGTATATATATATATATATATATATATATATATATATATATATATATATATATATATATATATATATACATATATATATATATATATATATATATATACACACATCTGTATATGTATATGTATATATATATATATATATATATATATATATATATATATATATATATATATATATATATATATATATATAGGCGTCGGATTTGAGTTGAAAAATACTCGTAATCCGGGGTTTCGAATCGCATGACTGGTAGTGAATAGTCATATCTCATGGCTGATGAGTCCCGTTTATTAAGGACGAAACGTATACGTACGTAGATAATAAACAATAACACACACACACATACACACACACACACATATATATATATATATATATATATATATATATATATATGTATATATAAATACATACATATATATATAGAGAGAGAAATGAATAACTATATATATATATATGTATATATATATATATATATATATATATATATATATATTAGTATTTCATGTATCCACATGAAATTTAATGAAGAGATATAATTTTTTATGTGTCAATTTTCAGTATTTACTGCAACAGTGCACGATACGTAAGTAGAGCTAGGTAGTAAGCTATGCAAATATATGTATGGCAATTAAGCTACACAGAGGCTCCAGTGTTTCATTCCCGAGAGGAATCTTCAGGCTAAAATGCCTGAAGACTCCCCCTGGCATGAAACGCGGGAGCATCTGTATAGCTTTATTGCCATCAATATATTTTCATAGCTTACTATATATATATATATATATATATATATATATATATATATATATATATATATATATATATATATATATTGATTTTATTCCATTAGTTGCGATAAAACAAGTTTCGTTTCATTGGTGCAAATAGCTACCAACTCATCGGGCTAAGCGATGGAATTCAAATGGCAAAAGTTCACCTTAACGGGAGATTGAAAATTGAAAATACATTGGAGGGGGAGGGGGCAGAGTTGGGGCTTTGTCTATAACGGTGACATGGGACATGAGAGGGGAGGCAGAGGGGGAGGACCCCAACAAGTCGTGTTTCAAATTATTACGTGGGAGGTTTTTCACGTGTCTGTGCTGTGATGATCTCAATCTTGGCCGGGGTGGGAAGAAGGGAGATGGATCGACGGCCAGAGTGAGTTAAATTTAAAATGAGAATAAAATTATGATTACAACCGTCAATCCTATTTTATTTTAATTCTAATAACTAATTATCATGAGGATAAAAATGTTTGATAATTTTAATTTAGGGTATTAATTGCTACTTTTGCATTTTATTTATTTTATTTTAATGTTTTGTTTATTATTTGTAGTGAATTTTGTTGTGATTATATTTTTTAAATTGTGATTATATTATACCGAGATCAATACTAGTGGAATTATTTTATAAGAGAAGTTTTCTGGTGTTACCAGTTTTATCATTAACAAAACCGATTATGACAATGATAACGCCTGCCAATCATACCTACGATAATCGCAGTGATAACAGCCTTGATAAAAGCCTTAATAAAAATAAATATAAAAATAAAAATAAAGATAAATATAAATAAAATTAGAATAAAAATAGAGATAACAAGTTTGTAAGGATATTAATGATAATAACAATAATAATAATAATAATTATAATAATAGTATTAACAAATAATAATAATAATAATAATAATAATAATACTAATAATAATAATAATAATAATAATAATAGTAATAATGATAAATATCACCATCATTGCCATCTTGCTACCTGTGAAGTCATTGGGCGAAATAAGTCGACAAGTGATGGTAGGCTTTTTTATTCTACTGCCAATAACAAGGACTAAGTACCAGTTAATAATTAAGTGTTCAAGGTAGTGATCGAGGGGTTAAGTAATTGAGATTAGATTAGTCCAAGTGATATCAGTGTTGATAGCTGTCCCAGTTATGGGTTTATGTTAGAATTGGTAGTATGGCTGAGAGGCTATTGAGGCTGTGCATTATAGGTAGTACGTAGAGATTTGATGTTATTGGTAGTTTAGAGGGGTGGTTATATATTTATAGATTCATCATGACTTGTTGGGGTGGGATTGGGTGGTAAATTTGGGTGGGTGGGTAGGGGGTTATAGTGTGTTTTGGGGTAGTGTATAGTGGGGGTTTAATGTTATCATTCATTTTTGTAAAAACTTTTAATTTTATTTTAAAGTTATGTGGGGTTGGTGTGGGGTTAAGGTGGGGTATGTGGGTTGCTAAGGAGGTAGAGTCTACTATGTTTACAGTTGATAGATGTCTCTTGTTTTCTATTTAAGAGTTTGTTTTTGTCCTTAAAGCGGATAATTTCCAGTTGTTCATTTAAGCATAATCTACATGGAGAGTTTATTGATTTGCAGGTGCTGGATTTTTTCAAGATTTTCCACTTTATTATGGGAGTTTCTTTTTTGGTTTTTATTTTGTGGTAGTGTAGTGAAAGTCCGGTTTGGCCAGGATGGTCTGGGTTGTTGAAGGAGAGTTTATGGTTGTAGAATCTTTCCTTGAAGTTGTTGCCTGCCAGACCAATATAATAGTTAGTCTGGGATGGGTTTTCAGTTGAGGAGATAGATGCCTCATAGACCACTTGGGTTGATAGGCACTTTTGATTTAGGGGGCAGTTTGATTTGTTATTACAGTTGCATGTTCTTTTAGAATTTGAGGTTACTGGGGTGTTTAGTATTTTCATGTTGTGCTTTTTTATAATTTATTCTAAGTTGTCACCACAACAATAGCTGAGTTTTAGTGTATTCTTATTAAAATATGGAGTATGCTGTTATTGGGGAAATGAGTGTTTATTAAGTTCAGGAATTTATTCCCTATTTTAGTTTTAGTTGAGTTGTTAAATGGAGGTGTATACCAGATGATTTTCCTATTCCTATTTTTGTTCCTATTAGGGTTATTTAGTGTAGTTGGAATATACTCTATTTTGGTATTTTTGTATCCACTCTCCTTTAGTGCTTTATTATAAAAGTTCTTATGTTTATTGAAGATATCTATATTGGACGAGTTGTTGCTAATCCTTCTACTAATTGATTCCGGGATGTGTTTACTTACAGATCTAGGGTGGTTAGATAGTGGGTTGACATAAAGGGGGTAGGAATTATCTTTAGCATAGGGCTCATAAGTATCTCTATTGAGGTTGAAGGTAACATCGAGGAAATTGACCTGTTTAACATTTGATGTTATTTCAGCCTTTAGGCCTATTCGTTTCATTTCTTTGGATATTATTTTTTTGGTTTGTTCACATTTTTGTCCGTTTGTGTTTTTAACGTACATTAGGCCATCATCTCTGTAGAGGCCGATTGAATCGACTTCGAGATCTTTTGTTAGGTTGTATAGTAAGTACAGGCCAACCAAGTCTGTTACCTCGGCAGAGTCAAGAGAGCCCATAGATACATCGAATGAAGAGAAATGGTCTTTCTTTGTCCATTGTTCTTTGTTATTTATTAGTACTGTTGTTCGACATTTTTTGATTATGTTTATTTATATATATATATATATTAATTTGAACTATGGTGTGAGTGGCTTTAATATGTGTATATGTATTTTACAGACCGAGAAAATATTTTGTTTCGACAAAATTACGATGAAAATGCATGCGAAAGCGCGATTCAGTTAATATTAACAACTAAAACTCTTTATAAGAATTAAATACGTCACCAGATAAAGTACTGCTGCCATATTTGGGCAGGGGCTGCTCAGAGCACCTTTCCTGCCTTGACAAAGTAAAACACCGACTTCGAAATCTAATGGGGGCCGTCATCTTTATTTCCCTGCATCCACTTTCTCACAGAAGAGATCTTGCTAGTCTCTTTCTACTCTATCGTTATTTTCTTGTAGGTGTTTGACCGAACTTCAATCTCTGGTCACCCGTATGTAAAAATAAACAACAGAAATTCGTATAGCTACTATCACTGTCAATAATTTAAGTTTCTCTCACTGTGTACCTAAAACTAAACGGAGCTTCCATGAGCGGACTTTCTTTTCTAGAACTACCATTCTGTCCGACATAATAGCTCGGGGCTGCTTCCCAGTTGGCTACAACATTGTCGTTTTCAAGTCCAATGTAAACGAATTTTTATTGGGCCGCCCTCAAATTCTGCCTAATTCCAACAATTGTTATCAGTAATCACGGTGTTATCTCACCCTACACCTGACACACTCATTGTCCCTTTATCCTCGAGTGGTCTTTGGGTTTTTACAAGCGGTGAGTTTTTACTAAAAACAACAGTACATATTCCAGTAGGGCCGACTGACGTATGACAGTACTGATGCATCATCAAACTTTTTGTATTGTTTGTATGGTTCGAAATATTCTTCTCAACTAGGATGTCATCTCACTACGTTTTGGCCGATCTAACTACCAAACTTTAATATCTTCATTTGTAAATTAACCCTTTATTTAATTTGGATGACGTTAATGTTTTATGGCATCTGAGTATATCACCGTCAGTTAAAAGAGTACCTAGTTTTTAAGTGAATCTTCCTCCTCTTTCTTTCTGTTATTATGTAACTTAAGCATTATTGATTCTTTATAGCCCCGTATATCAAGTGGCTTCATGCCTTGTTTTGTCTGAGTTTACTTCTAGAAAAAAACTGTCATATCTGTTTTTTTATTTATTTTTTTATATTTTTGACATTTCTTTTCGCACATTTTTTATTTTCTGAAAATATAAGTATTGATTTTTTTATTGAGAGACATAGTATTGTTGTCCTATATCTCTCAATTGTAATTATTTCTATCAAAT
Organism: Sepiola atlantica; assembly: GCA_963556195.1. NCBI lineage: Eukaryota > Metazoa > Mollusca > Cephalopoda > Sepiida > Sepiolidae > Sepiola > Sepiola atlantica. The sequence continues at coordinate 99,148,611 of OY744516.1, forward strand.
GATTAACATATGTGATTCGGTTATTAAATACGTATATTTACTTTGAGGTACTAAATCTTGGATCTCTGGGATTTTCACGTCTCATCAGTATATCCCTGAAAAGGAGCCGAAGAAGATTGCTCATCAGTATATCCATGAAGAGGAGCCGAAGAGGAGTATATAATAATGAACAAGATAAAAAATAATAACTAGTCGATACTAAAAAATTGGTATCTAATTATCAAATAAATAACGGAATAATATCATTGTTGGATCTACTTAGTTCGTAGATAAATATGATTGCAATTAATTAAGATTTGTAATTAATTAATAAATAACGAGTAGTTATATATATATATATATATATATATATATATATATATATATATAACACTCTATTTAGCAGCTTGTAAAGATTTTGACTAATAAGAAAAAAAAGATAAAATAACTAAGTAAAATCCCTTAAAAAAAACGCAATATATACATATATGTTTTATTTATATATGTATATAGGTGTGTATGTGTGTATGTGAGTGTATAAGTGTGTGTGTGTGTGTGTATAAGCGTGGGTATGTGTACGTGTGAGTGTGGGTATGTCTGGGTGTGTGTGCATGTATTTAAGGAAAGGGGAGACGGGCCGATACTAGCTTGTCCTGCCTATAGTTTGAGTTGACCGACTTTCTTAAGTGTCGAGAGATAGGTGTCAAAATGTCATCTTACGCAAAGGGGTTTCTTGTCTGAATAATTTTAAATATAATTTGTCTGATTTTTTATTTGTTATAATTGTGTATTGGCGGAACTAATTTTTGATCATCAGTATATCCCTGAAGAAAAGCCGAAGAAGTTCTGTAAAAATTGTCGAATACTGAAGCTATGTTTCTTTTAATATATATATATATATATATATATATATATATATATATATATATATATATATAATGATAATAGGTTTTGTTAAACAAACGTTCATGAATTCACTTTTAGTATTATAAGAGATATATTGCATACTTTTCAAAAGAGAATATATTACATTTAAACGTATCAGCATTAGACCACATTTCAATTATAGTGAATGCATTATTTCATATTCTGATGTTACGATGTTCATTAAAAGACATTGTCATTTATTAGGTATGCTTTTATTATTTAATAGGCGTCTACATTTGCAAACATTATATTAAAAGTATATCTTTAATAGTTGATAGAATGCGATGAGATTTCATGCATTAGTCACCGATTCTTTTTGTACTTCTTTTTCATTAATTATATACTTTCGGGGCCGGTGGAAATCCCACAGTTGTAGTTTTCTACGTACTCCTGTTAATGTATTTTCAGAATATATCGGGTCATGGGATCCATCTCTACATCCATGTAGGAATTTGTGAAATACTTCCATTCTATTGCCGTCTGGCGGGAACAAAGGACTCCACAATCTTATTGTACGATCTTTGGGCAGAGAATATACTAAACTCTCATACTTGACCGATGAAAAAGAAAGTGTTTCACGTTCGACACTACAGCGATCAAAGATCTTTTCTTTAAATTCAAGTTTTGCATAGCATCTTCGTTCATCACGGGATCCGATCTTTTAAACAAAAAGTGAATGGTGATAACGGACAAACATAACATTACCTTAGCGTATTATAATTATATACATACAGACGATATGACAGGCCTACATCAGTGAATGCTCACTGATAATCACCAGTTGTGTTCCCTATAGTCTGAAGGACAAAAAGTTTCGCCAAGTTTCCAGTGCTTTCCACCTCTATCGATAACTATTGCAAAAGAATTTGCATTATCACAACAGCCACTTACCATCGATTTCCTTCTCTGGGAGTTGGATGTCAATAAGCCTCCCTAATGTCTCAGTGCTCTCCGCACTCTTCCAGTGGATGTCATGTTAGTGCTATCCCTCCTAGGTTTTTCCATCTTCTTTGACCCATCACGACTGGTGTGTGTGGTATAAGCCGTGGCTGGTGCCATCACTGTTTTCAGGGAGGAGGTAGTTTATGACATTTCTTGCAGTGTCTGTTCTTTTGATTATTGTGTTTTTGTTTAATTCCTATTGCACCTTGCGTGCAATTAGTATTCGTAGCTTAAATAGAAAGGTGTCTGCATTCAAAGATTTTCCTTAAGATGTTAGCTGTTTTTATCATGACCATCCGTTGTATAGTCTCAGTCTTCCCTTTGATTCTAATTTCTCACAGTCTTATTTCCAGGTTATTCAGAATAATTCGTAGTGCTCCTACGATTATTGGTACTCTTTATTTTCTACATACTTCATCTCCCTTTCAATTCTCTGGCGAGTTCAGTGTATTTGCTTCGTTTTTCTGTCTCTTTGGTCTTAACCCTGTGGTCGGTTGGGATGGCAAAATCTGCGACTTTGCATGATTTTTCTTTGTTTGTTGACTGTTATGACATCCGGTCTCCTTGCTTGTATGAGTTTATATGTTTGCACTCCATATCCCCGATGTTGTCTCTGAAGTTTTCGAGTATTCTCTCTGGTTTATATTTGTACGATTTGTCAGAGTATTTGACATTTATTTGTTTGCATAGGTCCACGTGTATTGCTTTCCCCACACAGTCATGCCTATTTTTGTATTCTTTTGGGACCAGTTTTAGGCATTCACTAATTATGTGATTTACTGTTTCGTCTTTTTGTCCGTACAATCTGTATTTACTGTTTGCCTGGGTTTTTCTATTTTACATATAATGTAGTTAAGCGCATTTTTTTGTTAGCCGTTAGGAGGGATTATGTTTCACTGTTCATGTGTCATTTTCTCAACCATGCCAAACTATTGTCGTACGTCTCTTTTCTTGTCATTCTTAGGAAACGTCCATATAGTTGTTTTGCTTCCCACATTTCTTTTCTATGTCTGATTATTTCTGGTTTCGGTGCTTCCTGTGTTGTTCGTTGAGACGGTGTCTCTTGTTGCGGTGATCAGCCTTTGTGTGTTCTAGTTCATGTATTTCACCAGCTCTTTTTAATTCTCGTCCACATTGTATTCTATACTTCTATTATTAGTAGTATTATTATTTCATAGTAGTCTCAACTTTTGGATGCTTTTAGTTGGAGTTTTCTTTCTTTTTTAACATCAAATCAATTGTCCTGACCTTAGACATTCAAGCTATACATTAAAACTGTTGGTGATTCTAACAGGTAAGCGTTTTGCAGAATTGGAACAGAAATTGTCTCGTCAATCTGTTTAAGCAATTTATGGTGGATTTTCGTTATGGTCCCAAGCGTACCTATTACAACATTTTAGATCTTGGTATTATTTTTGTGCGTGTTCTTTCTCCTGCACTGTGGTATCGAAAGGGACAAACTATAGTAATGATTAAGCAAGTTCTCTTGTTTTTGTTTAGAAAAATTAAGTCAGGTGGCGAATGTTAAAGAACCCTATCAGTCTGTATGCGCATGCCCCAAAGAAGTTTGACATTGTCGTTCTCCTGTACCACTTCTGGCGTATGCTCATACCACTTTCATTGTGGTTCAATTCATAAAATTTGCATATATGTCAGTGTAGAACCTGAACGACTTTGTCGTGTCTCCATTTTTTATACTGATGTTGTGCTAGCATTAGCCATTCAGATACAATATGCGCTAAGGTTTCTTCTCTTTTGTCAATGTAATTTTTGATGGATCTACTGCGGGTGACTTGTTCCTGGGCTGCTATTAAGTTGTTCTGGGTCGATCTCTTGAGATAATCCCTGGCCAACCAAGTCCAGCTGTCATTATCTCTAAATGCAGTATTCTTAAAAAATACACTGTGTAGTTTCTTTCAAAATAATTTTAACTCTCTCCTTCTCTCTCTCTTTTGTAATATTTGATTCTTTTTCAACTTAGTTCTTAGTATTTCCTCTCTTTTCACTTCACAAAGAAGAATCACATTACTCTAAGAAATATATTTATATAGACAACATTCTTTTATATTCACAACTCTCTTAACACTACGTAGACCTCGAATACCGCATTTTTTAGGTAGATACAATCGATCTGCATCTTCTTTCTTTGCAAAAGCTCCATATATTGTAAGCATATTCCATATGTTGGTAATTATTATTTGTACTCGCTAGGAGTTCTCGCAGAGGTCATTAGTGATTGCTCACCAAAACAGGTGGTATTCCCTGGAGTCTGAGTAACAACAAATCTCCACAGATTTTCATTATTCTCCACCTCTTTTCGATAGCTACCGCAAATAACCTTGCGGTATCGCAACAGCCTTGACCATTGAAAACTTGCTGGTAAAGAACACTTGGTCTAATTTGTGTGGTATCAGCCTAGGCTTTTACCATTTTTAATTTGTTATTTTTTATTTATTTATTTTATTTATTTTAGTTTTTTGAGGGGAACTTATTGTGTTTCTTGGTATTTCTGTTCATTGGTTCATTTTTGTGTCGTGTAAGCTGAGGTAGGTTTAATTTATTGGAGGGGCTCTCGTGAAGTGGTGTTTCTTGCATGTTCTGTTACTTGGTTTGTGATGTCGTGTTTTTCTGTGGTTTTGTTTTCTTCCTGTTGTAGATTCCATGTTACCATTCGTAGCTTATGCGGGTTGGTTTCCGCATTCGAAGATTTTTCTTAAGATTGCAGCTGTTTTGACCATTACTGTCCTTTGTATAGTTTCAATTATCTCTTTGATTGCAATTTCTCCCAATCTTTTTGCAGGTTTTTGGGGATTGTTCCTGGTGCTTCTACGATTATTGGTAGTATACTGACTTTCTTCATGCTCCATACTCCTTTCAGTTCTTTTGCTAGTTCCGTGTATTTGCTTTGTTTTTGGTTTCTTTGATCTTCACTCTGTGGCCTGCTGGAACGGCGAAGTCTACGACTTAGCAAGATGTTTTCTTTTTTGCTGACCATTATGACATCTGGTCTCATTGCTTGTATGAGTTTGTCTGTTTGTACATCCATACCCAAGATGATTTTGTGTTTTTTTTTGTTTTCCGATACTGCTTCTGGTCTATGTTTCTACCATTTGTCTGCGTATTGGAAATTCATTTGTTTACACGGCTCCCGGTGTACTGCTTTCCCCACACACTCATGTATGTTCTTGTATTTTGGGGGCTAGTTTGCTACATTCAATTATTATATGATTTTCTGTTTCGTCACTTTGCCCACGCAGTCTGCATTTACTGTTTTCCTGGAGTTAATCTATTCATCATTATTATCCTTATTATTATATATCCATATTATTTAAAACATATTATTAGCGTTCGGTTAACGGTTTTAGCATATTTTAGGCGAATTTGTCTTGTTTATGTTGAACTGTGAAAGTTCCATCGGTGTGTTTATCATTCCTGCGCCATCCCCACTCCACATATATATATACAAACACCTCCCCACACACACACACGTATATATATATATATATATATATATATATATATATATATATTTATGTGTGTGTATGTTTGTCTGCGTTCACAGTGTACATATATTATATACATTCTTATATATACACTCAATTTAAACTAGATAGTCGTAGATACAACTATATGTCTATATCACAATCTTCATATAATATATATATATACATATATATATATATTTATTTATATATATATATACATATATATATGAATACACATGTATATTTGGCATATATATACATATACGTGTTTGTGTACAATGTATATATATATATATATATATATGTGTGTGTATATATATATGATACAAACATGCGTATATGCACTCAAATTTTATTATTTATTTATATATATATATACACATGTTTCTGTCACAATCTTATATATGTATATATATACATATCATATATTTTTATATGCATATACATATATTTTTATATGCATATATATATATATTTATATATATATACATATATTTTTATCATATATGTATGAATTTCAATCCTATTACCGTTCGTACATGTGTGCCCATTTTGTTAGATGTTTTTAATGCATTGCAAGGAAAAAATCTAGGTTAACAAGATGCCAGTGCCGTCGTACCAATTGTAGATTCGTTCTTACATTTTTTTCTGTTTCCTATTTCGAAGCGAGATTCTCAAAAAATGTAGGGTACATTTTGTGAGTTGTATATTTTTGAGGACGGGAAAGTTCTTTAATTTATTTACATATTACTTATTTGCAGCCTATGTTTATTTCTAGTTGTGTTTCGTTTCGTTTTTTGTTTGTTTGTTTGTTTGTTTATTTCAATTGCTTATATTTTTTTATTTTTTGAATATCTTCTTGTTTAATAAATATGACTGTCTACGTCAATTTAGTTTTATTTTCCCGGCTGGGAAATGCTGGGGTCGGCAAAGAGCAAAAAAATAAAATAAATCAGGGACAGTCAAACACAAATGCATAAATGATCTAAATACATAAAAAAAAGAAAACAGAACAGAACAGGAAATGGTAAATGCTGTATTAGATAGAAAATAACCATCATGCCTTATTGTATTGATTTTTTTGCATCTTTCTTTTTCTTAATATATATATATATATATATATATATATATATATATATATATATATATATGTTTCTATAAGTCCCAGTTTTTCTATTTTTTCTTTCTTTGAATTTGAATTTTTTATGAAGCTCTCTGGTATTTTTATATATAATCTTCATAATGATTAGTTTTATTATTTTTTTTCTAATTATTGTCTTTATCATAATTATAATTATATTATAGTTATATTTTAACTCTTCATTAATTTAAACTATACTCTATCTTGTTTTCTTTTATATAAATGGGCATTATATGGATTGTATATCTTTCTTATAATTTTGTGCTTTATATTTTTTTCCTAATTTTTCTTATTTTAATTTAATTATTTCATACTTCTTAATTTTTTCCGTCTGGTTCATCGTGTATAATGAATGTTTTAAATATTTTATGTATTTGATTTACTGTTAATTTGCTGTTTATTAGGAATTTCACGACCATACATTCTAAAGGTGTCTGATAGAAAAATGTGTGTTTACAATTTTAAAGGTTTTGTCTCAAGTATTGTCTAAATATATGTTTTTGTTTCAGATGTTACTGGAACCTGATGTTTTATTGAGACTATGCTGTATGTTATCTAATAGAAGGCGCTGACGAAGGTAGGTTGGAGTCTTCAGAACATAAAGACTGAATAAAATAGTAAATAATTGTCTTGAAACAACGTACACCATATCATTCCTTGTTTTTGAATTTTTTGAACAATGTTCACATTTTTTATCTCAACTTACAGGGATGAAACGTGGGAGTCTCTGTATAGCTTAATTGCCATAAATATATTTTCATAGCTTACTACATATATATATGTATATATATATATATATATATATATATATATATATATATATATATATATATATATATACACATACATATATATATATAGTAAGCTATGAAAATATATTTATGGCAATTAAGCTGCACAGAGATTCCTACGTGTCATCCCTGGGGGAAGCGTCAGGCTAACATACGTGAAGTTATTGTTCTGGGTGTTTTTATATACACGGCTAGCTAGTTAACCAATCAGATTCTTTGTTGTTCTCTCAGCCAATAGTTGGGCTCCCGATGAACAAAGGTCTGGTTAGTGTTACTATAGGTCAATCTATAGAAAACATAACGACAGAACAGGATATAGGAAGTGACACTAACCAGACATTGTAACATACCCACAAAAACATGCAAAATGAAAACAAACACAATGAAAGATGTAGGGTTCAGAGGAAGATTTCACGGCCATGATCGGTAGGGGCTCTTTTGATTGACATTATGAGTGAATCAGTCGACATCCTGAAAATAACAGAATACAAAAAAATGGAAATGAGAGAAATATGATCAGCATAAATTAGAAACAAACAGAGGACATTCTGGGCCACACAGTGATTATACTAGTAATCGAGTGCTATTACAAACACAACTACCTATTCTTACAAACAAAAAGAGTCGCATTTACATTCATAGAAAACTAAGAGAATACCCATCCAAATACGGGGAAAAAGAAATTCTCTGAACACAACACATTTTCACTACTTTCATATCCGCTTCAGAAGATCGAAATCAAGATACACTGCCACTAAAGCTTACGTATTCTAGAAACTGTCTAAAATGTAAGTATTATACTTAAAGAGTTTTTAAAATAAATTGAGATTCAAAACATTTTTTAAATTGGTGTATGATTTTTATATTCTCTTACGAAGAACAAAATCAAGGTACAATTGAACTAAAGCTTACGTCTGGAATACTTACTCCGATTTTAATGAAATCCATTACATGATTTTTATTCTACAAACTGTATAAACTGTAAGCAACATGCTTCAAGAGACTTAGGAAGAAATTAATCCTTTACATACAAATATATGAAAACACTTGACTTTATATAAATAGAGATAATCCACATTTTATCTTATTGATTATCCAACCATCCTGTACAGATAGATAAACACACACACACACACACACATATATATATATATATATATATATATATATATATATATATATATATATATATATATATATATATATATATGAGAGAGAGAGAGAGAGAGATATATATATAGAGAGAGAGATGCATGCAGACATACATGTATTTCATGGAATCTAAAAGAGATAGCCACTGAAGACACTAATCAAAATGGCCAATACATTTTTGGAAACTCTCCTGTGCTGTTAACAGTCTTATTTCAGCTTTTTCTTCTGATAATTATTGACACAAACACAAACTGTTCGTTCCCCAAACAAATATTGAATTCATACAATGTTATTCTCCGATTTTCGTTGGTCAATGTTAAATATATTCTACATATATGTTCATGGTGCTAATACATGACGACGTTTAAATACATATACAACTAAACTTTATTTATCTAAATTGCTGAGCACAATTCCTAAACTGAAACTGTTATTAGCCAAACAACACCTCTATTAGTCTAATCGCTCTACCTATATAAATTTAAGATTATGTTTGACTTTAAATTATACCCTATATCATAGAATATAATTAACTACTCATTTATGTACATGCATGTGGGGCCACGGGTAACACCAACTGTCATACCGCACTGTTCTGTATAGCTACACGTTTATATGCAACTTTTTATTTAGTTATATAGCTCGTCGTTGTGTGGCGAGGACTTCTTTTCCTTGCATAAATCACTTGGAGGTACGATTATGTAAAAAACAACCCTGATGAGACTAGCATATCATTCATGACTTAGAACCATTTTCCTTGAAGAGGTATTCTTTAAGTAACTGCTTACCACACATACTACTTCCTTGTTTTTTAAAGTACAGCGAACATTTAAAACACGTTTCCGCGCCATTGTTGTTGTTGTTGTTGTTTGTTGTTCTTGTCTGTTTTTTTTTAAATAAACGCTATGAAACCAACGACTTTTTGCTGTTCATATCCACAAACAAAAACCCTTCCTTTTATTTAGAGATATAAAAAGCGAAAGATCCGAAAACACGCATTTGTTATTATTGTTATAAATATTTGTTTTTTTTAAACGTCATGAAACCAACGGCTCACCTTACGTCATTGGGCATTTAATACTATACACTTGCACAGTTATTGAAATTTCACCGGTATATTAATGTTATGGTTACCCACCCCATCGTGTCACTACATGAAGTGAATGACTAGTGATAATGGTAAGAACAGAAAACGTCACTATGATCAATTTAGAAGCAATCTCTGGAAACACATTGTTCATGTACTTTCTGTAAACACTTATATATGCAAACTACTTCGTTGTCATCCTATTCGTATTTTACCCTTTAAGGCATCAACAATTAATATTATATAAGCTTCCAGTGTTATTTTAATTTTTCGAGGTCTATCTACTCATAATATAAGGGACACATTCTCTCTCTGTATATATATGTGTCCGTCAGTCAAACTTCGTGAACGTAAGAAATACATTTCGATATCGAAATATCTAAACATATTTTAGAAATAAAAAAATAGTGCATTACTGCTAAATAATACATTCCTTACATCGGAACCTGAAACCTACACCTTGAGATATTCAGCATGATGTTCTACGAACTGAACTATTTAGAGTTTCTTATGAATCGATATTAAAACATTACCTGAACAAAATCAATTTACATTCTATTTACAATATAATTATAGATTTGACGTGACGTCATAAATTGATGATTCACGTAATTTTAAAAACATATGTCTATCAATATATATATAGTGCGTCAACGTATAGTTTTTGAATAAATAATTTGTATAAATATCATGTGATTCTTAAAATGCCCCTTATATTTTGAATAGATCTACAAGCTTAGTACAAATCATAGTTTCAACTGAATGTGCAATGATGACCAGGATAACAAAACAACATTGAAATACTCCCTGGGATTCTTTGTTTCTTAATATATCAAATACTGATGGGGATAGATTCCCAAAGGTGGTAGAGTGTGCAAGCCAGAAGATAATTCAGAACGACACAGAGAAATGCGCATTTATTACCATTTATTAACATCTATAGCAGCCCGCACACGTATTACTTACCGCGTTTTAAAGCCATCGCTGACGCTCGTATAATATAAATATGCGAGCTTTATTCAACTATCGGCGATGGCTATACTACGTTGAACTGCTTATTTGAATATGTTACTCTTGTATACAATTTTGAAGCGTAAAGATTAGCGTTATATTTCTCTGGTATTTGATTAATTTTAAATAGCATGCTTCTGTAAATGCAGACTATTAAGACAATCATGGAAAGGAATAACAGATTACATTGCGTCGCCTGGTCTTCTACGTAGATGACGGACATGAATTTAAAAAAATAAGGATTAGGCAAATGTGTATTATTGTTAACAAAATAGAGGTAGAAAAAATTAAAACAGATAGAATTTACTACACGCACAAAAATGTAATCTTCTATCGACTTGCATATCGTTTTAGTAATGACTCTTTTATTAAGTGTGTGTTTTCTTCAGATGGTGTATTGTTGCCCCATAGGCTTGTGAAAATAGGGATCTAAGATGGCGTCCTATTTTACTTTATTATAAGGGTCACGTGGTCGCGCCATATTTATCCGTTTTTACAAGACTTCAAATCACGTCGTTGCGCATTTGACTAGAGCCACCTTGCGATATAAGTGGTCTTCTTCTCCTGTACGTGTCTTTGAAGCATGTAGCTATACAACAGCTTCCCACTTTTTATGCAGCTATTTGCATTATTGTTGCATACTGCAAGATCTTTTACGCTTCATTAGTTTAGCAGTAGAGAGCAGACAAGACAGTACTTTTGCCCCCCTAGGCAACGCTCACACCAACTTAGGAGACGACTGTCTTACTTTCGGTTGTTCCAGAAAACAGCGAACAGTTCATACCTTAGATACGATGGGAGGGTCCTACTAACTTACCATAATTAACATTTTATGTTGTTCTTTATTTCTACATCCCTTTAATTTTTATTTATTTTGAGGGGAATTGTTAAAACTTATTTGTTCTCCCACTCCCTATCATCACCTCTGTAAATATACATTTTGTAAATTGTGGTGATTGGTACTAGTTTTAGGGCATATACCAGTGGACGACCCCCGACCCCCCTTTTCCCCCATCCCCATTTTAGCCTTGTGCCACATCTTTTTTTTATATTTTATTGCAGTGCTGCATCATATGGACTTCCTCTTCATATTTGTAGATGGTTGGGTAGCCCCATCTAGCCATAAATCTTTTGATCGCCCACTCCTGTTCTAAGACGATTGAGTGTTTTACATTGGCCCCAGGGTTCTTCTGAGACAGGATAAGAACACCTCAGAAGGCGAGGGATTCCCATATTAGAAAGAGAAGGCAATTTACTGGTGCACAGCTGCATTCTGGTCTCTTCCTGAGATGTTGTAAGTTGCTCGACGTAGCTGAAGAAGCTTCTCCCTAACTTCTGTTGTTCAGCCGTTGGATCACGTCGATTAAGCAGACGACGTTTTTCACTGTTAGTTTTTTGTTATCTATCTAATATATGCAAGGACAATTCCAGTGAGTATATGCAGGTTCTTTACGTTGGTAGTCTTCAGGGGACCAGTGATCACGTTAGCGGTTCAATAACCAGTTATTTTCTGATAAAACTCCGATTCTAAAAGCTACATAAATGTGACGTAAACACTCCCGATTATTACGTTGAACTTTGGCTTAAAATGACGAACTCTTTGCACACAGATATGAATCCAAATTGTATTCAAGTAGTTGAATTATAAATTAAATTTATTACTAGTGCTGGAAATTCAGTAGCATTTGGTGTTATGTAACGAAGTTTTTTTTTCTCCATGAAAATTATGCGTTTTCGTACGAGAAAGAAATAGCGATACACACATAAAGTTCGATATACAGACATACAGGCCGATAGACCGACAGAGATACAGTAGAAGTGAAAGGGTGATACCGCTATGAATATCGTAATCAAAGGAACACTTTGCGCCTAGGAGATTAATGGAAGCCAGTAAAATATTTTATGTCCTGAATTTTTTTTCATTGAAAATTCTAAATACATCGGTAATAGTGCTTGAGTAAGGGCAATAAAAAAGGTTCACAATGTATAATTTTTTTATGATGAAGCACAGTCTTATTTTTCACTTTTTTGTGTTTACGAATAAGTGCCAAATAGAATTCTGGGGATGGAGTAACATAGAAAGAAAAAGAGAGAGGGGAAATAGAATGAAATGGCGAAATAGGCCAAGTCAAATGAGTGCAATATATCGAGTCGAAAATGAATAGGTCATTAATGTATATATATATATATATATATATATATATATTTTATATATATATATATATAGAGAGAGAGAGAGAGAGAGTAAAGTAAGGTGAGTGGGAGAGAACACCAGAATAGTGTTTAATTTTTAAAGAAAATAAAAAATAAGGGCGTAATATTTATTATATATATATTGCATAAGATCAAGCCAACATCGAAACCGTTGGTTTCTTACAAACCTAAGAGGACCTATAATATGTCTCCTTTACCGGACTCTCTTCAGCACCTAAGCATGTCTGTTCCTCTGAAGAGAGTCCGGTTTAGGAGACCAATAACACGTCATTTTTTATCTGAAATCGATGGTACCGATGTGGTTGTCATCTTCTGTAATGTATATATATATATATATATATTTATTTATTTATATATATATATATATATATATATATATATATATATATTATATTATATTTATCTGCTGATAAGATAACATATAAAGTTAGTTGAGAGTATAGAAGTTACTGTCCTATTAACTTAGCAAATTCCGATGTAATTATGAAATAATGTGGAAAGAAGACACTGAAATTTCAATATGACTATGTTGTAATTTTAAAAAGAGAATACCGAGCCATTTCTGGAAAGAATGACTTCACATTTTTATTCAAAATTACTGGATGTTAACTTGTAATTTTATTTAACATTTCAGTAATCTTCTCTTCAGACTATTGTTATAATATACATCATTTTTCTTCAAAGGAGAAACTCAGAAAAGTTCGTTTTAGTAGTGCTTTGGAGAGATCCTTTAATTTTTACGGAGTGGCTTCAGTAGCAATGTATGCTTCTGAAGCTATTTAAAAACGGAATAAATTTGACCGAAAAGTGCTCAATATCCTAAATAGAGCAGGTGAGCTTTAACGCAGCATTGCCCGAGAGAGAAAAAAATCTATGTTTCGGTGTTGCCCTGGAGCCGTAATAGTAATAATACAGTATTGCATTTTGTAAGTGATATCAGTTAAATCAAAACTGCTTAATATCCTAAATGGAGCAGGTGTGTTTAAATGGCGCCTTGGCTGGGGGCAATAAGTCGATTGTATTTAATGTGTTTTATACAGTGTTGCAGACACTCATGTTTACCCGAGAACATTTAAATAGTAATACAGTATTACATTTGGTAAGTAGTATATGTTAATCCAAAAGCGCTAAATCTCCGATACAAGGCTGGTATTATTAAACACTGCAGTGCCCAGTCTATATTGGGGGCGACAAATAACACAACGTAACAATTTAAAAAAATGTTTGCTTGATTGTATTCTTTTACTGTTTTTCTTAATCAATTTTCTCTGCTGATTCCAAAAATGTTATTATTTTTTTCTGTATAATTCACCGTAATACATCGCTTTTCAATGTCATCATATATTGGAAAATTCTATATGTTTCGCTACTAAATGTATATACATTTTTTCTTTCAGATCAATTACTAAGTTCTGTTCTTATTAAGATGACTACTAGAGGATGTAAAAATTATCCAAATACATTTTGCTATGTCTGTGGTTGCTATATGTGAAAAAACAGCTATAACATAAGATCGTGACAGGGGCCACATTGTGGATAGCATACAGACTCTATTTCGGAATTCCCATAGGTGACCAGGACAAGCCATGGGCCCCTCATGTGATATGTGGAAGCTGTCGATCTACTCTAGAAGGATGCCTATGAGGTACCCCAGAGTATCAAGAGAGCCGAAAGACCATCACAATGACTGTCACTTTTGTATGATTGATGTGACACAGTACATACATGTTAAAGAAAGACAAGCTATTCAGTATCTAGACATACCATCATGTAGAGCACCTGCCCCACATGATGGCAACATGCCAGTACCACAACCACCAGAAAATGTAAGTTTACTTCTCATCGTCTCTCCAAAAGTTTTACTTTTAATTAACTTGAATATTAAGTATTTACAATGCATTAATTTTCCTACAGATTTATGGAATACTAATGTTATTCAAGTTGTTGTTTAAGTTGCTATATGTAGTTATTTCTCTTTACAGACGGAAAATGCAATTGATATTTCTATCTGAAGGGTCTGCAAGTAGCATCATCCAAGAAATAGAGGAAGCTTTTTGTATCAAGAAGGATTTCGAAGGCTCACTTTCCAAATCAGAGTGAATAGATGATTTAACTAGGGATGTAGGTCTCACTAAGGCTGAAAGAATGGAATCTAGTAGGGGAAGACTGCGGGGCATCTGTGTACCGAAAACAACATGAAGAATTTGAAATTTACTATGACATGAGTGTTGATCTGTGTTATTTATATGATGTTACTGGTGTGTTTATTGCTCTTTGACTCACGCATGATCTTGCAGAATGGCTACTGTTCATTGATAGCGCAACACGAAGTCTAAAAGCAGTATTGCTCCAAAATGGAAATACGAACTAAGTTTTGCCTTTTGCACACTCCATACAAAGGAAAGAAAATATTATGATGTCGAACAACTTATTGACAAACTAAATGATGCGTAATTCAAGTAGGATGCTTGTGGTGATTTTAAGATGATTGTCGTCTTGCTTGGTTTGCAAAGGGGATACACAAAGTACTCATGTGTCCTTTGCTCATGGGGCAGCAGAGTTGATGATGATTATTACAAGAAAGTTTATTGGCCTCCACGAGTAGAACTGTAGCCAGGAATGTAAAATGTTCTCAGACAGCCGCTAGTAGATTCCAACAATGTCTTATTACCCCCATTTCATATTTAACTAAGATTGGTAAAACAATTTGTGAAGGCCTTAGGTTTTGTAGAAGAATCTTTTCAAGAAATTCGTCTCATGTTTCCAAAGCTATCAGAGGCTAAGATAAAAGGATGCATATTTGTAGGACCTCAAATAAATGCAATGTTGAAGTCAGGGAAAGTTGGAAAGAGCGATGACAAAAGTTGAAAAAGCAGCTTGGTGTGCATTTCGTGATGCAGTTCGCAGATTCTTAGGAAATCACAAGGATCCTAATTACAAACAACTGGTATCAAAGCTTATTGAGAACTTCAGGAAACTGGGTTTTCGTATGTCTTGAAATGTTAATATTTTGCATTCTTATCTAGATTTCTTCCCCGGAAACTTGAGTGATGTCAGTGAAGCACATGGTGAAAGATTTCATCAGGACATCGCAACAATGGAAAGAAGATATCAATGGCGATGGGATACTGCTATGATAGGATATTATATATGGTCTCTTATCAGAAAAGATGCAAGTGTGCACTTTAGGAAATCTCGATCGTCAAAGCACTTCTAATTTTATGAAATGTGTTCTCAAATCATTTACATTGCAAAGTTGTATGGGTTGTTATGTTCTAACTAACATTGCATTTACCAAATACCATTTAATATATGAAAACAAAATCCTAAATGCTGTGTAATTATCTTTAAAACATACTGCTGTAGAGTAAGGTCGTAGATAAAACGCGAAAATATTTTATTAAGAAAAACTAAAAGGAATATCAATGTTATGACAAAACGAATGTGATTGTTGAATTCAGTAGCAAAAATACATCTAAAACATTTAAAAATACAAATAAACAAAACGTGTTACATTGTGTAATATATATATATATATATATATATATATATATATATATATATATATATATATATATATAATACTATAATAAAATATGTTCTGCCCACCATAAATTGTTTGCTTCGTCTTTTTAAGACTCATCAGTGCTTCTATGCAATGTATATGTACGACCAAATAGATTAGCTGGGTGAATGGAATGTGAACTATTCAATTGTCTTACAGAGAATAGAACCAATGAACATAAACTTAAGTATATATATATATATATATATATATATATATATATATATATATATATATATATATATACATCTATATATATATTATATGTCGACCCCAATATAAGCTTTACACTGTAGTGAGGTGTATTAACACATCCGTCATCGTAGCTGTGATGCATGTTTCTTCAGTAGCTGAACACTCTTGACGGCAGTTGCTTATTACAGGTTAAAACTCGCTGATTTATCTAATTGTTCATAGTTTCCGAGACACGGTATATATATATATATATATATATATATATATATATATATATATAAAAGAAAAAATTACATAAACAATAGTATAGTCTTATGCCAATCAACATACATTTCGATGCCATGGTATCTTATGAAAAATCGTTTCATGTTCATTTTATCAACATATTTGAACTTGATAAATTTTTCTGTCTCTGCATGTCAGTCTATCTGTCTGTCTGTTCGTCTCACTCTCTCTCTCTCTCTATATATATATATATTTATATAGATATACTATATATATATATATATATATATATATATATATATATATATATATATATATTTATATATATAGGAAAATTTATTAATAACACAGACTGATTTTTCTTTACAATATTGTATTTTTTTAAAGCCTTGATGAGGCTCGTTGTACCGAGCGAAATCATTGGGAAAACATTGTTTATATTTCTATAAAAATATCAGTGTCTAACACATCGTGTCAGAAGGCATTCTGATTGTTTCTATGAGTTTTAAATTTTAAAGATGCTTAAAAAAAATAACTTTTCCAAATTTATGCCTACTATCTACCATGCGCGATTTTAGTTGAAAGTTAAAAGAGACATGACACCGTAAGTCCACACAATATCGGACGAAACTTCATGAAGTTCAGAAAGCACTCTTATGAACAAAAATAAGGTTAATACCTTATTATTTGTTTAAAGCTCTGATGACGCTTGTTGTACCAGGCGAAATTATTAGATATGAAAAAAAAAATATTTTTATAAAAATATCTGAATCTTACTCATAGTTTTTAAAAATTCATTTTGCCATTGATTTACGTTTACAGATTTTATTAATATTTTTAACATTTTCCGAATAGTTCATTTAGTATTTCGCTCAAATATGTGTATGTAAGTTCCGTTGGTCTCTTGTTAATTTTGTTCTCGTTTTTAGCGAGTACTTACGATTTGATTCATCAAATCACAGTCATGCAGTGTGTTTACAACGATGTCTTTACTGTTGAGTTTTGGTAATTTCGTCTGTAATATTGAGATGTTGCCTGCGAACGTGATTTCGTGCTGAACGTGTGTAAAATTCGCTAGTGCGATTACTTAACAGATGAGAATTTGGTAATGTGTATTACTATGCTAGACACATGAAATCAGTTGACTAGTTTTGTATTTTACATCATTTATTGTTGGCTATTTGGGTTTTATGTAAATGTGTTCACTAAATTTGAAATAGTTTGATGTTGGTATAGTAAGTAGTATTAACACAGCCGCCATCGTGGCTTTAATGCATTTTTCCTCTCAGTATTCGAACGCTTGGACGACGGCAGCCTTTAAATAGGTTTAATTACTCGCTGATTTACCTGGTTTTTGATAGCGACCGTGTTAGAATTTGAGGTTGTTACATGACTCGTTTTCCGGAGTTCAAGTTTGGTGACCGGTATGAATAATCATCTTCACACCGACGATTCCCGAAACGAGGAAACGTATATGTATGTAAATAAAACAAATATACGGGTGTGTGTATAGTAGAAGTATATAAGATGAAAAGAAAGAGATACACATGTGATCTTGGAAAAGGGGCTATGTAACACGAGTGTTTTTTTAATAAAGGGGCCATTTAAAGATAAGGTTTAAACAGATTGTAAGTTAGATGGTGATTGTTACCACAAAAGTACCTGAAACAATGAGTGGGATGGAAGAAGATCACTTAATAGGAATCGATTATCCAAGAGGACAGGTTTTCAAACATTTGTTTACATAAAACTGAAAGTAAACCATGTTGTAATTGATTAGGAAGCAGACTCGTGATATCCTGTTTCACAGATGTGTTTAAAAGTAGGAAACTTTGTGCATGCAAGTTCCGTTTGGTTCTCTGTAAAAAGTGATAATAAGGAATGCTCTGTGTTGTTGTGGTAGTCGAGCACCTATTATAAATATAACTATACAGTAGATAGAGACTAACAGCATATCTGCCATGTAATAAAAGCTGTGAGGGCGAGAAAAGATTATCCTTGACTAGACTGCGGCAGCAGTACTTCCTCTTATACAGGTTGAGAATTGCGTTATGAGGTACTTTATACAGAGGTAGAATGATCCAACAGTGTGTCCACTAACCTTATCAGTATATTTGATGTAAGTCTTCAATGTTGAGCAATTCAATTATTCGGAGTACTGTTCTGATATTTTCGGCTATTCTCACAACGTTTCAGCCGATATAACCTTCTTATTTAACTCTTGTGGGTCATTACCAACTCGGAGATGTTTATGTCGAACTCATGAATCTTGTAACGATACACGGTATTTAGTTTCCTCAGCCATAACCGGGTAGATGCCTTATGTAATTGTTATCATATTCTAAGTATCGCCTTTACTGAGGATACAACCTCGAACCTTCAGAAGACTGCGATTTCGAACTAATTTATTACTTAGTATTACTTAGTATCCATTGACCCATTGGTTAATATGGACAGAACACATCTGAAGAATGCCAAAGATTACATTCGCCGAAATAGTGTGGGTCTAACATCCTAGATGAGAACAGTAGTCCAAATATTGCAAATAATACAAACTCCAAAAGTGCTCGAATAAGTTAAAGGAATTAGCGTTGAAGCAACGCAGAAAAGCAGCCAATAGTTTCAGAAAATCTTAATAGTGTACTGTTTTAGTCAGCTGTACCAACCAAGGAAAATGGCATCTTTTCAATCTGGTGTGCAGATGTTATTGACAAGATTTTTGCAATACATCTTTGCTGAAGGCAACTGAACTGTTTTTTCGAACTTTGGTGCCTGAGTAATTATCTTTTTTTTCGTAAAACAATAGAACACAACAATGACATTTTTAAATGACCGGCGGAAATCTTTCAATGTTATATAAAATTAATTTATTTTTCAGACAAAGCAAGAATGGAAGGTCGATATCGTTAATTTGTCGAATAATAACGTGTAGTCGAGCTTTTTTCACAACCGTTAATTTGAATTCTTTGTTGCAGTTGCAGATTTCAGTGATAAGTATGGTTCAAGTCGATCAAGCAATTCCCTGTCTATAATGTTTCGTAATTATAACTGTATTTTATTATTTTCTCTGATTCCCATTCTCATAAGAACATATTTGACACTTCATTACGATAAAAGGAAATATTCTTGATAATCGTATACTATTTAGATCCGTGTGTAAATATACGATTAGTATGGTAAAGTCCGATGTAAGATTACATGTTATATGCAGTCAGCTTTTCCAATTAGAATGCGAGTAAGGCTACGTGTCCCGACAGTAACATAACAGACACAGAAAGCCGCTATTCTTACATAGCAAATGCGGTAGGGATATATTTCTCTTCGCACTGGATCACACTATAGAACGGTTTAGTTTGGATGGCTACTTTCTCCCCTCAGCACGGGGAGGAGTTGGATATTGTTTTATGTTCAGACATTAATACTATAAAGAAAATGTTAAACCTAAATAGGTTTAAAACTCAACGAAATTGGCGATGTCAGTAAAACGAATAAAAAAACGTGTAAAACGTCAGAGAGAATTGAAGGTTGAACTTTGGTTAACAGATCAGCATATAAATACGACAAGTGATTCCTAACGAAGAATGCATACACTAGTCTACAGTCCAATAGTCAATAATCAGAAGTATTTGAATATCGTTGATTTCGCTACAAATTAAGGACTTTTTAACTTATTATGAAGTACCCTGCCCAATAAACCGGTATTGTCCGGGCCTTCGTGTCTGGATTCACGCCGGTCTATCGGTTGTCCGTCCTGTGCAGTTCTAGGAGGTGCACGCTCCCAGGCTTTGCCTTCTCACCCTTTGAGAGGGGGTTAGTTTATTGCTAAT
Source organism: Sepiola atlantica (assembly GCA_963556195.1). NCBI lineage: Eukaryota > Metazoa > Mollusca > Cephalopoda > Sepiida > Sepiolidae > Sepiola > Sepiola atlantica. The sequence continues at coordinate 99,169,152 of OY744516.1, forward strand.
CGCCTGAGGCGCCCCTACCGGGGAATGCCGACTAGGGCTGCCCAGGCAATTTTTAAATAGCCAGAGTGCTCAAATTCTCGAGCGCTGTTTTTTCCAACTTTCCCGACCTTGTGTCACATCTTACCTTGTGGGAGGAAGATAAATAGAAATAAAGTGTTACTTCTTACATTATAACTTTACGAATGTCGCCATGTAAATTTCTGCGTAAGGGTCAAAATTAAGTAGATTTATTTTTTTCAATTAGATTTCTAGTAAGCCTACGTACCCCAGCAATGACATGATAGAGGCAGGACACTCCCAGTCTTGTGTGGCAAATGAGTAGGGACTATCTTTTTCTTGCTACTGGACCACAAGAGAGAGAGAGAGAGAGGAGGGGGAGAGCGGTATGGTTTAGATAGCTGCTTCCTCCCTCACCACGGTTAGCAGGTCGTGTTGTTTTATGTTTATAAATCTACATTACAAAGAAAACGTAAAAAATAAATTGTCAAACCGAAGAAATGTATGCTATAAACCGTTACAAGATAGTTAATAAAAAGAATGAGTGGGCGTCTACAACGACAGAGGGAAGATAAGATGGAAATGTTGGCTGCCACATTACCACAGATATACCATCCGTCGATAGATAAACGTACTGTAAGGGGTGAAGATCACTCCAACTACGCTACACTCAAATAGTCACTGCCTCTTTAAATTCCGGTTGCTCTCGTTAAACCTGAAGTATATTTTATTGAATATAATGTTTTACTCTCTACATAATAACATTACGAGTGCCATTATGGTAAATTGTAACGTAAGGTTAATAATCAGGTAGAGGGATATTTTCAAATTAAAATTCGAGTAAGGCTATGTGCAACGCAGTGATGTTAAAGAGACAGGGAATCAACATTTTGTCATGTGTAAACTAAAACTGTATCAACTATAACTATATTTTAGGTAAGATGCATGATGCTTTGAAAGTAATGTTCCCAGAAAACATAACTCCTCGGAAAAATGGATTTTGTGTGTAGCCGTGGTTTAAACTAGAAGGCGACACGTTTATTTGAGAAATTGTTAAAAAATTTAGCATATTTAAAAAAATAAAAGAAGTCCTGTCTTATGGCGAAGTATCAATTACTTGTTTTATAAGAATTTGAATAAATAAAATATTTAAACGGATATTTTAGAATATGAACATTGTTTGATGAATATTAAGCGTACATCAACTAGTAAAACTGTTAAACATTTGTGTTCTCCAGGTGATTGTAGTAAAGTTAGGCAGCGTATAATGGTCGACAACGGGTGAAACGTTCACCGTTGGAGCTATCGTTCATTCTCTGAGGCATGACAAAGTAATGAATCTGACTCGAAATCTGACGAATCAAAATGCCTTAACAATCAATTTTACACAAAAAGTAATAGACTAGGCGTCATATTTGCATCTCAAAATATTGTTCCCTCCCACCGCCATGAGCAAGATGTAAAAAATATCAACATCCATAATACAAATTGATATTCCTCCAAATTGATGGAATTCGGCTGTGTTTATCTAGAGCCCGACTTCAATTCAAGAACAGGAGTATTCAGTATCTGAAGGATTTGCGGGAACCGTAAGCCTAAAGACGAGAATAGATCCCAGGTATAATTTTTATTTTACTGTTTATAAATGCGTTGAGTTCGGAATACTACTAGAACTATTAAGACATATAACATGTCCAATTATTAAATAGATGCTGATAATTACATTTTTGAGTAAATAATAAAACCAACGCGATAGAGAAATTTCCAGTTTGAATGTTATATGTGTTATTTAAAATCTATTTACTGTTAAAATAAATCCAATGATCAATCTGCTTCGTTATTCTTTGGCTGATAGGTTATAGTCATGCGAGTTCAGCGATCATATTCGTGTGAAATGTTAAAGTGAAATGTCTCTATTGTCATTCATCATTGTGATCTGATTCCTGAATATTTTATTCTGTTTTCAAATAACCAAGGATACTGGATTGGTGCGGTTATGAAGATATTAAAAAGGATGCTATTTGGATGTAAGAGGATGCTATTTTCTGATGTTTCTTCACTCCAAGTCAGCTTTGGAATAAATGAAATCATGCGTAAAGATTGCGTCACACGATGTCTGCAATGTATTTAAATAGTAACCCTGACGTTGCTCCTTCTCATTATGTGTCATTTAATCATTACTCCGTCTACGAGACTCGCCTGTAACTCTTCAAACTGCCACGTATTTAAAAGTAACCGGCATCTAAACAATGTAATAGGATGATCCAAATAATTGATAGAGAGAGTGAATGAGAAGAATGTAGGAAAGAGGGGGAAGATAAGTGATTAGACAACAGCGGAAGAAATAAAGCAATAACAATGGTAGAGGAAACAGAGTAAAGTGAGATTTTCTTACAACATCACAGTGTATTCTGAGTTGTGAAATCTTTTTATATTTTACCCTTTTAAAACATATATTATCAACCAATGTCAAAGTTCAGAAATATTTATTCAAGTTTCTGAATTTTTTTAGATAGGAGATTTATAATATGTATTATTTCGATTATTCGGACTATTTTTCTCATCTTGCATGTTATTCGTTCTCACAACTTTATACCGACGAAACATCGGACCTTCTTCAGGTGCGTCTCGTCGATCTTGGAAATCTTTATTTTCACTTTTGAAATCTGTACATAAATTCAAACATAACCCTTTATTCAATCGACGGGGTGTTACTAGCCCTCGTTCCATCAGACATGATGGACCAAAGAAAGTTGTAATTGCAATATCAGTATCGCCCGTACTGAGTATTAGGCCTTCATTCCCCAAAAGATTGTCACTTAGAACTGATTATTATTTTGCGCTTACAGGTTCCTGGGGATTAAATCAAGAGGTTTGTTAGAAATTTCGTATATATTCCTGAGTTCGACGAAACGCACCCGAAGAAAGTCGGAGTTTACATTGACGGAAAGGTTGTCAGAATAGCATCCAACATGAGAACAGTAGTTCGCATAATCCATGTAATTAACATATTTATTTATTAGTATATATATAATCTAAATAAGCTTTGAGTCATTTTAAACAAAAGAAAAAAAGAAAGAAGTAAAATGCAGTTTAAATTCTCAGAGACACTAACTAAATCCAAGATATTGCAGACTTAACATTCGTTGGAAGATTCATAAATAAATAAAGAAAGAAAGAAAGAAATAAAACAAAAAGGGGGGTTAAGTGTCTAACGGTGAAACAAAAACAGGAGACCTTAAGCGTCTAATATTAACACGGGGATCGTCCATACGCCCCATCTGGAAGAACATCCCACCAGCTAACTTCACCATCCAATCAGCCTGGAAAAATGAAATGGGCGTCCAAGGAGGTCCCTAATAAACACATGGTGTCAGACCCTAACTAACAAGTGTCTGGCACCGACCTCCCAAGGAGAGAGTGGTCAACTATCAATAGATTCAGACTGGGCATGGCCTGTGCTTGGCCAGCCTTCACAGATGGGGCAGCAGCCCATCCCACTGTATGCTTGTGGAGAGGAGCAGACAATGGAGCACATCCTTGAAGTCTGCCCTCTCCAACGACTGAGAGGAGGATTGGTCACCCTCAACACACAGACCAGGAGGCTATTGCGTGGCGGAAAGACTTTGCATTCGCTAAATAAATACGGAGATCATCAGTTGTTTATCATGTAACTGTTTCGTAGATTTAAAAACAGGACAGTTATAATATTCATGGCTCTCCAATGGTACTGATTAAACTACCATTTCCCCAATAATCAAGTGTCGAAATAATTCAGCTTAAAATTTCACTAATATATACATTATTAATAATAATAATAATAATAATAATAATAATAATAATAAAATAATAATATAAAAAATATATTACCCTTTAGACTATCGTGTGATATGCTAATTTGCATATCAAATAACATAAATAATAATAATAATAATAATAATAATAATAATAATAATAATAATAATAATAATAATAATTATATCTTAACACTACACCCAACAACCATTTTGCGATATGGTAGCTAGCAATAAAATTATATAGGAATTAAAGTTGCATTTAAAAAAATAAATAAAAATAAAAAATAAAAAATAAAGCTTAAGTACCTTAGATACCAGAAAGGTAAGTAGATAAGAGGAAGGAAACCGAGCCATACAGATCTAAATACCCAATATATATATATATATATATATATATATATATATATATATATATATATATATATATATATATCAAATACTGACCCAACGGGTAACGGCTGCTTTAGTAATCTATATAACTATATATATAAATACATGTCAGTTGGACTGGTCGCTGGGAGCGACGTGTAGTATCTGTTCTGATTCCATACTTTATATTTTCTGTCTTCGGTCAGTGTAAGAAGGGTTCCTTTTAGGCAAGGGCAATTCTTATTTTTGTTCCAATCGGGAGTGCGAATTTTCGGTGGGCAAGTAAATAAGAACTGCATATGAATATATATCACCAGTTCGTCATAATTCACGCGTTTTAAAGATACGTTGTCGGGTGTTTCATCTTCCAAAAAAAAAATATAGACGCTTCTTTAAAATGTAATATATCCTTTCCCCTCGGTGTACACGTCGGTGTCATTACGCGTGCAGATATGTGCCTATGTGTAAGTCTATATCTTAAACGAAATAAAAGAAAACGCCTAAAAATAAAAATAGGGATTCTTTTATTTGAGGAAAAAGTAAATAAAAGGACGCCACAAAGCCCAAACACAATTATATTCCAACTTTGAAGATTTGAGAGGCGTGAACATCACAAGACGAGATTTGAAAACGCAAGATCCTCGCCCGAATGAATTTTATTCTATCTCATTGGCACTTCGAGTGATATTCAGATCAACCTAGGTCAGTACATACGTCTCTATTACTATCTCTTTTCTCTCCATCGTTCCCCCTCTCTCTCTTTTTATCTGTTTCTGAATTTGTTATTCATCTCAAGTCTGTGATTAAATACACGACTTGAATTAATATCACTTTTTTTTGCTTTTAACTTAAATAATTCTTTCTATATTCTTCGCATTCATTTTAACTTGTAATTATAGAATGGGCTGAGGGAATAGAAAGATAAAAGTAGAGGTTGCATTGAGAGAGAGAGAGAGATGGAGAGAGAGAGGGAGAGAGAGAGTGGGAGGAATGAGGTTGGAGATAGAGACAGCATAAGATGCAAATAGAACGGGATTCACGGAGATAGAGAAAGAGGGGATATAGGTAAAGGCACATGGAAAAATGATGGAGATAAAGAGAGACAGAAACAGAGATAGATATTTAAAGAGAGATAGATGAAAAGAAAAAGAGGGAATATAGTGGGAGGGTGGACAGAAAGAACGAGAAAGATTGCGGACATAGAAACACTGAGAGAGGGGAGGGGGTAAATACAGAAATGGAAATGAGATAGAGAAATATAAGTCGGGGAGATAGCAGGCTGTAGGAGAGAGAGAGACGATGAAGATAATAGAGAGAGAGAGGCGGACATGGTTAAATAGAGAGCAAATATGAAGAGAAAGAGAGCATTGACGAGGAGAGAGAGGACTAGGGGTTGGAATAGAGACATAAAGAGAAGAGGCGGAGATGCATGGATAGAGAGAGACGGAGGGGGCTTCAATAGGGTGAGTGGAACGGAGATAGAAGGGTTACGGTGGAGTAAGCAACAATTTGAGGAAAAGGGATGAGAATTAAGAACATACAACCATGAAGACAAATTGTATGAGTGATTTAAGAGAGACAGAGAGAAGGCGAGATAACACGTGATGTTTCTAGTATCAGTGTTTTATATAAATACTATTATGGCATGCGTTATTTAGAATAGTCTAATCTATTCCCTGCTTCCTTTTGTTCCAACATTTTTACCTGGTTGGTCTTGTTGTAACCACAAATTCGCTGTGTTGATACCCCGGTATGATAAAGCTTCCCATTACACTAATTTCTCCTCGGGAACTGCTGGTTTGTGGTACTCTCTTCCTGTTGAATGGGTCTATTCTAAATGCATATTAAACTAAGTTTTCAAGTCTTTTACATTAATTATTTTTTGTTTTTGTTTCATCTCCTTACATCACGTGAGTTCATGCTTTGTCTGTAGGCATGTCCACAGACAAAAGCAGATGCGATAAACAAAGAAATAAGGAGGTAATGAGGAGAAATTAGTGCATTATTGGAAAATGAGGTATAATTAATAGTGGGGAAATAATGATGGAAGGGGATTACGAAGGTGAACATAATGATTGAAAAACAGAAGTGTATGAGCCGATACGTGGTGATAAAATAATTGAATTTATAGTTGTAATTATTGTTGTTATTAAACGAGTTGGATTTCAACATAAAGCTCACGAAAACCACACTTCAAGATTGTCTGGTCTGTATGAAGCACTAGTCGTTGGTCACAGCTATTCCTTTACTTCGAACACCCACAGCAGCAAAGCATAGTGATTGCAAGCGGAAACAGGGAATGTTTGCCCATAAAACACACACGACGCAACTTGGATTTGCACAAGATCAATGTTTGTCGTGTTGCTGTCCAATATGGGTGACTCTGCTAGGAACCATAGTTCCAAGCAGCATTTTGTCATGACCCTACAGCAACCACTACCACGTTGAGGTAGACTTGCACTCTAGGGGCGTGACTGCTGCTGATTTTAAAGGCCTAGTGGGTTGTCCAAAAAAGATGAACCAAATTAAAATCCAGTTTCACTCAAACAGAAAAAAAGCTTTTACCCTTTTTAGCACAAAGAATCTAAGGGCCCACAGTCAACATCTCGTTTTCGGCAAACGTTTGATTGCCTTGCAAAACCAGCTTACGACAATAGCCAATAGAACGTCTTCCAAACAAGAGTAGAGCCAGCGAAATTATTGGGAAAAACAATTACTAAATACTATTTTTGTACGACAAGATTTCACACTTAGATTAAGCCGACATTTTGTCACGACGAAGATAAGTCTGCGAATGCACGTGGTCGTAAGGTTTTTTTTTGTTTTCTGCCGGATTATTAATTGCTTCCATAGAAAAACAAAGTAAATAATAGTAGAAAACTTGGTAAAAGAATAAACTTGTGTGAAAGAGAAAGATTATAAATTAGGAACAAACAAATAAATCAGTGTGAAAACTGCATAGATTCGCCTGACAACGTATGCATATACACAAATTCTTATCTGGGGATATACTTCTCAATATTGCATGGAGTATTCCAGAGATTATTTCAGGTAAAGGTTGATAACTGACAAATTAGTCATCTGATTATGCTGTAATTTTGCATGGTCATTACGTTTAAGAAGGCTGAGCAAATTAATACATCAAAGTTGGAAAATAGAATGTGCAAATTCCGTCAAAATGTTGACATTGACCGAATGTAACAATGTCAAGTTCATAAAATATGCAGCATTTTATTGGCTACATTGTAATAAAAAGTAGCGAGTCACTACGAAGAAAAGACCTGAAGTTATCGCTAAAAGTGTGACTTTTACCATTTACCTGATCTTGAACTTCATTTTGACCTCGATATCCAAAAAATAAATCATTTTTAAGTAAGACGATGACCAATATTTTGTCCAAGTGTTTTTAACATTGGTCAAGCTATTGTGAACGCTAGGCTACATAGAACAAACAAACAAACTTGATCAAAAATATAGCCCTCTTTAGTTGATGTAATGAACATGTTATATTTATTCTATTATCACATATTTAGGTTTGTAGAATTTACTTGCCTTAAACCTTTTTTTATTATTTTTTGAAGATAGTCAAATCTGTCTAAAACAGAATGTACAACCAGTGGAATTCATAAATATATATAAATATATATATATATATATATATATATATATATATATATATATAGAACATAATATAATCTTAGTGCATCTAAAAAACATTTTATTTACAACAATTACTTCTGCTAATTTCGTAAGTATACATATGTATGGTCTACACAATATTCTCAAACATTAACAACGAGGTTTCATCAATGCATAACACACGACAAAAAGGCTAAAAAAACAAGATGCGTCCAATATTCTTTTAATTATTATGTATTTAATTTTGATATTACATTTTTTTTCTTTTTTACCACTCCAACTAAAGAGTCACGTTCCTTAGGGCTGTGTTTTATAAGAGTTCATACTACATTATTTGTTTTTCCTTCCGTTAAAATGTATATATTTAACTTATATAAATCACATGGTAGCATTTACACGTAAAAGAACAATTAATTAAAAAAACGTATGAATCTTTATGTGAACCCATAGAAATTTATAGAATATATAACTATATCTCACTTAATATTTGTATAGTTTTCTTGCCTTCTGATTTAATTTCTTACAATTTTTTTACTATATTGTAAATTAACTGTTCGTTTCGATAAAAACAACACTTTCAAAGATACTGTCCGTTTTCACAAATATTAATTTTAATTTTTGAATTTACCTTATTTATTACTTAATTATTTCGGAGAGCATTTATACTAAATTCCGTGATTGCCGATACGTTAAAAAAATCATCTAGGAGTTTCTGCTGTTGATGCTACTGTCGCTCTTCTGAAATGAAAACAAATAAATTCAGTGCTGTCCTAAAAGTGCTAAAGTACCAAAACACTCTTCATAGATACGTGAGATTCGAACTCGGGTATTGACATTATAAAACTACCACCTTAGTAATGTGTACTCTGTCTATTTCTTTTCTGTCAACCAATTCTCTGTTTCTATTTGCGTGCGAACAGACAAACTGCCAAAACACTATAACTTTGTAATAGTCTATACATTACTAAGCAGCATATTTAAGAATCATCTTCGTATTTCTGTGAGAGGTTCTGTCAGTCAGTCTGTGAGCCCGAAACAGCATTTGCATCGCGAAGCGTGTATACGCTAACATATTTGTTGTTCTGTCACGCATGTTCAAATAGAATGTTCGTCTTTAAAAGTGCCTAGGAAATGCATATGTCGCACATTACATGAGTAAATATAAGACGTTGTGGCTGTGTATAGCTTATCAAAGTTAAGTTTTTTGTCTACCATATTTAAATTAGAAGTAGTCTTTTAGTTGTTAGGCCAATATTAATATTTTACTTGCCGATTTATCGCTAACCTACCGCCCCCCCCGTTTTAATAGTCGAATCTGAGTGTAGATGTCCCAAAAGATCTTCTTTGAGTTCTGAGGTTACGTCTCTCCTTTATTTAGTCATACGTCAAACAAAACAGTATTTATATCATTTAGATAAAAACATTTTCCATTCCAGCTAGCTGCATCACCACTACCGCGCACCAGGATCAAATACTTATTTTATGCGGACAGGATGCACACAAAACGCAGACGATCATAGACCTAATATTATGCCTTAAAGATAACGCACCTAACAACATATTGTGCCGCGACATAGAGCGACTTGTAAAAGAGGTACAAACATTTTGAGTCAAAGTGGACTTTAAGGGGAATCCACAGTCCTAACATCTTTCAGAACTCGTCCTAACACTAGATGTGAAGAATTATAAAAAATAAATATACATTAAAGTAATTGATGACGTACATCGTACAAATTAATATATATAAAAATCTTATTATTCTTTCCTTAAACAATAAATTTTCAAAGTATGATATCTTATCGTCAGAGGATAGTAGACAAATAAGTTCTAAAACAGAACTTAGCAGAATGTCAATATTTGAAAATATATCAAAATAAAGAGAATATGATGTGTAAAAAGAACATGTAGCAACTATTTCTTATAAGCCAACGAAGGTTTTCTATTAATGGCTTTCAATACGCAACTGATATCGTTAACTTTCACATATCGCGGAGAAAAGTTATACCACAGTAAATGCATTAAGATGTACGGTCTATGCTATTTATTTACGGTCTACACGTGTCTTATTTGTGGAAGATCAACATATTCTATTAACATAGACTAAACATTGAACAACACTTGTGATTGAACCCTGGTTGCTGAGGTCTACCTACTTAGAACGAATTGCATCTCCTTGTTGGCTATGACCATTGCAAATGTAAGACAGGAAGTTATCAGCCAAATAGGGATCGAAAATAATAAAAGTGATGAGCACAATCTGCTTCACGGATCCGAATCTCCAGCCCGACGAATTAAGTTTTTTTTTAATCCCCCAGCCATGGCCAGGCCCTATCAATATGTAAGGAAGAAACAGAGACTACATCTTGTGGTCAGAAAATCTGAGAATAAGTTGTCTTATATACATGGAATCCTCAATTCTGAATCCCTCTTCAGATGCAGAGTTTCCGAGGCAGACCCTTGACGCTCTGAGAACATGAATGCGACGATCACAATCTGCTATGACCAACTGAACCATCCGCGCATGCGAAGTGAAGGATCATCCGAACTAGCCGTCCCCTACTGAACAACTACTATCTAACTAGTGCAGCTCAAAATATATCGCACATCTAAATAATAATGCAAGCGGTTATGTAAAGAATGTGAAGCTATTATGTAACTACACGCTTCGAAGGCAGGAAAGAAAGAAAGTATATTGTGGTATGCAACAAAACAATGACGGCATCTACTGTACACCGTTATCCACAAGTTTTGTTCTAGAGATGCTATCACAAAACAATGCTGTCATACAGTGTGCACGTTAAGAAACTAACGAACAGTCAAACACTAACCAGAGTAATAAGAAGTGTTGCCCTTGTTTTAGAAAGCACTGTTTATATGGTAATATTAATTATTAAAAATAATGATGAGAAATTAGAACCCCATACAATGCATTTTAGTTTTATTAACTTTATTTTTCGCTGCCACGTGCCGTCTTTAACAAAAGAGAGTCCCATTCCGGATTTGTTTCAGCAACACCGAATTGATAATTCCAAAAACGTAATGCTGAAAGAAAAAGGTATTGTAATATATCTTTATTTGAAATTCTGATTCTGAAGTATATCTCCGAAAATTAAATTGAAAAAAAGTTAATATAAAAAGTAAAATGCATTGTATGGCGTTTTAATTGTTCATTAATATATTTAATAATTCATTTTACTAACCACAGTGTTTTACTAGCATATAGAGAGATACATTATTTATTTTTTACATGTAATTTATATTTTTCTCAATATTTTTCTTTTTTGTTGTTATTTCATTCTTTACTTATTTATTTCATGATACCTAACTGACTTCATTTTTACTAGTTTCCTTTTTTTTACTTCAATTCACCCCAAACGAAGCAAACTACAACTGTGAATACGGGACCATTATTATAGGGGCATCCTAAGTGGGATGTTGTGCAGCGAGACCATTGTTCGTATTACATTCTAAATTTCTACACGTTTGCACGGTCAGAAAAATGGAAAATCCATAGTACATTTACTTTTGTGTCTGTGTGTCTCCTTATTTTATTATGTTTACTGGTCTTCTCCCTCTGCATACAAATTATTCTCGTTTTTTCTTCCTCGACAATTTACCCGTTTTCATTAACAATTATCCTCGAGTGGATTTTGAACTGAACTCATTAATAAAATAAGAAAGCACTCTCTTGGGGGGGGGGGCAGAGACTAAATTTGTATAAAAATATATCTTTCTACGTCCATAAAGTTCTAAAAACAACAATGCAATTTAATCAAATAGACAGTCAGTTTAAAGAGATAGTGATAAGGCCAAATAGAAAGAGAGAGAGAGAGAGAGAGAGAGAGAGAGCAATAGAACAAATATATAGAGAGAAGGATAGAGTAAGACAGTCGGGGGTAGAATGAGAGAAGTGTTTTCAAAGAGGTATGTTACACACAGATTTAAATTATTTTATGTTAGTATCAATACACCCGGGTAACTTCGCGTAGCCGTGCTAGTCCTATTACTATTATTTATTTACTTTGTCATTTTCTAGACTCACTTTTACTCATTTACTCTTTTATCAGCTCCCTTCCTCTTCTTTTTCTTTGTTTCTGTCTTCCTTTTGTATTTTCCCTTTTTAAATTCATTCATTTATTTTGTTTTTACTTAGTGTTTTCTTGTCCTCTTTCGTTCGATTTTCCACCCATTACTTTTTCTTACTATTTATATCATCATGCATTGCGTCTTATATTTTCTTATTATTGGTCACCGCTTTTCAAGGCCCAAGGGAAACCCAAGGACATGGTTAAACAAATCGTCAGTTGGACGATAATCGCCTCCAAGAGAATACCGGAAACGATGGGTGGTAAAAGCAGAATATTTATTTAGAGAAAGTTATTATCTAAGAGGACAACGAAACAAGTTCTTGTTTACTTTAGACATGAATACGTTATGTTATAGCCGATTGGGAAGCAGACTCGTGGTTTCTTTTTTCAAGAAGGGGATGTTGTAAGAAAAAGACTTTGTCGATGGAAGTTTCGTTTATTCTCTTTAAAGAGAGTAAGAAAGGGAGCTCTTTGCTGTGGTTGTAGCTAGACGAGTTGTGACTCTTTCTTGTATTCTCCCCATTCGCACTTATCTGTCTTACGTTCTGCTGCATATGATGTAAAATTGCATCCGATGGTAAGCCCTAATTACTGAGCTTTGGGAAATCTAGAGTGTACCGTTAATTATTATTATCACCTCTTACTCAGTTCTATTTACCATGTTTCAATTAAAATTTGTCCAGAGCACGACAGTTATGTGCCCAGACAGCCATTGACAAAGTGATCACGTAAACCCCACGCTATCACCTCGAAATTCATCTTTTCTCCACTCTTTCTAACTTGGTTTTGCCTACAACATTTCCCCACTCTATTAACTCAACCAGGGGGCAACTTGATCCCACCCGCGGTTGTGTTTTTCATACGTCGTCGACAATCAGTTTGACAGCTTCTGAGCCATGTGAGTTGTATAGCTGTTTTTCTGACGAGCTGATGCATGTTTATTTGCTGTTTTACGAAATCCAGCCTTTCAACCTTCAACTTTTAGCCCTTTGAGAAGGCATTCGTTTATTGCTAATAGCCTTAGGCAACACTATCAGAGATGCCAGCCATTTTTTGAAGGCTAGAGTTTTCTTTCTCTTTGGCACTGGCTTTTCAATCCCCACCTTCCGACCTTTTATTACATATCCTTGCTGTGGGAGGAAGGGAAACACTAACATGTTTTCCTATAACTGTCCTGGGTGTCACGCAAAACTGTATCGAATGGTGAGGACCCGATTTAAAACTTTTTAGGAGTGTGTAGTCACTGTTTGGTTACCACTACTCTCAGCTGACTTCTAAGCCGGAGTTGTAGTATCTGATAGGACCCCATCTATGGGTGTAATAGAAATTATCGCTTAGAGACGATTTACTTATAAAATATACACTTGCTAAATAAATTCATCTACAAACTTCTCGTATACAACGCATGTATATGAATTCAACATTAAATGATCAAACGACGGTTAACATGCCGTAAAACCTAGCAACCAAAAGCCAAACCATACTTTCTTTCATGTTCTTACAATAATTCCTTTACTTCTTAATTTTACTTTCTAATTCTGATGTTTGATTCTTACTTGATTCCTTACTATCATTATTACTCTCAACATTTTTAACTGTTATTCCTTTTCTTTAGTCGTTAATTCGATGATCTATTTTTCCTGTCTTGTTATGTTTCTTTTTCGATCCATCTTTCTCTGCTCTGTGTTTCTGTCTGTTTTATCTATTTAATTACAAATTGCTTGAAGAAGAATGCTCCCATCACCTTTGGAAAACTTTGTCAGTCTTCCCAGTATTTAACAGTACTGGAAATAAGTCTTCTACATTTCCGCACAGCCCATTCAGTCCCCTGTGCGCCATGAGTAAGTTGTGTGAATTTGTGATGAATCAAGAAGTTGTTTACCACTTCAGCAAAAAAACAGCAAAAACAATCTACTTAGTGGCAAGCAATCTGGATGACGTCCTGTGAGATACACAGATGATGTGCATATTTTAATTTCACACATAAGCTGTGAATCTATTGACAGCGCCCTCGTTTCTAGATCCGTACACATTGATATGTCAATAGCTTTTGATATGGATTGTCACAGATGTTTACTTCCGGGCTTGCTTGCTATGGAATATAGGGAAATTACTTCTCAAATCTCCCCAACTTTCTATTTGTTTTTTGTTTTCTTTAATGTTTCCTTATCCTCTATTTTTTCGCGGGTTATCCTCTTTTCTTTCCTCTTCCTTATATTCAATTTTTGTCTCTCTGGCCCTTCCGCCCGTCACTTTTTCCTTTTTCATCACCTTTTTTCCTAGTTTCCTTCTGATTTCCCTTTTCTGCTTCTTCTTTCTTTCATTAATTATTTCACCGATTGCTTATCGATATGTCTGTATTTAAATTTAGTGACATCATCTACGGTGTACGCTTTTCACCATATCCCCTTTTGAATGAATAACGTCATTCTTAGGTCTATTGTATACGCTTATTATCATCTCCTCATTTCAGGGAAGTTGTTTCAAAAACAACAATGAAATAAGGTCAGTAATTAATGTGTCAATTAAATATATATATATATATATATATATATATATATATGTATATATATATATATATATATATAGAGAGAGAGAGAGAGAGAATGGGAAAGGAGAGAGTGAGAGAGAAGGAGAGAGGGGCATGGCAACGTTCAAATGATAGATGAGCGTCTTTGGGTTAGTATATGTAGAACAGTTGAGGTAGCAAGATCAGTTTACATGGGAAGGTCAAAGAAAGCATAGGAGGATGTGAGAAAAATGGCTTTGAGGGGAAGAGGGATAAATAAAGATAGATTACTTCGGAAGTCGATTTCTTAAAGCGGTCCAACGCATGTCAGTATGTCAAACGGATGTTGAACTGATGATCATCATCATGATAACGATGATGATGATAGCGATGATGATGATGATGATGATGATGACGATACCTTCTCATAGTCCTTTATATGCTTACTTTATTCTTTTTCATTCTTTCATTTACTTTTTCGTCTTTTTTCCTTTCTTATTTTTTCTATCTATCCTTTCTTCTTTCCTTTATACGCTCTCTTTCCTCGCTGGATTCCATTTCCCACCTCGTTAGTTTCTAATTTATTTATTAATGTTCTTATGTTAAATGTGTTCATCCATTATTAAATGATTCACTTTAATGTTCAACTTACTTTAATCTTCCTATGTTACATCTCTCTGTTTTCTACCCTCTCCCTCCTATTTATTTACTCCTTCCATGTTCCGTGCACTTCTACGCCATTTTGCCTTTCTTCTTACCTCGTTCTTTTAGTCTTCTTTCCTCTTCCTTTCTTCCGTCTTTCACCTCATCTCTCCAGCCTTCTCTTCACTTTTTCTTGTTTTACGTTTTTTTCGCCTGACCTCCTCTTATATCCCCCGTACTTCCTTATTCGATTCAAAGTCCATCTCTTCCTTCTTTCCTCCTTCTACTCTCTTATTCTTTTACCTTTTCCCCTATCTCCTTCCCAACACCATTTCTCCCTATTTGCCCTCTGCTCTTCGTCGTTTCTTTCATCCTACTCACAACATCCGCCCTTTTTCCTTCTGCTCTCTCTCTTCTTCCATCCTCCCTTTACTTTCTCCTCTCCTTCTTTTTCCCCCTTCTTGTTTCATTCCCTCTCTTTATCCTACTCTCTTTCCCTTTCTCTTTATATTTTTCCTTTTTCTTTTCGTTCATTTTTCCATTCCTTCCACACTTTCGTCCACTCTTCTATATGCTCCAGAATTTCCTTTAACCCCTTACTATTTATTTTCATTTCTTCTCCCAAGCCCCTCTTTTTTCTACTTTTTCGTCATACCTTTCCCTCTTTTCACTCCTTGATTTCTCCTTCTGACCTCTTCTCATTTTCTTTTCTTTCCAACCTCCCTCCACACCCTCATCTCGCCATCCATCCTCTCTTCTCTTCTCTTCTTTTCTTCGTTTCACTTTTTTCGTTAATCACTACATATTTATTTTCTCTTTAACGTACTCTCCTCCATCCACCCCTCTCTTTCTTTTTCTCATGCTTCTGTCCTTTTATTTCATTCCAACTTCCCTCTTCTTACGTCATCCTTCCCTTCACATCTTCCCTCCCTGCTTTCGCCCAGCTTATCATCCTTCCTCCACTGTCTACTGCTCTTCTATCTTACCCATTCCTTCCTCTCAATGCCTTTCTCCCTCCTTTCCTGCTCTTCTCCTTCCATTTTCTTTTTGTTTTCTTTGTCTTCTTTCTTTTTTTTATTATTATATATCGTATACATCCTCCCACTTTTTCTATTATGTTCGCCCACCTTATATTTTTACAAAGTTCAGAAGAAAAATCCGATGGACTCGAAATGACAATTTAATTAAATCTATTTTCGAAAACTTCCAAATTTAGATACGATACATTATAAATAATTTTCTGTCTTCATTTTTACTCCTACATAAATATCACCATCATAATCATCATTATTTGTATTAGCGCATTTTTATTTCTTTTGCGTTGCAATAACAATATCAGCATTTGATGAACACACTAAATCAATTTTTTCTGCTTTTTATTTTAATTAATCTGATTTTTAACAAAATTTAAAAAAAATCCATTTTGTTTCTTTCGTCTCTCAGTTGCACCTTACTTAATTGTGTATGTTTTTTTTTGTTCTTTTTAGCGCTTCTGGCAAAAATCTCGAATTCACTACTTTCGGTGATTTTGAATCCAATTGTTTCCTTGCAACTTCGACCTTCATCTTATTTGATTCTCTCCGCGTTTTCATCGCCGGGTTTCGCTCTCCCCTGACACACCCAAATGCCAACCAGTCATCAACCTTTTTCTATATCCACGTTTCTCTTCTCGAACAGAAAGGGTATCTATCTATAAATAAAACACCCATTCAATCCCTTTTGCCTTCCGATATTCTTTTTCTTTAATTCTGCGGAGTGGTTTTAAATGTTTTAAATTAAATTTTCGAAGAAAAAACAAAAAAAGCAAAAAGGTAAATGCACTTTTAAAACGCATTTCTGTATCATACATGGATTGATGTGAAACCGGGTGGTACATCAAATCATATTTATTAAGACACCCTATCAATTAAATAATGGACGCTTAATACGTTAAACAAGTATTTCCTGTTTGTATACACAGCTTGTCTAAAGACAACTAAGCACACAGAAATAATAAATTGTACACGGCAATATTTGAAAAAGTAAACCCTCCAAATTTCGCTGAATTTTAAAAAATAATATTATTGAACCAGCGTTACTTGTGGTAATACTTTCATATTTTGTGTATTGCTGGTGTACTTTTAAATCTTTCCATTCTATGGACATTCGGCGCGAACGAAGCCCCCACGATATGTTTGTACAATTCTGATCAAACTGAAACATTCTTATCGACACTCTTGTAAATGTAGTCTCAGAAATTTATAAAGTATGTGGGTATTTCTCATACACCTTTTTGAGGGTTTGTGACACATTTGAATACTATAGACGCCCGGTCCGAACGCAGACTGGATGATATAATTATTTAATCTTTGGAATCGATAGAAATGATACCTCGATCCTGGCCCGAAGGCTAAGAAAGTGTATTTTAGCTTGAGTGTCACGCTCGACACAACATTGCCATCAGATGTAATTGAAAAAATATACTTTTTTTTAGATTGCCTTATCGGAGATCGGGCACTCCAATCTATAAAAAGAGGTATGTGTGCGTGTGTCAGTGTGTGTGTCAGTGTGTGTATGTGATAACGTATGCACAGAGATTAAATGTTCATTGCGTATTGTTATGTAGATCGAAACAGTTGTTGACTGTAATTGTGAAAATTTCAAGAACTATCTAAAATACATTAAACCATATTGAGACTGATTTATCTTGGGTTTACTTACGGCAGACGCGTAACTCTAGCTTACCTTATGCTGTCCTTTAGTTCTCACATTTCATGCGCGATATTTCTGACAAAGAAGGAATTATTGCTGTTTTTGAGTCGGAATCTATCCATGAAACACTTATCGTTGGCTAGTTTTCTTACTTTTAAATTATATTTTCTATCTTCTTATATCAAGCTGCTTCATGCCTCGTCTGGATCGATTTTCATTTAAAAAAAAAACAATACGGGTTCTTAATATGAGGTAGTCTTAGACACTTTAATATACTATATTGGTATTTCGTCAGAATAACAGAATAACATGAACGAACGTAAGCGCTTAATAATAAATATATTTAAATGAAACCTCTACCTTACAAATCGAACGATCGCCAATATTGACCCTCTCATGGACTTTTAGCTGAAAAAGGTGTAGTATCTGTTCTGCTATAAGACTTACTTTTTTTCTGTCGTCGGTCAGTGAAGCAGTATTCCTTATATACTTAGGTTATTTTATTATTATTATTATTATTATTATTATTATTATTATTATTATTATTATTATTATGATTATTATTATTATTATTATTATTATTATTATTATTATTATTATCATCATTATTATTATTATTACTAGTATTATTATTATTATCATCATTATTCTTCTTCTTCTTATTATTATTATTATCATTATCATTATCATTATTCTTCTTATTATTATAATTATTATTATTATCATCACCATCATCATTATTTTTATTATTGTTATTATTATCTTCAGCATCCTTATTATTATTATTATTATTATTATTATTATTATTATTATTATTATTATTATTATTATTATTATTATTATTATCATCATCATCATCATAATCATCATCATTATTATTATTATTATTACTAGTATTATTATTATTATTATCATCATTATTCTTCTTCTTATTCTTCTTCTTCTTCTTCTTCTTCTTCTTCTTCTTATTATTATTATTATTATTATTATTATTATTATTATTATCATTATTCTTCTTCTTATTATAATTATTATTATTATCATCACCATCATCATTATTTTTATTATTGTTATTATTATTATTATTATTATTATTATTATTATTATTATTATTATTATTATTATTATTATTATTATTATTATTATCATTATCGCAATCCAGTGTGGCTCTTTTGGGGGAGATAGATTTTCTTCACATAAAAAAACCTACTTTTTGTCTATCTCTGACCTTGGAAAAATAAAGCGTGTTAATAAGGAGTCTCTCCTAGTTTGATTGCTAATTATTATCTTCCTTGACACACTCATATGCCCACAAGCTACCAACGTTTTCTTTAAACATGAACCTTGAAAAAAATCGGCGTTTACTTTAAAATGGTTTATAGCATTTTCAGTCCTCGACGGTTTATTTATAAATTCAATTGAGTATTATAAAATTTTACCAATTTTTTTTTATAAATACTGGAAAGTTTTCAGTTTTTTATTATTTCGATAATTCAAACTATTCAGATGACTATTCTCATCTTATATGTTATTCTCACAACGTTTCGGCGGCTGTAACCTCCGAGGCTTTTTAGCTGCAACTGCCCCTCCTCCTTCTTCTTCTTCTTCTTCTTCTTCTTCTTCTTCTTCTTCTTAATATTATGTTGATTATTTTGTACACACTAGTAGTTCTCACACAAGTCATCATCAAGTATTGTTCACTGATCATAACCGTTGGTGTTCCCTAAAGTCTGAGTGACTACAAGCCTCAGCAGATTTCCAGTACTTTCCACCTCTTTTCGATAATCATTGCAAATGACTTTGCGGTATCACAACAGCCGCTTACTATTAGTTTCTCGCTGGTAACAACCATAGCTTTCCTTTAGGATTTGCGGGGAAATAAGTCCCTCAGGTCGCAGTACTCTCCGCAAGCTTCCAGTGGAGGTATGGTAAGTATTCTACCTCCTCGGTCTTCTCATACTCCTTGACCTTTCCCGACTATTTTGTGTGCTATCAGCCGAAGCTGATGCCATCACTTTTTTATGAAATTGCTTATTATAATTAATATTAATATTATTATTACTATTGTCATCATTGATTCAGTTAGAACTGATATTACTTATCACGTTTATTCGTTGTGCCACTGTCTATGGCTGGCGAAACGGGAATAACCAACTCCCGTGATCAAGGGTTCAGTTCGACATTCCGTATAGATTTCCGAGATCGATAAGAATCAACTGAAGTCAGTCGGAAGTAACATAGGTCGAAACATTGTGAGAATAACATTCAAGATGAGAACACTAGTTCAAATAATCCAAAAATTAGAAATTATCAATATTAATCTACAAAACATGTGAAATAATTACAATTTTAAAACGCATGTTTTCATATTGGATAAAATATGTGAAAGTAAGCGCTACATCAAAGTAATTTCACGAGGAGTATCTATGAATAAAATAATGGTCGCTTAAGATAATGAATACGCTTTTACTTTTCATAGATAGCGTGTCTGAAACCAAGTAAGCACACATTATATAATTTATATAAAACAACCAAATAAAGAAGTAGTACACTTTTACGGCAGTAAATAATATTTTTAATTACAAAATATTGATGAGTACTGTGTTAGGGTCTTTTCCATCAATCAAAAACAACTGTCAAGATTTTGGAAACGATCATTTTTTGTAACTTCTGAATATATATATATATATATATTAAGGCATGTTTTATTAAAGACGACAGAAATCTTCTGTTTAGTGATTCCTTTTTTTATTTTTTCCATTCGTCGAATGATCTTTTTGACGTGTAGATGGAATGAATTGATGAAGGATCCATGTGTTTGACTAACGTTTTCGATTCTCTCCGGAATCATCTTCAGGTCTTTTATGGCAAAAAATGAATAAAAAGCGAGTGAAAGAATGGAATTTCTTAAAAAAATTAATGAAAAAATGCTGCCTAAATACACACAATATATATATATATATATATATATATATATATACTAGTTGTAATATGACGTAGAGTGAGGTGTCCTTACCTCCCCACAATGCATCCACTTCGTCGGTGGAATCCGCTAGTCGTATTTTTGTGGTTGCAGTGGGGATGTTGTTGTTGGAGTTTCCACCGTCTTCTTCCTGTGATTATGCGCATATTCTTTTCCTTTTCTTTTTATTCTTTTCCTTCTTCTTCTTCTTCTTCTTTTTCTTCTTTTCTCATCATCTATTTTTTCGTAATAATTTATGACAAACCCCCTCCCCTTTTCAACATCTCCTCCTTCTCCAAAACTATTTAAAACATCAACAGGTTAATAATAAAATAATCCAAATAGAGTTGATACCAAACCAAACAACATGAATGCACAATTGAAGATATAAAGAACTTGAAGCATATACACTTTTACGAATATGACCGTATTATGCGTAAAATAACCCGAAAATAATTGATATGCTGTAAAACAATCAAACTAAACACCATGAATACACATATGAGGAAATACAGAACTCGAAGCATCAAAAATTTTTGCGAAATGTGTAATAGCCCTATTAGAATTGATATGCTGTAAAACAAAACAATTAAACCTAACAACGAATAAAAGAAAACATCACGAATACAATGCGGTTTTAAGATCTTTTCCAGGTGTTATTTTTGCCATTGTATTATCCCCATATCACAAGGCTTTTTAAAACCTAACTGCTCTCCGTTCTCTCGCGATTCAGGCTAAAGAGATCTATCTACTTTAGTCCCTTTTCATTAGCACATCTCTCTGTTGGTTGCTAAAGTGCCGGGACACGTAGTTCTCACTAAACTTATAATTTGAAACTTCCACTCTAATTAAATTTTAAATAATCATTTTACAGTTATTTCAAAGACTCGAATCTAAATTATTTTAGTTCTAACAGAATATTTGCTATAATGGTGAGAGTATTCGTTAATGTGCTGAGAGACCGGGGTTCAATCCTCGCTCGAGTGAGACTAAACTCAAAATATTGCACTTTATGCCTCTCTAATTAATACCCATATTTATAACGTAAATATCAAGGATAAGTGGAATAGTCCCGGGAAATGAGTGGCACCTTCTTCTACACCTCGGTGTAAAAGCTAATGAAAAGGGGGCTTTCGTGTTTTCACTCGACTATGGTCGACCACTTTACTTTTGATTTTTTGGACAAACTCCACGGGATGTACTATAATAAGAAGATATATCTAGATCGTTTTACAATTACACTTGTAGCAAATACAATAAGACTACAAAACAATACATACTGCTTATGGTAACAGGATGTAAAAATAAAGCTACAGATGCATGTATAATTCGAAGACTAATTAATTCCGGTCAATATAACAGAGTTTGAATCAAAGCAAATCAAATCAAATGTATTGACAAACATTAGCACAATGCAACAAGACATTTAAAAGGGCAGTTAGCAGATGTGTACGTCTATATGCCGTCTGGATGTTTGTCAAATACGACTTTAAACCTGGATATGATATACACTGTTACAATCTCTACTGAGCTGTTCCACGGAGCAGAAACACAGACAGATAATGCTGATATCTTTTAATGGGTTAAAACCATTTTATACCCAGAATGGGGTCTGGCAGAAGTCGGGGTGTGCAAAAAAAATACTCTTTTAGAAAGCCACCCAACAGGGTCTGATAACAATAAGTGATAGTGCAGTGATGGGATTTCTCTGCTGGAGCAAATAGCCAACGTTTGGTCTCTACCGGGACAACAAACACTACCCCTAAGAGGATGATAGAACGTAAATATATAGGTTTTGTTCCCTCAAATATTATGCCGAATTCATAAACAAACGTTATAAGTTCATAGTAAGTTTATAAATATTAAAATGATGAAAATAATATTGTATAATTAAACAACAGTTTCATTTTCATTAAAATTTGAAGTAAAAAATATAATATAAAAATGTAAAAGAAATATTCAAATTTGTAATATTACTATAACGACCAGTCTTATCTCCGATTATTTGGGATTGATAGCTTTTTGAATCGAAGGTTTAATACTTAATTCTCTTTCGCCTTTAACATATAACAAATATAAATGTGTGTTTAAAAAAATGTATTTTCCACAATCATATTTCATTCTGATCGATATTACATCTTTTATGATTCATATTAAGAGGAGAATAGCAGTTGTTACTCCATAAGAAAACAGTACTCCTTCCAGCACTCACTAATAACCGGACGATTTTTACCACGGACGTATTTAATAGCAGGGGCACATTTCAATCTTGTTTGTATTAAAAGTTTAACCCTTTATATTAATACAATTATGCGACCACATCAAAGCCAATCAGTGGCTGTAAACGCATAAATATTAAAATATCAACGACCATGATGCATCCAGCGCCACCTAGGACGGTTTGGTAGTCTGCAGGATAACCAGGGCTTCTGACAGCCTGTTCCACAATAAAATACGCCTTTTGACAATTATGTCGATATCTTCTTAGATATAGTTTCTCTGAGTTTACATTGCTATCATTCTAGAGAGAAACAATGCTAAAGTGAAATGTATACAATAAAATGATGAATAGTTAAAAGTGCATATACTGTAGTACAATTATACATTCATACACATCAACATCCAGCGACATTTTCATTGGGTCGATCCTGTTGTAAGCATTGGTTTCCCTTATTCTTTCTTAGAACAGTTTCATGCATAATAAAACACATACCAAAAACTATACACATTATGATAAACAAGCTTCCAGTCCACAAATAGATATTCGGCACTAATAAAGACATATATGAAAGGCACACGAATTAGTAGTGGGCACACCGAAACAGTTCACTACATAGAACAAACAACAAACCCAGGGATAGAGGTCGCAAAATAATCCGGTTTAACCGCCATACTCTCAGCTAGCTTACACAACATCGCTAACATCTTCTTGAAACTTATAGACAAACACTTCAATAAAGAAAACAGTTTGCACAAGATAGTCAATAGGAAAACAGTGCAAATTAGCTACTCATGCACCAAGAACATAGACATGATAATACACAAACACAATCAAACACTAGTAAACACACCGGTAGAAAGACAAACACACAACAGATAAAAAATGTAACTGCAAAATAAAAAGTGAATGTCTAGTAAAAAGAGTTCTATAGAATGGATATGATTCGAATAAAGAACTTCAGGTCATCAATCGACGTCAATATCAGTTCAACAACTGTCACCTCCTCTATTACTCAGCGAGTTTTAGTGATGGCCCAAATTTAAATATGAAGCTGGTAGTCGTTACTCATTAATTCATTTCATATGTATCAGATGATTTTATTGTTGGCATTGAATTCCCCGATATCGGACCAATTAAAAACCTTTCTAGAAAGGCATCGAATACTTACAGGAGGACAACGTGAAGGTTGCCAACATCCTAAGTGAAAGTGTTTCTGTTAGATAGAATAGATTCAAACTTGGCACACACATGTTGGCAGTCCGTGTAGTTAACAAACCAGCCACCGTCACCTCCAGAGTGATTACTGATTGGAAAAGGCACTACATCTAATAAATGTAAAAGCAACTGTCTATCAGCTTTTTCTACCCTTTCTATTTCGCTCCCCATACCTCGAATTTATTTCTCTGTCTCCTACTGGCAATTTGTTCAAGGTCAAATAATTTTCGGGGTTCATGTGGCTAGTCCTGTAAATGAAATCGTTCTGATTCCAATCCGTTCAATATTTAGATCGTTAGAGTCCTCATGTGTCACTTTATTTTAAGAATATCGTACGTAACATCTTTTGTTAGAGAGTACCTCCCTTAAATTATAATGTAAAACTATTTACCGAAAGTGTCGTATGTGCAGATGCTTATATATTTGTATGGGGATGATGATCTGCTAAATTAGTAAACTGATCATTATAAATTTTATAAGAGATCTCAAAGGTGTAATACGTTTTACTGTGGACTCTATTTAGTTTGATTAAATTAAATGGAAAGGGGTAAAAAAGGAATGGAATTTAAGATACCCCCATATTCGTTACTTTAACACGGGGTATTATACATTAATTAATAAATACTTCTAAAATCTCGTTTTTCTTTGTATTTTAACGAGTTTTAGAAGACATAATACAGATATCAATTAAGCAAGATTCTCTAAATTTCATTTTCTTCTTAAGACCCCAAAAGCGAAAGCCTTAAACTGATCATAATTAAAATCAAGATTTTGGGCATGAGTCCTTATAGTTATATAAAATATTGATTAAAATATTCGCAAGGTAAAATAAAATTGGGGCAAATGTATTCAGACTGGAGGATTGATTTTACATGTCCTGAAAAAGTATCTAGTATATATGTTTTCTTTTTGTATAGAATTCACTCCTGAACCGATCATTATTAATTATAGTACATTCATGCTTGGTAACACGGTGAGTAACATGCGCCTATTATTTTTATACACTTTAACATTAAGGGGTGTTCGCTCTATCCCACCCCTTAAAACGATAATAATTAGCTAGAGACAACACATCCAATATATAAACTATGTAGTATGTATTACATTTTGCGTTATATTATGTAATTCAATTTTAACCGTGCTCGTGTGTGCGCATGAACGTCAATACTGTGTATGGGTTTAACTCTTTATAGAATTTACCACTGAACTAATAAACCGATCATTATTAATCATGGTATATACATTCTAAGAAACACGGTGAGAAAATTAGACCTACTATTTTGATGGAAGAGGTGCCCGCCATTGTAGAGAAGGGTTGCCCGCAAGATTTATTTCCTTTTAGAAAATAATGAAATGTAAAATACATTATAAAATAGATGTAATATAGACACCCATTAATCTGCATCAACTGGGGTGTTATATTACTTAATAAAATGTTTACCGTACCGGTGCGCGCGAATGAATGTAAATAATATGTATATGTTAAACGTCTAAACTGAAGAACATCAGTAAAAAGTTTGGGATACGTATTCTAGTAAACACGGTGATCAACGTGGCCACATTCGTGTTGTTTATCAGCATATTATGTATTTTACAATTTATGGGGGTTGCTCTGAAAACCGCATCCTACACACCACATTTTTAGTAAAATACAATTAAAACTAGTGCTATATATATATATATATATATATATGTATGCATAATTGTCATCCGGCGTGTATCCCGCTAGTGTATGTGTACGTATAAATAGTCATATACATTTCTATCAGTTATTATGAGATAAATAAACTTATATAGGCTAAATTACAATATTGTGTTTGCTTATTACATGTATATGTATGCATATTCACACACAATGATATTATTCCAGAAATAAGAAGGTAACGGAAAACATTGATGTCTCTAACTTTTTTAACGATACTTTTTCATATACCTACACTCAGCGTATTTTCGCATATAATCATATGTAATTCTGCTATGTACTCAAGATAAATTATACATAATGGAGGGACAACATTGGGAGTCATTATTATGAATCCAATTGTATCTACTAATACCCACCCTACGGGCAGATATTTCTTGGCGTGTACAGAAAGTTACACGATTTAATTGCCCGAATGATGCGTTATCGCCAACTGTGAAAATGAAAAAAAAAAATACCGCAGCACTGCTCGATTAAGGGAGTCGATTTTTGTTTACTATTTTACGGCATATCATTTCGTTTAGTACTGAATTGTAAACGATGTTTGTATACAATTAATTGAAATCAAGTTGATAGTATTTTATATAAGTTTGAGGAAATTACAGGTGTTGAATATTGGGCGAGTATAATTTTGTTTGTTGGGAATATAACTAAAGTTGGTTCAGTCAGCGTCAGCTTATGTACTTTAACGTTACCTCGAACTACTGTAGGAATTAATAAAACATATGCGAGTTCATAGGATTACCGAGAGTACGTGAGATAATTTGTCAGTTCGTATGGAAGCTTGAAACGGCAGGACGTATTAAAAATAGATTATAGGCGATGGGGACAGGAATCTGTGGCTAGTATATGCTTTCTGTCGCCAGCAGAGAAGAAAGCAACGTCAACAACCGAATGAAATGGTCCTCATCCAAGTTCGACATATAGTTATTTTCTTTGTGTTGTTCTGTCAACTGTAATTCTACCACGAGAATACCACTATTAGGGTGTAGTCACGATGGGACGACGAAGAGGATCTCGGATTAAGTGTACTTAGTTTTTTAGAAGAGCTGGTGTGAGCGCTAAAGCCACAAGAACGGCACTTAATTTTACTGTTTTTATCTGTTAATTGGCATTCGATAACAAACATATATATAACCTGATCGTGACATACGAGACATTAGACTTCCTCTTAGAATAAAGGAAATGCCCCAACATATTTATACCTTTGCCATCATTATTAATAACTAAATAACTACAACAGTTCCGACATGATTTGAACCCGACCCAACCGATTTGTTTTGACGCAGTCTAACACAACGTAATCACTGTAGTTCCTAACTTAAACTAAAACGCACACACATATTCACTCACAAGAAAAAGATTGCAAGCCCCTTTAAATCGATTCAGAGAATGTTGTCTTTCCGACAATCAACGCTTGAAGGCTAACAT
This sequence comes from Sepiola atlantica, assembly GCA_963556195.1. Taxonomy (NCBI): domain Eukaryota; kingdom Metazoa; phylum Mollusca; class Cephalopoda; order Sepiida; family Sepiolidae; genus Sepiola; species Sepiola atlantica. Next base: position 99,196,415 of record OY744516.1, read on the forward strand.
AAAATCTGCCGTGACTAGTGACAACATGTGATACGTCTTTTAGGTAGCACATTGAGTAACGTGGGCATATACTTTTTTGTTAACTTTAACATTTAAGGTGTGTACCTCCTCCCCCCAAATAATTATAAACTTATGATATACATATTTCTCATATTCACCCTGATACGGACATTCTGCTAGCACAAAACAGTTATGTACAAAAGGTGACATTCTGTAATTACCAAAATGATGGCGAGCGTCAATGGTGTAAAGTGCAGAAAATATACCAAAACAATTTAGAGAGGAGATTTGTTTGATAAATTTCTGTAACTTTATACAAAACCCATTCATTGTATATAGTTAATTGAAGACAAGTTGCTATTTTACACATACATGACATTGCAAAGATCATAACGTATTTAAAAAAATTAATAACATGAACACTATTGGCGGAAACCGTCGCTCGAGAATAACGCGAAAGAATATTATCAAAACGTTTTTTTTAATAACAAATCGTAAAGCCATGAAGAGTATATATTTCAAATTCAAACTTGCCACACTGCAAACTGTTCACTCATTATAGCATCACGTTTTCCAAAGTTTCCGGAATAAATCTCAAACTTTCTTCAAATTAATGACTTTAATTTATCCGTTGCTCGTCGTTCTTTTCTGAAAACATTTTTTTTAAGAAACAATCAGGTAGCGTAACTTTGCCATGATACTAATTACTCTAATACCCTCACTACCGTTGTATAAATCAAGATGTTGCCGGCATTCGGCAACCTATATATATATATATATATATATATATATATATATATATATATATATATATATATATATATATATATATATATATATCACAAAACTATTATATATAAAAAGTGAGACGACTTAATTACATGAATGATGGGGAGCGACGACAATTTGAAGTGAAAACAAAACTAAACATTTGTTGAATTTAAATCAACATAGTTCACATTAACGCCCCTTACGCCTACAAGTTGTTTTCCAAAATAAATCCGTTGCTACAAGGAACTAACTATGTTTCGAATAGATATTGATGTTTACTCAGAATACGACGATATTAATGGCCGAGGAGATTGTTTATCAGTGAGTCTCAATCTCTCCGCAAATGTAAACGTTGTACACACGGATGCAGGAGGCATGCTAGTCGTGGCCGATATTGCCGTTAGCCATAGAAAAATATTAATCGTCGCTGTTAATGTGCCCAACATAACTCGGAGAGAGCTTCCCATTTTCGGCGATTGAAGGTGTTTATTACGGTGTAAAACGGCTAGTTTTAATGATTGATTGGAATGACATGTTTGATCCCAATATAGACAAGATAGGTGGGACTAGAGGGTTGAATGGACGTGAGAACAGTCTGTCTTACCTGATGGCCTCGTGCGATCTTATTGACAGATTTCCCTTTGATCACCTGGGCGGGGGGTGCGGACGTGAACTTCTAGAGTGCCTTCTTTTGCAAGTACAAACTTTGATTGGATGTTATAAAAGGCGAAATATTTTCTTTACCTTGTCTCACGTTTCACTGCTTATTCCATTTGGACCTTACATTAAGTATGCCCCATTCGAATTTTAAGTTCAAAATCTCCTTACTGTAGATACGTGACATCCAGGAAGGACTAGCCACTTTTATTCAGAGATTCAAAATACATTAAAGTGGTGAACATGTATTTCGCGCCTACTAGACTCCAGCTATGTAGAACAATCATATTAAGAAGATTTCATTTTAAAAAAAACATTAAAGAAGAACGAACACCAAATACATGGGCTGGCAAGCTAAGAGTTGCGTTCGGTATGCAGCTTGTGACATTTGAAAGACAACTAAAAGACAATAATAAGTTTGTTTTCATGTATGTGGTGAAGCTCTCAAGAGTAGGCACATAAGTCAAAGTCACAAGACTAAAATAAATGAGACCTGATTTGAAATCGGCTCAACACCTATGTTTGGGTCGAAAACAACAGAATCACTATAGTTTTTTTTTTACCTCAAACAAAACGTAGACTCTCTGCCACTCACCAATAAAAGATGTCAAACATTTTAAAATAGTCCCAGAAATCAGCTTCCTGTATAGTGCACCGCGTATCAACGCTAGAAAACAACCACCACTATATTGTCACTACTCACATCAACAACGAGCCGACAATAATCCGTTAACCAAGAAATAAACTATACATGCTTCAAATCTTGTTGACAAGTCTGTAAACACATGTTCAGGGACAGCCTTATCACTCAACCTTACTCTATAAAAAAGATCAACCCTTCTTAAGCCCACATACTATATTATAAATAGAATATACTACATTTTCGCAATAAAATGGGATATAGAAGGGATGGAGATACCCTGTTTTGCTTACATTGAATAATAATTCAAAATAGGCAAATAACAAATACACACACAAGCTAATGGACTTAATTTTGACATAAGGATTTTACATAACAACATAAATTCTGTAGAGGGAAAGGCCATATAAAACAAGTATGACAAAATCTATCAATTTACAATTAATAAATATTTATTAACAACTAGTAAATACAACGAAAGATAAAGAGTTTGTAGAAGACCAAAGTTCGGAGGGCTTTAATACGTTGCAAGTAAAGAAAAGTTGTTTTGTCTGTAAGGAGCATTTTAGTAGACGTATTCATTTCGGCCGGCGCCGAGCGAGATTATGTGTTACAGTCTGTGGAAAAGGTATACACATTATAGATGTGCGTGTATATAAGCGTGTCTGTTTTGCAAGTGGGGGAGTGGAGGTATGAATGTGTGCGTAAGTGGGTTCGGTTAACAGCGTGTACTATATTCTGTTGCTCTGTTTATTAATCATTCCAATTTTGATAAAAATTCATGACATGATTTTCATTCTTGATAATGTTAAAAAATTAAGGTCGCAGCTTACGTGGTCTTCAGAAAAAAACGAAATTCAGGGAATTTTTTTAATTGCTGCTCAATGACTATGCATCTAATTTAATTAAAATCTAAAATATTTTAATTTTCAAATGGGAGGTGGTGTCGGTAGTATCTATCTCAAAAACTCTTTCAAATACTTTAAAGAAACTTAACTTTGGGAAATATTTAATTATTGATGTCTTATACCTATTGTTGAAATTTCCTAAACATCGAAAGTATCGAATTGTTTACGTAAGGCGTCGACCCTTTTATTTTTGATGTTTTGACTAAATTAAATAAAAATCAATACCGACCACACAAAATCCCTTGCGCAAACTAATCGTGTTCCAAAATGCATGATGATCGGTTAATTATTTTACAAGTGAAGCCCATGCATATAAATATATAAACATATATTCACATACCTAATTTACTATAGATTTATAAATAAAAAATACCTTAAGTAAAAAACGTTCATAAACTCTTATTTGTATAATAACTTATGTAATACGACGCTAAAGTCATTTAATGTTTTATTTTTTTACAGGTCGAATAGCTGGATTGTCGAAGATGCGATGCAAAGTATTTTTTATAGTATCTGTTACAATTTTATACCTAACCTGAACATCGAACTTAAATACAATTATTTGACCTTCGAGATAAGAGCAAATGTAGTATCTGTTATTTCTAAAGAACGCACAATACAACCGTAGGATCTACAACAATTTTAGGTATTAACTCACATAACCAGATATGTTCGGAATCTTCATAAACCAGAGTACTTACATAAGCATGTGAAAATAGGTGGCACAGTAATCTTGTGGGGCCTGTGTTTAGACTAGGCGTCCATACAATGGACACATTTTTAAGCACATCAGATGACATCTATAACTATGACATTTCCAAAAAAGTATCAAAATACACATTGTAATGATAATTATATATATATATATATATATATATATATATATATATATATGTAAATGAATAAATGCGAAAGTTTTCACAATCTATCCTAACTATAGTATCATCATAACCAGCCATGGTTATTTAATTCTAAATATACAAGAATCTTTTAAAATACCGTATATATCCTCACATCCAAACTCTCTCAAACAAATTTTGACGTGTTCATTTGCTTATATCGTTTTTTTTTATAAGTTTCTCATAACTTACTATTATGTAATATACATTTTCTTCTATCTACCCAATTGTCTTATCGGTAGTTATAATTTTGATAAAATTATATAAAAGGATTTTATAAAAAATAGCATTTTAAAGCATTTGGACATTTCATTTTCAAGGGAGATAATTTGCTTTTGGCATTAGTAAAACGTCAAATATCGTTGAGATATTGAGAACATACACTTCAATTTGATCTTCGCCAAAAGGAAAATTAACACTAAAAAAAAAGTAAGATATTTCGTCTAGGTATTTTAAAATCAGCCTAAAAAAACTCGATTTAATCGGAATATCTATTAATGTAATGGGTTATCAAGTATTTATTCTGTTGTTATAAAATCGTCCTCCCAGGAATGACGAAAACATTTTTCCTGAAAGAATAATAAATACACGTAGCCTGAAATAAAACGTTTTTCACTTAATATCAAAACCAATAAAATTTAATTTTCTGTTTAAATTGTAAGTTTTTTAATTTAATTTTTTTTTTCACTTTTGAATAAATCTTGTCCCACCCTAATAAATAATAATAAAAAAGCCAGCCATGCTGGCCTTTCTTTTATTTTAATTCAATTTACGCGACTGAAATAAAACTCTAAAAATACTCTTTTTATTTGGGGTTCATTACAATTTCAGTCACGTAAATTACTTTCAGTGAAATAGCTCTCGGCATTATTCATTAAACATTTTACCATACACGTTAAACGCCATCAAAACAACTCGCGATAAAAAGGAACGATAACTTAAGTTTATGAACGTGTCTTTTTAAACTAGAAAATTATTAAAGGATGTTATCGTTCTTCTTTACCTTGCATATTTCTCTTTTTTATAAAGATAGCGACTATATTTTTCGCCCAATTTTTATTTTGGCGTTTCACGTAAACAATTAAACTTTCCATTGTTTTTAATGTTATCTAAATGAATAAATACGAAAGTTGTTTCCCACATATCCTAATTATATTAACGTTGTTAATGCTTCTTTAATTATGTGTGGTATATTTTCATTCATCACAATACATTCACCCCAGGCATTACATTTGAGGGGGAAGGCAGTATAGTTTACAGTCGTACCTTACGATGCAATCCTCCAAGGCTACTTTCGTATTTTTTGGCAGGTGTAAGTGCACTATATATTCTGTTGTCATGATATCATTCTCCCAGGCATTACCTCCTACTTTTTGGGTAGAGGGGGAATGTCTGTTTGTCATAATATAATCCTCATAGTCATTACCTCTTCTTTTAGGGTCAGTGTATGTAGTTAGTTGTTCATATAATCCTGCCAGCTTAGCAAAGATATGCGCCCGGAGAATATATATATATATATATATATATATATATATATATATATATATATATATATATATATATATATTATTAATATTATTTCATGTATACCCACTTATAATATTATAAGATGATATCATATATCATGTATATTTTGAGTATCTCAATAGTGCTGAATATCCTATTTAAGCTTAGTAGTAGTGGTAGTATAAACATATATTAATAATAATTAAGCTATACAGAGGTGTAATATGTCATCCCCGCTGAACTCCATTAGGCTAATTGTTGATGCTTTCTTTGCAGTGATGAAACATGGACACCTATGTATATCTTAATTGCCATAAATATATGTTTGTACTATATATATATATATATATATATATATATATATAACATTGGCTACTTTCAAAATAAAGTTTCCATTAAACACTGTTCCATTTGTATTTAAACAGAACATGTAATTTTTCTACTTGATAGGAACGTATTCTGGCTTTCTGGGAATGTGCCGATCGATAAGGAACCATTTACGAGATAAATTGAAAAATCGAATTGCATCGGTCTTCGAGTTACGAGCCAATTGCCAAGACGTGGTCAATATAACTGCTCGTTTAAATTCGTTTAAGAAGTGAACGCAAAATGGATGGAATTGGTGCAGATGGAAACCTCATCAATGATGTGTGTAAGTGTTCTCTACCCAGTATGCTGTTCTTCTTGCTAAGCAGTCCCTATGTGATAAACGTGGCTTTCTTAAATAGAGTACTATTTCATTGGGTCTCATTTTCTGCTGACGTCACAGTGATTGGTGCTAAGCAGATAAGTGAGCCGTTTTGAAGCAAATGGCTTCTCTAGATGTGGACATATAAGTGTGGTTATTTCTGTCCGAAACAGTGCTTATGTGATGCGTTGTTACTTACGTAAAGAGACGATTATTCCATTGCCTCATTTTCTGCTGATGTCACAATAGTTGGTGTTAAGTAGATAAACAAAACACTTCGAATGGACATAGTGTATTTTTTGTGTCCGAAATTATTCTATCTTTTATTTACTAATTGTTTGATATTTGAAAACGATACTAATGGTTTTGTTAATGTCGTTTTAAAGGTGGGTGTCTGATTGGTATTTGAAGGTAAAACTATTAAGACAAACTTATTAGGCTAAAACTTTAAGAAGTGTAATTGGCATTAGTTGCCTTTGCATATTTCTATCTGAATGACCTCTGTGAATTATCTTTTTTCAGATTGTCCGCAACGGAGGTTTTGTCTTTAAAATCGACGAAAGAACGCGATGTATATTTAATATAAAACAACAACCAACAGAAAAACTAGTCATTTTTAATTCATTTCTTTTTTGTTTTTTATTTCAATATTGAATAAAATTCAGTTTCATTATAAATCGAACTGTGTTCGTTTACTTGCATGTTTTAAATCCAATTTTGATTGTTGTCTTAATGACGTCACGATCGTTCGCACATAACTCCTCACTGTACCAAAGCCACTAAGAAGCACATCTGTCAGGTGATTACGTGTAAGGAGACATATTTTACAGCACGTATACATTCGTTTAGAATTTCGGTACTCAGTGCATAGGTGTTAGGACTGTGAGTTTAAAAATAAAACTTGTTTGTGCGTGTACTACAAAAGTATTCACTTCGTTCGTATATAGATTTAAAAAGCACTAATGACGAAACATTAACACTAAACGAACATTTAATAAGGTTTGAGAAAGAATACATATAAATAATTATAAAGTTATATTATTATTATTTATTATCTGCAAGGACCTGTGGCGCAATGGATATAAGTGATAAGTGTAATCAATTCTAAGTGACAGTATTCTGGAAGTTCAAAATGCTATCCTCAGTACGGTCGACACAAATAATACAATTTCGCATTATTTAAGAATTTTACCCGGTCATAGATGACGGGCTGATGTCTAATTAGCCCCGTAGATAGAATAAAAGTGTCTCTTCAGAATTCAGTAAAGATTCCCAAGTTAAACAGACGGATTAATGAATGTAAGAAGAGGCACCTCAACAAAGTAGGAGGTTACATTGACGTAAATGTTGTGAGAATAAAATCCAAGATAAGGAGCTTTAAGTTAAAATCATATATGATAGGAGTTGATAGCACTCTGCACTATTTTAAAGGAAGTGGATATCTCCCTCTAGTTTATGTGTGTGTGGACGAACCAAGTTTTAGTACGTATTCCCTGCTTAGATATGGTGCATGCCGACCTGAAGTCTTATCAGACCACATCCAGGTTAGCAAAGTGTATTAGTTAGTAGTACAACTGAGTCCTGCCAACTTCTTCCCCTTGCTTGTTTGCGGCTCTTGCAACAACCCAGAAAAAGTTAGAAGTGTATACCTAGATATATTTGAGAACATAATACTACACAACACACGTAGGATTTTATTTTTCAGCAACCTCTGTTATTTTTTATAACCCGACCCCCAAGCGATGAATTTTTACATATATGTTTTTGTAAATGAAAAACGTCAAACAATTGGAGTTAATGTTAAGTAGTTTCACCTATTGAGTGTATGTGGCTTTTTAGTGACTGAAACGAGTTTAGAGAATAGACCTAGAGAACGACAGCCGACCCACATCGCCCTCTATCCAATTTCGGACTTGTGACTGATTTTATTTTATAATAGAAAATACTATATTGTGAACTTTTTTTGTAAAACTTTAAAGATCAATGAAGTCATTACTCATCTACAAAAGCTTACAAAGCATAAACAAGTAATGATATAATTCTCCTTAAGTTGTCGTTAGGGGTTTTGCATACTATTGTTTTGTAGATTCATCTGGTCCGTAGTCACGTAGCACATCGCTCAGAAAGTATCAGGCTTAACAAATAAAACAACAATTCTGAGGCAAAATGTAACTTTATTCATCAACATAGGGACCATCTAAGACGATGTACTGGTTACAACTCTTCTCTAACAAGTCGATACTTTTTTCATGGAACGATTTGTTTCTTGCTACAAAATGGAGCTAAATCGTATTTCCTGCAAACTGGAGAATAAGCTGAATGAAGAGGAAATATGAAGTTCAATGTTTGTAGTTTTGCAATTGTTGCGATCGATTTGGAATCACTATTTTCGTCATTTGTCACCGTTTTAGGGTAATTTTCTACTTCAAACACATAAATAATGCTATATAATATTCGCCATTGGTGTTTTTACGTTTTTCTAGGTAATTGATGAACGAAATTCATTGCTTGTTAAAATACAGAAGCCAACATTTTCTTAGTATATGTTTAGGTCTTTGGTCGCATTTAACAGGGTTCACCTAATGCTGTTAACTTAGCTGACTACTGATTTGAGTCCGAAGGGATCCATCGTAGATCCATGGTTGATCCATTGTCACAGATTAATGAAAACACTATTTTTTCTTGAGTTAAATGAGTTGCTAACGACGTCCAGAATCGTCGACCCGTTGTTGCTTTTGATCGACTGTGAGTAAACCCGGCACCGCTTTCTCGATGACAATTCCTTGGGCAAAAATATAAATACACTGCATTTTGATATTTTTACTTCGTGTACTATCTCATGCACCTTTAATTTACGATCGGTCATAATGAGTTTGTGAACGTGTTTATGTTTTCCGTAGCAACTGCCGAATTCTGGCGACCTGCGCACGCAGCATCATTTGTGTGTGCACGATTGCATTTGACGTCATCATACTACCCTGAAACCGTTGTTTCTAACGTAGCCGAATAATAATAACACTCATTAAGCTATTGCTTAAAGAACACACGCAATTCAAATGTTTGCTTTGTATTGAAACTTTGCACGAGTAGCTAAATAACTGTAATTTATTAACTAATAATTAGATTAGGCCCAAATTATGACACCTAGCATGAAAAGGTAACTACTTTATAAAGGGGAAATGTTTTTTTTATTAATAATGTATTCTATATATCAGTCTTACTAATTATTGAGTTATATGTTCTTTTTCGACCGAATATTGTTTAAACTGATTCTCTCTGTGAAACAAAATGGGGTCTCACCATTAAATACAGTTTGTATCATACGCGGACAGATGGGAGGGGAAACATTATTAGTAGTGTTTAGAAATAGCATAGACAGACAAAAACGGGAAAAAGTACTAGGAAAGAAATGTTCCAGGATAATGGGATGGTTTTTAAACATGAACACATAGTAAGCTGTTTATTGGCATCCTCCAGTTAAATTGTATTTTACCATAGACAGAACGCTTTACAGGTACTACCTATTTAGTTTATAGTTGACCTGCCACTAATTCTGCCTAATGGATGACTTGATATTTTTGAAAGCTCCCAAATCAGAAACTAACTACAGGATGCTGTTTAACATCATAATCCGTAATAGTAGTAGCGGTAAAAGTAGATGGTAGAAAAAATAGAAGTAGAATCAGAATAAAAAGTAGAAGAAAAAGAGGAAGAAAAAAGAGAAGTAGTGGAAGTAGACAAAGAAGAAAAAGAACAAGAGAAACAAGAAATAGACGAAGTTTTAGTAGAAGAAGAAGAAAAAAAGACCGGGGAGAAAACAAGTAGTAGAGGAAGTAGACAAAGAAGGAAAAAAGAAGAAAGAGAAGAATAAAGAGAAGAAGAAGAAGAGTAAAAGAAGTACACGTACACGTTTTAGTAGATGAAGATAACGAGGAAAAAGAAGACGGGGAAGATAAACACAATTAGTGGAAGTAGACACACAAATAGAAGAAGAAGAAAATAGATACAATCATCAGAAGAAAAAGTAACAAAAGAAGAAGAGGAAGAACAACAGTAACAAGAAGAAGAATAACAAGTTTTAGTAGAAACAGAAAAAAACTGATGAAGAAAGAGGAAACATTTGGAGTAAAAACATAAGAAATAAGATAATAAAAATAGTAAAACAACGAATCAGGGTCTGTTTGAATTTGAAAAGTAAGAGTAAGATTGAGAAATAGACGTGAAAAATACACTAAAATAAGAAGGGGGGTAGAAGAAGTATCAGAAAAAGAAAAAGAAACTGAATGTAAAAAAGAAGAAAAGGTGATAGAAGAAATAGAAAAATAGAAGTAGAAGATAAAAATAGCAAAAAGTAAAAAGGTAATAGAAATCGAAATAATATTTTAAACAAACAATAGAAGAACAGCGAGAAAAAGAAAAAGGAGAAAAATACAAAACTGAAAGAGAAAGAGTAAGAAAGTGCTAGAAGAAGGTGAACAATAATACGTAGTGGAAACAGAGAAATATTGTTTTTAAAATAGCAAGAGAATTATTGGAAGAACAAATGGAAATAAAAACAACAAACAAATAGAATAAAAAAGGGTAAGTGAAAGAAAATGAACTAACGGAGAAAAGGAACAACAATAGATACAAGAATAAGAAGAATGAGAAGAAGAAGGACAAAGAGGAAAACAAGAGAAAGAATTGCAAAAGATAAGTACAGAAAGTACAAACTAAAATAAATAAGAAAAAAGGAGAACGCGTGAAGACGAAGTATAAGTAAAGAAAAAGAAACTGAAAGAAAAAGAAAAAGAAACAGAAAAGAAAGAAGAAGAAGAAGAAGAAGAAGATGCGAAAACAGCATCAGGAAATGAATAACAAGGGAAAGGAATGGCCGGAAATGCTAATAAACCAAATGGCAACCGGCGAAAGAAACCCATTCGAATTCAGAATGTCAGGTGAAGAAGCCAGAATTTGCACCTTTTCTGTTCGGTCTAATCAAAGCCTGGCTGCGTTAATCGAACAAATATTAACCTCGGCTGACCTTTAGGCTTTTCTCCGCCACATTTCTCTAAGCGGTTCACATCCGGTGATCGTCCCCACACATTCTCACAGACTGCAATTGGCATTTGTCTCCCTTTAACGAATCGCCAGGAACAAAGTGGTGGTAAATAGACTTTTGGCCAATTGAACTCTCATTCGATGACCAACAACCCTAAACTGAAATGTTAATGAAAGAGTTAATAACATACACTTTTATAAGAAGTTAGGCAACTGCTCGTAGACGTTTAAAAATGTAGTGCAACTTTTGAAGACGAACGCATACTTCACGTACCATTTTTCGCAGTATATATCTTTTTAAAATGTGAGTTACTGTTAAACGGTGTGTTCATGCAATTAGCAATATACGAACTCTTTCTCGAAAAGAGAATGGTTAAGCCTGGGAGGGTGGACCTTCTGGGACTGAACAGAACTATACATCAGCTCGACAAATGCAAAACCATTGTCAGCCTTTATTTGTATAGCTTATTGGTATAAATAACGTAAAGTCAGTTTTGCAAAGACCGCACAAGTTTTAACCCTTTATAATTGCTTTGTTATGTTTGCTACATCTCCTATTTACTTACTTCATCATAGAAGCTAAGTTTACTACAATGACGGTTCTTAATGTTAGGAAATATAAAGCTCCACTATAAAGGGGCATACTGAATTGGAACCAGAAAATGCGTCAATATAGAAGGATTTCTCTTGTACTGAGCGAAAACAGAATAGATTAAGTGTAACATCAGAACTGATACTACACTTTGTTACTGTTAATATTTACTCAAACATGATATTATATTTTCGTATTTTTAGTAGTCACTTATCTATGTTTAATTAACTGTGGTTAAAAATTATAATATACTATAACAGCAGGACCAAGTTAAATATTAGATAATGGCCCCGATTCTTCCGTGGTATCTCGTGGCAATTAATTGTACATTTTCGTCTTAAAAACTTTATAATTGTATTGTGTTGGCGTCAAAATGTTATTACAACAAGTCATTCAATGTCCTGTAACACAACGAGAGTAGTGTTTGAATGGGAAATTTTGAGTAACACTTTAAAAGTCAGTTTCCTCAGAACAAAAGTCGACGAAACCATGTTTTTTCAACTAGTAATTTTCTTCCTCCCTTTGGCTGGAGAGGCTTGAAGCAGAAAATACGTGTCTGGGTGTGATCCCCAATCGAGGTAGCGCGCACAACGTTGCTGGATGTAACGAGGAAAGCTATCCGTCTATCTATCTGTATGTATTTGTCTCCCACACGTCTATACAAATAATCTGTCTCCCTGATGTCTTCTGTGACTGCTGTTCTTGGTACTTACACATTTGTATTACTCGAAATCGGCATCCGAGTTAGTACTATTCTAAAGTCGGAATCGGTCTAGACAAGGCATGAAGCCACGTGATGTAAGAAGTTAAAAGAAATACCACTTAAACATAAAAAAAAACTAGCCAAAGGAAATTTTAATATAGATAGATTCGACCCCGTAAACAGTAATTCTTCACACTTTGTCAGAGACATCAGTCACGGAATGGTAATACTAAAATATTAAATAATAGAAGCGAAAGTTACTAGGCTGTCGAAAATAAACCTACTTTTAATTCTCCCCATTTATATTAACAGATAAAAAGAACTTGAATTGAGGACGACAACGACGAGGACATGGGTGTATAATGGCTTATACACCTAAGTGAAAATATAACAGTACACATAAAGCCTGTGTTGAAAACAGATGTTAAAACGGATTTATTTCGTAACCGATGCGGTTGCCTGCATGTCAAAAAGAAATAAGAGAAGGAGAGACATAAGAAAGGGAAGAAAGAGAGAGATAAAATAATTTTTCTAGAGTCAAAATAATTTGAAAACAAATACTATTTTATTTAGTCTATATATTTTCGTTTAATTCTAATTGATTAGTAAAAGAAAATTCGTATGAATCACAACTTTAAACGATTAGTTGATGTTGTTAGTAGCTACCGCTATACAGCGTAACTACGTTAACACAACAGTTCTCGTTAGATCACAGAATTTAAGCAACGTCAATACCAGATCGGTGACCACTAGGGTATACGAAGTGCTGTATGGAGGAGGATGTTAACACTTCTCTGTCAGAACTGCAAAAACTTAACGTCGTTATTCTCTCTAACTGGGATATACATGCGACTGGGGACCGCTTGTGAATTTGATACTCCCATAAAACCTTCTTCCTTTGGAGGAAGCCGGCTCAGCCCACGCAGCGTGAATGCTGTAACATGTACAGATGCAGGGTTGTTAGCATTGCTTTCGGTAATTCTTTTTGAATCGCCAACTTGAAGGTTGCGAACATCCACAATTGAAAAACAGGTAGGTAATATATGTTCGTTCCTCGTTATATTATCCTCACAGATAGTCCATATTCCTTTGGATTATGTGTAGTATGAATTATTTTGTAGTGATACCATCCTCCTAGGCTAGCATAAATATGTGACCGGAAAATGCGTATATTTGCTAGTAGTAATAATGATAAATTTGAATCGGCATCTGAATATAATAATTAAAAACGATTGCGCGTTTTACATAAAACATTTTACTAATTCATAAGACTTTAAAAAATAGATGCAGCTATTTTGTCAAAATATAGGGCAGGCAAATACAACTATCTTCTTCATCGTTGTGATGAATAAAATGAATTTGATCAATAAAGATAATGGTGACTTAATTAAATATTTGCATTATATGTTTATCAAATCATATTATTCATTCAACGGTTTACTGGACTGATCTTCTATATATTTATGGCTTGTTATCTTACTAGAAAATCTGAATGAAATAAAAATAAACTTTTGAAAATATTTGAAACTAATTATGTGCTGAAATTTACATATGAATTAAATATTGACAATAACATTCGTTTGTTTAAAAAACTGTATTTGCAAAAAGACAAAAACATTGTTGGCAAATTAAGCACAAGAGCAATAAAACAATTGTTTGATATACTGATTAAACAGTAACACAGATCAGAAAAAAAGCTGAAGCTATTAAAAACATATTCATATCCATAACACCGTGGAAAAAAAACGAAACAGAGTCTAGTCAGAATCAAGTATCGATATGTTAATGTATATATAAACAGATTTCTATTCGGGTCTATTTTGAATATCCAGAAAAGGTAGAAGTTATTATTAACTAATTAAATTTTTCGACATGACAACAACGAATAACGAAGGATACCAGATGCCCCTAATATATGACATTTAGCATAATGTTATATATTAAGCACAAGGCTAATAGAATCCGAAAGTTTATTGTAAAGCAAAACCAGTCTATTCAAAGAGAGTTTAGTAAGAACTAATGCGCATTAAATTAACTTGTGCCAATAAATAGTGATCAAGAACATATTAACTCTGATAGGTTTGGTTTTTATGTTTCAATTTTTAGAATGACACACACATACAGACGTTTGCCCTTTTTATATAATAGATGAAATTCTTAAGTCAAAAAGACAGTTTACAAAAGAACTGGTTCGAAATAAGTTATATTCGTGCAAGCGTTACCCAAGCATCGATATAGAGGACATATGTGTATTTGACTTTGAAAACTCGATAACACAACTTAAATATGAGAAATCATTTCACTCCCATTTTTCATATAATAATAAGAATTACACACAGATGTGACACGTTCGTTATATAAGTTGTTTTTATACAAATAAGTCATCATTAAACTAAACGATGCTCAATTGGATGGTCAGCAACAACATGAGAGAATAAAGTGCGGTCTTTAATAAATGAAGAAGGCGGTTTTATAAATGTTGACATCGGATTTTGAGACACATGATAGTGGGTTCCACAAACGGGGAGTCCTGGGAAAGTAAATCTGTTTATTGAAAATCCATTTAAATTTAGGAACACAGGGTAAGAAAGGAAACGTATTGCTGTAATGCATATCAAATAGGCAGTTACTGAACTTTCTTTATAATAAAATGCTTACTATTTAATATACAACACTCTTTTATTAATACATTATTCTCTAAACATGTACTTTATGAACATGTAATGATTGATTTGTATCATAATGTGTCTACATTATTTAATACTTCATTACATTATATCAAACTCCGACAATTAAGAGAAACAATATCTCGTTTCATCTTGTTTCCCCATGACCGTGGTTACTTACGCTGCATTAATCTGCCCGCATTTGTTGTAGAGTAGGAAAGCTGTAAATTGAAAATTCGTCATAAATTATTTACTTTTTAAGACAGACACCAATCAAATGATCATCATGTTGCTTGAACGATACATTTATTGAGTCGCACTTCTCTTTGTCTAACAATAAAATCGTGCCACGAATAATTTAGCTGTATCGAAGTCGTGATCCGATTATACGGAGAAAAATATATATGAAAAGAGACAGAGAGGGGGGCAGAAAGCGTGGTTAATTATTAAGCTTAACACTTTTTATATTACATTATTTCTATCCGCATATTTACACGTGTGTTTACTCGAA
This sequence comes from Sepiola atlantica, assembly GCA_963556195.1. Classification (NCBI taxonomy): domain Eukaryota; kingdom Metazoa; phylum Mollusca; class Cephalopoda; order Sepiida; family Sepiolidae; genus Sepiola; species Sepiola atlantica. The sequence goes on from OY744516.1 coordinate 99,211,996, forward strand.
CGCTTCTTTCTAGTCTCTCAGACACACATCCATAACACTTATCTCACGTTTAATCTCACAATTTCAGTTTCGCAATCATTGAAGAATCACGATTTAATGACTTAAATGTACTAGCAAATACATATATATATATATATATATATATATATATATATATATATATATATATATATATATATATATATATAAACAGATTCTTCGCATAGCATGAAATAGTATTAGCTTAGGAGGAAATATATGTATTACTCAACAGCAGGTAAATGGTTGAATCAGAAAACGTTATAAAATTTCTTAAAGCCCTTTTCGTTTGACCCTCTTCCGAAGAGGAACGCCATAACCAATACCAATGCAAACTAAGAACGTTTAATGAGGAAATCATTCTAAATGAGACACACTTTATATCCTGGGGATATTCGATTGAGAGGTAAGTAAGAGAAAAGTGCGGTGTAAATCTGACACTTTATTAAATATCTTTTTTATAGGCTTAGTCTGTAGTTTTTAATTACAATACCCTAAGAATGTTGAGATCAAAGTTGACCCTATGAAAAATGAAGAACGACCCGTCGGAGTTACTTATACACCAGAGATTGCTACTGAGCAAATCGTTAACAATTGCAGAATTATGCACTTGAAAATTCCCGGATTTATTCGAAACCTTATTCGTGTGATAAACACGAGGTGAGTGTTGAGATATTTTAATTTCTAACCTTTGGGTAGTCTAAATAACGTAATTAGTTCCACACCGACAGAGATATTTAAAAATAAAATAATTATTTTGAATGGTAGGCAAACATCGTCCCGGAAAGCAGAACACAAACGTTCGAGTCGTGTAGGTTACTCGACACATGGTATAGGGAAAACATCGTTTATTAGAAGAAAAATCTTGCTCCCACAAAGACATAGCCATCTAGACATGAGCATGCACATATTTAATGAATAGGAACCGAAACTATTGAATTTAGTAACTTAACCTTCAATAGCTTGCTTTACAATATTAATGAGATATCTATTATCAATGAAAATATACGTGATTTTACTTGGTTCCGCACCAAGTTTTTTTTAAAAGAAATCATGAGAGCTTGATGGATAAGAGTTTGATGAGATAAGTTTTCCGTGATTTAGAGACCATAAAACGACACAGTTAAATAAAGTCCTGTCACGACTTCTTTTCTATACACAAAACTGTCGAAAGTTGAGCCGACCTTTAATGCTTAAATATCAATGAATGTAAAATAACCGTTTTACATATATTTATATCATCAATTAATTTCTGATAAACATTCGGCAAACTGAAGTACATGAAGGCGAAACAATCACTTGGAAAAAAGTGATCACTTCAGAGAAAAGAAAAAAAAGAAAATTAAGTCCTACCCAATCAGATAATAACACGCGAGAAAACACACATCAGATTTCGCAGAGAATGCCCCTAAAACTAATATTTTCGACACTAACTTAAATAATTCCTGATTACAGATGGAAATTTATCTATTATAGGAAAAGCCCTCCGAAGATCCCGAGACAATTAGTGAATTATTTTTAGTTGTTATTTATTATTAATTATTACACAACGATCTTAAAGTGGCTAATAAGGCTATTTCCAAAAACCTCCATTGTTTGGATTCTAAACTATGATACATACAAGCTCCGAACGAAATCGAGTGAAAATATATTAAAACATTAGTATCTGGGAATTAAAGTCTCAAAACACATCTCTTTTAATCGTCATTTTTTTAAGTGAAGAAAAATAAAAAAATAAACTTATAATTAATTTGATTTATAACGAGAATTGGTTTTATTGATCTATTTAGAACTACAAAGTCGATCTTCAACCCATAGAAATTGTGGTATCTATTAGTTTTACAATTAAAAAGTTATTCCCCCTTGTTCGCAAATGTAATTAAACTCTAGAATGTTATAGACGAACGCTGATAGTAAATCTCTTAAGCATCAATGTAGTGTTTATAAGTCAGTGACTCTAATATTATTTATAATCCTATGAATTATAATGCCAATGATACTGATGAAATTGGCTTGTTAAATTAGGATGAAAAATCAACTGTAAACACCCTTTTGAAGTCATCACTCTATCCCTCCGAAAATCCATGTTTAACCTCGATGGAACATAGAAGGACCTATCCCCCTATTTATTAAGTTTAATTGAACCCATTCTTACATTATTAAAACCAATTAGGATGCAAAAGTGTCAATGCTTTTATTACCCTCCCAACCGAATAGATTACTCAATACCCAATACAGAAGATTCACTAATAAATTCAAAGAGACTCTCGATGCGTAAAGTTCCTTTTGAATTCATCGTTTACGTGTTTGGATACAAAGATTATTTTTAATGATAACATATTTTTCTATTAGTCCCCAACTCGTTTACCCAGTGGGTTGGGACTCAATTCGAAGCGTCGAATAATTTTCTCTGATTTTTATATCCCCTAGTAGAACTTACATGCAGTGTTGATCACATACACATTTTAGATTGTTTTCGAGTAAAATATTAATATACTCGAGTAACTATTATTACTGAACAGTTCTAATTATGACGATTTAATGTATAACAGAACCTTGAATATAGTGGTTATCTAAATTATTGTATAATTATTCATGACCTATCCAGAATCCTGCTTAATGCTTATTAATTAGTGCCGCTAATTGATTGCTAATTTTAGGAACACATATTTCCTAATTTTACTTGTAAATAAAAACAGAATTGTTAGGCGGCCATATGTAATATATCGAGCACGGGTTCCAAAACTTATAGACTATTCAATAGATAATCCAAATAGATTTCTAAATATACTTTTAAACATCGTTACTTGTTCCCCAACTACATTTGAGGTCTACACCTAGATAGCATGTAACAGTTAGAGTGCAGACAATTCTGTAGAATATCTTGCCTAATGTTTGGCAAATCATCTTTCGAAATAATTATATGGAAAGATTCTTAAGTGCATAGGTTACATTATTTTCTTTTTGTTAGTTATATATTTGTTTGCTCTACTTACCATTTACTATATCAATAAAAAAGGAATTTTCTAACTAATTGATTCCCTAATAACATTTGTTAGCGATATATGTGTTTTCTCTTAATTTAGATCAAATGTTATTTAATGAACACGTGCAGTTTCTATACCTGTCTTTTGAGGTTCAAACAGTTGACCTGATATATGCCATAGTGTTATTCTCCGTCCTTACATCGCATTTATACACCATGATTGAAACCACACAGCTAGTTAATAAAGGAACTCGTGAGTGTATCTACATCTGCATTTGGGCTTTTCTCCCTTGCTAGCTTTGTTGTTAGTACTACTGCTATCATTAGGCTTATTCCTTGCATGCTTTATTTTGGTGTTATTATACTATATAATCGATGAAGCTTGGTTTAAAGAGGTTGAGAAAATTACGTTTACAGTATGTCTGTTAAAGAATTTGTCTATCCTACTATCCCAACAAAGCTTTTTCTCCCGGATACTATACAAGCCTCTGAGGATATGTGTACGGATATGCTGACTATACGGAGGATGAGACCAAATACAATTACGCCTCCTGAATTTCGACCCTCCAGTTCTTTTGCTATTTGGTAGTGATTCCATTGATTTCGAGTAAAAATCA